>CM069133.1:99938902-100538902 GCA_035221665.1 Okamejei kenojei
AATACTTAAACAGACAGGCATAGTGTGAACACCCAACATCAGTTTGTACCTTTGCTTCTCTACCACTCATGCTTGTTACACAGGACTAGGGCACACTCTTGCTGCAGCCTGACAAATGTGATGAAATGGTCTTTCTTAACTAAACTCGTAAACCACAGGGTAATAAAACTCAATCTTCTGTGAAATCCAATTAAGTCATTATCTGACTGATTGTATCTTTAATTGAAAACAGAAGTGACAGTAAATTTCTGTGATATATCAGGATCAATCGATACTACCATACAATTTGGTTTCAAGAAGTGATTTATAATGTCAGATCCATATAGGTAACTCAACATCATTCTCCCTAAAATCACTGGTGGATGAAATTAAGAGTAAGTGCATTTAATAAAAAAACAAGATGGCCAAGTTATTGATTACAATGGATGTGATGAAATCAAAGAGACATTTTTAATGCACAAAGCAAAGAAAATACAAGTAATTTCTTTTTTCTCCATTCAGCATCAAATATACATCTGCCAAGAAATTCAAGTCAAAAATTTAATCTGACATTAAGTCAGTGGCTACTGTATACATTCTCAATGCTTACAATCATGTCATCACAGATATTCAATGCAAGGATAAAAACCATACAACACCGAACCAAATTGTTCAAAAACACTTGGTAAAATGCATTAATGTAAACAACATCAGCAAAAATGATTACTGTCTAGTAACAGTAAGCAAGGCATGATTTCTTCAAGGGTTTTTATGAAAAGTAATTAGGATCGTTTTTACTTGATAATAATATGATCATAATTTGTAATTTGAATCAGCAGCTTCTTTTAAATCTGGTCTGATTTGTCTTTCAAAGTTAATTGAAAGGAAAAACAGCCAGGGTTTATTTACAGCAACTGTTTAAATGTGACTCTCTACAGTAACACCAATTGTGCAAATATTTTGCAGAAAGTGTTTGGATGAAGTGACTCCTTTAATTACATTTTTCTCATTAAAGGCTTGTACAAAACAAAATCTAAATTTCTACTTCTTTGTTGGTTTATAATTAGACCAAACTTCAGGAATGGGAAAGACCTTTCTACAGTGCAGTGGGTTAAAGATGTTGCAAGGACATTAAAATAATGAGTCTGGTCAACAGTTTGTGAGCAAAATCTGATTTATGCTTCTTCAGAATGCGTTCATGTGAAACAGTGAATATGGAAAATCCTTCTAGTGTGTTTAAAGTGTCACTAATAAATACAATGACAAGAAGAAATTTGTGCTAGATTTCAACAGTCAAACGTGATTCAAAATTTTGAATACATAGATTTAAGCATTGCCATCTAAATGCAATGTTTTCAACCCTCTCAAAGAACAAAGCCAGGTTCGATTAAATTTAACCCGAAAAAGTCATGCCTTAATAGTAACACTGTTACAAGTATGCAATGTTTAAAAAAGTTTATTTTGCTTTTAACAAGATTTTTTGCTCCCTTTATAAAAAATAAACCAATTCATACTCCATATAGTGAGTTATCTCAATAAACTAAATAATTAAGAACCAGAGAAAGAAACACCTTTGCTGTACTCAAATTACAAGTTTAGCATCAACATGCAAAACCTGGTTCCAATGTCATGTCAGTGCTAAACTTGTGTGATGTTACTCCTGCCGAAGTGGAGATACCACAGATGTTAGAATCTTGAGCAGAGAAAAAAAAACTGCTGGAGGAATTCGGTAGGTCACACATCTGTGGAGGGAAACGGACAAATGATGTTTTGGGTTGGAACCCTTCCTTGGTCGTTGCTTGACCCACGGAGTTTATTATAGTGTCTACCGAGTACAATGTTTACATGTCTGTTGTGCTGCTGCAAGTATGAATTTCATTGTTCCATTTCAGAACATATGACAATAAAACACTCTTGACTTGACTGTAGTTCCTCCGGCAGTTGATTAATGCTGAAGTGTTTCAGAAGCAAAATAGAAAAATACCACCTTTTTCCAAGAGTACCTTTGCTCTGGTGTCACTGTACATTATCTAAATGTGTGATACTTCTCTGCAGTAATGCTTCATTTATACTGTAAATGCAACCAGGTTCAAAGAAATGGTGCATATACATAACTACCATGTAAGCCTGTAATTAATTAAGAAAACCAAATTAGCACCAGTCATGCACATTAAGAGTAAAACGAAGAGCAGCTAAAACCTACCACTCTGTTACGGCTGTCATTTTTGGAGCCTAAGGCACTGTAAACTGCAATTTATTTTCCCTTCCAAATCTCCTTCAAAGCTAACCATTTCCATGGATGCTAGTTGCATGTGAGAAGATAAATACGGAGTCTATCATCTCAACAGCCTAAAAGAATGCAAGGGCTTGTGGGACATTGTGCTACGTTGTGTTTACTCTTCCTGCCCACAAATTATTAAATTCCTTAAATAAATACGAAGAAACTGTATGTTCACAAATAGGGGGTGTGAATAGTGGAAGGGTGGAGGGTCACACACAGATCTGGCTCTGTGGAGATTCCAGCAATAATGGGGGTAGAATGGAGGATAGCTTGATCAACTCGGGGGGGAAAACAGTATTAATCCAGAATTTCATCATATATGTGCCCAAAGTATAACAGATCATTTGAAAAACACCCAAAGAATGGCTGCCCATTGCAATTCTTAGTGCTAGAAGCGCTGATAGGTTACACTCAGAGGTTGTGCTGTTCCAATCATATAAGTGTGTTTCGTAATTTAGAACAAATACTGGTCTTACATGTAAGGAGTTGAAGAAGTGGACTTCCCACGCCAACTCCTTCCGAATCTGCTTCAACACAAAAATAATTTACAACGTTCTATGTTCTGGTGCAAAAATGTTTCTCTCGCTCAGCAAAATAACAGACGCATAAAATAAATATAAAATAAACATACATTTAGCAAAGTGCAAACAACATGTTCAAGTTCGAGTTCAATATTAAAATGACTCACTATATGATAACACTGGAAATATTCTTAATTTTCACTTGCCACCCTAAACTGGTGTGTGACAAAACCCTGATGAGGACAAAGTTTCCATACCGTCAGCATCTGCTTTTGACTGTGTCACAGTTATTATATGAAATATAATACTATACATATTCAACTTATTGTACAAACATTTTAGGTTGCATACAAAGTTTTTAAGCACTGTTCTGAGATGTTGACCTCTATAGCCCTGTTTAATGATTATTCTGAGTAAAGAGAAGGGGAAAAAATACCATGTTGTACAAATTCAGGATCTGATTTTCAGAACGTACATGATGTTAGTGGGGCTACTGCTTATGATTTTTTTCTTTTGTAAACATTCACATCTGTATCTTCAGCACTGAATGGAACTGAAATGTAAATGAATGTTCATGAGAAGAATATTATTCTTTACCACAGGGGTGATAGTGTTGAGGTTTACATGGGGGGGGTGTCATATTCTGTTAGGTTGAACATTTTAATATTTTTTTTTAATAAATTAAATCACAAATTAATGTAAGACTTAAAAAGGCAGATATTTGTTACCTTTATCTCTAGTTTGAAAGATTTAACTGTTATTAATTATAGCAGAAATACTCTATTACCAAGTATAGGGTAAGACTATACAATTTTCATAACTATTTGGGCAAATGTTAAATTATTACAGCGGACAATTTGAATTGTCTGAATATAGTAAACATATTCATGTGCTTGTGCCAATTTATACACCTACCTGAGCATTCCTTAGCTATTCCATACCTTAGCTATTTTGTGGCAAATATGTTGATACTTTTGCTAAAATAGCAGAACATTGGAATTTCATGTATACTCAATTTTACAAAAATTGAATCTCAGACCTATAGGCTCTTAAGTCTTAAATCTCAATATCACAACTTCAATTTGAGTAAATATCAAGAAAAAACCTGAATGTAATGTAATACGGATCTATAAATGTGCACATGCACTTAAATTTCAGACCAATTCAGTCACCTTATGCTTATTTCCCAAAGTACCTTGGCAAATCCCGATAAAACATCAGTGTTTTTTGTGATATGTTCTTACTAATTTTACAGTGATTTTTTTTACGTCAGGACTAATTTCGCATGACCTTTGATTACAAAAAAATGTACAGTTTGTGAGGCTATGTATGAAAAGCTTATGTATGAAAAACTTTCAGTCCTGATAAAGAGAGTGTATCTTGCAATGCAAGAGACCAGAAATTCTCTAGGCGGATAATGAACAGGGACTATCTACCAAAGGCCCAGAATTGTCAAACTTTTGAAGATTAGCCAATTGTTAAATTACTAATTAGATTATCTATTATTGGGAATAGAATATGATCCATAAAAATTTTTAAGTGATAATTCAGAAAAATAGCACAATGTATGCAGCCTGGCAAAAAAATACACTACAGGATATGTTATTTTAATTCTATCAAGTAATGCTTTCAGTCAGGGTGGCAAAGGTTAGTAATTAATTGCTCTGGCATTATTTACTGAACTGTAGTTTTTTGAAACTATCCAACAACAGTTTAAGAAATACAACAAAAACCTTTTCTTCCATTGCAGCAGAGGCCTGGTTTCAGATTCATGCCTTGTATGATCCAGCAGTTTAAACATCACTGTCATTACTCACTCTGCACTCTCAATAATGGAATCGACAGAGAAGGTGCCAGACTCGGTGACAGATTCACACTCTTGTTTAATGCTTCCGGTGCTGACAGGGGAACTGCTGGACAGAGAGATCAAACCTGAGTCCTGACTATTGGAAGGTGAAAATACTGCAATGAAACAAACAGTGAAAATTTGGTTTAATATTTTCCATGCCTCCAATACTGGGACAACATAGCTTTATCCCACATAACCCAGATACACATCAAACAAGTTTACTTGTTAAACTATTATTCAAGTGATTTGTGGTGGAGCAATGAACTAGCCCAATCTATCCTTTCACGGCTGGGACCTCAAATGTAATCTCGCTGAGAAAATGTGAGGAACATTTCCAAATGCTGTAAGAATGCACTTGTGAAATGACGCTGTCCGTAGATTGGACATAAGCTGACAACATAAAGTTTATACTAATTGAGCAAGGTAGACAAAAATGCTGGAGAAACTCAACGGGTGCAGCAGCATCTATGGAGCGAAGGACATAGGCAAAGTTTCTGGCCAAAACCCCTTTTCACCAGTCTGAAGAAGGTTTTCGGCCTGAAACGTTGCCTATTTCCTTCGCTCCATTGATGGTGCTGCACCCGGTGAGTTTCTCCAGCATTTTTGTCTACCTTTGATTTTCCAGCATCTGCAGTTCCTTCTTAAATATACTAATTAAGCAATCTCACTTGAAAAAAAAAGGATAATCAGCAGTACGAAACTGGTAATTGTTGGTAACAGATTATTATTACTGGTTAGGAATACACAAATTGCTAAGGGGGAATACACTTGCTCTAGAGCTTATTGCATAATGTTGATTCTTGAATTGCTTGATACCAAATACCTTAACTTCCAAAATGTTCTGTTTTCCACCACTCACATCCCTCATCTTATGAGACCAAAATTTCACTGAAGAAAAGGCCAGCTAGTTTTAGATAAGTTTTAGTCATCAAATGAGAGCCAGCAGATTTGAACTGGGACTCTTTATTGCTAAAATTAAGGTCGTTTCTGTTGACATAATTCTACTGCCTTTTTACTTGTGAAGTTTAGAATGGAAGCTGAATAAATATTTCCTCCAGCCACCGCCACAGTACCTGATCGCTTGCAGCAACAAAAGGTGTATTTAAAAAAAAATATACTACTTTCTTCTGTTTAAGAAAAACAGGTTTGAAAGTGAAATTAAGGCTGATCATCAAACAATTTTGAAAACAATGCCTTTTTCAAGAAGATGAAAATTACACCATGCCTCCCTAGGTAACAAATATTTAGATTAAGATAGGCTATTTAGATAGCCTTTAACATTTTTTCCCTTTACTCCTCAAAACATGTCGTTATATCTCTTTTACTTTGTAACATTATAAATAAAATCATGCGGTAAACTGGTTAAAATGTCAAATGCCAGTACTTCTTGCCAAGTTCCTCTGACAACATTCCAGTTCATTTCCACCCCCCATACCCCGTTTCATTTCTGCATCTTTGTCCTGTCCACTTACTTGATCATTCTTTTACCACCTACTTTACTCCTCAATGACCAGCGCACGGGTTTGGATGTACTTGTGGTATTATGGGAATAAGAGTGTAAGGAATGCGGTGGCCGGAGGTGACGTGGGAACCCGGGGGTGTGGCAGTTAGGGAGTTGCCCGGGCATGCACACGAGCAGGCGGCTGCTGTACAGAGTTGCTAAATAAAGATATACTCCGTTTATGTCGTGGTACGAGCTTTATTATATAAATAAACGCGCCATGGTGTCGGAGGAGGGATCCTTGTAAGCAAAAAATTAAAATAAAGAAGAGGAAGGGGTATCGGTTTGGCGCGAAATGGGAGACGAGCCTGCAGATATGGCGCAACCCGACCAACTGCTACGTTCACAATACAACCTCCAGAGCCATTCGAGTTCACCAAGCCTCAAGAATGGGAGCGTTGGATCAGGAGATTCGACCGCTTTCGGCTTGCAAGCAATTTAAACGGACGTCGGCAGAAAACCAGGTGAACACGTTAGTGTATTGCATGGGCGATGAAGCTGAAGATGTGCTAAAGTGGCTAACGCTGACTGCAGATGAGAGGAGGGAGTACACGGATGGCAAGGCGGGCTTTGATGCATTTTTTGTACCTAAAAATAATGTAATCTATGAAAGAGCCAAGTTCAATCAGCGTGTGCAATTGCCAGGAGAAACGGTGGATTCCTTCATCACTGCTCTATACGGATTAGCTGAAAACTGCAACTATGGACAATTACAGAACGAGCTGATCCGCGACAGGTTAGTGGTCGGGCTGAGAAACGTCTCATTGTCAGAAAAGCTACAGCTAGACAGAGACCTAACCCTTGCAACTGCAATAACAAAAACAAGGCAGTCTGAAGAAGTTAGACAACAGTGGTCTGACTTAAGAGGAGAAAATAGTGGCGCTAGCAAGTGCTCTAATGTTGATGCTGTGCATGCTAAAAGCTACGGAAAACCCAAATTTCCCTCAAAGCCTCAGCCTCAAGCACAAACACCAAGCAAAAATAGACTTAATACACGGCCTCAGCCAGGTTCAAAGGCCTGTTATAGATGTGGAAAAATGCCCTCGCATGGGAAATGGGAATGCCCTGCTAAAGATGCTGTGTGTCACAACTGTGGCAAAAAGGGACATTATGGTAGAGTGTGCAGAGACAGTGCAAAATCTCTCAATGCTGTCACTGCAGAGGAAGAAGAGAGCTTTTTCCTGGGAGCCGTGGATGCTGGAAAAGACCCGTGGACGGTGCAGCCAGAAGTGAGACAAAAAAAGTGTACTTTAAAATAGGCACTGGTGCTGATGTCACCGCCATGCCAGCCGAGGTGTACCATGACATTACAGGGGGGCACGATGTGAAGCGCCTGGCAATGTCAACACGCCCATTGTTTGGGCCAGGGGACGATGCACTCTCTGTCCTGGGTGTAGCCAGAGAAACACTGCGCAGAGGTAGAGAACATAATGGCAGCACAGTGGAGACTCAGTGAAACAACAATATCCGAAGCTGTGTAGCGGCTTGTGTCTTGTTCGGAGGCCATACTCAATTAAATTGAAGCCAGAGGCTGTGCCCTTCTCTCTCCACACGCCACGCAGAGTCCCTCTGCCGCTTATGGGAAAAGTGAGGAAGGAGATAGACCGTATGGAGAAGATGGGTGTAACCACCAAGATTGAGGAGCCGACTGATTGGTGTGCTGGGATGGTGGTGGTGCCGAAGAAAACAGGTGATGTTCGCATTTGTGTGGACTTCACAATGATGAATGGATCAGTATGCAGAGAAAAGTTTATCCTGCCTTCTGTCAAGCACACTCTGGGCATGCTAGTTGGTGCAACAGTGTTCCGCAAATTAGATGCCAACATGGGCTCTTTGGCAAGTACCATTGACAAAAGAGTCTGCCAAATACACCACCTTCATCACGCCTTTGGGGCGCTACTATTTTAACCGTCTACCCTTTGGCATAGCATCAGCACCCGAGCACTTTCAAAGGATGATGATGACAGAAGTGACCGGTGGCCTGGAGGGGGTACTGTGTCACATGGATGACATCCTGGTCTGGGGACAGACGCAGGAGGAGCATACAAAGTTTTTAATGAAGGAACTGCAGATGCTGGAGAATCGAGGGTACACAAAAAGCTGGAGAAACTCAGCGGGTGCAGCAGCATCTAAGGAGCGAAGGAGATGGGCGACGTTTCGGGTCGAGACCCTTCTTCAGACATGATGTGCGGCTGCATGCGGTGCTAGAGAAGGCATATAAGGCCGGCATTACGCTCAACATGGACAAATGTGAGCTCACACGCCACACAGTCAGATTCCTGGGTCATGTGATTTCAGTAGATGGAGTGAAGCCAGATCCAGAGAAGACGAGATCAGTACAAGAACTGGAAGCACCCAAAAATGTCAGCGAACTCAGGAGTTTTCTGAGCATGGTCAATCAGCTGGGCCGCTTCTTGCCTAACCTGGCTGAAAAAGACAAAGTGCTTTGAGACCTGCTGTCCAAGAAGAACCACTGGTACTGGGGGACAGAGCAGCAGGCCGCCTTTGATCAGTTAAAAACAGAGCTGTCATCCACATCAGTGCTCACATTATACAACCCAAACAGTGCTCTAAAGATCTCTGCTGATGCCTCTTCCTTTGGCCTGGGGCAGTCCTGCTGCAGAAAAGCGATGCCATGTGGTCACCTGTGGCATATGCGTCCAGGCCAATGACACCAACAGAGCAGCGTTATGCTCAAATAGAGAAGGAGGCATTGGCTGCGACGTGGGCATGTGAAAGGTTCAGCTGTTTCATCCTGGGAAGACCATTCGAGCTGGAAACTGACCACAAGCCGTTGGTGAGTCTGCTGGGAGGGAAAGCTTTGGATGGCCTCCCACCAAGAGTCCAAAGATTTAGGATGAGACTCATAAGGTACAACTATACAGTCAATCATGTCCCTGGCAAAAGCCTGGGGACAGGCGACACCTTATCGCGTTCCTCCGAGAACACACACAGACACAAGCCTATTAGAGGACACCAACATCTATGTAGACTCTGTCATCAGCAACATTCCTGTCAGTGGATATTATCTGAGCAGCCTATGTGAGCACCTGTGGGCAGACAGCACATGCTCTGCACTGATGGAATACTGCACAGACGGCTGGCCCGACAAAAGCCAACTGCAGGGAGTGCTGAGACATTACTGGGCTGATAGAGCAGTGCTGACTGTGCACGATGGGCTGCTGCTGCGGGGCACGAGGCTCGTCATCCCATCAGCCTTGCAAGGTGATGTGCTGCAGAGACTACATGAGGGACACCTGGGGGTGACAAAGTGCAGGGGCCGGGCCAAACAGACAGTAAGGTGGCCAGGACTCAGCAGCCAGCTGAATGACATGGTGCTGAAATGTAGAACCTGCATCCAAGAGAGAAGGAATGTCAAAGAGCCGCTGATGCCAACGGAGATGCCAGACAGGCCTTGGCAAACCTTGGGAGCTGACCTATTCACGCTGAAAGACAAGACTTATCTACTAGTAGTAGATTATTTCTCAAGGTATGTGGAAGTTGCGCTGCTGTCACCCACAAGGTCCACAGATGTGGTGGTACACCTGAAATCCATGTTTTCTCATCATGGAATTGGTGAAGTTCTTAAAAGTGACAATGGGCCCCAGTTCTCAGGTAGCCACTTTAAAGCCTTTGCAGCAGAGTATGGCTTTGTGCACATCACAAGCAGCCCCAGGTTTCCTCAGAGCAATGGTGAGGCGGAATGCGCTGACAAAAAAAACCTGCTAACAAAGGCGTCAGACCCATATCTTGCATTGCTGGCCTAGAGCAACCCCTCTACAGAACGGCTATAGCCCGGCTGAGCTGTTGATGGGGCGCCGCCTCCACACTACTGTTCCTGCCCTTCCAGCCCTGCTGAATCCAGTTTTGCCTGACTACAACGCGCTGGGGGCAAAGGAAAGGGAGAAGAGGTGGAACGACGCAAGATCCTTCGACAAGAGGCACGGAGCGAGGAATCTGGAACCACTAGTACCTGGGGAGGAGGTGTGGATCACCGATGCACGAGTCCAGGGCAAAGTGCTATCTACACACAACACCCCTCGCTCTTATTTGTTTTTTTGTTAAATATTTTTATTATAGAAACATATTTATGAAAATTACAATGTTTTACATAAATGAAAATACATCATTATATAACTTTCATAATATTAATAATATTGATATTATTACTAATATTAAAATTTAGGACTGTATGCTTCTATACGCTTTTTTAATTATTTTTTATAAAGTGGGAAAAGATAGAGATAAATAATGAAGAAAATATGAAAGCGAATGGAGTATTAATCATTAATCCGTCATTGGAGATATAGGCATGATTTATTATATATATTTCTTCATCCATTCTAATATTCAGGCCTCAGTCAAGCCCTCGTACCGAGCCGTTATGACTCTGTAAATATTCAATATGTGGAGACCATATTCCTCTGAAGAGATCTAACCTGCCCATTAGGACAAGCCTCAATCTCTCCCCCTCGCTCTTGTATCGTCCAGGTGCCTCTGGGCACACTGAGGAGGAACTGGCAGCACTTGGTGCCGCTGCAGACCAACAGTGGGGTAGTCAACGCTGATGAGCCACCGGTGGGAGAAGATTCAGCTCCACCAGTGACAACATCACCCAGCAGAGAGGGCCCCACCACAGAGACCAGGTGTGGGAGAGAGGTTAGAAAGCCGAAGAGACTTGATTTGTGATTTATTGATCTGTTTTCTACAATAAAGAAAAAGAGAGAGTGAAATGTGATGTGAAATTGTTCTGTAAACCTGGTACATTTACCTGAAACCTGAGAGTTTAAGTTTTGAAGAACACAGCCTGCTAAAGTTAGTTCACTATATGGTATTTCTGGAGAGAGTCAGAACTGGACCTAGGGTGCAGATTTTTGATTGGAGAAAGGCTAACTTTGAGGGAATGCATAAGGATTTAAAAGGAGTGAATTGGGACACTTTGTTTCATGGGAAGGATGTAGAAGAGAAATGGAGGACATTTAAAGGGGAAATTGTAAGTGTACAGAATTTTTATGTCCCTGTTAGGTTGAAAGGAAATAGTAAAAATTGGAAAGAGCCATGGTTTTCAAGGGAAATTGGACACGTGTCAAAAAAAGAGAGATATCTACAATAATTATAGGAGACATGGAGTAAATGAGGTGCTAGAGTATAAAGAATGTAAAAAGAATCTTAAGAAAGAAATTAGGAAGGCTAAAAGAAGGTTGCTTTGGCAAGAAAGGTGAAAGTAAATCCAAACGGTTTCTACAGCTATATTAACAGCAAAACGATAACGAGGGATAAAATTGGACCATTAGAGAGCCAGAATGGACAGCTATCTGCAGAGCCAAAAGAGATGGGGGAGATATTGAACAATTTCTTTTCTTTGGTATTCACCAAGGAGAAGGATATTGAACTCTGTGAGGTAAGGGAAAAAAGTAGAGTAGCTATGGAAACTATGAGATTCAAAGAGGAGGAAGTACTGACACTTTTGAAAAATATAAAAGTGGATAAGTCTCCAGGTCCTGACAGGATATTCCCTAGGACATTGAGGGAAGTTAGTGTAGAAATAGCAGGAGTTATGACAGAAATATTTCAAATGTCATTAGAAGCGGGAATAGTGCCGGAGGATTGGCGTACTGCGCATGTTGTTCCATTGTTTAAAAAGGGTTCAAAGAATAAACCTAGCAATTATAGACCTGTTAGTTTGACGTCAGTGGTGGGCAAATTAATGGAAAGGATACTTAGAGATAATATATATAAGCATCTGGATAAACAGGGTCTGATCAGTAACAGTCAACATGGATTTGTGCCTGGAAGGTCATGTTTGACAAACCTTCTTGAATTTTTTGAAGCAGCTACTAGGGAAATTGATGAGGATAAAGCAGAGGATGTTGTCTATATGGATTTCAGTAAGGCCTTTGACAAGGTTCCCCATGGAAGGTTGGTTAAGAAGGTTCAATCTTTGGGTGTTAATGGCGGAGTAGCAAGATGGACTCAACAGTGGCTGAATGGGAGATGTCAGAGAGTAATGGTAGATGGCTGTTTGTCAGGTTGGAAGCCGGTGACCAGTGGGGTGCCTCAGGGATCTGTGTCGGGTCCACTGTTGTTTGTCATGTACATCAATGATCTGGATGATGGGGTGGAAATTGGATAAGTAAGTATGCAGATGATACTAAGATAGGTGGTGTTGTGGATAATGAAATAGATTTCCAAAGTCTACAGAGAGATTTGGGCCATTTGGAAAAGTGGGCTGAAAGATGGCAGATGGAGTTTAATGCTGATAAGTGTGAAGTGCTACATCTTGGCAGGACAAATCAAAATAGGGCGTACATGGTAAATAGTAGGGAATTGAGGAATGCTGTGGAACAGAGAGATCTTAGGAATAACTGTGCATAGTTCCCTGAAGGTGGAATCGCATGTAGATAGGTGGTAAAGAAAGCCTTTGGTGTGCTGGCCTTTATAAATCAGAGCATTGAATATAGGAGTAGGGAAGTAATGTTAAAATTGTACAAGGCATTGGTAAGACCAATTCTGGAGTATGGTGTACAATTTTGGTCGCCTAATTATAGGAAGGATGTCAACAAAATAGAGAGAGTACAGAGGAGATTTACTAGAATGTTGCCTGGGTTCCAGCAACTATGTTACAGAGAAAGGTTGAACAAGTTAGGTCTTTATTCTTTGGAGCGCAGGTTAAGGGGGGACTTGATTGAGGTCTTTAAAATGATGAAAGGGATAAGACAGAGTTGACGTGGATAAGCTTTTCCCATTGAGAGTAGGGAAGATTCAAACAAGAGGGCATGACATGAGAATTAAGGGACAGAAGTTTAGGGGTAACGTGAGGGGGGACCTCTTTACTCAGAGGGTGGTGGCTGTGTGGAATGAGCTTCCAGCAGAAGTGGTGGAGGCAGGATCGATTTTAACATTTAAAAGTAAAATGGATAGGTATATGGACGGGAAGGGAATGGAGGGGTATGGTCTGAGTGCAGGTAGATGGGAATAAGGGAAAACAAATGGTTGGCATGGACTGGAAGGGCCGAGAGGGCCTGTTTCCGTGCTGTAATTGTTATATGGTTACATGGTAACGCGGAAGTTATTTTATTTCTATTTTGCAGGGACAGGTCTTCCAGCAAAAGGGCAGAATAAACCCCTTAAGACATGCAGAGACAAAAGTAGTCCACCCTTTGTTCTCAAAGAAAGGGAGATGTGGTATTATGGGAATAATAGTGTAAGGAATGCGGTGGCCAGAGGTGACGTGGTGTGGCAGTTAGGGAGTTGCCCGGGCAGGCAGCTGCTGTACAGAGTTGCTAAATAAAGATATACTCTGTTTACATCATGATACGAGCTTTATTATACAAAAAACGCGACAGTACTGGGAGGTCAAAAAAATGTAGCTCTCTGCCAACTCACAGGAAACTGCACCCTCACACAAAAAAGATCCAAAACATAGAAAATAGGTGCAGGAGTAGTCCATTTAGCAATTCAATATAACCATGGCTGATCATCCAAAATCAGTACCCCATTCCTGCTTTCACCCCATATCCCTTGATTCCCTTAATCCTAAGAGCTATAGTCTAAATCTCTCTTGAATACATCCAGTGAATTGGTCTCCACTGCCTTCTGTGGCAGAGAATTCCACAGATTCACAACTCTCTGGGCAAATGTTTTTTCCTCATCTCAGTCCAAAATGGCCTACCCCTGTATTCTTAACAGGTACAGTGGGAGGAAACCGAAAATCTCGGAGAAAACCCACACAGGTCACGGGGAGAACATTTTGCTGTTGTGATTGCTAAAAAAAACATTGGGAGATAAATTTTTGTTTGCAAACCTCATGTCAAATTTCTTTGAAACTGATCCAGTTGTCAAATTGGAAGTTGACTTACTTATTTGTGCACGTATGAAAAATATATCAGGTAGTCTGCACCCAAAAAAACAAGATCCTTACTGTTTCTTCTCTATAAAGATGGAGGGGGTGAGAGTGGGCACCTCATCTGTGCTGCACTTGCTTCAATCAACTAGACCCTGATGCCAAAATTGGTCCAGGCCTCTCACAAGCATCGATTAAGTACTCTTCATTTAGTAACTACACAATGGCACACAAATTCCTCAGCCAGCACACCTTTAAGAATGGCATGAGGGGCAGAATAAAACATTTATTACCAATGCAACACCTACCAGTCAGCATTCTTGATATTATTTTAAAGTGGATCACAATCTTATTTAAATCAAAGAAGGTACATTTCTACAATGTATGACCACAGCATGGATAAAAATGAACAATTTGGAACATTGCTTTCAATGTCTTTAGTATGATTCCTGAAAATCAACAGTATTCATTGAAATAACTTAACCAAACCGCAATAATCTGACTTATTAACCTAATTCTCTCCCCTGCCCAAGAACCGCAAGATACATGTCTGTGACTTACAACTAGAAAAATAGCGCAAGAGAAAGAAAAAAAATGAAACCAGCCAAGCCGCAATAGTTGTGCACCACAATAACCTATCAGGTTACTGGCCACGGAAGATACATGAACCAATTGAAGGGTTCTTGACCCACCTGACCTTTACAAATAACAGCTGAGTTCAAATCCACCCACACCTCATTTTCTTTCTTTGGTGTGAATGTAATTATAGTGCAGCCACAGTGGTAATTTTTCTCCTCATTAACTTCCTGATTGGTTTCATCCTCAGGCTCTCATCAGGCTGCAGTCTGTCAACAATTGCAAGCAGCCAATCATTTAACACTAATGTTTATGTAACTAAATGCAAAAAGATCTGATCATGTTGTCTGTACAAATGATAATAGCACACAGGTACATTAAAGCCCTGGTGTTCATTTGGCTTATGTTCATCAAGAGGAAATCTATGATGCAATTAGCAAAGTACACCAGCAGTAGGATGGTTTGCACTGAACTAAATCACCTCAGGCAATACAGCACTTTGGTGTAAGTGTCAGCTTATTGTGTTTGATTATCTGCATTCTACCATGCAATGGAAATTAGTGTCAAGGGACTCACCAACAGAGTGAACACAGGACTGCTTCATTGTGTAATAGATAAAAGGGCCATTGAGTCTATGCTTTTTTTTGTGCTTGTATAGCCAAAACTACATTGTGGCTGTTTAGCAATAATGTGCCCCAAGAAAGACAAGCAGAGATATAATCTACCACAAAATTATACATTCATTTAGTAAACGATGATGATGCATCATTTTGGCAAGGTAGTACAAATAAAAATGCAACAATTTACATACTTAAAAACAAGTATCATTTATTGTCTGAAGCAAATATCATGTTTCTATTCAATAGTCCTCTTGGTCAAATACCTTGCTGTAACTCATTCTCTGGGGCGCGATTTGAAGCATTTCAATTTGGTTGACGAACTGGAAGGTTATGACCCATTCAGCTTTATCCCAGCATGAGTTACCACCTTTAAGAGGCATTACGGTGCAAGAAAGTGTGATTTCAGCCAAGGATCACTGGAATTAATCTTACTTTTGGATCAGTAAATTATGAGCTCAACTTCAATTCCAGAGCATTGAATCCAGGCTCATGCTTGTCTTCAGTGCAGTCCTGAGGAGCAGAACTGCTGGAGGTAATAACGTCTCGATAATGCATTGTACCGAGTCCCTGTTTGCCTTTCAATTCAATGTAATGAAAGATTTCACAGCAAATATTCCTCAATGTTTCATGGCTTTAATCATCATCATTTACACTGAGTATTTGGTTTGTCCTATTTTGTCCTGAGCGACACTGCTCTGTGTAAATAATTACAACAGTGATAGTGACAGATGGACTAAAGATTACACTTGAAAAGCATCCTGATGTTACAAGAAGTTTATTTTTCCTCACTGAATTCTTAATTTTGTTGTACCATTTTGGAAAAAAAATAAATAGTTTTGTTTTAACTTTTAGAGATATAGCCCCTTGGCCCATTGATCTCTCGATTGCACTTGTTTTATGAATGACACTTTCGCAACCACTTAATTTACAGAGGCCAATTAACCTACAAAACCACACATCATTGGGGGTAATCCAAGGGGGGGGGTCATCATATGCAGCAATCCTAACGGTTAGACACAAAAAACTGGAGTAACTCAGCGGGACAGGCTGCATCTCTAGAGAGAAGGAATGGGTAATGTTTTGGGTCGAGACCCTTCTTCAGACTGGTTAGGGATAAGGGAAATGAGAGATATAGACGGCGATGTGGAGAGATAAAGAACAATGAAGTGAAAGATATGCAAAAAAGGTAATGATAATAAAGGAAACAGCTGTTAGTAGGGTGAAAATGCGAAGTGAGTGTGACTTGGGAGGGGGAGGGAATGCCAGGGCTACCTGAAGTGAGTGAAACCAGTGGTCTGCAAGCTGTTGGAGACGCTGTTCCTCCAATTTGCTTTTAGCCTCACTCTGACAATGGAGGAGGTCGAGGACAGAAAGGTCTGTGTAGGAATGGGAAAGATAATTAGTGTCCAGCAACCGGGAGATCAGGTTGGTTCAGGTGGGCTGAACGAAGGTGTTCCGTGAAATGATCGCCCAGTCTACATTTGGTCTCGCCGATGTATAAGAGTCCACATCATGAACAACGGATACAGTAGATGGGGATGGAGGAGGTCAAGTCGCGTCAAGTTTATTCGTCACATACACATACGGGATGTGCAGTGAAATGAAAAATGGCAGTGCCTGCGGACTTTGTGCAAAAAAAACAAATAACCAGGTTGGCAGAGGTGCAAGTGAACCTCTGCCTAACCAGAAAGGACTGTCGAGGTCCCTGGACAGTCAAGGGAGGAGGTACAGCAACAGCTGTTGCATCTTCTGTGGTGCAGGGGGAAGGTACCTGGGGACGGGGTGGTTTGGGTAGGAAGGGATGAGTTAACCAGGGAGTTGGGAAGGGAATGGTCCTTGCGGTGCGGAAGGCGGTGGAGATGGGAAAATGTGGCTAGTGGTGGGATCCCGTTGGAGGTGGCGGTAATTTGGGAGGATTATGTTGGATGCGGCAGCTGAAGGGGTGGAAGATAAGGACTAGGGGGGGACTCCGTCTCGGTTGTGACTGGGGGGGGGCGGAGGGGGAGTAAGGGCGGAGCTACAGGGTACTGAGGAGACTCGAGTGAGGGCCTCATCTATGACGGGAGAGGGGAGCTCCCGTTCCCTAAAGAATGAGGACCTTGGATGTTCTAGTATGGAACACCGTGGGCACAGATGTGGCGTGGACAGAGGAATTTGGAATAGGGGCTAGAGTCTTTGCAGGAAGCAGTGTGGGAAGAAGTGTAGTCGCGGTAGTTGTGATAGTCAGTGGGTTTGTAATAGACACCAATCAATAGTCTATTTCCTGTGATGCAGTTATCAGAGATAGCGTAACAGAGATTGATTTCTGGGATAGGGCCAGTGTACGCCTGGTACAGGGATTGTTCAACGTACCCTACAAAGAGCCATACGGGTGCCCATAGCTACGCCTTGGATTTGGAGGAAGTGGGAGGAATCAAAGGAGAAGCTGTTGAGGATTAGGAGCAGCTCTCACAGTAGAGTGTTAGTAGAAGGAAATTTGATGGTTCTGCGGTCGAGGAAGAAACAAATGGCTTTAAGGCCTTCCTGGTGAGGGATGGAGGTGTAGAGTGACTAGCCGTCCATATTAAAGATGAGGGAGTGGGGGCTCGGAAGCAGAAGTCATTAAAGAGGCAAAGGGCATGTGAGGTCTCTTGGACATAGGTCAGGAAGGATTGGACCAGGGGGGGATAGGATGGAGTCGAGGTACGTGGATATCATTTCCGTGGGACAGGAGCAGGCAGGAACAATGGGTCTGCCAGGGCAGTTGTATTTGTGGATTTTGGGGAGAAGGTAAAAACGGGCTGTGCGGGGTTAGGAAACGATAGTTGGAGGCCATGGAAGACAGACAGCCAGAAGTGATGAAATTAGTAATGGTGTTTGACATTAAGGTCTGGTGCTCATCTGTGAGATCATGGTCAAAGGATAAGTAGGAGGAGGTGTCCGAGAGTTGCTGCCTGGCCTCAGTAGAGGTCAGTGTGCCACACTACCACGGCACCTCCCTTGGCGGCAGGTTTGCCGCAGAGTGAGCGGAGGGCTGAACGTTCAGAGGGGGTGAGGGTTGGAGTAGGCAAGGGGAGTGGAAAAGTCGAGACAGTTGATGTCACGCCGGCAGTTCAAAATAAAGAGGTCTAGAGGGTAGAAGGCCATTCTGGGGAGTCCAAGAGGAGAGGGATCAGTGGAGACGGGAGAAGGGGTCATCACTCGGATTAATTCAGCAGCAACAATGGTACTGATCTGCAAGTTGATGGTCAACTTGGGCAATGGGGCAAGTAGTTCCCCATAGTGATTGGTTAGATGTTAAAAATAGAATATTTGCCCACCCAAAATAAAATCCTAAATTGACACGCTATCAGAAAAAAAGGGCTCAAGATGTGAAAAAAGTGTCTTTACAGACAACCTAAGCCAGGAATTTTATCTGGATAGTAAACATATATTTTGTGCAAAATCAAATAGAATAAGAGTAAAAATTGTAATCATCCTTCAAACCAAAGTTCTGTTATTTTTAGATAGTAATTTAGACAGATTTTACATTAGGTGAAAAGTTTAAAAATTAATTGAACGAAACAAAAACACTACTTTTCTAGTTCGATTTAGGTTGGATTAATCTACTGGATTCAGGTCTGAGATTCTAGCAGACAACACATTATGATCCAAACTCAAATCCATCTTCTCTCGCTTTGATTAAGTGCAATATTCCACCATATTTTCTGTGGTGTAATGCAAGCTATGAGTTTGTGCTGCAATGTTTCTTGACTCAGATGTAGTGCACCATCAAGATTCAAAAGCAGACTCAACGTCCACTGAGGATGGACTGTAAGGTTTCTGAAAATGCTCTCTTATTGACTGACGTGTCTGTAAAAATCCATTAACATGATCAATAAGATTTTCTTCCATGTTTCATAAAATGTCTACTTTTTTTCCCCACAGGTACAGTATCATTCTAACCAAAGATATATTATCCATTTTTGTAACTTTATCATGATGTTTCACTGTAAAATTATAAACATTTTAAGTGGCATGAACCAGTCCTTGCTTCCAATTGACTGTCAACTTTCCCACAACCCAAGAGACCCAACACAGAAACAAAGAAAAATAAGTGCAGGAGTATGCCACTCGGCCCTTCGAGCCAGCACTGCCATTCAATATGATCATGGCTGATCACATACCCCAGTCCTGCTTTTTACCCCCATATCCCTCGATTCCTTTAGCCCAAAGAGCTAAATCTCTCTCCTGAAAACATCCAGTAAATTGGCCTCCACTACCTTCTGTGGCAGAGAATTCCACAGATTCACCTCTCTGGGTGAAGAGGTTTTTCCTCATCTCAGCCCTAAATGGCCTACCCTTTATTCTTAAACTGTGACCCCTGGTTCTGGACTCACCCAACATTTGGAAAATCTTTCCTGCATCTAGCCTGTCCAATCCTTTAAGAATTTTATATGTTTCTATAAGATCCCTTCTCATCCTTCTAAATTTCAACAAATACAAGCTCAGTCGACCCATTCTTTCAGCAGAGGCTTAACCCTGGAAGACAGAATAAATATGTAGCACAGATCCTTACTTTAATTTTTAAATGACTAATTTATCAGGAGCAAATATATTACCTACCCAAATCCTGCCATTGTAAGATCTTAGTGCGGACTGGCCACGAATGGGTTTGTCGTTAAAAAAACCCTTCACCTGCATCAATCAAGCTATTTTTATATTTAATGTCATCTCAGAATCTTGTGCATAGCTCGAAGACATTTGCTGTAGTTAACCCAGCTAATTAGAGCCATTTCTTGCGATGTGTTACTTTGATACTCGGTTAAACAGCAGCAGGAAAACAAATTAATTCAATAATGGTGAAGTGTCATCCCACACTGGTGGGTAATACAAACATTCATCTGAAAAGCCCCAGTAACTCTTATGATTGTTGTCATAAAACTGTTTTGCATCAGTCAAAGTGAAAGAAAAATCTAATTCCTTAGACCCTTTACGCCCACTAAGAAAAACTGGGAGGCTAGAATTGTACATTATAATGAAATGTTACGGCAGGAATGAATCAGGTGGATGTGACAGCTTCAGTAGAAAAAAGATTGGAATCAAAATTAAAACAAGGAAACAGTCTGTGTCACAAGACCAATGGTCAGTATGCCTAGCCCACTTCCCGGCAGCTGATGAGAATTTTGATTTCAACTTCCCTCCCCCAACCCATCTTTCTACCCTATTTAATTTAGCAGGTTATTCAGTTTGTTTTGCACACTCCCACATGCACAGGCCAACGCAGCCCCACAAATGTAATATCTTAAACCATTTTACTTCTTATTTTTACTGTTGTAAAATACATGCTTTAGCTGACTTTCGTTCATCTCTGTTAACTGCCGTTCAGCAATCTTGTCACTCACATTGATCCAAGTACGTATAATAGTCAACAACTCAGATTCATTTAGTGGGGACTGGATGCTAAAAGGACAAATCACGTAGAGGCCAAAGGGTAATTAATGGTTGGTGACCTCTACCCTGCTCCGTTTTAACTACAGGAATCCTGATTACATCTGGAAATACAGCCAAAACATATTGACCAAACACTACACTTCAAATAAAGCTCAAAGACTGGCCTGAGTGGAGCACTGCCTCAGGCTGTACAGCTAATAGAGGTTCTGTACATGGTAAAACAAGCTCCTACTCTTGTTGCAGACAATTACTCTGGTATTTAGCACATTTACTGCTCATCAGTACAGCAGTCAAATGGCACAGCAACGTGGAAACAAGCCACACCACACTTGTCCCAGCTGCTTCATGTGGGAGTTACAGTATAATTGCTTCAGAATGCAGTGATTTAATTTCAGTCACATTTTAGAAATGTAACCCAAGCCAAACTTACTCTGCTATTATCACCTGACAGTAGCACATTTCACAACACAGTATTTAAAAGTTAAATTAATCTTTTACCACTAATGGAAATTGTAATTTAATATTGTTTCCATTATAGTTCATTCATATTGACTCACTGGCTTGGGGAGGAAGAGTGATCCTGATTTTGGGTAATTATGTTGAACAGAAGATAGTGAATCAGATGTCTCGTGCATTTACCCTGGTCAGGAAATATATAAACAGCACCAAAATCAGCACTGAATCCTATATTGTCATAGAACTTTAAAATAAACAACAAAAGTTTATGTATAGATACACAAGAGACTGCAAAAGCTTCGACCTGAAAACAAACAGGTGGAGGAACTTGAGAGGATCAAACAATGTCTGTGTGGGGGAGAGGAAGTGTTAATGTTTGGCTCAAGACTCTGCATAATGACTGAAAATGGAGAGGGAAGAGATCCAATGAAAAGAGAGGGGGAGTCGGGGATACATGAACCCAAGGAGGAGTGAAGAGGGCAATGGGCAAATGGAGACAGGTGGGAGAAAAAAAAGGCAGATGGAACCAGGTGTGAGAAAAGGGAGGCTGAAAGTAGAGGCAGATGCTGAGGGTGGTAAGTGGGAACATAATGTTTACAGGAAGTGTTAGAATCTGGTAAGCAAGGAAGGCAATAATGAGAACTATTGAGGGGAAGATGAAGGTAGATGGAACGAGATAGGGGAGAGAATCAGTGTGTGTGGGGTAGTAGATTGGCGGAATAGGAAGGGGTAAAAAATGGATGACGAGGAGCTGAAGGGGAGATATGGGAAAGGGAATAAAAGTGGGAGGAATGGAGATGTTGGAAGGAGAGAGTGAGAGAAAAAGAGACAGGAACACAGGGGGTAAGGGATTAGCTGAAATTGGAAACCTTAATGTTCAGAACATTGGGTTGGACTACACAGCTGGAATATAAGGTGCTAATGCTTTAATTTGTGTTGGGCCTCTCGCTGGCAGTGAGAAGGCAAGGACGGCAATGGAATGGAACAGGGAGTTAAAATGGCATGCAACCAGAAACTCAAGATGGCCATTGCAGGCAGAGCACAGGTGCTCTGCAAACCAATTGCCTAGTCTGACCTTGTTCTCGCTGATGTAGAGGAGGCCACCAAATGCAGTAGACGAGGCTGGAGGATCTGTGCTTCAACTGGAGACCTGTTAAGGTCCCTGGATGGTAGAGAGGGAGGATGTTTTTCAAAGAAGTGTTGCACTTCCTGTGGAGACAGGGGAAAGTGCCAGGGGTCAGGGAGGGATTGGTGGCAAGGGATGAGCACACCAGGGAGTCAGAGAGGTTTATATTTGCCCTGACAAGATGAAACCATGTTTGTTTTTTTTCCGAACTCTGAATGTGTTGAAATTCAAAGTTTTAATTGGTCATTATTTATTTAGCCTTGCTATCAAAATTAATTTTCACGTCTGAATCTTTTTGCAAGTTATAAAGGAGTTAAGGGCCTGTCCCACTTAGGCTATTTAATGGCGACTGGACCCCACTTTGACATAAAATTTGAAATAGAACCATTACTTTAACAACAACAAAAAAAACGAAGTCAGCACCGGCGACAACCTACATCGCCTGGCGACACCCTACGTTAACATGGCGACAACCTACGTTAACCTGGCGACAACTACGACAGCACCTACGTTAGGTGAAGTCAAGCTACACTCATTTGCGTCAAACCCACTGTCGCAGACTCTCAGAAAATGTTTCAACATGTTGAAAATCCAGTGGTTACCATAGAGACGCTACAACTCTTTGGCGACTGAGGAGACTACTCACGACCATACAGGCGACAGCCTTGTCACCTGTAGTCGCCTAAAAAATAGCCTAAGTGGGTCAGGCCCTTTATAGGTTACATTAGCTTTACTGGAGGAGAAACAATTTTTGAGTAGAAATTAGGTAAGTTTGGAAAGACAAGAAACATGATAATGCCAAATTCTGAAGCCCGTCTTTGACAGATGGAGATGGCAAAGCAAAGAGATTTAGGGGAAGAATTCCTGAGGATAAGGACATACTAGCTTAGGCACCAAGATGGAGCAAACACAAGGATGTATGACTGACTGGAAAAAAGAAACTTATGTTCTGGAATACGGCTGAGAGAACATTACAAGGACAGAATGTGGAGTGATCACATGAAGATCTTATAGAATAGGGCTGCAACCTGTAGTTTTCCTACTTTATTTAATATTAAAGCATGATTTCAACACTATTAAGCTTGGCAAGTTATTAAGTATTCTATTTGTCCCAATCTGAAGTTCTGGAAAGTCCTTTTTTGATCAGTGTACCTATACCAAATATGAGACAAGAAGTTATTTCTCAGAATCAGGGATAGTCAATTCCACAATTTGGACTAAGAAAGATCTGCTCAATTAACACATAAGCAATCCCCCCGGCTATATCTCAGCAGTTCCATGCATTGCTGGCATGAGCTTCCCTGTCATGATATTATTAAAGCTGATCAATAAGTGATATGTATACAGAGAAGTATCTGAACATCATCGCACAGGAATAACAAATAAATGGAGTGGAGATATCAATGGAATAGTCAATTGGTGCAGAACAGACCAACATTAATGTCTATCGATTGGTGCATCAGAAGTTGAGAGTACAGAGGAGATTTACTAGAATGTTGCCAGGGTTCCAGCAACTATGTTACAGAGAAAGGTTGAACAAGTTAGGTCTTTATTCTTTGGAGCGCAGAAGGTTAAGGGGGGACTTGATTGAGGTCTTTAAAATGATGAAAGGGATAGACAGAGTTAACGTGGATACGTTTTTCCCATTGAGGGTAGGGAAGATTCAAACAAGAGGGCATGACATGAGAATTAAGGGACAGAAGTTTCGGGGTAACGTGAGGGGGAACTTCTTTACTCAGAGGGTGGTGGCTGTGTGGAATGAGCTTCCAGCAGAAGTGGTGGAGGCAGGATCGATTTTAACATTTAAGAGTAAAGTGGATAGGTATATGGACGTGAAGGGAATGGAGGGGTATGGTCTGAGTGCAGGTAGATGGGACTAGGGGAAAACAAATGGTCGGCACGGACTGCAAGGGCCGAGAGGGCCTGTTTCCGTGCTGTAATTGTTATATGGTTATATGGTTAAGTTGAAGCTCTTTAATTGGTTGACTACAGTTAATGTCCACAGATTTCTGTAATGAAAAGTACAACTATGATTTGTCAAGAGCTGTAAAACAGAGCGAACACCTCCTACAAGGAGAAAGAATGGGGTGTATTATTCTGAGATGTTTAGCAGCATGTCATGGCAGCCAACCGATCTCAATTATGATGTGAGATTAAGAAATAAGAAAACTTTGCACAATTTTCACGTTATACAGACATTGCTGCAAAAACGTAACTGGCACATATCAAGCTTTAAACGGGTCTTGCTTAAAGACCCAATAACATTTTAGACAGTATTCTAACTGTTCTTTGAACCAGAGACACAAATACAGGCCTGCAGCTCTTTCTCTTGGCTGGAGGGACTGTTATCTGGGTAGGTTCTGTGGACAGGAGAAACAAATTTCAAAAGTTCACTACAGTGTGTCATGAAGGAGGAATCGGACAATGGATGTACAATGAGCTAGCTCTCTATGGAGTAAATTGAGCTAGTATCATGCTCTCATCTAGAGCATTGAAGGCTACTAACTGTTTACTTAGATATTTTCTTTTGATCATGAAGCAGCCCAAAGTCAATGCTGTATGCTTTTGTGAGATCTGACTGACAAAGTATTTCTGAGAAAATCACCCAACAAGGTGCAGAGATCAAAGCTTAAAAGATCATCACTTAACTCGAGGTATGACCTTGCACCAATTGTTCAGAATGATTTTTTTTGTCATTCTTCATAAATGGAAAAAAATTGACAAGATCTACTTACTTGATGCGCCAAATGATAGGAGGCTAAGCCCACTGTGTCGTCTGGGAACATATAGCCAATTTGCATATTAGAGGGGAGAGGTCAACAAGAAAATAGGTTACATTCTTGTATGTTATTAGTTTTGATCCTTGTTGATCTCCCATTTAAAACATAAATTACCAATAGATTTTCTACACTTTAGCAACAATGCCAAATCATAAATTCTAAATCATAAAAGACTTGTTTATTCATGATAAAAATAGAGAGACAGTGGATTATATGATCTTTGTTCAAATTCAGGTTCTTAAAAAGGATAAATTAGTTAAATGCAATTATTCCACCACCACAGCCTTTACCAGAACAAATTTGTTCAAAGGGTTACTTTAAAAAAAAGCTATCTTCAATATTCCAGCAAATGCAGCAGGCTGAAACCAGTTATTTGCCAATTTCTTGGCAACTTTGAGGATAATATCACATGCCAAGGTCTCCACATGCTAGCCCACATGAACCCAGGAACTCATGTTTGTTCCACTGTTGCCATCTATATTGCTGCTGATCAGCAACTGGCTGATTAGAAATTGATCAGCAATCAGCTAATAATCGGATGATGTTTTGCGATGAAATTCTCCCAGCAACCGTACAGGTAGCTCACTGGAATTCATACAATGTAAATGTGAGACCAGGATCTCACCAGCATTGCGAATGCAACTTAACCCGAACACACTGTTCAGCCAGTCTTGAACCGGGCAAGGAGAGTCATGGCATCTCCCAATTCCTGCTTTCTCCCAATATCCCTTGATTTTGTTAGCCCAAAGAGCTATATCTCTCTTGAATATATCCAGTGAATTGGCATCCACTGCTTTTGTAACAGAGAATTCCTAGGCCAGAGAGTTGGAATCTGCCCTCGACGTGTTGTAGTGATAGCTGCATTGAAGAGGATCATGGATGTCTAGGAAGCTGGAGTTGATGTGTACCATGAAGCTCTTCATCGTGATGAATATTGGAGCCAATGGGCTATAGTCATTAAGGCATACTACCTTGTTTTGCTTTAACACCGGGATGATAGTGGTCTACTTAAAGTAGGCGGGAACATTAGATCAAAGTCGGAGAGGTTAAAACATTTCCCACATACACAGGTCTGAGGATACAATCAGACCTCTATCTCGCCTAGTCACTTTCTGTGGGTTTGCTCTCAGGAACATCAATCTGATGTCTGTGATGATGACTGTAGGTACAGGTGCAGCCATGGCTGACAGGGCAAGTGAGATCTTTCCACTGGCCTGGTAGAAGTCCTCCACTATATGGTACAAAGCCCCAAGGAGTCAATTTCAAGACGATTGGTAGTGGTGTACAATTTCATCTTGTGCGCGTGTGCACATGGGTGAGGTGTAAACTGCTGATAATAATACACTCCCAACTTGATCTTGGTACATCATGTACTTCTTCAAAAATTAGCTCACCTTGTCAACTCACTGTAACATTTACATTTTGCAATCAATGGACTTTTCCTGCTAAATGTACTCCAGAACTTGCATAACAATGTCAGAAAAACTTAAAACTCAGCTGCAGCAATGTGCAATTCCCTTCAGTCAAGTGGCTTGCTGACATATTTTAGGTAAACCACATGATTTTTCCACTTGTACGTTGTAACCTCAGAGGCAGGGTGGCAGAAACTTCCACCTAACAGTGTTGATACCATGGATTTAGCCGAGGCAAACAAATCCCCAAATGAGATGTGTGATGGAGGGCTCTGACCTGATACATCGCCTATCCATGATCTCTTGACCCACTGAGATGCTACCTGACCCACTTAGGTGTCTTTTAAAAAATATATATAAACCAGTACCTGCAGTTTCTTGTTTCCCCAATTCAGAGCAGTAGATAACCAAAAGGAAAAATATACATATTTTTAGTATAATAATCTAGTAATCAGGAAACAAAACTGTGTGGTGATGAAAATGGGATGTTGACTCACTTACAAGCTTATTTCCCAATACTAGTTTAGATCACATAGCCTTGACATATACCTCTTGCAATTATAATTTGCTTGCTTCACTGTTTAAATCAAATATTGTTAAAACTGCACTATCAAATGCTTATGTACAAGAAAGTAATAGATAGTGGCCGAGACGTTCCATTTCATTACTCCAAAAACGGCATCCGAAAATAGGCCTAATTTGGAATAGAATGCAATTGTGCCCATTTCAGGTCAGCTAACAAACAGTCTGAAGAAGGATCTCGACCCCAAAAGTCACCTATTCCTTCTCTCCAGAGATGCTGCCTGTCCCACTGAGTTACTCCAGGATTTTGTGTGTATAACTAGTGGGAATTATGGCCCTTAACATTCCAGCTGGATTACTACGAGTAACATTTTTTACATCATGACCTCATCCACCCCCTCCCCCAAATAAGGTTAACAACAGTGCATTACCCAAAGTTCATCTTTTACTTGATTTAAATTTAATTGACCAGAAAAGTTAATGTTCCAAGTAAAGGTGCAGCAAAGGGCAGTCACATGGGCCCCAGCTACGCCTGCCCTTTTGTCAGTTGGGTTGAACTGTCCTTGTTTCAGGCATACGCTGGCTCTATCCCCCACCTCTTTCTCCACTACATCGCTGACTGCATTGGGGCTGCCTCCTGCATCTGTGCAGAATTCATGGATTTCATTAACTTCACCACCAACTTCCACTCTGCTCTCAAATTCACCTGGACTATCTCTAACACCTCGCTCCTTTCTTGATCTCTCTGTCTCCATCACAAGGAACAGACTATCAGCTGATGTCTATTATAAACCTACCGACTAGTAGATATCTGGACTGCATTTCCACCTACCCTGACTCTTGCAAAATTACTATTCCCTACTTTAAATTTCTCCATCTCTCACTTCTAACATAGTCTTACCACTAGTCACATCTTCCCATCTCCACCCATTTTTACATTCCGCAGAGACCAATGCCTCCTTGGTTCCCATCCCTTCCCACCCCTTCTCCCAGGTAATTTCCCCATCAACAACAGGAGATGTTATCACCTGTCCCTAAAGCGCCTCCCTCACCTGCATGCAGGGACCCCTGCAGTACCTTCCAGCTGAGACAGAGGTTCACATGCAGCTCCTCTAACCTCATCCACTGTATCTGGTGTTCCTGATGTGGCCTCCTGTACATCGACGAGACCAAGCATAGACTCGGCGACGGTTTCATTGAACACTTGCGCTCGCTCTGCCAAGACCCTATGGAACTCCCGGTTGCAAACCCTATTAACTCCCCTTCCCATTCCCACACTGAACTTTCTGTTCCAATCCTCCCCCCTTGCCAAAGTGAGGCCACATGCAAACTGGAGGAACAGCACCTCATATTCCGCTTTGAGTGGCTTACAAACCAACGGTATGTACATTGAATTCTCTAATTTTAGGTAACCTCTCACCTCCCCTCCCTTTTCAATCCCCTGTGGCCCACCTGGACTCCCACCTATTTCTCCCCTCCACTCACTCCCCCTCCGGCCACTTTCCTCCGTCTGGCTTTACTATCCGCAGCTCTGCAAACTTGTCTCACACCTTCCTTCCTTTCTTATTTCTGACCTTTGTTCCAACCATCTGCCCATCAAAAAACCCACTTGCCTATGTCGATCTATAACCTGCCACACTCTGTCCTGCCTCTCGTTTTCCAGCTTTCTTCTCCCCCCACACCACAATCAGTCTGAAGAAAGATCTCGACCCAAAACGTCACCTAGCCATGTTGTGCAGGGATGCTGAGTGATCCGATGAGTTACTCCAGCACCTTATGTCCTTCTGTGTATTAACCAGCATCTGTAGTTCTTTGTTTCTCCATCTGGTTTGAAAAGCAGCAGTTTTTAATTAAAGAAAAACAAATTGCTAGAGTAATTCAGCGGGTCAAGCAGCATGTCTGGAGAACATGGACAGGTGACTTTTCGGGTCAGGACCATTCTTCAGGCTTATTAATTACTCATGGTCAAAAGTGACAACAAAACTCTACATCTATTTGTTTGTGCACGTCGGGTTGATTGCATTAGTCAAAACAGGGTGGACCACGTGAAGGTTGCAATCTCCCACCCATGCCCTGAAAACTGTCACCAGCTTATGACACCGTGTGGAGACATGGTCTGTTGCTGAAAGCTTCCAGAATCTTGAAGTGCCAAACCACCATCCATCCTCAGAAACCGTAGATTTAGGGTTTCGCTTGGAACCTGACCAGCTCTGTTAGGACCCTGAATAATGGTTTCCCCCAGGGCTCTGTCCTAGCACCCCTACTCTTCAACATTTATGTGAGTGACATGCCAACTACCTTGTCCAGGAAGTTTACATATGCAGATGACCTTGCCCTTGCCTACCAGGGAGCTGCCCTTGAGGATATCAGCAGAGTGCTAACCCAAGACTTGAAGGGGATGGAGGAGTACTTCACCTTGTGGTGACTTCGCCCTAATCCATCTAACATAACCGTCACTGCCTTTCACCTCAGCAATCGGCTCGCCAATGCAAAGGTCCGAATGTCCTTTTGTGGTGAGCAGATAAAGAATGAAGAATTCCCAAGTACCTCGGAGTAACGCTGGATCGCACCTTCACCTTTCTTGAACACCTGAAGAGGGTGGCTGATAAACTGAAAGCAAGGGACAACATCATCAGGAAACGTGTAGGCAACAGCTGGGGATCCAATGCACACACCCTCCGTTAGACTAGGGTTAGTCCTAGTCTACTCAACAGCTGACTTTTGCTGAACAGCTTGGGCTAATAGCTACCACACCAAATGAGTTGACACTGTCCTTAGCTCTGCTTGCAACTGCGGACATCCAGATCAGACCATCCCACACATCGTGAATGACTGTCCACTGAGGCTTTTCCCTGGGGGCATCAAAGCCATCCACCCAGTAACTGATGCTGTCCTGGCCTGGATGTCTACCCTTGATCTACAACTTTAGGCTGTGCTCGCCATACGCAAGAGGAAGAATTACTCCTAGAAAAATCACTTTAGAAATTCCGTTGCCCCGAATACCTTTTCAGGATGAAGATTCTATTGCATTTTTGTCCTTATGATATCTGTGCCCTGCTAGAATCTCAAATACAGGCCTACAAATATGGATTGAATATTAACCTTATTCCAGGCTATTGCCACTGTTCTGTCACATCTTACTGCTGGCTGCTCACTGTTATAATGGGAATTTCATGCATGATCCATAGCATGGGACTAGTTTAGATGGGGCATCTTGGTCAGCATGGACAAGTTGGACTGTAGGGTATGTTTTCATGCTGTGTGGCTCTATGAAAATTATAGGGAATCATAGGATGTACTGGTGACACTGGAAGTCTTATTGGTGACACTAATCTCCCTGGCAACCAACTGCCAGAAGTCTCAGTGGGCGCCTTGCACAAAGAACTGCTGCAGTTTCAATTCTCCACTAATCTGCCTGGGTCCCTCTAACCTTCTGAGAGCACCCATCTTTTTTCAGCCATTGTTGCAGCATCTATTCTTGAAACACCAGCACCACCCAGTAGCTGGAAAACTGCTGCTGCGTGTAATGCCCATATATCCCTTTGATAGCTTACTCCTTAGACCCCAGCAGTGAGGCTAAATGCCAGCAGCTGCAAAATCTTTCATGGATTAACAGAGTTAGCCAATGAGTTTGGTTTCCATATCACCTACTAAACCAACAGTGTGAACTTCCTTAGCTTAAACCTATGCACCATAAAATTCTGGAAAATATATACTAAATTTGAATAATTCCTGTTCATGTAGAGTTTAAGTTATGTACAGTTATGCATTTAATGAAGAACTTAATCGTATACAAAAGTGAGTATTTAGAGCAACGGAAGAGCAAGGGAAATTGGAATACATGGGAAGCCAGAAGTAGGAGGGGAAATATCATAGAATACTTTTGAATTGGATGCAATAGCAGAATGCTTTGGAATTGCAGGATTCAGTTTTTAAAATAATGCCAATTATAAAATTAAAGTTTTACCAGAGCAGAAACCATTTTATGTAAACACGAATAACGTCTGGGAGGATGGAATGCAAATCAGAACACAAACAGGAAAGTTTTAGATGAGTTGGCATTTACAGTGGATGTAAAGAAAGAGGCCATCCTGAAGGAGAGAAATGCAACTGATGTGGATTAGATATGAATAAGTAAATAATGCGAGGAAGCAACTGATAATGGATCTTAAGGTATCCAACTTAATAATAGAAATACAGTGTCAGATGCTCAGCTTAGAGTCAGGAAAGATACTATGCAGCGTTTTAAAAAACACTGTAAATGTTTTTTAAATTAGATTTTAAATTTAGCACATGGACAGTTCGATCAAATTTCACTATCACATACATCCAAAGAATGTGCTTAAAGAACAGCTGCATTCAAAGAAAATAAATGACTGAAATCTAACCATGCATATCATTAAAAATATTGTAGAAGTTGTATTAATTCTGAGTTATTCCAGTAAAAATGAACACGTGTTCCAAGTTACACAGAGTGGGTGACACCGACTTCACCCTAACGCAGCTCAGAACAGTTCAGTGCTATGTCAACTGCACTCATGCACAGATTCCAGCCTGCATTCCTTAATGATATACTGTAATGTCAGGTGGCAATGCGGATTTACAGTAAAGACTGCCAAAGAGTTTTAGAGCAGTATACACTCCAGCGAGGCATATTTCACACTGGGCTGGTTTTATGAAGAACACTTCGCCGCCCTGCCACTGGGCCTAGATGATAAATTGTGAAAGAAGCATGACAAGCTCCATCATTGTTTGTAAATCTTAACTGTTCCTGCTCACTAATTCTGGATGCAATTTTCAAAGACAAAACCAACAGAAGGACAGAGCTTCAGGCCTGAAGGTTATACAACTCAACTGCACTCTTAGTAAATGGAGCAATGGATACACTTTACTACAAAAGGTATAGCTGTTTAAGAATTGTCTGAAATATCAAAAATCTCATTGTACCATTCTCTTGCTGACCTGAAAGCCAACTCATTTAGTTTCAAAATATCATGCTTTCTTAAAACATTTTTTTTAAACTTGTTTCTTACCATTTGTACCATTGATGCAGAATAACAACACCAAGCTAATGATTTAAAAATATTGTAAGTAGGTTGCATTTGGAGGCAGGTATATAATTTTCTATCTACCACAGGAATACTCATTAATTACAGGTACACAGCTTGCGGTGTGGACGTGATGTCACAGTTTGTTGCATCATTGCAACCAGAACCATGAACAATTGAGCAATGAGGGGAGGGGGGAAGGTATATGAGGACATAGAAATTAGGTGCAGGAGTAGGCCATTCAGCCCTTCGAGCCTGCACCGCCATTCAATATGATCATGGCTGATCATCCAACTCAGTATCCCGTACCTGCCTTCTCTCCATACCCTCTGATCCCCTTAGCCACAAGGGCCACATCCAACTCACTCTTAAAATAGCCAATGAACTGGCCTCAACTACCCTCTGTGGCAGAGAGTTCCAGAGACTCACCACTCTCTGTGTGAAGAAAGTCTTTCTCATCTCGGTCTTAGGATTTCCCCTTATCCTTAAGCTGTGACCCCTTGTCCTGGACTTCCCCAACATCGGAACAATCTTCCTGCATCTAGCCTGTCCAACCCCTTAAGAATTTTGTAAGTTTCTATAAGATCCCCTCTTAATCTCCTAAATTCAGAGAGTATAACCAAGTCTATCCAGTCTTTCTTCATAAGACAGTCCTGACATCCCAGGAATCAGTCTGGTGAACCTTCTCTGCACTCCCTCTATGGCAATAATGTCCTTCCTCAGATTTGGAGACCAAAACTGCACGCAATACTCCAGGTGTGGTCTCACCAAGACCCTGTACAACTGAAGTAGAACCTCCCTGCTCCTGTACTCAAATCCTTTTGCTATGAAAGCTAACATACCATTCGCTTTTTTCACTGCCTGCTGCACCTGCATGCCTACTTTCAATGACTGGTGTACCATGACACCCAGGTCTCGCTGCATCTCCCCTTTTCCTAATCGGCCACCATTTAAATAATATTCTGCTTTCCTGTTTTTGCCACCAAAGTGGATAACCTCACATTTATATGAGGACAAAGTAAAACTAATTTAATCACAAATGCAGAGGGACAACTAAAGTGAGTGGCATGACGTTAGGTGAGAAGTCAAAAACAAATCACTCTACCAATTGCTAAAAGGTAACATGATTAAACACAGTCGTGGCTTACAAATGGAGTATACGGTGCAGTATCATACAAAATCTTTTTTAGAAAAAGGTATTTATAAAATGCATTGACAATCACAAAATAGGTAGCAATAGAGATCAGGTAAGAAGGCAAAGAATAAATAGAAGATTAAATTAAAAATACCAACTTTTTTTACTGATTAATAATAAAAATAAAATCAAGGGAGACAAGGATAGGAATGATGATACAGAATCATAAAAAAACGTAAAATATATTACATTTACTTTGACGCTATTTACTAGGGAGATTAATATGGTTGACATGACAGCAGATAAAATACATCAAAGAATATGAAGACATTTAAGACGGAAAGGAGGAGTTAATTATTACATTGATTACATTTAGACAGTATAAATGCCCAGTCCAAATTTACTGCATCCATGCAGAAGTCAGGGAAGAGAAAGCTGTAGCATTTATTACATACAAGTGAAAATTATTTTAGATAGGACTGGTGAATACGTATATTTCTAAATGGAGAAGTTACAATTCCTACAAACCACACAACACGGCTTTAATAGCTGGAAAAAAAGTCATAGAAATAATAGAAATTTGCTGTACAGGATGCCCGTAATGTCTATGTCAACTACATATGGTTTTATTTACATTATTACCACTTTCTAGCTTTCGCCCTTTTGCATTGTGGATTACTATTCTTGAGCTGCTCATACAGGATCTAGTTTTAGGGTGATTTATTTTTCTCATGTCTTCTAATCCTTCTACAATAAACTTATAATGTTGTTGCTTAATTAACCACTGCTAAAGAAATTAGATAATTTCTGTTGGAATTATCCAACAGAATAATTCAATTATACAATACAATAATACATTATTAGCCAAGTATGTTTTGCAATATAGGATGAATTTCATTTGTCAAGTATACAAATTATGAGAAACCCAGGCAGGGTGAAAAGAAATCCAAATAAATTATCAGATTTATTTTTACCCTGCCTGGGTCACTCTGGATTTGTTTGCATTTGTTAAATCTCTCCTGTCTCCTTTATTCTGACCATTCCCATTCCAGTCAGTCTCCCCTTACAGCTACAATTTTCCTGCTCTTCAAGAATCTCCTCTAGTTTCCTCACATCTTTCCTCTAGCGTGCTGACCAAAACTGCATGCACTTCTCCATCTGTGGATTAACGAGTGTGTGATCTCCTTACTATTCTTAGCCTTGGTCAATAAAACCAAAGATCAACTGCCTTCTGAACCACATTGTCTACTTATGTGTGGACACATGTAACAAAACTCCTCTGTTCCTCCACACTCAATATCACTGTTTACCTTGTATTCCTACAATTCTTTTGTTTCTCTGAACGCCTTATCTCACAAATGGAGTTCTATCTGTGACATTTATGTCCACTTAACCAGTCCATTGTTAGCTTCATTCAGCCTAGAACTTGTTTTCACACCAGCAAATGGTATAATTGGTAAATATTATAATTGTGTGTATATTATGTATGGTATAATTGGTAAATATTATAATTGTGTGTATATTATGTATGGTATAATTGGTAAATATTATAATTGTGTGTATATTATGTATGGTATAATTGGTAAATATTATAATTGTGTATAATCTACATCAAGTCCACCATGAAAATATAATCACAAAAAGTGCATGGAACGAGTGGTGTTCCAGAGGGAGTTCCCTATGGTACACCACTCAGCAGAGACGTCCAGCACAAATAACTCCCTTCATCCATGCTGCAATTATTCAGGTCAGTTCCAATAAAACAGATATTACACAGAGATATTTAAGCTGTGAAGTAGGTTCAGAGGTTTAACCAGTGAAACTAGTTTACTCCCTTAATTGTGACATAATTCCTTTTTTACAACATAAACTCTGGTTATTTTTCGGTAATGTGAATTCAATAATGTACCACAATTCTTCCTATCAAAGCTCAGATATTTAGATAGTTCAATATATCAAGATGTCTGATTTTGACAGGTTAAATGTATTGATGTTTTCATTTCAACCCCTGCAACTTTGATAAATTAAGTATTCATTGTTTTCGATAGCCTAGTGAAGATGTGGAGCTTGTTCTGTTTGTCTGCCATTGACTGGGCTGTGTAGACTGCTATATAGTAGCTGCAGCATACATTTCACACCATATGAATAATATGACACTGAAAAATAGCTAACGTCCTTCACAAAAGCACAATCAAAATAAAGGAATTACAGTTTCATAATGCCCTAGTAAGGATGTAATAAAATGTGAGAAATTTGTCTGTCCTGGTAATTTAAATTAACTGGTCAAGACCGATGTATAGAAGAGATAGTGCCTTTGCACGTTTAGATCAAAGGCATATCTTTCTACTGATGTCTGGGAGACAAGGGTTTTGTCTTATCCTTGCTGAAAATAGTAGATATAAAATGTGATTTATTAGGATCACAAAGGTCTTTTATTATCTCTGCCTTCATCCACAAATTAGGAAAACTGCACAATTTGTTTGGCCTTGTTAAACCAATTGGAACTAGGAACACCTCCTCAATTCTATTCCACTGTAAAATAGCGTGGTAAAAAACCCAGTTGCATCTTTCGACAGGGGTCTTAAAGCTCACCACTGATAAAGTCATAGAGTGATGCAGTGCGGAAATGGGCCCTGTGGCCCAACTTGCCCACACCAGCCAACATGTCCCAGCCACACTAGTCCCACCTGCCTGCGTTCGGTCCATATCCCTCCAAACTTGTCCTATCCATGTACCTGTCTAACTGTGTCTTAAACATTGGGATAGTCCCAGCCTCAACTACCTCCTCTGGCAGCTGGTTCCATACACGCACCACTGTGATGTAAGCTAGCAGCTGCTTTCCCCTGTGCCACATCGGGAGACTCGCCATGGTGTCCTAAAGGCCTACAAGAAGATCCACAAACTTCCATGGTCAATCTAGGAAATCTGTCCACTGTGCCTTGTGCTAATACAACAGTCCAAATGGGAAGAAACAGTTGTCAGAGGAATGGTAAGGAGATCTTTCACATAAGCATATGCTTTTAGTCCTCTTTTTCTGAAAATCTTTTTTGGACTTTGAGCCATTTCTTTCCATTAAGTTTATTTTCCGTGGCTATTTTTCACTCACAAAGACCTGATTTTAGTAAAAGCTTTGGCGACTGGTGTGTTTAGAGGCAGGAAGCCTCTAGGACTGTCAAGAGTTGTTCTGCTTGTGTGCCCGGTGCAGGAACACTGTGATAGTCCAAGGGAAGGCGTCTGGCTTTGGAAAATAGGTCCCTGCGGCCAATGTTTCCAACATCAGTATTTAAGACACTCCCAGAATGCAATGTGATTGATCTGAGTAGGGGAACGGGTGAAATCTAAGGACACACAATGCCTAATTTAACTAATTCACATTCAGGTCTTCAAATGGGCTGACGTGGAGTAAGCAACGGAGCGTAACTTCCGACATTTCAGTAACCCCGACCCTATCTTTGACCCGCCCCAACTTCAGTTATGCGTTCAGTTAAAACGGCACATACCTTGTACGGGGAGGAACTGCAGATGCTGGTTTAAACCGAATACAGACACAAAAGGCTGGTGTTACTCAGCGGATCAAGCAGCATCTCTGGAGAGAAGGAATAGGTGATATTTCGAGTCGTCTTTTTCGATAGCTGCCATGACCCGTTACTGAGCGATATCACACTGCTCCCTTTACTACAAAAAAAATAAACACTTTCATTTCCCCGGACAGGTGGAGGGGGGGGGACCCGAATGCTCCAAAAACCGTAATTTATTTTTGTGTATTAAAACATTGCGGGACCAGGATTTGGTGTTAGAAAGAAGGTAGACACAAAATGCTGGAGTAATCAGCAAGACAGGCAGCATCTCTGGAGAGAAGGAGTGGGTGGCGTTTCAGGCAAAGACCCTTCTTCAGACTCTTCGTTTTTAGAAAACTGTGTTTGACCTACAAAATAAATGCTACATTCCTGTGAAGAGGGAATAAACGGAGAAGTGCAAATGTCTCTCCCTCTCGCAAACACATCCTGTGCATGAATTCGCAGCTTTATCCTGCGCTACTTAATCCAAGGGCGAGCGAACGAGCGGACGGACGGACGAAAGCAACGATCATAGAGCAGAATAGATGACATTTCGGGTCGAGACCCTTCTTCAGACTGAGTCGGGGTAAAGAGGAGCATGAGATATAGACGGTACTAAGGACAAATGAGTGGAAGATATGCCTATATCTCCCATTTCCCTTTCCCTTGACTGTCAGTCTGAAGAAGGGTCTCGACCCGAAATGTCACCTATTCCGCTCTATGATCGTTGCTTTCGTCCGTCTGTTCGCGCGTTCGCTCGCTCTTGGTGCCGGCGCTTCTGCCCCCAGACTCCACCAAACAAACCCACACACACACACACACAGCATGTCCGGCAGATTAGAGCAAAGCAGGGCGAAGGATGACATCAAACGGGTCAGGGCAGCTATTGAAAAAGTACGGAAATGGTAAGGGGGAAATTTTTTTTAAAAAAAACATCCGAAGGAAATAGATGTTTAACAAATAAAATGGGGGCCGGCAATCGCTCCGTGTCCATGTCGGTGGGGGGTGGGGGGGGGGCTTGAGTGGGTGCAGGATTTTCTGGAGCTCGTTCCTAATGGCAATATTTTGTATGTTCAAAGTTAATAAGGAGGACTAGGCAGGAATATCAAAATGATCACCTGCAGCTGAGAAACAAAAAGATGATTTGTGTATGAAGACGGGATGTTTGGACGCGATGACCACAGTAAAGATACTAGAGCGGAGACGGAAGACGGTTACGGAAATGGTGCTGAAGATTACCCATGACCCTATTACGGCTTTTTCGTCGCGTGGTCTCTCTCACTCCGCTATAGGATCTTTGGTCTAAAAGGACTCAACCTGAAACATCACCTATCCCATCGCTCCATAGAAGCTGCCTCACCCGCTGAGTTTCTCCTGCATTTTTGTCTACCTTCGATTTTCCCAACATCTGCAGTTCTTACTTAAACATTCACACCTTAGTAATCTCTTTCAGCCCTTCAATTCTCATGAATCCTCCAACATCTTAGCCTTAGGGTCACTCTTGATTTTCTTTGTTTTCCATTGATTATCACGCCTTCATTTTACAGGGCCCTTAGTCTGGAATTCCTGCAAGCATCTCAGGATAATTTACTATAAAAGCAGGTAGGTATTGTCAAAATAGCTCAATCATGAACCTTTTAAACTCAAGGAAACACAAGCACAACATCTCTCCATAATTTAGTCTTACAAGGCCTGATCTTATTATGGTGAATTCAATACCAAGGACATCTTGGTGCCGATTCACCAGTGAGACCAGGCCTTGGAAACTGAATGCAGTACCTCTTCCCTCACCCCCCCCCCCCCCATGGGATGTGACCAAGGTTGTAGACATTCTTCCTCTTTACTACCAAACCAATTTTCCAATAACCCTTGGGTTGATGTACATTACATTCTTGAGATTTACATAATCCAAACCTTTATTCACAGAATGACTCCCAATTTCACTCAATTATGAAGATATTCTGAATTGTCTTTTTCAAATCCAATGACCTTTAACTGAATGCAAAATTGAGCAATTTTCACACAAATCCTAGTGATGGTATTATTCTATACCTGCATTTTCACTATTTAAAACAAAGCCACTAGTCTTCATTTATGTATGTATTTTTACATGTAAAGTTAAAAAGTGAACAAATATTAACAGTTTCTCCATAAAACTGTTGCATATTTACCAGTATTTATAGTTTGCCTCCACTTTTACAAATTGCAACATAACTCAGACTTTCACATGTGCAGAGATGTCTTCATCAGATCTTACTCTCTTTCACTAAAATAGCTTGGAAATCAAAATTTAGATTGGTTCTTAACAGTAGTAAATTTTCTGATGTGAAATTTTAATCTTATCCGGTGAATACTCTACTCCAAATTTTCTTCTTCAATTCTATCCAGAATATTAAAAAACTTATCATGCAAACTTTACAATTGTAACCTGTTTCACCAAAGTTCTTTCAATTCAATATTCTAACCTATGTGTAATTTATAACATGTTTAATTTTAATTTTAAAATTGATATTGTCCCCTGTTCAACTCTGGGCATGTTATGAAAATGTAATAATGCCTTGGATAGTGATAGTACAAAACAAAGTCCCTTTTACTCTTGTGCAAGGTGTAATAAATTCCTATCAAGATTTAAGCATAACGGCACAAGAAATCAATGCAGGATCCAGGAGAAATAGATTTCCCCTATATCCTCAAGTTAAAACAGAAGTACTCAAGCAGTTTAATCCACTTGAGAAGATAATAGACACTCGTGTAGGCAACAGCTATGCTGCCAGGATACAATACCTGCCTAATAGTTCAACAATGACCTGCCTAATATATTTTTAACAGAAGCAGCTTAATCCACTTGAGAAGATAATAGACACTCATGTAGGCAACAGCTATGCTGCCAGGATACAATACCTGCCTAATAGTTCAACAGTGACCTGCCTAATATATTTTTAACAGAAAACAAAGTGCAATTATGGTTAATTGGCACTGGATGAAGGAGAGAGGAAGCTGGAAATACAGCAGTCCCTTATTTTCTATTTAAGAAAAAAATGTAATGGCAACAAAATAAACAAACGGTGGACATTTTTCAAAGGAAATGCTGTTGCATAATCAAACACCAAGTATTCCAATTTCATGAAATAATTTTACTCAGAATTTGTACCCAATTAACTCAAGCAAATTCTGCAGATATTGCACCAATTACATTGTATCCAGTTGACTGACAACATTACAGTATCAATCATGTTAAATTGTATACTGCCATTCACTAGTCACCTCTTTACAAACACACAAAACTGTTCTGTTCCGAGATTATTAGCTGACTACACAAGTATTAGACTTGCGAAAGCCTGTAGATGGCAACCAAAGATGAGAAACAAGCAGGTGTCAGGAAACTACCTTGCAATCTAATTTATAAAGGTACTCAGCTGTAACATTCAGCACTGTAATAGAGCTATTGGATCTTAGTTTCCAGCCCTTTAATCTTCCAATTTATGCTATAATGATGCAGCATTTATCCTAGCATACAATTTATTGAAATGGGAAAATGATTGTCACCCATGTTATAATTAGAACCTAATTAATTCAACAATTTGCACCCAACCCATTTACTGCTTAATTCTAAAGCCCTTTCATAGCCTCATAGATAGCTGCGGTCTTAACTAATGCCTAAGTATTACACAGACATGTTTTCCACAGGTTGTCTACATATTACTACTGAGCTGAAGAAGGTAACAGTGGGCTTTAAGAAGGAAGCTGACATGTTTCACTAATTGCCTTCTGCTGCCGCAATGCATAAAAGACAAATTAAAGAGTTATCTTGAAAGATCATTGTCAAAAATATTACATCTGCTTCCCTTTTCAGTTCATGCCTAACCTTCTGAGTATTTCCAGCATTAGCTGTTTTAATTGGTGCTCTATCAGTTTGGAAGCAATTCACTCCAACCTTCTCTTCGCTTCTGAATCCAGGAGGCGTGTTAGATGAAGCTAAATGTATAATCTTTCAATATTCCTGTACAATATGCAGTTCCTGAGAAATTAGATATCTTGAACACATTTTAGATATAACCTGCAGGTCGAACTCATTTAAAAAAATGCAACAAATGGAGCATGGAACAAAATGTTGACCACACAAATTAGATATAAGAAGTTTTTATTTATAATGTAGTCCCTGACATTACCTCTGGTGATGAAACTGTTTCAGGTTGAGAAGTCCTCACACTCGTATTCCTTTGGCGAATCTGGTAAGCAAACTAAACAGTGTTTGTACTGCTCATATAGACTACCAGCAAAATGCTTCCATTCCTTTACTAAAGTGCTGGAACATTATATTTCTATCAACAGTGATAACTGAGCACGCTTAGAAGAGAAAACGTGACAAGGACAATTCAGATCACTATCAAGAAGCTTTATCTGCAGGACTCAGAGGTTCCTGTCTCTTGACACACTTGCCAGCTTGCATTGACTGGCATTCCTGGAGGGAGGTCAGTGCTTCTGGACTTTGTCATCATACTGGAATGGTCTATTCACTTATTTTTCTTTTGATTGAATTTTAGTCTAGAAATGGTAGTGCTGTGGAATGGAAAACTTTCCCTATAGAGCCATTCAGTGTCAGGCATTGCAACATCCAACTGCATATATTGCTCCAACAATGTACCTTGACCATACCTCAGGTGACTATTCCCTCATGCTATAGTTCCCAGCTTTTTGGAAGGAAAACGGCGATTGGTCATCCTTGATAAAATATGCATCTCTCTCTCTTCCCTAAGTGCATGAAGATATATAATTGACCTCTCTTTTTAATGAGCTGTGTCCACCTTGGAGATTCCCAGGTTCTGCTGGCAGAGCAACCACAAGGACATCTTATATGTTGATATACTTCTATTTCACCTTTTTTTGTAAACTTTCTAACCACATGACCTCTATTATTAAACCCACATAAGCCCCTTGTAATCTTTAGGTCCTCCCCTTCCTGTGGAGTTTATGGACCCAGGTTGGGAATCACTGCCTGACTGTGCCAGTGTATGACATGCAGTCCCTGGGTTACGTGAAAGACCAGTTCTTAAGAACTGCCTATAAGCTACCCATATTGTGAAGTTCATCATACATGTCCTATAATTCTTTCATTTTATCAATGATGCACACTAAAACCACCCACAATTAAACTAATGGCTTACAATATTCAGTTGTTAATGAATACCAAGAATAATTTTATAATATTTACTGTTTTGAAATTTTCTTTAAACATTTTTCTGGAAGAATTTGCGTAAAGTCGGATTTCCGTAAGTCAGGACATCCATAATGCTGGGAGCCCCTTTATTTCAATTTTCCATAGCACTAGTTTCTCGAGTAAGATCCTAAATTAGATACAAACAAGGCGTGGTTTTCCATTGTGGACGCCATGTTCTCAAGAACTGAGATGCCCAGATACATTTCATATGGGGTCATTAGATCCACCAGAAACAGGAGACCTCCGTCCTGAGAGTCTGGGCTGGTACAAAGCTATGTACCAGGAGTGAAACACTTATTCTACTGCCACTTCCCAGTGCAAAAACAAGACAGGAGACTCTCAGTTCGAACAGTAAAGCTGATCTTGCATGTTTATATTCTCAATTCATCAAATTAAATCAAACAAAAAACATTGTTAAAGGGAAACTGAACAGCAGCATTAAGATCCTCGCTTCTGTCAAACAAATCAAATACTCTGCATTTAGATTTGATGACTCATGTTAGCTGTTTTCAATTCTCCGATTTGAGTATCAAGGGCCTCTGATCGTGTGGTATTCTATCTCCTGTTGATAGTGATATAATTGATATAAGATTTTAAGAGTTGAAATTTGATGCAAATAACAGCTCTGTCAAAACCAACCATTTAAAGTTTACAGGACCTTAGCAATGATGGATCTTAGGAAAATGAGTCTGCAGCAGCTGCACAATTTCTGATGAAGTATTTTAATAGGGAAATCCACATTGAAAGAAACTAGCAGTGGCTAGATGATTTTTGTTCTCTTTCATGTCAAAAGGGAAAGTATATTTCCTGAAGGAAAAGTATATTTTACCCGTATTAATTTATACTCCTGTTTTATTCTGTTCACTTTCTTACTTAAGACATCAACATTTGTCTAAGGGTTTTGAGATACTGTCATCTCTCTGACGCATCTCATAAAATCTATTTTTCATAGATGTACTGAGGCAGTGAGTTCTGTTAGGTTGTTTGACTTCGCATATGGTAGCAAATCGACTTCACGCCTTGTATGAAGACAGATTCGTCTACACATGGATCTTTTGGCAGGGGTTTGTAGAACAGCAATGAGGAGTGCAAAACAGATCACTTTCTCTCATCCCCAGGCAAGTTCCCTGAGTCATTGATTAAGTAGTTATTAGACTTAACCTTAAGATGGCATCTACAAACTCACATGACAATTAAGCCTGCAATTTGAGAAGGAGTACGTTAAATCGGAAGTGGCAGTGATGCAGTTGAACAAAGGGGACTATGAAGGCATGAGAGGGAAGCTGGCCAAGGTAGGCTGGAAAGGAATCCTAACAGGAATGACGGTGGAACAGCAGTGGCAGGAATTTCTGGGCATAATGTGGAAGACGCAGGATCATTTCATTCCAAAAGGGAAGAAAGATTCTAAGGGGAGTAGGAGGCAACCGTGGCTGACAAGAGAAGTTAGGGATAGAATAAAACTAAAAGAAAAGATGTATAACACAGCAAAGAGTAGCCGGAAGCCAGGGGATTGGGAAACTTTCATTGGACAATAGAAGGAAACAAAACGGGCAATACGGGCTGAAAAGATAAAGTATGAAGGGAAGCTGGCCAGGAATATAATGAAGGACAGTAAAAGCTTCTTTAGATATGTTAAGGGAAAAAGAGTAGCAAAGTCAAATGTGGGTCCCTTGAAGGCAGACACGGGTGAAATTATTATGGGCAACCAGGAAATGGCAGAAGAATTGAATAGGTACTTCGGATCTGTCTTCACTAAGGAGGACACAAACAATCTCCCAGGTGTACTCGAGGACAGAGGATCTAAGGGGGTAGAGGAACTGAAAGAAATGTTCATTAGGTGAGAAATAGTATTGGGTAGGCTAATGGGACTAAAGGATGATAAATCCCCTGGGCCTGATGGTCTGCATCCCAGGGTCCTCAGGGAGGTGGCTCTAGAAATAGTGGACGCATTCGTGATCATTTTCCAATGTTCAATAGATTCAGGATCAGTTCCTGTGGATTGGAGGATAGCTAATGTTATCCCACTTTTCAAGAAAGGAGCGAGAGAGAAAACGGGGAATTACAGACCAGTTAGCCTGACTTCGGTTGTGGGAAAGATGCTGGAGTCAATTATTAAAGAGGTAATAATGGGGCATTTGGATAGCAGTAAAAGGATTAGTCCAAGTCAACATGGATTTATGAAAGGGAAATGATGCTTGACTAATCTTCTGGAATTTTTTGAGGATGTGAAGTAAAGTGGATGAAGGGGTGCCAGTGGATGTAGTGTATCTAGACTTTCAGAAAGCCTTTGATAAGGTCCCGCTTGGGGGACTGGTGACTAAAATTAGAGCACATGGTATTGTGCCAGTAGGATGTTGACATGGATAGAAAATTGGTTGGCAGACCGGAAGTAGGAGTGAACGGGTCCTTTTCAGAATGGCAGGCAGTGGTGAGTGGAGTGCTGCAAGGCTCGGTGTTGGGGCCGCAACTGTTTACCATATATATTAATGATTTGGAAGAGGGAATTAGGAGCAACACTAGCAAGTTTGCGGATGACACAAAGCTGGGTGGCAGTGTGAACTGTGAAGAGGATGTTAGGAGGTTGCAGGGTGACCTGGACAGGTTGAGTGAGTGGGCAGATGCGTGGCAGATGCAGTATAATATAGATAAATGTGAGGTTATCCACTTTGGTGGCAAAAACAAGGGGGCAGATTATTATCTCAATGGGGTTAGGTTAGGTAAGGGGGAGGTGCAGCGAGACCTGGGTGTCCTTGTACACCGGTCACTGAAAGTTGGCTTACAGGTACAGCAGGCAGTGAAGAAAGCTAATGGAATGTTGGCCTTCATAACAAGAGGATTTCAGTATAGGTTCTTCTGCAGTTGTATAGGGCTCTGGTGAGACCACATCTGAAGTATTGTGTACAGTTTTGGTCTCCTAAGTTGAGGAAGGACATCATTGTGATTGAGGCAGTGCAGCATAGGTTCACGAGATTGATCCCTGGGATGGCGGGATTGTCATATGAGAAAAGATTGAAAAGACTAGGCTCGTATTCACTGGAGTTTAGAAGGATGAGGGGGAACTTATAGACACATATAAAATTATAAAAGGACTGGACAAGCTAGATGCAGGAAAAATGTTCCCAATGTTGGGCGAGTCCAGAACCAGGGGCCACAGTCTTAGAATAAAGGGGAGGTCATTTAAGACTGAGGTGAGAAAAAATGTTTTCACCCAGAGAGTTGTGAATTTATGGAATTCCCTGCCACAGAGGGCAGTGGATGCCAAGTCACTGGATGGATTTAAGAGAGAGTTAGATAGAGCTCTTGGGGCGAGTGGAGTCAAGGGATAGGGGGAGAAGGCAGGCACGGGTTATTGATAGGGGACGATCAGCCATGATCACAATGAAAGGCGGTGCTGGCTTGAAGGGCCGAATGGCCTTCTCCTGCATCTATGTTCTATGTTTCTATGATTTCTGGTTTATGAAGCTTACTTCCACAGTAAAACTCTGATAATCCTCTAACCGAATACTCGGATTTCTGAATGGTTTGCAATCTAGTTCACCAGATACAGTTTCCTTGCTCCCTTTAAACTCACCTGGAGCCTGATACCTGTGTACCCTTTAAACTCACCAGGTTCACTGGAAAATAAATTACGCTAATGTGTAACATCTAAAAAATGTGAATTAAAAGTGTGCTGGAGTAGCAACAGAAATAACATCCAAGAATGCAACAAAAAAAAAAAGCCAGTCCAGCACTACCAAAGGTCTCCGCATGCCGGATTATTGGAGTTTTACTGTAGAACCTTTATCCAGTTAATTGTAGCATCAGGTTTGTCTATTAATAGTGTAGAGCATACAACTTACACACTAGGTATGCGTCAAACTTGGGGAAAAGGCAGACCTATGTCATTCACATTTAAGCATATGATTCAAAACTAGGAATTGCAGTAAGTCTCATTAACGTATTTAGTAAGTGAAGATCCAGTTGATATTTTAGTTGCTGGGTTAACTGTGGAAGAGGAACAATTCCTTCCTTTCCATCATCTGAATCTCTGGCAGGGCTGAATATTGGTACTTCAAGATGTGATAATGTCAACGGTTCTGAGCAGAATTACTGTACTAACATGAACTGGAACGATGACAGTACATTTATAAACAGATATTGTTGGAGAGGAAGTCCATTAAAACAGTATCAAATAGTCTTTCATAAGAAGGGGAGAATCTTTTTTTTAAATTTTCCATAGGAAGTTCATCAGGGTGAAGGATGACGCTTCCATCTAGTTCTGTGAGTTTTGAAGTGGTTGAAGACTGATGTGCAATCCACAAGTGCACAGTGAGGCAGGTGCTACTTGTGGAATGTCGGTGGGAATGCAGTGGAGCGTGGGTAGTTTAGGGTGTTGTGAACTACTTCCACTGTTTACACATGCCTTCTGCAAGCTCTCATTGTAAAGATCCAATGTGCTCAATGCTTTCCCAGATGCTCCTTTTCCATTCTGAGCTGTCATGACCTACAGACTTGGTGAGAGTTTCACATTTTTTGAAGGAGACTTTTTCACGATATTAATGAAGCTTGGAATAGGGAGCTTGTTTCAAAAGTCTGGTCTGAGGCATGCTGACAATGTGGCCTCTCATTCGGTGCTGCGTATGTGTGCCCAGAGACTTGATGTAGGACTTGTGGATCTGGGAGAGAGAGATTGACATTGGATCACCGGTCCCGCAAAGAAATTGGGGGATTTTGTAGAGACAGTGTTGCTGGTAATTCTCCAGTGTTTTTACGTGCTTACTGTAGTTTGGCCATCTACAGTATTCTCTAACATGTCAGCTTCCTTCTATTCTCCAGTATATGAGAGGGCCAGTATCAATGCTGCCTGGTAAACCAGGGGCTTGGGGGGGGGGGTCATGTTTGTGATCATGGATATTGATAATTTTTTTCCAGAGTTGGCTGAAGGTTGTGTTGACAGATTGGAGGTGGTAGACACAAAATGCTGGAGTAACTGCTGGCAGGACGGGCAGCATCTCTGGAGAGAAGGAATGGGTGACGTTTCGGGTTGAGACCCTTCTTCAGACTGATGTCAGGGGAGGGGGCGGGACAAAGATGGAATGTAGTCAGACACAGTAAGACTAGTGGGAGAACTGGGAAGGGGGGGGGGGGATGGAGAGAGAAAGCAAGGGCTCTCTGAAGTTAGAAAAGTCAATGTTCATACCGCTGGGATGTAAACTACCCAAGCAAAATATGAGGTGCTGTTCCTCCAATTTGCGCTGGGCCTCACTCTGACAACGGAGGAGGTCAGATTGGGACTGGGAGGGGGAGTTGAAGTGCTGAGCCACCGGAAGATCAGGTCGGTTAAGACGGACTGAGCGGATGTGTTCAGCGAAATGATCGCCGAGCCTGTGCTTGGTATCGCCGATGTAGAGAAGTGGACACCTGGAACAGCAGGTACAGTAGATTTGCCCAGCAGAAATTGGAGGAACAGCACCTTATATTTCGCTTGGGTAGTTTACACCCCAGTGGTATGAACATTGACTTCTCTAACTTCAGATAGCCCTTGCTTTCTCTCTCCATCCCCTACCCCTTCCCAGTTCTCCCACTAGTCTTACTAACTCTGACTACATTCTATCTTTGTCCCGTCCCCTCCCCTGACATCAGTCTGAAGAAAGATCTCGACCCAAAGCATCGCCCATCCTTCTCTCCAGAGATGCTGCCTGTCCCGCTGAGTTACTCCAGCATTTAGTGTCCTTCGACTTAAACCAGCATCTGCAGTTCTTTCCTACTCGGATTGGAGGTGGTTGTGAATTTAATCATCAATGTCTGCCTTCACTCAGAATTGACTTCCGAGACATGGAAAGTGATCCCAGTTTTCCAGTTTCCTCAAGTACCTTGACAATTGGAATAAGAATGTACAAGAGTAGGAAATCAATAGTGGATTATTGTCTTCAGAATATCCACCCTTTCAAATGCTTACAAAGGAGTGAACAATGATCAGGAACTCAGCCTTTCAATGTCCAGATCCAGAAACCGCATTGTTGTCTCTTTTTGGTTCTAGAATGCAAACGTCAGAGGCTGGACCATTATATGAAGCTGTTTATCCTGTAGAATAAGTCCACTCCAACACACAGCTTGTCAGAGGCGAGGTGCGGAAATGGAGACTGAGGAGAGCATTTCCCGATTCCAGACTGAACTGATATTTGGTCTGTGGTGGACGCGTTGGTTAGCATCATGGCTTGCAGATCATCATATAACAAACAGAGAATGGTAATGAATTTCTGAGGACAGCCACAGTTGAGAATGTATCTCCATACTCCCCTCAGCTAACAGAGTTGAAAACGACAATGTCTAGAAAAGCATGTACAATACACGGTAATGCACCCTGTATTTGTCTTGGATTTCTGGCATGTGAAGATCATATCTACTGTACTCTTGATGGATGGAATCCACACTACTCCCCGACTTTGCAGAAAAATCACCAAGAAAGATCAGTTTGTCTCGTTGGGACGTTCAAGGTCCAAGCATAATTTCCTCTTGACCTCATTTGTAACTCACAGGTTGGGCCACGTGCACTCATAGCCACAGCATGTTAGTGCAACTTCCAAGTGAACAAGATCATGAGATGCCTATTTATCCCAGAACGGCTGCTGTCATTATACTAGACAGCTCACTCTTGATTGTAAAATGAATCCCATGAAGATGGAGTTCTTTTTCAAGTGTATGCTTTCAGAAGATGTAGCCACCACCTTGTTCCTTAAATTGGTCTTCTGTTGGTCTACTGAAGGCAACCATGTCAATGTCAAAACGACTGAGTTGCAGAACTATGATAAGAAAGCGGTGCTCAGGTCTTTCCCTGCTGCTGTTCATGATTGTTCCGACATTACACATCTTTAAATGATTTTAAGGAGTGGAAGCTTCCTGCATGTGATTTCCTTTACTCGTAAAGCAGGTTTTACATGATCTTCAGAGAACAAAGTTTTGTTCCAATGGCGAGAAAGGTGCGCAGTGACGGAAGAGTTAGCACAAATTCACACTCAAGCACCTGTGGGTGCACTCACACCGCAACGTTTTGGGCACAGAATATGAGAATGACGTCAAGCTGGCTGAGTTAGACACCCCCAAAGAATAAGTCAATCCCATCTGCTGACAACACACATGTCTGGGCCCATCTATTGGCCCCAGAAATGAAGGTAATTCAATTGTCTTACTGGTACAGTCGTGTACATTTCTTACTAGTGTGCCGGTATAGCAAACATAGCATCTGCATCTGTCCTGGCCTGTTTTAGCTTACTTTCATCTTTTGACTCTCCCGCACAGCAGCATGTGACCACATTCAGCCAACATTATGGACTATCTCTGGGGAGGTTCAAGTGTGTGCACTGTACTGAATTGCAGTCCTCGTGTACCAGAGATGCTGTGACCCAGAGATGAGGTGATGGGAATGAGGGGGCAAATTATGAATATTAGCCAGGGCACCGCCCCAAAGAGTGGGAGGGCAGCCTCACTAGGTGCAGATTATGAGGGAACTGAGTGTCGAGAGGGGGTGAGTGAGGGAGAATGGAACGGGGGAACTGCAGAGTGTAGTACAAGGTGCAGGCATGAATTTTTACACAAGTCTCGGGCAGTTTTTAACTCCACATTTTGCCATAAAATATTAAATTGCTGCAAATGACTGAAATTGTGGATTGTGAAATGTTGAGGGCACGCATGTAACAAAGTGATTTACATCAAAATCTACACTTTAAAATTTATCCTACAAGAAAGAAAACTGCTGTAAAAACTGCTACTGAGAAAACAAAACTAAAGATCCTACCAACTTTCCTCAGTCACTTTACAACAACTCCCTCGCTACACATGCTGACTTGCTTTCAAGACAGTACATTCACCAAGTACCCAACAACCCAACCAGGCAATCTCAGGCTGCAGGTTACCTATCAGATCGACTCAAGGAATGCAGCAACAGGGGTGAGTGAGCCTGTTGGATTGCTCGTGTCTCTGTCAACAGCACTGCTGCAGGCCTGCAGAATTTAGCCACAAAATCTGCAACCTGAAATTCCTCAGAACATCATAGCCAATGGGCACAGTGAGTGCAGACTAATCAATTGACAACAACATGGCAGCAACCTCGTGGATGTGAGAAGAGCAAAAGATTAAACAAACAACAATAATAAAGGCAAGCAATATTTTTAAATTACTAACAGCTTTTCTGAATAATGTTGGGACTAGATTATGTTATGTTGGTCAATACTAAAATATTTCAGTATAAACTATTTTCATCATTATTTAATAGAGACTTTAACCACTCATTTTAACAATTTAATGTCTGCCTTAAAATTACAAGCAATTTAATGTTTTCTATTAGATTTTTCCCTAGAGAGCCTTTCAGAAAATATACCCCAATGTCTGTAAGCATTTAAAAACTAATTGGAAGATATCATTCACATTAAAAAATTAGACAGTGAAGATTTAGCTTCTGATTTTTTTTTGCTAAGGGTCACATCCAAATTCTTAAACACATTTCATTTTCAAGAATAATATCGATGGTAGGAAAAATAATTTTGATTGAGTTTTTCTACATTTCCACATGAAGTAATTGAAGCATTTAATTTGCTTTTATGTCTTCGCACCAAAGCGCAATTTCAGTTGTGAGAAAGCTAGAATAGTTAAATATTTTATGATTCCTATTTTAATTCTACTTATGGGCATTATTCCCTGACTAACTGTCTTGATGCCACATTTGTGAAGTAAATTATCCAAGTATAAATTATTTCTGAAAGGTATCATTATTACAATGTTTTAGGTTTTTAAATTTTCCACATTAAAAGTAAAATATCTATTTACTCAATTTTTGGGATCTGGCTATTCTTGTCACGGATAACATTTATTGTCCCGCTCTAATCGCCATTAAGGTGAAGATGATGAATGTTGGTGTAAAACATGCAAGATGTGGTATTTTCCTTATTGGTGGTGAAAGTTTGCTCATTTTTCTGCTAAAATAGCCTTGGCAAGTGACTGCTGGGTATTTGCGAGTGATACAGACTGAAATCACTCTACAGTGGTAGTGAAAGCAATGAATGTTTATGGTAGTAAAATGAGTAACAATCAAATATGCTGTTTTGTCTTGGATCGTGAAGCGTCCTGAGTGTTTTTGAACCTGCATTCATTAAGATAAGTAGCATTGCATCATGCTCCTGGTTTGTACCTTATAAGAAGTGGAAAGGCTTGCTAAAGTGTATAAGCAAGTGCATAAAGCTCCAAGGGAAGGGGTTTAAAAATTATACAAGAGAATGTGAGAAAATGGAAAAGAGAAGACACTTGTGATGTAAGTGGGAGACTTCTGACCTTTGTAAATGAACATTCCTGGCAGAGTAGAGGCAAATTTACCGCATACCCTTTTGCTGTCAGTATCGATTGAAATTCACATAAGAGACACACTCTATTGTCTAATTTTCTAACACCTTGGTAAATGAAACTCTTCTGCTACAAAACTGTACCAAGTACATGTTGACTTTGATATGAACACTGAGCAACCTCAATGAATCATATACTGTATCCCACACTGATACCACAAAAACTGAACTAACAAAAATAAACCTACCATTGGATTTTACATCTGAGAAGGAGGAGCCATCTTCCAGAGTGAACAGCTGAGGAACACATGCAGCTGTGCTTAGCCCCTGGCCCAGGTAAGAGGCAGCAGAGTAGTAAGAATGCATCCTGTACTGAGGTGCCACATTGTGGCCTGAAAACCGGCTCTCTGGAGTTTTCATTTGCTGGAATAAAAAGAACATGCATTCCACATGTCAATGCTTTGTGCAGAATAATAGGGTGACATCTCTAAATTTCAATACTTTTGCATTTAGGGCACATTACAAAAGAATAATCCTCTATGCAAGGACACAGTTTTGTCAAAGACAGAAAGGGCAATGTATATTCTCTGGATATAGCTAAAAAAGAAAAACAAAGTTTTATACTTGCACCTGTGTATACACTATAATTCCCGAATATAGCTGCATGAGGTTAGATGGCTGACAAGACCTGTAGGAAGAAACTGATTGCAGAGCTCCCCCTGTGGATCAGTATCTCAAGGTACAGTTAGTAACTAGGCAGCAGTTACTGAAGTTTGAGTTAAGGCAGAATTTTTAGACTTAGTGTAAGAATTACATCGATGGTAGGAAAAATGAAAGAGAAAATAGAAGAGCATGCATATAGAATTAATTAATAAATAGTTAGCATAGATTGCAAAAGGGAATGTTTTGCTTGAACACCATTACATTTTTAGAGAAGCAACAGAGTAGACAATGATAATTTACACAAAAAGCTGGAGTAACTCAGCCTGACAGACCACATCTCTGGAAAGACGGAATGGGTGACGTTTCGGATCGAGACCCTTCTTCAGACTGAAGATGGGTCTCGACCCGAAACTTCATGCATTCCTTCTCTCCCGAGATGCTGTCGGTCCCGCTGAGTTACTCCAGCTTTTTGTGTCTACCTTTGGTTTAAACCTACATCTGCAGTTCCTTCTTACACAATGGTAATGATTTAGTGATGATCTAGATTTTCAACAGGCCTTTATTAAGGGCCAATAGAAGACTAGTAAATAAGATCAAAGAATGCAGTCAGGGTAATTTAGTGAAATGCATTGCTTACTTGTTTCTAGAGAGAAAGCAGAAAAGGGGACTAAAGGTTAGCTATTCACAGTTGAAGAGGCAAGTACCGATGTTCCGTGGATCAGTAGTGGGATCAAAACTGTTCACAATTTTCATTAAAGATGGAGCATGGGATCGATAACATCATTCCAAATTTAAAGGCATCGGCAAATTGGGGGAGATCGCAAGGTGAGCAAGAAAAGTCAAGGAGGACTACAACAAATTAGGAAATAATTGGAAGACAAGGTTCTGCAGATGCATGCAAAGTGGTATATTTTAATTAACACAGAGTTCATTTATTACCTTGCTAGGAACCCAGTTCCAGGCCAGGATAGAAGAACAAAGGGTTTGGAATTCAAATCCAAAAGCACAGGATTTATTTCTCGAGGGATAGTATTAAAAAGTAGGAAAAGGAAGAAACGCTTATTTGCTCTTGGTTAAACTGTGCCTAAAGCAGTTTTGGCTGCCACAAGGACATACAAGCAAGTAACGAACAGGCTACGGAGTTACAAGGATTATACAAGAGATGCAGGGATAGAACAAGGGGTCGGCATTCGGCCCGTAACCTGAAAACATCCGGCCTGCAGGCACATTTTGTTTCCCCCCCGAGGACTTACGTCATCTAGCCCACGTGTATGTGTGTGTGTTTATACATGTGTGTGTGTGTATGCATGAGAAACGTGGGATTTGGAGCCGAGTCAGCGCCTCTGACAGTGGCTGCGCTGCCGACTGGGGTCGGGCCCCATGTAAGTATTTACTCGCTGTAAACACAACCCTCCCGAAGTTCAGCCTACTCGATGGGTGTTTGACTCGGGAATCACTACTCTTCTTCTTCTTCTTGCATATAGCTTGCACAGCCTAAAGTTGTAGGACAACTTGTTCTATTTGATCTTATTTGATTGTGCACGCCGGGTTGATTGCATTCGTCGAAACAGGGCGGAGCACGTGAAGGTTGCAATCTCCCACACCCGGCATCAGCACGGACTCGACTCTATCCTGCTCCACTCCGCAAAGCCAGTGAGCGGCTCGCACAATCTCTCCTTCCACCGATCATTAAACCCTGCAGCGCCGGATTTCCTTCCAGCGCTTTGGAGCAGATAAGATGTGGTCCGCCATCCGCTCACAGACATGTGTTTTCCTCCCTGGCCCCTATGCAGAACAAGGTTGCCGACCCCTGGTGTAGAAGTAACGGGAAAGGATGAACATATTAGGTTTCTTTTCTCTCTGGAAAGGGGACTGAAACCTCATGTTAATAGTTTTTTTTTTAATGAAAGGTTATGATAGAGTACAAAAAGAGTTTTTCCATTTGATGGAGAGGGCATAGTTAATAACCACCAAAGTTAAAAAGTCACTATTAAATCGAAAATGCAATTCAGAAGAAGCTTATTTGCCCAGGGAGCAAAGAGAACATGGTTAATGTAGATACACATGAGGAATCTGGATCAGGTAGGAAAGAGCACAAGGTTGTGCTGATGAGCTTAGATGAAGAATGATGTGAGAAGGCTCAAGTAGAACATAATACTAGTTGAGACTGCTTGGGTTAATTTGCCATTTCTATGTGAGCTAATATAATGCTACATCATTACACTGGCCACCAGGATGCATACAGAGACCAGGTTCCATTCACTGCATATATGCAATTGTACAAATGTTACAAATTTGCCTCCACAGTGATGGAAGGATAATCAGTTAACGATTAATAACCCAGCAGGTTCGTGGATGTCATATTGTGGAAGACTCATGCTCCACATGTTGACATGAAACAGTATCATACCATAATGAAGGTCAACATATCCTAGCAGAATCTCTCCTACCATGGCAACAGCCAACAAAGGGCAGGCCTTTGAATGGCAGAAGATGCACATTAGCCTTTCTGCTGAGGCCTATTTTAGTGTTAGCGCACATGTCACTTCTGTAAACAAAAACTGCACAACGACATCAAACACTATTAGCCAAATTACGCCACAAAAGCCTCGTGCTCATGAGTTTGGGTTTAGTTTATTGTCACGTATACCGAGGTACAGTGAAAAGTTTTGGTGCATGCTACCCAGTCAGTGGAAAGACAATACATAATTATAATCGAGCCATCCACAGTGCACAAATACATGAGTAAGGGAATAACGTGAAGAACGTTTAGTGCAAGATAAAATCCAGCCAAGTCCGATCAAAGATAGCCCGAGGTCTCCAATGAGGCAGATAGTAGCTCTCTAACTGTTGGCAGGGTGGTTCAGTTGCCTGCTAGCAGCTGGGAAGAAACTGTCCTTGAATCTGGACATGTGCGTTTTCATACTTCTATACCACTTGCCTGATGGGAGAGGGGTGGAGCGGGAGTGGTCGGGGTGCAACTCCTCGATCACGCTGCTGGCCTTGCCAAGGTAGCTTGAGGTGTAAATGGAGTCAATGGAAGGTAGATTGGTTTGTGTGATGGTCTGAGCTGTGCCCACAACTCTTTGCAATTTCTTGCGGTCTTGGATGGGGCTGTTCCCAAGTCGTGCTGTGAAGCACCCCGATAAAACGCTTTCTACAGCGCATCAGTAGAAGTTGGCAAGAGTTGTTGGGAAAATGCCAAACTTCCAAAGCCTTCTAAATCAGCTTTTACTAGTTACTCAAAAACTCATTATGGTAGCAACACTTTAAAAACTAATGAATACATTAAAAGTTAATACATTTCACTATCTTTAAGCTGAACACTACATTTGTATTTAATTTAGTGAGTAATTGAAAATTATGCTTTATCTAATATCAAATAATAAATGGCAATTTGTGGATTTAACAGCAATTTATCACTGGGGTTTGACTATATGATTGCCAGTGTCATACTGATCAAATTTGTGCAAATGTACATGAATACATACCAAGCCAGTAATTTACAAGTTCAAATATAATACAACAATAAAAAGAGAACTTGCATTAAAAATAAAACCTTGAAGGTCTTTACATTAAAAAAAAAGAAATTGACATAGGGTTAGCAAGAGTATTACAAACCAAGACCATTATTTGGTAGAGTTTTAAAGAGAGGGGGAGAGGTGAAGGGATGGAAGAGTTTTGGAGGATATAGTTAACCCATAGTGGACAATGAAGGGGAGTGAGGATACAAAGGTTGTTAGAGGCTGGGGAAACTAATAGGTAAAATAAAAGGAAGAGACCAAAGGACAAAAGCCCTCCTGGGGTGATTTGGAGATCTCTAATGGCATTACGAGAGATCCATTCCCCCACAGGGCAGTTGCTGGTCAAAATGTATTTTGGAGAGCATTTATATCCAATAGAACATAACCAGTTTTTTTACACGTGAATATTTTTTTCTTTGAAGTGTTTCACAGCACAGGAAAATATAGCATTTAAAGAAAAATTAGATAAAAGCGAAATTACAAAGTATATGATAAGGAAATTCAGATAACAGGAGTGCCTCCACAGGCAATACACGTGCAAAAGCATGATGGATTGAATTGTCCATATTTAAGAATTATGTTTGTTTTTGTTAATTTTCCATTGTTGATACACTTTTTATAAATTGCTACTGTGTGTTTCATTATTGAGAACAACATTGATGGATGGTTGTACAGCGAGTTAACTGGCGAGCTGATATAGCCCATGATCGATAGTGAGATGAAGCTGGTCACAATTTTAGTTCAAAGCTTACACAGCAGGCATGTGAGGATTTAAGAAAGGTGCATAATGCCAATGTGACCAACAGCAAATGCCATGAACGCCACCTTGTGCTGAAAAATGAGGCATGCAAGATGGCAATGGAGATTGTTGTCGACAGGTCAGAGTACCCATTGCTGTTGTGTAAAACAGACGTGGAGGCCTCGTTTTAGAACGTAGACACAAAATGCTGGAGTAACTTAGCGGGACAGGCACCATTTCTGGAGAGAAGGAATGGGGGACGTTTTGAGTCTCGACCCGAAGTGTAACCCATTCCTTCTCTCCAGAGATGCTGCCTGTCCCGCTGAGTTACTCCAATTACATTTTGTGTCTATCTTCTATTTAAACCAGCATCTGCCGTTCTTTCCCCCTCAGTTTAGCACTCCTATTTGAAAAGGGGTCCATTGAAGTCTGTAACACCTTACAACACGCAGGCTTGTTTATCACACGGTTCTACATCGAGACAATGATCTTGTGCTTCCTTGGGGTGCGTCATCTGAAGGTCCGGTAGCTAATGTCGTCATAGCTGACTTTTCAATGGGCATCCGGTCCAGTTAGCTTTCTGGACGATGATCTGTTATTTTTGTCAGGTGGCTGTGCTGGCCTGTGCAGCGTTGTACTGACAGCAGCAGCAGCATCATACCTACTCCATCACATCACTGTTGCTGGGCACTTCCTCCACAGCTCCAGTGATTTGCATGGGAACAGATCTCAGGACAGCTATGAAGACAATGTGGTGAGGTAGTGTGTTATTGTTCTCTCTTGCCATCCCAGATTTTTACAACCAGAATGGCAATCTATTGCAGATGGGAGTTTAAGAGCTTGTGATTAATGGTGGGTGCAATGCAAAGTCCTATGAGGTGCTGGCTTTGTCTCTGGCACTGGCAGATGCGGCCGATTCTTGTGTGATACCTGTAGGAAAAAACGAGAACATAAGTTAGAATGTTATCCAGCACGTACATCTTCAAATGCCACATGGTCCATCATGATTCAGCTTTTCATTACCTTAAGGATATAATACACTTTAAAGAAAATATGAGCCAGGTCCCCATTCAAATACCTATTCTTAGATTGGTACTAGATGTGCAGGACTTTTTGAATATGTGCTAATCAGATAAATAATATTTTAATCAGAATTTTTAATTAAATAAACCTAAGAATTTAAAGGTAAATTGCATTTTGTTTCAGTAGAACAGTAAGTGTGCATCACTATAAACAGGTTAGTAAAGATTATGACGTCTATCTGAATTAATTTAATATTCACAATAAACTATGCTAATAGTTTAATTGGAAAATAATACATGCAATGAGAAATAGTAAACTGCAGATATTTTATATTTTATTGATCATGGATTGATCACATCACTGAGGTCAATGAAAGAGACAGAAACACATGTAAATATCATTTGTGACAGGCTGTTACTTGAGAAGTCTTTATTGTATACTTTATTTATATACTTATCAACAAATAATACAATATTTATTTAGTGGGTAGTTTTTAGTTTAATATGAGCTACAGGTGATTAAAAACTATAAAGTTAAAATGCACAAGGAAGGTCAAAAATTTACGACGTCTGATGTTAATTAACATAACAAGAAAAGTGTTAGCTGTGAGGAGGATGCTAGGAGGCTACAAGGTGACTTGGATAGGTTGGGTGAGTGGGCAAATGCATGGCAGATGCAGTATAATGTGGATAAATGTGAGGTTATCCACTTTGATGGCAAAAACAGGAAAGTAGACTATTATCTGAATGGTGGCCGATTAGGAAAAGGGGAGATGCAATGAGACCTGGGTGTCATGGTACACCAGTCATTGAAAGTAGGCATGCAGGTGCAGCAGGCTGTGAAGAAAGCGAATGGTATGTTAGCTTTCATAGCAAAAGGATTTGAGTATAGGAGCAGGGAGGTACTACTGCAGTTGTACAGGGTCTTGGTGAGACCACACCTGGAGTATTGCGTACAGTTTTGGTCTCCAAATCTGAGGAAAGACATTCTTGCCATAGAGGGAGTGCAGAGAAGGTTCACCAGGCTGATTTCTGGGATGTCAGGACTTTCATATGAAGACTGGATAGATTCGGCTTGTACTCACTAGAATTTAGAAGATTGAGGGGGGAATCTCATAGAAGCCTACAAAATTATTAAGGGGTTGGACAGGTTAGATGCAGGAAAATTGTTCCCAATGTTGGGGAAGTCCTGAACAAGGGGTCACAGTTTAAGGATAAGGGGGAAGTCTTTTAGGACCAAGATGAGAAAAACATTTTTCACACAGAGAGTGGTGAATCTCTGGAATTCTCTGCCACAGAAGGTAGTTGAGGCCAGTCCATTGGCTATATTTAAGAGGGAGTTAGATGTGGCCCTTGTGGCTAAAGGGATCAGCGGGTATGGAGAGAAGGCAGGTAGGGGATACTGAGTTGGATGATCAGCCATGATCATATTGAATGGCGGTGCAGGCTCGAAGGGCCGAATGGCCTACTCCTGCACCTATTTTCTATGAGGACAAAATAAAGCACAATATTTTAGAACGTTTGAACCTGATACCAAGTTCCAGTGAAAGGCTATAACTAAATCATCAATCCTTCTTTCGTTTTCAGCTTGTTGGGCCATTTTGTGAGTTCAATTTTGTATCTCTTCATTTTATTGCAACTGTCTGTTATTTAACAGCCTTATTTCATGCCACCCCCACCAATTTTAAATTTTTTTTTGGCATCAAACCACTTTATGCTACAGTGATGTCAATTGCATTGTTTTTGTTAATCATGTTTGAATATTGTAAAAGCATTTCTCCTTATCACTAATCTAATAAATATATTTTTTATTCAATTACTAGATTGATGTCTTTTCTGTCAAACCATCACAATGCATAAAAGAGAAAACAAAGATGATAAAAAAGAAATAATGACAATGTAGGCAGTAAGATGGTGGGATACTCGTATTTGCATGCAAGTAATAAAAATGATTTAATGGTTTTCTTAAAATTCTCATCATTTAAACATCATTTTACTGGTTGGAACTGAATGCTGGAATCGAGCCAACAATTGGGACAATTGATGGCAAGAGCAGACCACAGCCACTGCACTGGAGCAGCTCAGTCACTTGTGCTCATGTATGTCATGTTGGTGTTAGTGTGGACAATGCTCCTGCAGTGCTTCAGCAAACCCGTACCTGTTAATATGGCATTCTGGAATTTTATGGTTGATGCACTGAACTGGTACATGCAATTCTAAAAGTTCCACTTCCTCCCAGCAAACCCCATGGGAATTTGCCAACATATGACATACCGATCATTCAGCAGCCAGTTTTGAATGTCTACCCACACAAATAGCTACCCCTCCTTGAATGGGGAAATTCATGTTGAGTTCTCCTGATTCCTCTCTTGAGCTGCGAATTTGTGACAGAGCTGTGCAAATAACCTCTAGTAGGTCCAAAAATGCTCTCCTAAAGACTCTTGGCCTCCTTAATGAAAGGACTGGAACTCACTGATAGTACCCAATGACAAAAGCTCTTAACATAAACAGCAGTAAGGTGCACTTGCACAAGAGGATCTCTTAAATCTATGTAGAGGGCATGAGTTTGATGCTCAGGTTGTTACTTTTATGAGTAAGTTCAGGTGTCCCTTTATGATTAACTTATGTAAAAGAAAATTAATTCAGACTTACTTATCATCTCAACTCCAGGGTTGATGCTTTGACATCCGGTATCATTCCCTTCTGGTCAAGTCAGACTTCCTCTGTGACACAACCAGGCATTTTCCCTTCGAGCTCTGCACTGAATGTCTCAGCCCATTTCAGTACAATATGACAAAGCACAAGCATTTGTTTACATTATCTCTCTTACAATTTAATCTCTTATCATTTAATCAAATTGCACTGAGAGTGGTTTCCTGGCAGATGGACAGAGTGAACGGCGTTATTTATGTGATTTTTCTTAACAATTATTTTGACAAAGGCATTTTGAAGAGAAGAGTCTCTGAAGGATCCAGAATATCAACCGTCTATTCCAATTTGCTAAAGACATGAAACTGGTGACACAATTACATTTATATTTTACTGCATTGTATATAAAGGACCACATATTACAGATGCAACATCTGTAATTTTTCACTAAACCACCCATTTTGTCAGAGGCCTGCCAGAAATTTCACCCATAGTGTATATAGTGCCTGCTGTTCCCCATAAAATGTACATGACATGTTCCTGCAGTACGTATTTCATAAACTTTTGCTGTCAATGCATGAATGCCATTATCCTCTCAGCGAATGCAAAGAGGAGCCATGGCATGGACAGTCATGTACAGTACATCTCAGTTACAAGAAAATGCTGATCAAGCAAATCATGGCAAGAGATAAGATTAAAACGAGCACAAGGAGAAATGTAAAATTTGTGCACGAAGGCAAATACACTGAAAACTGTAAGTATCAGATCAGAAAGCAGTTTAGAGAGAGAAAACTATAATGTAGATACAAATAAACAGTAAAAACTTACTCACCTTGTCATCACTTTCATTTCTCTGAAAATTAAAACACACCAATATAAATAATCCTTTTCTTTCATAAACTCAATGCAAGATTTGATTACTTTAATAATTTTTTAATTGATTACCAAATCAAGTAATAATATTAATAGATGGTCAGTTTGCACAGAGACGGTGTGCTGGGGAGGGGAGGGATTTATCTTCTTCCTGGTCCACAGACAGTGCTGGAAAGGCACTTTACAGCCTCCTTCCGAGACTCTATAGCCTGGGGGACTTTAACAAGGCTAACCTCAGCCGAGAGCTTCCAAAGTGCAGACTTCGTGTTACCTGCCCCACCAGAGGGGAGAGAACACTCTGAGCCTCTGTCCCACTTAGGAGACCTAAACAGCAACCTCTGGCGACCTTGCCCACCACCCAAGAAAAAATCAAGGTCGAGGTGACCTGCATCCTCCTACCACCTCCCACGCATATGTTGAAAACTTCCTCGACTATGAAGAAAACCAGCTTCGACTAAACCTGCGACTAAAAATTATCGAATTTTTAAAACGGCAACCTATTTTCAGTCGAGGCCGGTTTTAATCATGATGAAAAAATAGCAGCAACCTAGATGAAGCCTCGACCACGTGCAAACCACTTTCGACCATTAGGGAGAGTGACCAAAACCTCCGGTGACCTCATGGAAACCTTGCGTGGCAGGGAAGGTCACCAGAGGTTGCTGTTTAGGTCTCATAAGTGGGACAGGGGCTTTACACTTCAATCAAGAATGCATATCGCTCTGATCATTGTTTTGTTCACCTTATGAGACCTTCAGGCAGAAACTAAAATCTGCTGAGCCTGTGGACAGAACAACGAAAAGGTGGACAAGCGAGGGCATTGAGAACCTACAATCCTGCTTTGATGGCACGGATTGGAATGTGTTCAGGGAAGCAGCCACAAGCCTCGATGACTATACAGACACTGTGACATCATAGATCAGCTTTTGAGAGGACAGTTGCATTCCCACTAGGACCCGGATCAGGTTCAACAATGACAAGCTTTGGTTTACAGCAGAACTCAGGCATTCCGCCAGTCTAAAGAGGAGGCCTATAGGGGCGGGGATGCAGACCTCCACAGGCAGGCCAAGCATAAGCTGAGAAGAGGAATCAGAGCTGCCAAGGAAAGGTACTCTGAGAAGTTGAGGAGCAAGTTCTCAGCTAATGATTCTTCTTCAGTTTGGAAAGGCTTGCAAGAAATTACCAGCTACAAGAGGAGAACTCCCTGCTCCGTGGCCAATGACCTGAACGAGTTCTACTGCAGGTTCGATAAACAGAAACACCTACTCACAGCCTGACTCCAGTCTGCAAAGACTGGGCCCTCATCCACTACCCATTCCCTCCTTGCTGCCCAAATCCATCTGGCCACTTCTCCATCACCAACAATAGAAATTGAGGAGGTGGAGGGGCTATTCAGAAGACAGAAAAGCCGGAAATCTCCAGGACCAGACAATGTTTCCCCGTTTACCCCTCAAGCTCTGTGCCGAACAACTGGCACACAGACATTTTCAACCAGTCCCTGCAAACCTGTACTGTCCCTGCCTGCATCAAAGTCTCCACTATTGTCCCTGTACCCAAAAAAGGCAAGAATTACTGGTCTTAATGACTACAGGCCTGTTGCACTGTAGTCATGAAGACCCTTGAAAGACTTGTGCTGGCCCAGCTGAAAAATATCACAAACTCCCTGCTGGACCCTCGGTAGTTTGCATACCAGGCCAATGGATCAGTAGATGACGCAGTCAACCTTAACCTGCACTTCATCCTCCAGCACCTATACCGCCAGGGGACCTATGCAAGGATTTTGTTGTGGATTTTAGCTCTGCATTCAACACCATTGTGCCAGAGCCACTACACTCCAACCTCTCCCAGTTGACTCTGTCAGTGGATCGCCAACTTCCTGAGAGACAGGAAGCAGCATGTGAGGCTGGGAAAGCACATCTCGGACCCGCAGACCCTCAGCATAGGTTTAGCGCAAGGCTGCGTACTCTCCTCTTTCCTTTAATCTCTCTACACCAACGACTGCATCTCCACAGACTCCTCTGTCAAGCTTCTAAAGTTTGCGGACGACACAACCCTGATTGGACTGATCCAGGATGGGGAGGAATCTGCCTGTAGACAGGAAGTGACACAACTGGCGTCTGGTGCCCTTGTAACAACCTGGGGCTCAATGCTCTTAAGTCAGTGGAATTGATTGTAGACTTTAGGAGAGCTCCCCCTCCCGTCCCCTCACTCACCAACAACAACATCACATGTTTAAGAAAGAACTGCAGATGCTGGAAAAATCGAAGGTAGACAAAAATGCTGGAGAAGGGTCTCGACCCGAAACACTGCCTATTCCGTCTCTCCATAGATGCTGCCTCACCAGCTGAGTTTCTCAGCATTTTTGTCTACCATCAACAACACCACAGTCACATCTGTGGAGTCTTTTAAGTTCCTTAGAACCATCATCTCCAAGGACCTTAAATGGGGGGCCACCATCGACTCCACAATCAAAAAGGCCCAACAGAGGATGTACTTCCTGTGGCAGCTGAGGAAACACAATCTGCCACAGGCAATGATGGTTCAATTCTATACGGCAATGTCATAGAGTCTGTCCTCACCTTCTCCATCATGGTCTGGTTTGACTCAGCCACCAAGCACGACATCCAGAGGCTGCAGCGAATCGTTCGATCAGCTGAGAAGGTTGTTTGCTGCAACCTCCCCCCCAATGACGAACTGTACACTGCAAGGGCCAGGAAGGGAGCGGGAAAGATCATTTCTGATCCCTCTCACCCTGGCCACAAACTCTTTGAACCACTTCCCTCTGGAAGACGACTCCGGACTGTCAAACCCGCCACGGCCAGACATAAAACAGCTTTTTACCATGAGCAGTAGCTCTACTCAATAACCAAAAGTCAGTCTGTAGCCTCCTTTTGCTCTGTATTTTATTTCATTCACGTTTTTAAACTATAATGTTTTATTCTTAATGTTTTATTCTTAATTATTTACTGTATGTCGTGTTGCTACTTGCGAGCGGAGCACCAAGGCAAATTCCTTGTATGTGTACATACTTGGCCAATAAACGTATTCATTCATTCATTCACTCACTTATCTTTGTCCACGTAAGCTGTGTTTACCATCAACAAACCCGACCAGTCCCACTCCTTGGGACTACCAGGCTTCAAACCCTGTGAAACCCAGTGGCCAGGAGTATTTACATTACATCTGTGGCCCTACAGCCCATTTCAATATTTAAATGGCTACCACACGAGTTATTTACTTTCATCCCTTCCTAACACATGGATAAAAGGTGCCTTAAGCATTCATCCAAATGATAGAACACGAGTTCCCTTGGTGAATTCTTATTCCGTTTTTATCCAAAATCCTTTTGTCAATGGAAGAATTGACAGGTAATTTCAGGTAACAGATTTCCTCAGGTACAGTTAACAAATCTCCTCAAAACTATGCAAGAGCGGAACAGGATAGGAGCAACATGTAAGTTAAAAATGAAGTGAAATAACTGAGGGGAAAGACAATAGGAAGAACAAATGTCCATTGGATATATTGTTTGACTCAAGAGAACTCCTGAAATTCACCAGGAGCTCTTAAGAAGGCATCTTTTGAAGGGTTAATGGGATTGCAACTAAATGTATACATCAAGAAGCATGACCATCCTGTGCTCCTGTTCGTGTAGACCTGACTTATTAACATAGGTCTATCAACGCACCCCACCTCACTCACTGCTTCTTAACATAGGTCTAACAGTGTGCCTCACTTCACCCACTGCTGCACCAGCAGTCTGGATATGCATTGTAAAACTAGGGACAAAATAGTACGTGGTACAGACCAACACTAGTGGGTATCAGAGAGTTCGGCAGAACCAGGATCCCGTGGTCAGAGGCCTGAGCACTGATTACTTGCCTTCAGAACCATTATGGCCCCTTGATAGATCCTTTGATTGTTGACGGAGCTTGGCACTGGTTGGCTAGAAATGCTGACATATTTCGGAAATTTGGACATTTCAGAAAATAGTTGCTATAGAATGGAAAAGCCTCTACTGATACACTGTGTACATCTCAATCCCCTGTCAAATCCCAGATGTACCAGAGGACAGAGGAACTGAAATAAAGTTGCATTTGGCAGAGAAATGGTATTGGGTAGACTGATGGGACTGAAGGCTGATAAACCCCCAGGGCCTGATGGTCTGCATCCTTGGGTACTCAAGGAGGTGGCTCTAGAAATCGTGGACGCATTGATGATCATTTTCCAATGTTCTATAGATTCAGGATCAGTTCCTGTGGATTGGAGGATAGCTAATATTATCCCACTTTTCAAGAAAGGAACGAGAGAGAAAACGGGGAATTATGGACCAGTTAGCCCGACATCGGTGGTGGGGAAGATGCTCGAGTCAATTATTAAAGAGGTAATAACGCCGCATTTGGATAGCAGTAAAAGGATTGGTCCAAGTCAGCATGTATTTATGAAGGGGAAATCCTGCTTGACTAATCTTCTGGAATTTTTTGATAATGTGACAAGTAAAATGGATGAAGGAGAGCCAGTGGATGTAGTGTACCTGGACTTTCAGAAAGCCTTTGATAAGGCCCCACACAGGAGATTAGTGGGCAAAATTAGAGCACATGGTATTGGGGGTAGGGTATTGACATGGATAGAGAATTGGTTGGCAGACAGGAAACAAAGAGTAGGAATAAACGGGTCCATGTCAAAAAGGCAGTGGCGAGTGGAGTGCCGCAAGGCTCTGTGCTGGGGCCGCAACAATTTACAATATATATTAATGATTTAGATGATGAAATTAAAAGTAACACTAGCAAATTTGCAGATGACACAAAGCTGGGTGGCAGTGTGAACTGTGAAGAGGATGCTAGGAGACTGCAGGGTAACTTGGACAGGCTGAGTGAGTGGGCAGAAGCATGGCAGATGCAGTATAATGTAGATAAATGTGAGGTTATCCACTTTGGCGGCAAGAACAAGGAGGCAGATAATTAACTCAATAATGTCAAATTAGGAAACAGGGAAGTGCAACGAGACCTGGGTGTCCTTGTACACCAGTCAGTGAAAGTAAACATGCAGGAACAGCAGGCAGTGAAGAAAGCTAATGGCATGTTGGACTTCATAACGAGAGGATTTGGGTTTAGGAGTAAAGAGGTCCTTCCGCAGTTACACAGGGCCCTGGTGAGACCACATCTGGTGTATTGTGTGCAGTTTGGTCTCCTAATTTGAGGAAGGACATCCTTGCTATTGAGATACCTACTTTGAAGATCAGCATCTGCAGTTCCTTCTTAAACACCTTGCTATTGAGGCAGTGCAGCGTAGGTTCACGAGGTTAATCCCGGGGATGGCGGGACTGTCATATGAGGAAAGATTGGAAAGACTGAGCTTGTATTCACTGGAATTTAGAAAGATGAGAGGGGATCTTATAGAAACATATAAAATTATAAAAGGACTGGACAAGCTAGATGCAGAAAAAAGGTTCCCAATGTTGGGGGAGTCCAGAACCAGGGGCCCCAGTCTAAGTATAAAGGGGAGACCATTTAAAACTAAGATGAGAAAAAACTTTTTCACCCAGAGTTGTGAATTTGTGGAATTCTCTGCCGCAAAAAGTAGTGGAGGCCAATTCACTGGATGAATTTAAGAGAGTTGGATAGAGCTCTTGGGACTATCAGAATCAAGGAGTATGGGGAGAAGGCAGGCACAGGTTACTGATTGTGGATGATCAGCCATGATCACAATGAATGGCGGTGCTGGCTCGAAGTGCCGAAGGGCCTCCCCCTGCACCTATTTTCTATGTTTCTAAACATTTACGACTATCCAGCCAAATTCAACTCTAACTCCATCTACAAGTTTGCAGATGACACCACTGAGGTGTCAGATCACAAAAAATGATGAGATGGAGCACAGTAAGGAGAAACATGCTGTAAGTTAGTAACATGCTGACGGACAACAGCCTCTCTCTCAATGTCAGCAAGACGAAGGAGATAGTCATCAACTTCAAGAAATGTGGTGGAGTACCAGATATGCTCAACATCAATGGTGCCGATGTGGAAATGATTGAGGGCTTCCAGTTCCTTAGCATTAGGATCATGTTCATCAGAGATAGGAGCAGAATTAGGCCATTTGGCCCATCAAGTCTACTCCACCATTCAATCATGGCTGATCTATCGCTCCTTCCTAACCCCATTCTCCAGTCTTCTCCCCGTAACCTCTGACACTCGTACTAATCAAACAATATTACGAACGATCTGTCATGGACCAACCACATTGATGTGACAGCCAAGCAGGCAACCAACTTCCTTGGGAGATTGAGAACATTTGGCAAGTCTACAATGACTCAAACAAATTTCTACAGCTGCACCATAGAAAGCATATTGTTGGGTTGTCTCACAGCTTGGGTTGGGAACAACCTGGCCCAAGATGGCAAGAAATTGCAGAGAATGTAAAGGAACCCCAGTCCATCACACCGGCCATACTCCCCACCATTGACTCCATCTACACTTCACGTTGCCTCAGAAATGCTGACAACACGATCAAGGACTTATCCCACCTTGGTCATTCCTTCTTCTCACTGCTCCAGTTGGGCAAAAGGTACAGCGGTTTGACAGCGCACACCACCAGATTCTGCAACAGCTTCTTGCACAGTTATCAGGCATCTGAATAGTCCTTCAATAAGCTGCGATACGGTCTGATTCACCTCTGCCACTTTGCAGGTTGGACTTTGTCTATGGAATTGATGCACTACTATGTTGAGAACTGTATTCTGTACACTGTAACTTCCCCTTTGCTCTAACTATTGTCCTTGAGTTTGTCTTGAACATTCTCATGTACAGTATTATCTGATCTGTGTGGATAGGTTGCAATTCAAAGCTTTTAACTGTACATCAGTACATGTGGCAATGACAAAACCTAAATCCACACCAAATGATAGGTCTATGTCTTTTAAAGGCCAGGACTCTTGAGGAAAACCTCAGTTGTAAAGGAATAATTGAAACCCATTCCCCTCATCTTCCAGCTGGTCCCATGGATACCCTTGGGGAAAAGATCGGGAAGAATATCCTGAAATTTCTTTACGTAAACCTCCAAAACATACTTTTCACAAAGTCTCCTAATAGATACAATTAGCAGCTTATTCAGATAATTGTACGCATCAGCAAAATTATAACAATAAAACATTCACGTTTGACCTCATGAAATTCATCTAGTCAAACAATGAGGAATCATTTTAATCATACCTGCCATTGGTTTCCTGTTTGGCCAGATACTAATGACGCAGAGAGTCCACGGAGGCTGTTTTTCACTGTTGCCCCTCCCAGTGTTGAACCCACATCAGAAGCAGGTGAGTCTCCTGCCACCGCCACCTGGTACTGGGGATAGTTGTAAAGATTGTTGTAGTAAGCTGGATAGAGAGACGGCTGGTAAAAGTTGCTGTAGTAGGAAGAGTCCACTACCAGGTCTGGGGTGGCCTCCAGGTGCCCTCTGCTGGTTATGGAAGGGATATCCTGGAGATGCAATCGCCCCTCTGTAAAGGAGAAAATAAAGAGATGAAAGTAATGTTACAATTACGTGTTTTTTCCCCATTTCATGCAATAATGAAGTCACATTTAGCTCAATGTGCATGCTCAGAAATTGTTGGAATAGGAACAATTTATTATGAAACCTATATGTAATTGTGTAGCATATATCTATCTGGTAAGTAATAACAGAAGATGATTAAGGAGCAACCTCTAGCATTAATAACAGGAACTCTTGGATTGTAGTCACATACTAGAATATTTTTACCGTACATAGAAAACAACTTATATTCACATAGAACCTTAAACATCCCAAGGAGCTTCATGGGATTGTCACTTTACAAACTTTGATATCAAGCCAGTAAGGAGATAATGATATAATCAGTTTTGGGGCAGCACAATGGCATAGTGATGAAGTTGCTGCCTCACAGTGTCAGAGACCTGGGTTCAATCCTGGCTATGGATGCCGTCTGCCAAAGTTTGTATGTTCTCCCTGTGACTGCATGGGTTTTCTCCGGGTGTTCCAGTTTACTCCCACGTTCCAAAGACGTGCAGATTTGTAGGTATTGGGAAATGGCACAGAAGAGGAGATAAGGCCAGCATAGATCAACCATGATGATATTTAATGGTTGCCAGGCTTGAAGGGCCTAAAGGCCTTCTCCTGCTCCCATTTTGTCTCCTGTACATTGTCCATAGCGGGTAGGATGAGATAGCATAGACATAGTGAAGGTGTGATCAATGGTTGGCGTAGACTCAGTGGGCTGAGGGGCATGTTTCCACTTTAGAGATATACTCTAAACTCTAATTCAAACAGATTTTGATAAGTATTGTAAAGGAGTTCGAGGTATATTGAGGAAAGCCCAGCTCAGATAGAATGGCTGACAAAAGTGAAGAAGAGGCACAGTATAAGCATCTTCTTGCTGAGGGCAATGAATCTCAGGAATTCAGGCTGGTGATGATCATTATAAGTATTTGAAGTAGATAAATATTTGATAGGCTGAGGAATAGAGAGGTATTGGGAAATGGCACAGAAGAGAGATAAGGCCAGCATAGATCAGCCATGATGATATTTAATGGCTGCCAGGCTTGAAGGGCCTGAAGGCCTTCTCCTGCTCCCATTTTCTTTTGTTCTCGTGTGGTGACAGAAGAATCTTCAATTGGAGCAATCTTCAACTGCTTTAGATTCATCATAATAGGTAGGCAGATAGGTAGGCAAGAGCATTTATTGCAAGAACCAAAAATTATAATATCATATAATATAGTTTCCTCGTACTTAGTTGAGTGGAAATTTCCAGCACTATCAGATGCGTATTACGATGAATCAAAAACAGTTGACGGGTCAGAAGATTTGTTGATTATGTACAGTTGGGTGCCACAGTGGAGCTGGGTTTAATCAAAGCATATGTGGAGCTGCAGAGGATGCATGAAATGTTGCCGATATGGGTTTGTTATAATAACAAGGCGTTGCTGTAAAAAATGGAAAATGGTTGAAAATGTTGTTCACATTTTCACAACATCAAAAGTACACGTGGAACATGCAGAGGAATTCCTACTTCAGAATATGAAGAACATAAAATAAATGTTTAATCTTTGTTGAATTCTTTCAGAAGTTGCAACTGATGGAGAAAAACAAAGGAGTGGAGCATCAGTTAGGCCTCAGTTCTCCTTCGTTGAATTCTGAAATTATGCCTCAAAATGCAAGGAATAAAAGTGAATAGAAAAATAATGTAGGAGAGAAAACAATAAAATGAAAGACAATAGATTAAAAAATGGCGAGGCACGGTTTTGTTTACCACAAAATTCCATTACATTGAAATAGTGTACACATCTTGAGCTGAATGGGTAATTTCACTGGATATAAACTTAATTTGACTACACAAAGAAGTCTGTTGATCAGTTTACTTTGGATCACAGACAATGAACCTTTAAGGATGGAACCAATGTCTTTGTTCTTAGTAGTCAGGTCGGGGGGGGGGATTCCCCTCGCCACGGGTACCATGTAATCCCGTGCTACCTGCTCCATGGTCGGATAGTCGATGACTAAACCGTCTCCCCCCCCCCCCCCCTCCGGTTTGCCAGGTGAGGAGGGGGCTGTGGACCCCCAGCAGGACCAAAACCAAGACCTGTCAAAGGGCGGATAAGCTCCTAGCGAGCGAACGGCCATCTACACTTCAGTAGAAGTTGAGAGCATTGTAAGGAGCAACGGACTGTTCCAACCGCTAGTCAGGCAAACGTCTCCGCTGTCATGCTGTGAAAACAGAGAGGATGAGACAGAGTTTCTTCCCACAGGCCATTAGGACTGTAAACTCTTATCCCACCAGGGACTAATTTACTGTACTAATTTATTGTTGTGTTGTTTTGTTTTGTTTTTTAAATTGCTGGGTTTTTTTTTCTTCTCTAATATGTAAATACTAGAGAGTTCTGTAGTTTTTGCACAATAAGCATGCATTGCCACTTTCATTTCACTGCACATCTTGTATGTGTACGTGACAAATAAACTTGACGACTTGACTTGAAGGTAAGGCATTAGGACTTAAGGTTAACTTGAATGAGGAAAGCAGATTCTGACCCACTGGTAAGGATTCATGTGTGTTCTATGGACAGATTCCACCCTGCTCCAGGAAGGCAGTCTAGCAGGCGTAGAAAAGGTCCTAGTTTGACTTCCATATGGTAAGCTGCACCTCTCTTGTGTTAAGACATTATTAAGTGCTCAACCATGATCAAGAATAGTACAGAAAGAGAGATTTCAAGTCTCCTCTCCAGCTTCAAAAACCTCTCTCTGTTAGCTACAATTCATTCTGTTGGCCCTATTCAACCTGCACCTTAGCTTTCTTAGTACCCAGGATACATGGCTCAAGCAGATGTTAAATCAGAGGGAGAGCTGATAAAGCGCAAACAAGCAAGGCCAAAAGTGGGGAACCGGAGGGCCTGAGCCATGAATGATCAATGAGGTGAGCTGCAGGTTGTGGTATCGAGGTTGCAGGATAAATAGTGGTGGGCTCAGCCAATGTCTAAGCTGAGTGGTCGTATTCTGCAAAAACTTATGGGTGCTCCGGTTTCCTCTCACTTCCCAAAGACGTGTGGGGTTGGAGGTTAATTAGCCTCTGTAAATTGCTCTTAGTCTGTTGGGAGTGGATGAGAAAGTGGAATAACATAGAACTCGTGTAAACAAGTGATTGATGGTCAGTGTGGATTTGGTGGGCTGGAGGGCCTGTTTCCATGCTGAATCTCGAAACTAAACAAAAAAACAAAAAAAAAAATCAAATTACAGAAATTAAGCTTGTGGTTACAATTAAATAGTGGCCTAAAGTTACAATTCTCATGCCCATAGTTAATTCATGCTCTTTCCACATTGCTCATCAGCTCCTGTCTTACGCTTCCGATGTTTATTAGAAAATGGTTGTCCATAGTCGTGTGTCCTTGAGTTACTCGCTATCTTGTGCTTGGAGTCAGGATCTGATATAGTTCTCTGAATCTCACAAGAGATCTCACTGAGTTCAGTTCACCACATGACAAGTTTTAACTGTCCTGTCTTACGCTGGAACGTTCCATCCGCTCACTCTGTAGCCTACGCATATCTCATTCCTCTTCTCTCCTCTCTCCTCCTACCTGCACTCCCTCACTGGGCATACACACCAATTTGTTCTTTAAATCTTTCAATCCTGCCACCCCACTCACGTTGTTTAAACGTAGCTTTTTGTTTCGTGCTATCCAGTTAGCAGAAAGACTGTACACGATTACAAGCAAGCTGTCCACAGTGTATAGATACAGGATAAAGGGAATAACGTTTAGTGCAAGGTAAAGTCCAGTAAAGTCCGATTAAAGATAGTCCGAGGATCTCTAATGAGGTAGACCACTCAGGACCTCTCTCAAGTTGTGTATAGGATGGTTCAGTTGCCTACGGACAATTGGGAAGAAATTGTCCCTGAATCTGGAGGTATGTGCTTTCACACATCTAAACCTCTTGTCTGGTGGGAAAGGGAAGAAGAGGGATTGACCAAGGTGAGACTCCTCCTTGATTATGCTGGTGGCTTTGCCGAGGCAGTGTTTCTTTTCTGACATGAGAGTCCACGTGTTAGTCAGCTCCCCTAAGGGCTGACCCCATCACTTCCCCAAAATACCCCTTGTGATTCTCTACATTTGTTCTTTCTTACAAAAGAGCTGCAGCGGAATCACGACTGCCAGCTTATCAAACATCAGCTGAGTCACCTTGATGCCATCAATGTCCAAACTCGCTGAACAGCACTGGTGCTCTTCAGCCTGCGACGTTGCCTTTGGGGCTACCTAGAATGACCACAATTCGGAAATGGAGTGCAGTGACTGAAGCATTTTGAGTACTCTCTAATGTGAGAGGAACTGTGCAAGTGCAAGATTCTTTAACTGCAACACTGTAACTGTAAAATGGAAAATCTATAATGGATTGTCAACCTGTGTGCACTACCCGGTTCAGAAGACCAAAGGGACAAAACAGAGCACCTGGAGTGCAACGACACCTGTCCGCTTTCCCCAGCAGACCTACTCCTATTCATCCATAGACACAAAATGCTGGAGTAACCCAGTGGCTCAGGTAGCATTTCCAGAGAAAAGGAATAGGTGATATCTCTGGGTGGAACCCTTCTGCAGTCTGAAGAAGGGTTCCAGCCAAAAAAGTCACCTATTCCTTTTCACCAGAGATGCTGCCTGACCCACTGAGTTACGCCAGTGTTTTCCATCTATCTTCGACACAAACCAGCGTCTGCAGTTCCTTCCTATACCTATTCAACCACGGTTGACTTGAACAAGCGAGAATGTCAGAAAGGAGGATTTTTTAAAATTCTTATCTCCCATGGTGAAAAAGAAAGAGGCCAAGTAGTCAACTAAAGATAAGCCCGTCAGGTCAAAGAGCATAATGTGTGATAGACCAGACGTCCAGCATCCATCCAATGCAACCAACAGCCTCACACCCAGAAGCCCAGCCCATTACTCGCTGTAATAGGAATCCTAACACAACTGAGGTTTATAATCACCTGGGAAGGTAGCCTCCATAACCAGACATTAGGATCATGTGCAGGTGATTTAAGGATCTCCGCCCCCTGAGTTTGTTCCATCATCTGATGACATTGTGGCAGATCGATTACCAAAATCTACAGATCAAAATATGACATCACAACAATCCAGAACTTCTCACAGTAATAAAAGATTCCACAAAAAATGTTTGTTCAACACTAGCTGCAATGACCACTGATTCACAATCAATTTCCTGCACAACGACTGAGGCCAAGAATGGAGCAAACTTTCAGAATCCTTCCCTTTACAGACCATTCACAGTAAAACAAGATTTACAAGCATATTAAAGACAGATGATTTTGCCTCTCAAAGCTGCAAGGTTCTCCCCTACTTTCAGTCTGGGATGGGGCACAGCCTTCTAAAAAACAGAAACACAGAACACGTTAAGTAGGCAAGGCGTAATATACCAAAGAGAACTCCTACAAAAGGAGATAAACACAGGGAACATCCCAGAAGGATTGTTGGGAAGTCCTTCCCTTGACCAAGACCTCCCAACTCCAGTATAGGCACCCACTTGGGCAGATAACGGGACAACACATCAAGCACGCAACCCACAATAACCCACCAGAACACCAGGTGACACATGCTTAAACCCGTCTCACGGTGCGAGTCGACCCACAAGTGACCCCGAGTTTTCACTCGTGGTAATCACGTACAATTAACGTCGCGGGAACGTCGGAACTCGCGGGCGCAACTTTGCGACTCCTGGCACTAGCGGCAGGTACCCGTGAAACTTGTTAACTCTTGAAAAAATTCAAACATGTTTAAAGTTTTCCACGAGTCAAATTTACTGTTGAAGTTAAAAACTGAAACATTTAAACTCGTTGTAAGAACGTAGTGGCCCGTGAGTTTACCGTAGTGACTCTTGAGTCTTACCGTGGGTTTGGCCTGAGTGCCAGAAGTGAAATGTTGAAGATTAGTCAGATTTTAATGGGAAATGAATGAATAGATGGATGGATAGGGGTCTGAAATTAACTTGGATACTTTTGATGGGAGAGAGCCGCCGATGAAGCAGAAGGTACAGAGCGAAGATGGGGGCTCAAGCATTGATGGGAAGGGTTAACACCGGGCGGGAACAGTTGTGTCTAGGGAATTCCCACATATATGAAGGAGGGAGAAACGTGAGTTCTACATAGATTATGTTTGAGCCAGCGAGGAGACATTTCTTCAGATAATGATTTTACAATGTGAGGTGACATTATAAGCCATGGGAGATAAGACACAAAATGCTGGAGTAACTCAACAGGGCAGGCAGCATCTCTGGAGAAAAGGAATTGGTGATGTTTCGGGTCGAGACCCTTCTTCAGACTGGTTTTGTGCTATGCTGTTGCCGTATCTCTGGAGAGAAGTAATGGGTCTCGACCCGAAACGTCACCCATTCCTTCTCTCCAGAGGTGCTGCCTGTCCCGCTGAGTTACTCCAGCATTCTGTGTCCATCTTTGCTGGCGAGGAACCGTGCGAACACAGATAGCAGCGGATTATATGGGGAAGAAACTCGCGTTCATGCCGCACAACGTGTTTGACCACCTGTCCCTGCTACTCAAGGAGCTTGTGCTGAGTGGTAACCAGCTGCGGAGCTTCAACTGGGGCAGGCTTTACCTGCTAGGCTGGTTGGAGCTGCTGGACCTCGGTAGCAACCTGTTGACCACGGTGCCTCGCATGCTGTCCAACTGCACCCAGACCCTGCGCATCTTCAACCTCACCCGCAACCAGATCTCCAAGCTGACCAAGGACTTTCTGTGGGACGTGACTTCCCTACAGTACCTGGATCTCAGCTACAACAACCTGAAGACCATCCAGGCCTCCAGTTTCCCGGACAGCACCATCAAACACCTTTGGAAGCTGCGGCTAAGCGGCAACCACTTTCTCTGCACCTGCGATGCCAGGTGGTTCGTGTGGTGGATCAATCAGCCACGGTCTACATCCCTCGCCTGGTCACCGATGTCAGCTGCGACTCCCCCAAAGCCCACCGCGGCCACGCGTCGTCACGGTGGACCTGCACTCCTGCGAGTTGGACTACCCGGGCATTGGCCTCTACACTTTCTCCGCCTTGATCACCTTCTTGCTCCTCTATTTGATACTTAAAACAGGCCTTCATTCACGGTGGTGCAGCTGCCTGACAGCGAATGCAGCGTCGGAGACCCGGGTTCGATCCCGACTACGGGTGCTGTCTGTGCTGAGATTGTAAGTTCTCCCCGTGACCGCGTGGGTTTTCTCCGAGATCCCCCCACACTCCAAAGACGTACAGGCTTGTAGGTTAATTGGCTTGGTGAATGTGAAAATGTCCATAGTGGGTGTAGGATGGTGTTAGTCTGCGGGGATTGCTGTTCGGCCCAGACCCGGTGGTGCGAAGGGCTTGTTTCCTCTCTGTATCTCTAAACTAAATTAACAGGGGAGAACACTGGACCTTCTTGGTCAGTTTATTATTTTACACTTATATACATTCCACAGATCACGGAGTGTGAAATAAAGCTGGCAAGCCGAGGTCATGCAAGAAACAGAGGAAAACGGGAGACGATTTTATTCAGCAACTCCGTTCTGGCAGAATATCTATCCTGTGTTAAGAAACCTAACTTTCAGGGGATTTAAATCTTGAGTTCAACTTCTACCTGAATTTAATCGATTTACAAAGGCTTTGAAGTTCTCCTTGCAGTCCGTTTCTTAAACACCTTTACGTTTTGCGCTGTTTTTGACAGCCAAGTACTTTAAATGCCATTTATTGCATTGTAGCAATGATAGGCAACGATTTGATAAAAGCGGTTAATTACATGACAAGAGAAGCATGCAGCTGCATAAGAGACACGGAGAAGCTGATCATCGGGGCAGTTCTGTCCATGGTCATGGGAGGCTTTTTATAGTAAACAAAAACTGTATGACATTTTTATCCAGGTGATGATTTTTCCACACGTCCGGTACTCGTTGTTGGCTCAAGAGTAACTCGGGAGAGGAACTTGGTACATCGCAGAAATGAGAAGTAACGGCAAACTTAGACATACACGTGGGAACTCGGTTAAACTCTTGAACATAAACTTGGATTCTCGAAGAAAACCACAAGTCTAATTTTCTCTTTCACTCGGGTTCACTCGTGGGTCAACTCGCCATTAGCGTTAAGAGGGAAAACAAACAAAATCAAGACAATGGGCTATAAACATTAGCCATCAAACAACGTGTTTAAGGGAAGCGGAAATAAACCATATCACAACTTAAACTGGTTGCTCTTCTATTTGGAGACAGCACGTTGAAGCTCTTCCACACAAGAATCACTCAGCCACTCATTCACCCGTCCTATCTTCCTAATCCTATCCTCATTGGCGCATGGAACTGCCAGTAATCTGGAGAAAGGTAGTGATCTCCATGATGAATTTCCCAATGTGGCACACCTCTCATGCTCTTCCCACATCAAAGTCTGAAACACACAGATCGCAAACATCAACCATGTCTCCCACACAGATGACTCAACTAATTTTAGTCCTATAGCGCATCATGACAGCCAGGACATGCCCCAGAACAATGCTTGTGAAAGCAGGGGCGCCAGTTTAGCTGAAAAACTGAGGTACAGAGAAGAGATTCACCTTATTGGGAAACTTTCAAAAACAAATACGCAGTAGCTTTTACTTCCGTAATGCAGTCATGACTAACTTTTGTAATAAGTTGCCAAATTGATTCCTTAACCCTGCACTGTGGTACTTTGCAATTCGGCCCCAGTAATTTGTCGGCTATTTGTTGTAATTTGATAGGTTATTTGTATTTGTTCAGAAACCATGTACATCATGTGAATATAATTCACTCAATAAGCAGATAATGGATATACTAATGTTTCTCCTCTACTCTTCTGCGAATTTACTTGGGGGGAGGTGCATTTCATTATAATTTTCAGATGCAAAAGATAATGTTAGAAAAGATGAATCAGAGTGAAAGGAGTAGACTATAATCCACATCAGGTTAGCTCAACAATTTATCAATTGGTCCAACAATCTCACTAGCTCTTCACAAAGGCCATAAGGGGCTTAAGCAGAAAAAAATCACCATAGGTGCCCCATCAGTGCAAGCAGAGCAGTTACATAACATGCTGTTAGAGTGAAAAAATAATCTGATTTTACACCAACATTTTCATACTAGCACTACTATGATTCTGGAGATTAGATCACAGGCTTCCAGACCATCCTAAATTGAAGCATAAATAGATGGGAAAGACCCTGGTATGAACAGTGATCAAATATCCAGGACTGAAGTGGCAGCCGGTTCTGCTGTCGGGTCCCGGCGGCCGTTCAAAGTCAGTCACCCGAGCTGCTTCCTTCCTCGGAAGTGGCGGCCAGTTCTGCTGTCCGTGCCCGGAGCGCTGTGGCAGCCACCCAAGCTAATTCACTCCCTGGCCACAATAAAACCATATAGCAATGACAGCACGGAAACAGGCCATCTCGGCCCTTTTAGTCCGTGCCGAACACTTACTCTCACCTAGTCCCATCTACCTGCACTCAGACCGGAGCGTGGCAAGTGGGTTACTGACCCCGAACCCCTCCTTCACAACGCTAGACTCCCCAAACACTGTGAACGGAGCACTCCCCCCCATCCCGGGAAATACAGTATTTATAAAAATTAAGCACCAAGAAATGCACTTACCACGTTATTGGTACATTGTCCGTGCTTCACTCTTTGTTTCCTGAGATACTATTAAAATAATGGCAATCCATATTTGAAAATCCCGGCAAGAAACTCGCGCTGCGCATGCGCGGTTTGCTGCTGCGCATGCGCAGTGCTGCAAAGGCAGAATTTCAGCTGCCTTCAGCTCCCCTTGAAACTGACGGCTTCAGGCAGCGCTGACAGCACGTGGGCTGCACAGACCTTCCCGTGTTACAAGCGCTGCGGATGAAAGGCACGGAGAATTATGCCTACCTAGGAGATCGATCTCTTAGATAGGCATAGTTCTCCCATGCCTTTACTATTTATATTTAATAATTGTCAATTCATAATTTTAGTCAGGGTAAGCAATGCCTACCCTGACGGCACATGCCTGCCTTTAATAGATCGTAAAAAGCAGGGAGCAATCTGAGTACATATGCATTTGGTCATAATGAATGTGTGAATATTACTTTCAAAAGCACTGGTAGAAACAAACACTACATATATTTTATCTAAATAAACAGCAAGTCACAAATAATCTTTGCATGTAAACTCCTTATGAGATATTTGACCTGCTCTGTGTCCCTTCCAATAAAAAGGACAATAAATGATTTAGTGCCGCTGTGATATATTAAAACTAAATCTGTATTTGTCACATTGTCTTGATTCTTTGTTAGCCAAAACCTGTCACTCCCTGTTCCACTATCACTGCGCTGATAGCATTGTTAGTTAGGCTTGTTCACGATTCCCCTGAAGTTTGCAAATAGCCTTGAATAACGCTAGTGTCATGTCATCCCTTGAACACACAATCTGAACTGTAGGAACAATTTGTTTCTCCCACAAAACAACAAGGGTGAAATGACTGCAGCAAAAGAGCATCTTGGCACTCAGCTGGTTGCTTTTGTCCAGGGAATGGACATATCTATATTTTCTTTTGCTTCCACCCTTAGGTCAGCTTTTCAAAAGCTTAATTTTAGTTGAGAGACATAGCGGCAGAAACAGGCCCACCGGGTCCGCGCCGACCAGCGATCCCCGCACATTAACACTATCCTACACCCACTAGGGACAATTTTTACATTTACCAAGCCAATTAACCTACAAACCCGTACGTATTTGGAGTGCTGGAGGAAGCCGAAGATCTCGGAGAAAATCCATGCGGTCACAGGGGAACGTACAAACTCCGTACGGACAGCACCCGTAGTCGGGATTGAACCCGGGTCTTTGGCGCTGCATTCGCTGTAAGGCAGCAACTCTACCGCTGCGACACCGTGACTGCCCTTTGATTCAGTCATTACATTGTAAATACCAGACATCAAGTTACAAACAATAATGATTGCATGTTAGGTGCAGAGCAAATAAAGTTTTAAGATTTCAGAAGTGCACAACAATGGAAATTATTTCTGAATGATTTTCCCTTACACAATAACACATACAACACAGGAAAGGCATGTTCACAACTACACCACAAAAGGGTTCCCTCCTTCGAATGAATATTGCTTCTGTTAAGAAGCTACCCCAACAAAATACAATATGCTGATTTTGTCACCTCAGTTAATGGAAAGAGATCTCAACACTATACAATAAACCACAAAATATTTCTACATTTGAAAGCTTATGTGTGGCACACTTAGTAGAAAAGCTCCTGTGCGCTCTGCGTAACTTTTGAATTTTCTGCCTATGATAGCATGGGTTTACTCCGAGTACTCCTGCCTCTCCATCACAACGATGTATGGGTTGGTACACTAATTGGCCTTTGCAAATTGCACACATGAGCAGTAGTTTCTGGAGGAAGATGCTGAGATGGCGTTTAAAGGTCGATGAGTTTGTGATGGACTGTCAGGCCGGTTCCATTCTGCATCTCTCCATGACTCTCCAAAATGTTCTTTCACATTGTGGACCATTACAGAAGGAAGTTTAAGGGCCTGTCTCACTTGACTGTCATTTGTGCGCCATTTACACGACCTGGTAGCGTGTGGGTAGCGCAGGACGAAATCCTGTACGAAATCTTCGCTTGCCACCGGCCTGTCACGTAAATGACGGTCAAGTGGGACAGGGTGACGTTCTGGGTCGAATGGGTGACGTTTCGGGTCGAGAGCCTTCTTTAGACTGAAGCATCATCCATTCCTTCCAAAAATTCTGCAGGTCCCGTTGAGTTACTCCTGCATTTTGTGTCTATCTTCAATTTAAACCAGTATCTGCAGTTCCTTCCCACAGATTAATTTGGTCTGCAGCATGCTACTTTTCATTCACCACTTTTTTTGAATAGGGGCATTACATCTACAGTTTTCTAATTGCTAGCACCACTCAAGAAACTGGAACATTTAAAAAAATCACCATAAATATCATAAACTGGGTAAATATCATAAACTGGGTATTCAAATGACGTCACGCGCTCCAGACGGCTGTGCGGACGCATGATGATGCGCATGACAGTCGCGCGTCAGTCACTACCGGCCTGTCGCGTAAATGACGGCCAAGTGGGACAGGCCCTATACAGTATAGAAAGGTTAGCTGTGTTTCCTTTCCATAGATGCTATCAATTCAGCACAGCAGAATATGTGAGAGTAGTCCCTGAATATTTAATTACATGTAAAAATACTGAGCATTGATCTAATATTTTCCAGGGATTCAACAGTGGACTTAGCCTTCTGACACCATGTTTAATACCGTAATTAGTTAAGAATCAACTATATCTTTTGTCGGAAATTATAATGGATTCAAAATTATTAAAATGTTGCAACTGAGTAAACAAGAACTTCAAACTACCTGAAAAATATGAAAGTAAAATCTGCCATGATTGCAATGTACCCTCTTGATAGTAACTGAAATTAGTAGGTCCATATAACCATATAACAATTACAGCACGGAAACAGGCCCTCTCGGCCCTTCCAGTCCGTGCCGACCATTTGTTTTCCCCTAGTCCCATCTACCTGCACTCAGACCATACCCCTCCATTCCCTTCACGTCCATATACCTATCCACTTTACTTTTAAATGTTAAAATCGATCCTGCCTCTACCACTTCTGCTGGAAGCTCATTCCACACAGCCACCACCCTCTGAGTAAAGAAGTTCCCCCTCACGTTACCCCGAAACTTCTGTCCCTTAAATGGGTCATTAATAGACTAGTAGATAATTTGAGGACTTTGAAATCTGATGCTTTACAAATGTTTCATTAACATCTTAAATGTGAGAATGAAGAGGTGTATATATAAGAAAACCAGACCAGCAGTAGACCATCTGGCCACTCATGTCTAACCTGACCATGTTAGATCTGCTGCAAGCCTCAATTCTTCTGGCACACATTTCCCCAATCCTTAAAAAAATTACCAATCTCCTCTTTAAATACTTCCAGTAGCCACCATATCTTCCGGGCCGAACAATCCTAGAGATTTAACAACCTTTCAAGAAGAAATTTCTAAGCACCTTATTTTAAGTTTTAAATTAACTTTTTCTTGTAACTATGCCCCCTCATTGAAGACTCCATGTAATGTGCCTATAGAATCTTACAGATTTCTAAACCAAAATACACAGATCTAAATTCTGTGATAGAACAATCCCGTCATCCCAGGATTTAACTGAGTGAATTTCTTCTGGCCTCCAGTTTTAGTATATCCTTTCTTCAAAAAGGGGATTTTACTTCGGAGTCACGTGAGTGACTTCGTGAAGACCCCGCTAGCACGCATTCGCGACATATTGTCGACCGCATGCGAAGCGACAAGCAGGGAGGAGGGTCGCTCCTCCACCGGAACGGACCTGCAGGCAAGGTAAACTAACCTGCGGTCGGTTTATCTTCCAGGGACTCTGTGTGACAGAGTACTCCACGGGCGCTTCGAGACTGACTGCGGACCGCGGGACGTGGGCAGTCAGCGGCGGCAGCAACAGACCGGAGTCGGGCAAGCCTGTTGACCCGGCAGAGTCCGGGCTTACAGACTCGCCGTTCGCAGGTAGCGACGGCAGAGCGGCAGCCCGACTCAACACCGCAGCCCGCGGGATCACCGCGGACTGACGGCAACGGTACCCGGAAGTCGGGAAAGCCCGTTGACCCAGGAGAGTCCGGGATCGGAGACTGCCATTCGCGGGTAGCGAAGGCAGAGCAGGAGCTCCGACAACGCCACAGGCCGCAGGAATACCGCGGACTGACGGCAACGCTAGACAGAGCCGGGGCCCCGACTCACAACATAGGCGGGAGACTTGCCATTAGCGGCAGCCTACTATACTCCCGCATGAGAGTCTGGTCACCATGGGAGCTGGGGGGGGGGGGGGGGGGGGGGGGGGGGGTGCGCTCTTAGCTTCTGAAGTAGACTTATTTGCTTACAGAAACGATGGACAGGAAGACCAGAAGGAAGGCATCGAAGCATGCCTCCAAGGGCCGCGGAACTTCGGACGGGAGTCAGCGGCACAATCCCCGGAGCTGCCCGCAACACCGGCAGCACCCGCGGGCGGGGAAAAGAACGCGGAAGTCGGGGAGCCCTGCGCAACCAGGACCCGACTCCACCACGGTTGACTATGGAACCACATGGTGGTTGGAGCACCGCGCGGGAGCAGGGAAGACCCTGACTCCCTGCTACTGTCACCTAAACATAGGGACAGTGGCATGAAGGTGCGTAAGCGTGTTCCCCGCTCTGCGGCACGTTCTGTCTCCCCTCCATTGCAGGTCACCAGAGGGCGGACCAGGGGAAGAACCGCACTGAGGTCGAGGAGCCCCGCTGCAGCGGCCGGCGTCGACTTGCCACCGGAGCAGTCCGCCAGATCGCGGACCGGTGAGGGATCGAGGTCTGAGTCTGGGCGCCCCGCAGGTGCGGCTGGCGCAGACTCACCACCGGGGGAGCCTGCCAGATCGCGGGCCGGTGGCAACACATCTCGGTCACCGCACCCCGCGTTAGCGGCTGGACGTGACCATGCGTCGCCTTTGTCGGAAGACAGGCGGCAAGCCCGCGCGGATATCGGTGAACCCCGCTTCGGCGGCTGGAACCGACTCCTCACCGCTTATGTCTTTCCAGACAGGCGGGCCGCTTTAGTCCTGAAGACCGCGGACTAGAGGCACGTCCGCGTGGAAGTCGCAGAGCCCCACAGGAGCGGCAGGCAGCGACATCCTGCCTAGGCACCCTAGACATCACCTCGACGAGGTGCGGGCCTATGGCAGAAGGCTCAGTCGTTATGGGAACCTCAGGAAGTCGACTTGCTGTCCGCAGATAGCGGCGGCGGTCGCATGGCCCGCATGGAGCGCATGATGGAGCGACTCCTTGAGCGAGATCTCCCGCAGCAGGATCGGATGTCCTCAAGTTCCAGGAGACATGCATCTGGGCCACCCAGCATATCCCCTTCATCGGTGGGGAGTGCCAGGAGTCAGCAGCTGGCTGACGTTGAAGAGGGGTTGGCGCAGGAACCTGCAGCACCTGAAATACCTCAAGAGGAATTTCTCGACGTGGTTTCCAAATTTGGCCAGCCAAGGCACGGAGATGACGGAGGAGCAGGAAGATGCTCTTGCGCTACTGTGTAATACACAGTACGAGATAAACTCCTTCCGGAAAATCTCCATCAAACCAACTCACAACCCAAAATTCGCGGGTTTGTGCAAAGCCTCTGCTACGCCGCCACCGAGACAGCTGTTCGGTGAAGACCTGCCAAAACCGGTAAATGACCTGGACGAGGAGGCAAAAGCGGTCGGGTTGATGAAACCACCATCCTCGAGTAGGCCACCGGCGTATCGCAAACAGCATCCTTACGCTACGTCTAACAAGCCTCAGGTTCAACCCGACAGGGCAATCAGAACCTATCCACCGGTTGCACCCTATCAACAAAAGCCTTTTTTTTAGGACAGGGCCCACAGCGACCAGCGTGGAAGATGCGCCAACCCCACAACGAACCTAAAAAGCCCAGAACATCAAGGCCCGCCGGTAACCATGGAGGTAAGGGGGTCTGGTTCTCTTGGGCGTGCTGCATGTATAACCTCACAAGTAGGAGGGAGGTTGAGTACATTCTGGGATGCATGGGATTCTGATTGTCACTATCTTGGAAAACTTTATTGTCATTCAGACCTTGCGGTCTGAACAAAATTTCGTTGCCTGCAGTCATTCATATAGTAAATAACAAAAACACACAATAAACACATATTTAACATCCACCACAGTGAGTTCACCAGGCACCTGCTCACTGTGGTGGAAGGCAAAAATCTTGTCTTTGTCTCTTCCCTTCTTCCTCTTCCTCTTCCTCTGAGCTGAGGCGACCCGGGCCTCCGATGTTGTGACCGCACCGGGTGATGTAAATACGGGAGTAAATAAGGATGTAAATAAATATCCCAGGGAACAAAGCAATAGACATAATAGAAGCATGTAACAGCCTTGCTTGCGCCAGGAAACCGACTATTAGACATCCTGCAAAGGTGATTGGGAAACTACATTCCAGCTGCACAATTTGGGCCGTTACACTATCAAAGCTTGCAAAGAGCAAAAATCTCAGCATTAAAAGCGAATGCTGGACATTTTGACAGGCCTATGCAGCTGCCAAACAAGGCAAAAATTTAGCTACAATGGTGGATTAGTAATGTTTGTGATTGTTTTAATCCCATCATTATATCAAACCCATCAGTCGTGTTACAAACCGACGCAAGCGCCCAGAGCTACCGACACCACTTCCAGTTGTGGCGGCAGATGGGATTTGCACAAGTCTACTCTTCTTCGATCACAAGGTATAAACTATTTGGAAATGATGGGAGCATGTCACGGGCTGCGGGCTTACTGCACTAATCTGCACCATACGCATGTCCGTCTTCAAAATAAATAATACCACTGAGGTGGCGTATTTAAACTATACGGGCGGTATCAAGTCAATATCTTGTGATGAATTGACAAATTTAATTTGGCTCTGGTGTATTGAGAGAAATATTTGGATATCAGCTACGTACTTTCCGGTTAAGCTCAATACAGTGGTGGACACCAAGTCACGAGTATTTAATAACGACATCAAGTGGATGTTGAACCCCCAAATATTTACTAAAATTATAGCCAAATATGGAACACCAGATATCGACCTCTTTGCGTCCAGGTTGAACCATCAGATACCAACATAAGTCTCTTGGGAACCAGATCCTGGGGCAGTGGTGATGGACGCGTTCTCGCTACGTGGTGGGAAATGGGTTTCTATGCTTTTCCCACATTCTGCTTCGTTAGTCGGGTATTGCAGAAAATTCAACTAGATTCTGCAACAGGTATACCGATAATACCCGACTGGCTCACACAACCTGGTGGTCCTCAACATGATAAAAGAACCATGGGCACAGATTACCAAATGCCCGAATTGGTGACCAATCCCATAACAGGGGAGAATCATCCGTGCCATGGTCATCTGAACCTGTTGGCTTGCAGGTTCTGAAGAGGCAACTACTGGAATTCGGGCTGTCATCAAAACCATGGACATCATAACAGCATCGTGCAGAGAGTCCACAAGGAAGCAGTACCTCACCCACATAAGGAAATGGGAGGCCTTCTGTAGTCGGACCAAGACCACCTACAACTCTGCTACGATCTCCAATGAGATTATTATCATCATTATTATCATCATTATGATGAGGCCCTCAGTTACAGTGCCATAAACAGTGCCAGGAGTGCACTGTCATCCTATCTCAACATTGGAGTGGGATCTCACCAGCTGGTATCCAAACTATGAGGGGTATATTAAATTCCAACCCTCCCCGACCACGATATTATATTACCTGGGATATAGGGGTGGTGTTGACCCTACTCAGGAGCTGGTCGCCTATGACGGATTTACCACTGGACTAACTCACCTTCAAAGTGGTGATGTCAATGGCACTGACCACAGCACAACGGGTCCAGACTCTACAGAAACTAAAACTGGATAGAATGGTCGCGACCCCCAATAAAGTGACTTTCTTTATAGACGAGTTGCTTAAACAACACAGACCTGGGACTACAGGACTGAAAATGGAATTCCTAGCATATCCTGTTGATGTAAGACTCTGTATAGCCACCTATATCCGACATTATATTAATGTCACACACACCATCAGGAATATGGAGACGGGTCTGTTATCAGCCATGAAAACCCACATCACAGGGTGATGGTGCAAACTATCTCCAGGTGGCTCAGGGTGTTATTCGGTGCAGCAGGTAAGGTGAGATTTAACATTTTTAAATCTCATTCTACCAGGGCTGCATCCACATCAGCGGCGAGGACTATGGAGGTACCCATGGATCGTGTCCTCGCAATAGCGGGCTGGGCCAGTGAAACTACATTTCAGCGTTTTTATAACAAACCTGTGGCCGCTCCCCCAACGTTGCGGAGTCAGTTTTAAGTGCTGTTCCCTAAACGTTTGTCCCCGAGTTCAGGGGTTTATTGTTTGTATTAACAAATATGTTATTATTTTTCAGCTTGTTCCCAAGTCTGAAATACGTTAACATACTTCCTCCATCAGTAATTACGGCAGTGTGTGAGCATGGACGTGGTCCAGGGCATGGAATCGCAGAGCTTTCAAATCTTCACAAAGTCACTCACGTGACTCCGAAGTAAAATAGTAAGATTAAATGAGAACTTACCAGTTTGAAGTTTGATCTTTATTTTATGAGGAGTTGCGATGAGGGAGGGACTTCGTGCCCTCCGCTCCCAACCCTCTATCATAAGGTCAACTGGTATATTAGAGTCTCTTAAATCTTACTATCTTCAGTCATTGTTGTTATCTGTGACTCCACACCGCTGCTTTGAAGAATGTTGCGCATGCGTGCTGGCGGGGTCTTCACGAAATCCCTCATCGCAACTCCTCATAAAATAAAGATCAAACTTCAAACTGGTAAGTTCTCATTTAATCTTACTATTAAAATGTACACAGTACTTGAAATGCAGCCTATCATTGCCTTGTATAATTATAACAACATATCTCTACTTCTAAATTCTAACCTCCTTTCAATGAATGCTAATATGCCATTTGCCTTCCTCACAACTTCAGACTTTCATACATTACAACTCTATTTGTTCAGCTTTGGTCCATTCATTCTTATACTACTGCAGAGTCCAAATATTCGTATCACTAATTTCCACCCACCTATTTTCATATCAACAGCAAACATACACTACTTTACACTCGACCTCACCTCCTCCCCGTACAGATGGTAAATATTTGAAGGCTGAGAACTGATCTGTATGACATTTAACTCGTTTTGTGCTACTAGCTTGAAAATGACCCATTTATTTCTATGTGATAGCCAGTCTTCAATCCATGATAATACACCTTTCCCAATACTGTGAGGTCATGTTGTGAACAATCTGGAAATCCAAATTCATTACCACATATAGGTTCCTTCAAAGAACTATTAATAAATTTGTCAGACAATTTTTCTTCATAAAACCACATTGACTTGGTTGAATTGCATTAAGGCTACTAAGGCTCTTTAGATTCTGGAGTAGTTCCTGAGGATTGGCGGGTAGCAAATGTAACCCCTCTTTTTAGGGAGGGAGAGAGAAAACGGGGAATTACAGACCAGTTAGTCTAACATCGGTAGTGGGGAAACTGCTAGAGTCAGTTATTAAAGATGGGATAGCAGCACATTTGGAAAGTGGTGAAATCATTGGACAAAGTCAGCATGGATTTACAAAAGGTAAATCATGTCTGACGAATCTTGTGGAATTTTTCGAGGATGTAACTAGTAGCGTGGATAAGGGAGAACCAGTGGATGTGGTATATCTGGACTTCCAGAAGGCTTTCGACAAGGTCCCACATAAGAGATTAGTATACAAACTTAAAGCATACGGTATTAGGGGTTCAGTATTGATGTGGATAGAGAACTGGCTGGCAAACAGGAAGCAAAGAGTAGGAGTAAACGGGTCCTTTTCACAATGGCAGGCAGTAACTAGTGGGGTACCGCAGGGCTCAGTGCTGGGACCCCAGCTATTTACAATATATATTAATGATCTGGATGAGGGAATTGAAGGCAATATCTCCAAGTTTGCGGATGACACTAAGCTGGGGGGGCAGTGTTCGCTGTGAGGAGGATGCTAGGAGACTGCAAGGTGACTTGGATAGGCTGGGTGAGTGGGCAAATGTTTGGCAGATGCAGTATAATGTGGATAAATGTGAGGTTATCCACTTTGGTGGCAAAAACAGGAAAGCAGACTATTATTTAAATGGTGGCCGATTAGGAAAAGGGGAGATGCAGCGAGACCTGGGTGTCATGGTACACCAGTCGTTGAAAGTAGGCATGCAGGTGCAGCAGGCAGTGAAAAAAGCGAATGGTATGTTAGCTTTCATAGCGAAAGGATTTGAGTACAGGAGCAGGGAGGTTCTACTTCAGTTGTACAGGGTCTTGGTGAGACCACACCTGGAGTATTGCGTACAGTTTTGGTCTCCAAATCTGAGGAAGGACATTATTGCCATAGAGGGAGTGCAGAGAAGGTTCACCAGACTGATTCCTGGGATGTCAGGACTGTCTTATGAAGAAAGACTGGATAGACTCGGTTTATACTCTCTGGAATTTAGGAGATTGAGAGGGGATCTTATAGAAACTTACAAAATTCTTAAGGGGTTGGACAGGCTAGATGCAGGAAGATTGTTCCCGATGTTGGGGAAGTCCAGGACAAGGGGTCACAGCTTAAGGATAAGGGGGAAATCCTTTAAGACCGAGATGAGAAAGACTTTTTTCACACAGAGAGTGGTGAGTCTCTGGAACTCTCTGCCACAGAGGGTAGTTGAGGCCAGTTCATTGGCTATATTTAAGAGTGAGTTGGATGTGGCCCTTGTGGCTAAGGGGATCAGAGGGTATGGAGAGAAGGCAGGTACGGGATACTGAGTTGGATGATCAGCCATGATCATATTGAATGGCGGTGCAGGCTCGAAGGGCTGAATGGCCTACTCCTGCACCTAATTTATAGGTTTCTAACATAAAGGGACATATGCTAAAATGTCTTTGATGAATTACTTTGTTACCATTTTATCTGGAATTTCTCCTACAATTATGGCAGATATTCAGCAGAATCCTACCAATAACTGAGTACAATCTTGAAATTAAAACGTATGTATAGTGGTGAAATCAAGCAAATTTGTTTCGGACAGAAGAAATCTGGATTCCACTAAACATTACGGCAATGCTTGGTTGAAAAATTATCAAAAATAGAGAAGCAACAATAATTTTGAGTGGCAGACTAATTTAGAGGGTTTAGTTCTAATTCTGAAAGAGACACAAAATGCTGGAATAACTCAGCGGGTCAGACAGCATCTCTGGAGACAAGGATAGGTATTGTGTGTTGGCGTATTGTGTACTACTATCGGCGATTGTGTAGCTGCAGTAAACAAAACTGGTGAGACACAAAGATCGAAATAAACACCAATAGTCTATGCATAAGGTAATAATATCCCATGCATCATTAAGTTCTGATAGGTTTGCTGTTGGAAATGAACAATAAGATTAATTCACGATTCAACTCCAGCCTTCAGTGTTAATGGGCTGCATCATATTTATCTTTGCATGTGAATTCATAGAACTATGTCCTACACACAGGTTTCCACGTTCATACAGGCATGCCAGTATGATGTAGTGCTGGAGTACTAAGAACGCTGGTCATCAGATGCCAGATGACGTCATGCTCTAGTGGAACCACGACTGAATCCAGGAGCACTTTCCATCATCCTGAGGAAAGGGGGACAGGCAGCATCTCTGGCGAGAAGGAACGGGTGACGTTTCAGGTCGAGACACTTCTGCAGACTGATGTCAGGGGAGTGGGTGGGACCCTGACATCAGTCTGAAGAATGGTCTCTACCCAAAACGTCATCCATTCCTTCTCTCCAGAGACGCTGCCTGTCCCACTGAGTTACTCCAGCATTTTGTGTCTACCTTCGACTTAAACCAGCATCTGCAGTTCTTTCCTACACATCCTGAGGCAAGGGCTTTGGTTATACCTTGTAACTAGTGGGAAAAGATACAAAATACTAGAGTAACTCAGCGGGTCAAGCAACATCCCTGGAGAAGATGTTTATGATGTTTATGGAGAAGAAGGTGATATTTCAGGCGAGATCCTTCTTCAGAGTCCTACGACTCTATAACTGTAGCACTCAGTCAAGGTCATGCTCCAAGCATAGCTGTCTCAAATGCAATTTGGGCTAACATAAAACTATATATTTGGTATTTTATATGGAGACCCATATATTCATATTTTCACCATTTCTGTTTCTTTTTAGACAGCCTGTGACATAATTTGATTTCACAGGCACATAGCAGACGCAAAGTCAGATTTATTCTTTATGACATCACAACTCAAACAACCACAGATGTTTCTGTCTGTCTTCAGTCTGTGAACAAGTATACTTCACTTCAAGGACCTCTGCACCAATTTGGCACAGCTACAGAAAGATTCAGTGCCATTACCAGTCTACTGTCAACTGCGACACAATAAAATACGAAATCACTTACTACTACATTTAGTAGTATTGCTGCCATTTTGCAGGCAGGCCACTTCAGCAGACAAGAAACAATTATTTAGTTACTCTAGCTAAGGTTGGGAACTTATTTCACCATGAACAGTATGACCAGAAACCTATGAATCGCATTCCCCAGATTATCTGTATAACTCTTAACATTAATCTCCAGAAAAAAAAACATTTGCAAATTTAGGGATGAAAGCTTTGAAAACGGGAAAGATATTAAAATGTGGAAATAAACTTTAAAATTAATATTTACATTTTCATTGTATATGATTAAGAAGAAACTAGTTAACATATGCCCTACTTAACACTGTAAGTCATGGGATACAGTTTGATTTCGATACTGTCATATACAATTGGATGGGATTGTGTGATGCTCCTGAGTAGGGGAAAAGTGAAGCCATTCAGCGACATAAACGCAGGGCTAAAATTGTTCTATCTGAGACATTAAACGCCAATGTATATCAATGAAGGTCAGGGTGCTGGGTAACCAGAAATTGGTACGGACAGGATCTTTTGAAAGTTATGGAAGGTCAGAGGATTGATGTTAAAGGTAGAGATAAAAGTCTCATCTGACAGAGCAGATATGAGATCAAGCACATAGTCCAGGGAGGTACAAGATTTGAACAGCAAGATCTGGGTGTAGTGGACAAACAGGAAATAAGCTTGGGGAATACAACAATGATGGCCGCAGCTGAAATATTTCACTGTTCATCCACCTTGGATGTGGGGCAAGCAGTTGGATAGCCACAAAGTGATGGTAAATAATTCCATAATTTTGGAGAGAAAGTCAGAGCAGAAATGATATTTATTTTCACTAAACAAAATAGGGGTAGAAAAGGGTATGATGTTCTAGCTTGACTGAATGTCCATAGAGAGATGGCACGGATGCAACATCCTGAATAGTCTCAGTCCATACTCTAAACTTTGTGCAATTTTGATTTGTTCACAAGTGCATGCACATTTCTGGATGTAACTGTCGAGAAACAGCTACTCAAGATTGGCACCTGCACTGGAGAAACTTTTTTTGTGGGAGGTGGGGGGTAGATAGATGGCGCTTTGTAGGAGTCTGGAGCCTGAGGAACTGTCAAATGACTAGTCTGCCCTGAGAAGATAAATATGCTGGGGCATCAGAAAGCAGGAAATCTACAACAAACAGCTGTCAACGTAATCACATTGATTTTTTTAAAAAATGTAACAAGCTCTTTCAATGACTTGTCATTGACGAATTTACCATAGGATCCTAATTAATGTCTGCTATGCCAAAGTAAGGTAGATAGAAAATGCAACTCAAAATGGTTATTGTCCTTATTTCTTTATTTGAATGCACATCCCCACATTTACTCTCAATTGCAACAGGAAGGATAATCCTATTAGTGCCTGAAATTAGCAGTGAATTGGCTTTAAGGCTGCTGAGATAAATGTTATCACTCCGCCTGAAACCTCAACATTTTAAATCGACCACACAAAATACCTCAAAGAATTCACATTACATTTAACTTTAAATGACAAAAGCTAATGCAGGAAATTATTGCTCTTCACTGTTTAAAAAAAAAACATGATGCCTTTAACTACAAGCCATCATGAATCTTGGAGCTTGCCAATCTGATTCCACAGGTTTCTTAGTCTAGTGGCTATGACATCTCTCCAGGTGTGACACATTTAACTTGCTGTCAGATTTTCCACCCATTTCTGTTGACACTCTCTTCAGTTTGACATGTTCAGTTTCTCAAGTTACAGATATCAATATAAGAACAAGTATTTCTCAAATTCATTTATTCTCTCATTTAGGAGATGTCTAAACCTATTCCAATGTTCTTAACTTGTAGAAGATTATAGGTTTGAAATGTAACCTCCATGCACTGGACTCAGAAACCTGAGGGATGTCCAACCAGAGTGTGCGTCAAATGATTCTTCAGGCAACCTTACATGTGCTTTAGAACTTGTCTAGCAAATGTGAATGAGCGAAGCAGAACAGGCACAGGGCCAGAGTAGTCCTCAGTGATTACTGTGACATGAGCAATGTCTCCCACCAAATTGTCCTCTTTCTGTGGAATAAGAATGACCGGCAGACCTCACGCACAGCAGAAAGTTCCAAATCAGACCAAACACATCCTTATCCCACTATATATAAATGCTGGGAATAAACATTGCTCAGCTCCTCTACACCTCTTGAATTTTACTTACAACCCTTGGGCACATCTAGGTTGCAAGTTGCCTGAAGACTGATGGCCAATTACACTGGATCAAAATAGTTTAAATTATCAACAAACGTAGTTCAAACAACTAAGTTCAGGCAAAAATATAACCCCGTGACCAATACTGCCTTCCTTAAAGTTGGTGATGTGTTTCATTCTCAGGACTGATTCTGGCAATATGAAGGGAGGCATCATCCGGGGTCATAATTGCAGGTGGTCCTGAGGAAGGTAAGCTTTGTTTTCTGAGTCAGAAATCCGCCAAATAAAGCTGATCCTCAGGAAGTTCCATGGATAGTTTGCAACTATGTTAACGCTGTCTTCCCACACGGTGCAATCCACCCTCAAATCCAGTTCCTACACTACCCCCTGCAAATCCAGTTCAGATGGATAATAGTAAAACTTGCAGCTGGAGGCAAAACCTGAATACTGCACCTGGGAAAATTCACCAAAGAAGTCCGGGCAAAAAAAGAAACAACAGCAAGCAACAGATAGAAAAGAAGCAGATGCAATGTATTTATGACTGGAAGTTCAGAATAGGTTGTTTTCTGAAATATAACATATCAATCCATCTTTATATGACAAGGAAGATAGACACAGAGTGCTGGAGTAACTTAACGAGTTAGGCAGCATCACTGGAGAAATGGAATAGGTTACGTTTTTGGTTAAGACTCTTCTTCAGACTGTGAGTCAGGGGAGAGGGAAACTATAGGTGTGAAAAGGTACACGTTTTGTCACCTGAGAACCTACAGAATTCTAGCATCCATGATCAAGCAAAGGAAATACTACATCATAGAATACAGCAGGTACAGCAGGCAATGGAGAAAGCTAATGAAATGTTGGCCTTCATAACAAGAGGATTTCAGTGTAGGAGTAAAGAGGTTCTTCTGTAGTATAGGGCTCTGGTGAGACTACATCTGGAGTATTGTGTACAGTTTTGGTCTCCTAATTTGAGGAAGGACATCCTTCTGATTGAGGCAGTGCAGCGTAGGTTCACGAGATTGATCCCTGGGATGGCGGGACTGTCATATGAGGAAAGATTGAAAAGACTAGGCTTGTATTCACTGGAGTTTAGAAGGATGAGGGGGGATCTTATAGATTAAATTATAAAAAGACTGGACAAGCTAGATGCAGGAAAAATGTTCCCAATGTTCGGTGAGTCCAGAACCAGGGGCCACAGTCTTAACCATATAACAACCATATAACCATATAACAATTACAGCACGGAAACAGGCCCTCTCGGCCCTTCCAGTCCGTGCCGATCATTTGTTTTCCCCTAAATAAAATTAATAAGAATATTCAATATTGGAAAACACTTCCCATTTCAATGCTCGGTAAAATTAATGCAATTAAAATGATTTTCCTCCCTCAACTTCTTTCAATCAATTCCGATATATCTCTCTAAAAACGTCTTTAAAAAAAGTCGACTATTGCAACAAGTTTCATTTGGGATTATAAGAATCGCAGAATAAGTTAAAAACACGTATGTAAATCCAAGACGAATGGAGGATTAGTCTTACCAAATTTCTTATTTTATTTCTGGGCAGTCAATGTCAAAAACTTAAATTTCTGGTTGGAAGATGTGGATCAACAACCAGACTGGTTAAAGATGGAAAAGGAGGATTGTTTGCCATTTGAAATTGGCCCGATTCTGGAATTTAAAAATCTATAGTGAAAACCAATGATGCATAGTGGTATTCGAATTTGGAAACAAACAAAAAAGACATTGAAATTGAATAATTTATCACTACCATATAACCATTTGAGTCCCATCTACCTGCACTCAGCTACCCATCCACTTTACTCTTAAATGTTAAAATCGATCCTGCCTCCACCACTTCTGCTGGAAGCTCATTCCACACAGCCACCACCCTCTGAGTAAAGAAGTTCCCCCTCACGTTACCCCGAAACTTCTGTCCCTTAATTCTCATGTCATGCCCTCTTAAAGGGGAGGTCATTTAAGACTGCGGTGAGAAAAACCTTTTTCACCCAGAAAGTTGTGAATTTATGGAATTCCCTGCCACAGAGGGCAGTGGAAGCCAAATCACTGGATAGATGTAAGAGAGTGTTAGATAGAGCTCTGGGGTCTAGTGGAGTCAAGGGATATGGGGAGAAGGCAGGCATGGGTTATTGATAGGGGACGATCAGCCATGATCACAATGAATGGCGGTGCTGGCTCGAAGGGCCGAAGGGCCGAATGGCCTCCTCCTGCACCTATTTTCTATGTTTCTAAAATAGACATGAAAATAATAATCAGACTACTTTCATAAGCCATTTTGCATTGCACTAATTACTATGTCAAAGCCTTTGAAAGATTTTGGAGCAATGTCTACAAGCCCAATGATAAGGGTGATAGCCTTGCTCTCTGCTCCACTGGCAGCCTGCCATAAAACCTCCACTATCTCAACCTGAACATGAACTGAACTGACGTGTGATATCAGAATAGATTGTCAGGATTAAAATGTAACAAATCAAGCTCAAGCTTCCAAACTCTACGACAAGCAAATTTTCATCTCTCTCTGTATAACCTTTGGAAAATTGCCATCTACAATCTTGTGCATTGTACTGGAGCCAAAAGTACAGCAAAATATTGCTGAGTTAACAAAAAACTGACCGTTTGGCATGAGCTCGAAGAGATCGATTTGCATTTGCATAGCAGTTTAACATCGTAAAACATTCCAAGCAGACTAACAGTTTTGTGATTTTATGTAGTTATGATTGTACGTTTAGACGTCAGACCATATAATGGGCAACTGGCAGCACTGCACATTTTATATTTTGCCAGGAATTAAAGTTGCCCAAAAAGGTCCTAATCTTAAAAGACCAATATTGTCATCTTGACCTATGTCATTCTGGAAGCAGATCATATGAGCTTCTCATGTATTGATAATGTGAGGCGACAATGGCATGCCAATTCATGCTTACATTGTAAATAATCTTCAATCAAGGCACCTTGGGTGGAGAAACCAGGAAATGTCATCGTTGTGGTTGGACATTGCGCACTGTTGTTTGTTTCAGTAAAATGGGTTTATGTTGCCATGGAATAAAGTTTTGGGCTACATTTTGGCAATCAACTCTAAATGTAGGGGATATTTCTGTAAGTTCTGTATCGCAATTGAGGGTGTAAATCTTAAATCATAACACCACTTAAAAGTATATCATATACACCCTCCTTTGCTCCTTATCTTAACATAATTCAAAAATATTGTAAGGATTAGCAGTTCATGTAAATTGAGGACAAGTTTTTTAAAAAAAACTACAGTAAGATAGTTTTACTCACATATTGCTGACATTTTGAGAGCATCAGTGGAGACTCAGAAACAGTAATAAACAGATCTTTAAGCTGTTTTGATAGAAGTTCTGGTGAAATTACAATGGGGAATCAGAGAAATTCAAGGAAAATATCCTCACTCTCTTGTACCCTTAACTGAACTTCAATTGTTCATAAAGATCATTATAAGATCATAAGTGATACAGAATGAGGCCATTCGGCCCAACAAGTCTACTCCGCCATTCAATCGTGGCTGATCTATCTCTCCCTCCTAACCCCATTCGCCTGCCTTCTCTCCATAACCTCTGACATTAATCCGTCCTAATCCAATCATAACACCACTTCAAATTAATCAGATCTAAGAATTGGTTTTCCTTCATCGTTCCACTGACAGATGTTAGGATGGATCATAGTATTGAAATGATTCAAACAGTAATAAATAAAAGTAATAAGAAATACTGTAAATAAAGATGGAATCCCAATATTCAAGCTATGCAGTAGCTTGCACACCTGAGGAATGGTACAGCATTGCAAAAGGCAATCAGCCCGAACACTACATTCAGCTCCACGTGAGAGCAATCCAGTAAATCCCACTCCTCATACTCCTCCCTGAAGTCATGAAAACTGTTTATTTTCAGAATTTTTATCATGCTACAATTGAATCTGCCTCCACTAATACCACAGTTGTGCATTCCAGATTAACATCATCTGCTGCCTCATGTTGCGTGTGGTTCTCTTGCCAATGCTCTTCATTCTACATCCCAATTCCTGACCCTGTTGCAATGGAGAACAGTTTCTATCTACTTAGTCTGAAAATACCACATGATTTTAAACACTTCTATCGGATCCTCCTGCAACCTCCTCTGTTCTGAAGAGACTATCTGTAGTCTCTTGTCTATCCAAGTTACTGAGTCCCTTATCCCTGGAATCACAGGGGAATCATCAGGATAAGTCTTTGGCTTTTTTTACTGAACCATCCTGAAACACATCAAAGTCTACATTCTATGGGATCTACAAGGTAGATTGTTGAAGAACACAGCTTAAATAAAATGTGTATTTAATTTAATCAGCTGAAAAACATCAGCAGTCCAAGCTCCTACACTAAACATCCCAAAAATGTTCCACATATTCAGTATCAAAAATCAAATGCAAATTTTATCCTCAACTTTTTTGTACAAAAATGTGTTGTTATGTCTTATTCTATCTTATATAACATTAGCTATAACAAAATCATGAACCTACACCAGCAGCAGACAAATTCATTCATTGTCATGGCTTTTTATATATATATATATATATATATATATATATATATAATATATATATATAGCCATGACAATGAAGTACTTTTAATGTTCATCTTCAGAACATAGAACATACAACAATACTTCTGCCCACAATGTCTGCATGGACCAAGATGCCAAATTAAACCAATGCCAACTACTTGCACGTAATCCATATCCTACTGTTCTCCGTCCATTTATGAGCCTTTCTAAAGGCTTTTTAATCATCACGATCATATCAGTTTTCACTGCCTACCTTGCACCACATTCCAGGTACCTAACTTTCTCTGGATAAACAACTTGCCTTTCACATCACTTTTAAACTTTCCCCCATCTCACTATAAAACTATATACACTCTGGAATTTAGAAGGATGAGAGGGAATCTTATTGAAACATATACGATTATAAAGGGTTTGGACACGCTACAGGGAGGAAACAGGTTCCCGATGTTGGGGGAGCCCAGAACCAGGGCCCACAGTTTAAGAATAAGGGGTAAGCCATTTAGAACGGAGATGAGGAAATGAGAGTTGTGAGCCTGTGGAATTCTCTGCTTCGGAGTGCAGTGGAGGCAGGTTCTCTGGATACTTTCAAGAGAGAGCTAGATAGCTCTTAAAGATAGCGGAGTGAGGAGATATGGGGAGAAGGCAGGAACGGGTACTGATTGGGGACGATCAGCCATGATCACATTGAATGGTAGTGCTGGCTCGAAGGGCCAAATGGCCTACTCTTACACCTATTGTCTACGCCCTCTGGTATTTGACATTCCCACTCTGGGGAAAAAGGCACTCTATCCTATCTGTGTCTCTCATAATTTTATGAACATCTATCAGGCTCTGACGCTCGAGAGAAAACAAGTTTGTTCAACTTTTTATGGCTAATACCCTCTAATCCAAGCAACATCCTGGCAAATCTCTTCTTTACCCCCTGAACACACTATATACCCTTCCTGTAATGAGATGCACTGTATACTCCAAATGTAGCCTCTTACGTTTTATGTGGTTACAATGTGAGTTCCTGACTTTTATACTTAATGCCCCGACTGATGAAGGCAAACATGTTGTACATCTTCTTTATCATCCAATCTGTTTGCGTTGCCATTTCCAGGGAGTTACATGCTTGCACCCCAAGATCCCATCAATGGACCTGTCATTTTTTCCTTACATTTGAAGTAAAGTAGACCTCCTTTATTGTCATTCAGACCCCTCAAAATTCATATTTTTAAATGACATAATATGTCTGCCATTCGGGGTCCCAAAGAAGTAAAATGCCAAAATGTGAAAAAGGTACGTGATAATTCTTTGTTAAACTTTGATAAACTTGGCACTAGACTCACCTTAATAACTCACTTGGGGTTGTTGCAAGATCAACATGCGCACTTGGCCCACAAAATGGCACACACAACACCACAATTTTTAGGGTACAAATCGGGATGGCGGGAAGGGAACCTGCGGGAATATCCCGCCACCAGGGGCACAGTCTTAGAATAAGTCTAGAACGTGAGTCTACCAGGCACCTCCTCACTGTGATGGAAGGCAAAAGTCTTAAAGTCCTTGTCTCGTCCCTCCTTGTCTCCCTGGGCTGCCCCATGGTTACCTCTGTTTCCTTTGCGATCCAGCTTTTGACGATGTCTGTTAGCATCATCCTGGACCCCCGCCGGGTGATGGTAAGTCCAGCGGCCGCAACCGAGCTCCGCGAATGGGCTGGTTCAAACTCCGCGGCCCGGGGCGGTCGAAGCTGCCACCCTCCAGTCCAGCGGACAAAGCTGTCCGTTGCGTTTATTGGAGCTCCAACCATGGGCCGGACCTGCGAGCTCACGATGTTGTCGTCCACTGGGCCCGTGGCCGAGCCTCGAAGTCAGGTCGCCGCCGCGCCGCCGCACAGCCCAAAGTCGGCCAGCCCCGTGTTGGTAGGTCCTGGCTCCGATTTATCCCGGAGCCTCGAGGTCGGTCCCAGTTGGAGGCCGCCAGCTCCGCAATAGGTCTCAGCGCAGACGGAGACGGAGGATACGACAAGAAAAGGTCGTAAAAGACTAAAAACAGTTTCTCCCCCCCCCCCCCCCCCCCCCCACACACACACACACACACATACACAACTAAAATAAACAAAATAAACTAAACAACAAGACAAAGGAAAAATTAAAAAAAAGAAAAAACAGACGGACTGCAGGTGTGCTGCAGCTGCTTGGGCAGCGCCGCCACTTCTGGATCTCCCTAGTGCAACACCCCACACTTGTCCAAATTACTCTATATGCCATTTCTCAGCCCATATCTCTTACTGCTGGATCATTTGACAATTTTCTTCACTATCCAATTTTTGTGTCATCTGCAAGCACATAAGAGGGGAGATGCAGTAATCCGTACGGAATACCAATGTCATAGACCTCCAGTCAGAGATGCACCCTTGCACCGGCATCTCTGCCTTCTATGGCTCAGTTAATTTTTAAGTCAATCAATCAATCAATTCATCATGGATCCTTTGTGACTTAATCTTCTAGATCAGCCTACCACAAGGGACCTTGTCAAATATCTTAACACAGGATGAGAATTTAATAAAAGCCCCATGATGTTATTGTTACAGCTAACTTCACCAAAAATAGATTAAGAGGCTACTCCCTCACAACAGATCAGCACTTTTCTTACCAGATTTGAAACACAGTGATCTTGGCCTAGATATATAATGGGGTGAGCACCAAAGACATATTTTCAAATTTTAACTCTGCCTCCTGTCACTTGCGTCCAGAAAAAATTTGGTTCTATGCCTGAAATTAGCCAAAATAGATTGGGGTGTGCAAGGTTCAAGAAAGTTATCAAGATGAGGAAGGACTATGAAATGAAATGGTTTGAGCACGATGAGAGAACAACTTGTAATTATGAGGAAACAAGAAACTGCAGCTGCCAGTTTACAAGAAAAACACAAAGTGCTGGAGTAACTCAGTGGGTCGGGCAGCAAGTCTGAAGGACATGGATACGTGACGTATTGGGTCGGGATCATAATTATGCAGCACTTTTAATGTGATTGCAAGATACCAAGGGGATTCACAGGAGTATCATCTAACAAAATATAATACTTAGACCTATATTAAGGTAAGAGACCAAAATCTTGCTCAAACTGAAAAGTAAAACAATGAGATGTAATAAGTGAATCCCAGAGATTAGGAACTGGGCAGTTAAATAGAAAGTTACGAATGGAAGAAGAAATTCCAATGTACAGAAACGCAAATATCTTAAAGCACTGTGGCTGGAGCAGTTCACAAAGGAAGGACGTGAAAATATTCAAACATACGGGTGAGAGGTTTAAAGCTGCCAGGTCACCAGCAATAACTGAGTCTGTCCTGGTGAAAGCAAACGCGAGTAGTGGACTTTTGAAGGAGGCGGGGATAGGTGATAACAAAAGAGAGCTGGAATATTTATGTCTTGAGGGGGCACAGTGAAGAAGGCCGCGGATAAGCCGGAGCAGGGGTCTCGTGAGTCAGAGTCGGAGTCCGCGGCAGACGGAGCGTGGGTCGGTAGAGCCTGCAGCCGGACCCTGGGCCGGTGCCGCAGAGGCGTCAAGAGAGGACCCGGTGGCAATAGTGGAGAGGTCGGTGCGGTGGTCGAGGAGGGCGTCGACGGAAGGACCACACGGGAGTGAGGACGCTGCTGCTGGGGGGGAAAGAACAAAGGAAGACCCAGCGTGGGGGGGGGACAGCCGTGAAGAAGGGGGGGGGTGGGGAGAACAGAGGTGGACCTGGCACGGGATACTTTGTAACTTTGTAGGCGCACTTTATATGGTGACTATTGCACACCTTGTGTATGCAAGCAAAGTATTTCATTGTGACTTGTCGCTCGTGACAATAAAGTATTCATTCATTGTATTTCATTAATATTAGGGTGAGGTAAAAGCAGCGTGGGTTGATGCTAATAGTCACACTATTCTCAGCCTTTCTTTCCACAATTCTGCACCTCAACTCCAACAAACTACACTTGAAAGTGAAGCCATCTTCAGAAATAATAGTAAACTGTTGATCCCACAGCGATTGCACTCCAGAATCTAAGGTTACCCAAACCTCAGCAATTGTGCTGCAGCGTGCATGTGATGCTTGCATTCACACCAGCTCGATGGCAAGCTCCAAATTGTTGACTTCAAGGTTACAAAAGGGTGGGCCTAGCGATCAAAATTCACAATATAAAAGGTAGACAAAAATGCTGGAGAAACAGCGGGTGAGGCAGCATCTATGGAGTGAAGGAAATAAGCAACGTTTTGGGTCCAGACCCTTCTTCAGACTTTGAAGAAGTTCACAAGATAACGGTAATTTTCCAATCCTCTTGCTGCATTGCACCATACTGCCTCTGAATACCTCAAAAGCTTGGAAAATATGGGTCAATTCCCATCTTTCAGGAGCTACGTCTTGTCAATAATACTGAAAATCACCATCCCCTTCAAGATGTTAGCAAGGTCTTTGGAAAATTGAAGAAAAGGGTATTTGAAGAACATCTTTGACTAGAATGGCTACTGGGCAGCATTGATCATTGATCCTTCTTTAATGATTCTGAGACATTGATCAGCAATAGCTGGCACCTGGAGGCACTGGAGAAACATCACCATCTCTGACTCTGCAATATCTTCCAAATTTAATGGAAGGATCAGCAAACCAATGAAAGTGTCTTTACCAGACCACCATCCCGAGCAATGACGCCCTTGTTACTCTCTATATTGGGCTGGTCAAGATTTTAGTGTGCCTGATATCAGACTCCCAAAACAGACACCCTCCTCCGAACCACACAATAGGAGGAGATTACTAGATGGACAGAAGAAAATAAAATATTTCAGGATTGCCTGAACTCTCGTTGATGAAGTGCAATGTCCCAGCTAATTTGTGGCAGACTCTGGCCTGTGTCCATTCAAAGCATAAGCGGGAGCATTTGGGGTGGTATTGAGAACCCCAAGCTTATGAATGGGGAGCATATAAACCCTGCATTATTGGTAAAAGGAATGCACCATCTCCTAAACTACCTGCTCGCCTGTCCTGCCTGCCCCAGCGGTTTACACATTGCTACCCTCATTAGCCACCACACAAACAACAAAACCAGATTAAGGCAAGTAATTCTTGTTCCCTAGGGAATGCCAAAAAATAAGTTGAAGAAATATGAAGTGGTCTCTGTAACAGAACATGCCAACAAAATGGAGTTTCGAGAGGTAGCCACGGGGAACTGAATGTCTAGAATGGGTATAAGAGGCGGAAGCCGATTATTCCACTTTACAGCATAAAAAACCCTTCACGTTTCTAGCTGTGATGAACATAATTTCATAATTTCCTGTTAACTCTGCAACCTTCCATCTAATGGTCTATGATTACCATGACAAGGACTATTCCTTGTACATTGGGTACAGTGAGCCCATCAAGAACACATTAGAGAACATACTGTACTGTCTCTTTCGCAGAGCCCTGCCTCAGACTGTGCTGTACTGAATATTACTCTACTGTATCCAAATTATCTTTCCTAAATTTAAAAAAATGCACAATTTGGAAGGAAAATAAATCACTGGTTAAAGCTAGTTTAAATAATAAAGATTGTGTTTTTTCTCTTTTTTTGGATTATTTAAAATGTTTTCTGTGGCAATTGTTATTAAAAAAAAACATTTCCATACATCGTCTCTCTCACAAGAGTATAATTTTCTTCCCAATTGAAAGTATTTCAGCAGTGTTTGCTTTAACATTCAACTCCAGTATTTAAAAGCAGTGCTTTCAGAGCAAAAGCAGATGCCTGAGCAGAGAAGGTACTCTAAAATATCCAATGATTGCATTCTGAAATATGCTTTACATTTATTCCATCCTCTAACCACAAGCTGGACGCATGTTTGTGCACTCAATCTAACACCTAACATGGACTGAAACCCATCACTGTATCTCACAAACAAATTACCCAGGTGTGTCAGCAAGAGAATCTCCAAGATATAGATTTGTAGATTTCCTCACTGTGAAAATTCCCTTAATCTTGACCACTTAAATACAGATTTGTAAAATCAATAGTTTAGCAGGTTCAAATGTACTAAATATAAAACAAGATTGACTAACCAGTTTTTTTTTCTCCCTTTATCGACTAGCTAATGGCCTTCCAAACTCAAATAGCTCTTAAACCTGTGGCAACAATAACATTGAGGCTCATAAACACAAAGCAGAAAATCTGACACATTGTATGGTACATATATAGTTCAATGTGAAATCCAGAATTTGTTGTAATTCTTGCTTCTCCACAGGGCTGTTGCAGCTTTCCCTCAAGTAGACAGGAACATTTTGGCATTTCGTCTTATGGTAAAACATCCTGAAAATGTTTCATCTTGTTGAGATATAACCCAAGTATTTGATGATATATGCAGTTACTTTGGTGTAAAATACCCAATTTTGTACGTGTAAAATGACATTCCCGTAGAAATTAATTTTTCTAAATGTTGATTCTAATGCTTTATAGTCGACCAGTTTTGTTTAGTTCATTTTCTGTAAAAGGCTTAACAAGTAGGTTAATAATCAGTGCTTCTTGGTCAATATTTGATTTTTTGGGAAATTCTTTACGCGGAGTATTAGAATTTTAAAACCAGAGCATTGGAATTGGTTGTGGCTTGGCTTCACTGAATTATTTCACGAGACCAATAAACATCCATTCAATAATACTACAACCTACCACACAGGGAACGGCTTAGACACATTCTGGTTTGTTTCAAAACCCAATTTAAGCAAACATTCAACATTCTCCCAATACTAAACTAATTTCCAAAATAAATTCAATTTCTTTTTGGAGTTTATTCTAACACAGGTTCACTCTTTCTGTCTTCAGTAGTCTTACGATTTTCCAAACTTCTATATCTTATCTCCTAACCTGCACTAGATATCATCCACCAATCACAGTGTTTGACGATTCAAATGGTTTTCTGCTTAAAATTCAAAATTTGAAATTCTCAATTTGTATTTCAAAAGCTTCTGTAGCCTTGCCCCACCATCTCTGTTTTCGTCTCCAGCCGTAAAACCATCTGAGCGATCAATGCGACGCCAACATTGACTTCCCGAGCACACGTAAATTTAATGCTCAACCTCTGGTAATCTACCTTGGCCTTAATATCTGTAATTTGTTCCCTAAACCTATATCTCACCACTTATCTTTCCTCCCTATAAGGTGCTGCAAAATCCTTTTTTTAGAACTGGAGTAGAGGGGAAGTAGCTGGTTGAAAGGGGTGAGGGGAAGAGGTGCCGCAAGAGCTGCCAAGTGATGGGTGATTCCAGCTGTGGAGGGATTCATTGACAGTAATTGTTGATGGCAAATTCAGCTCAAATTGTCATGGCAGCTCTGAGTCAAGAGATGGGAAAGTATCTGCGGTTTTAACTCCTGATTACTATAAAATAACTCAGTAGCCCCGAATGAAATGTAGTGTTAAGATTGCATTCAGCTTCAAACTACCACAGTCGACCACTAGCACCATATAAATTCCCATGTGAAGAAGAGCCACTTGGATGCAGATTCCTGTGCACTTGGAATAATGAAACCCAGAGGAAGGAATGTACGTTTTCACCCATTTCTTTCCTGGAGCTAAAAGCTCTTTGAGTGAACTGCATAAGGCATCTGTTAAGATACTAATCTTCATGCCTGGGATTTAGAAACATAGAAAATAGGTGCAGGTGTAGGCCATTCGGCCCTTCGAGCCTGCACCGCCATTCAATATGATCATGGCTGATCATCCAACTCAGTATGCTGTACCTGCCTTCTCTCCATACCCCATAACCCTTTAGCCACAAGGGCCACATCTAACTCCCACTTAAATATAGCCAATGAACTGGCCTCAACTACCTTCTGTGGCAGCATTTGACTTAATATATGAAATAAAATAAATGAAATGAAGCATTTCCATATATGCAGGGTACATTGTTTTTTGACAAAGTAACTTCACTCCCAATAAAGCTTCACAAAAATGTGACTGATTGAATAATGATTTGTTTCTACATTTTGTGAATGGCATCACAGAGAACTGAAGGACAAGGCTCATCTCCCACTACAATGAGCTTACAATGAAGCTATGAGAGGCAGTCCAAGTTCTCACTCTGAAGTGGAGATTAAGGAAACTAAATTGAGGAAGAACCATTTCTGGTTGTTCTCCTGTGCCTTTCACCAACTGTTTCAGACTGGCAGGTGTTTTTCTCTTGCGGGGATACAAACTGCAAAATGTAACGGTAAATCCTCCCTGCAGGGAGTAAACCTTTCTCTTGTCTTACATATGCAATTTTCTTCACACCTCTTGATCATTTTACATATAGGAGAAATTCCTATGATATGGATCAAATACAGAAATTAGCAGTGACCTGAAATGTGAAATCTTTCTCTCTCATGTTTCCTCACCGGGATGAGAGTGCATGTGCAGAACTGACATCAGTCAAAGTCTGTCTTGTCTGCAGCACTATTGAGTTAAAAGCAATCTACTCACATAACACAGGGCAAAGGAATTACAGGGCAATGGTTCCTGGAGTTGGGTACAAAGGAGATAAATCACAAGAAAGCACAGACCAGTGGCCAACAGCTCACGTTGTGGGAACATTCAGTACTCCTTTCATTCTTCTAGTTCCAGTGAGCAAATCTACAACTGAAACATTTCAATGGAACAGTGCAATCATTTTTTTGCTTTAGATAAATGCCAATTGAAATAAGCAAATGAATGTTCGGTTCCTATGCACAGAAAAAAAGGATATTTCCAAATTTGCGGCCTGGATAGTATTTTGATAAAGCAAATTGCAACCCAATAATTCTGCAACTCTTTTACTGAACCCCTGGCCATTTTCATTTCATTTCATAGAATGAAATGGAGCAAAGATCAGGTGGGCTCCTCAATGGGCAAACCCAAAGCCCTGATTAATGGCTGGCAAATTGTTGCCAGCTACCCCAAATTCGAGCGTTAACATTAAACTGCATAGAGTGGGCAGATGTTGTTGCAAGTGTGGGAAAATGCTAAATACTTAAAATGTGCAGTTTTTTATTGAAGAAATCAAGCTAGACTTCACTGTCAATTTGATTACTCACATTTTCCAAATAGAACTTTTTTCACAAGCTCAGTACACAAGTGCATATTTGTTTCTGTTGGTTTGTTTTGAATACATTACTTGTAATCCAGTCTCAAAACATGCAATGTCAGCATCTCACTGACCAGTTAGTTACATGACAGAAATTGTCTGAAGGATCAGATGGATAGTTGCTCTTGCAATGCTGTATACTCTTTAAGACTGTAAAATTGATGGAAGAGGCAAAGCTCTGCCAGTAAGACATTAAATACTCTAAGGGACCCCTGAACACCAGGGCATTCTAAACAACATTCTGGATGGTACTACTTCCAAATCTGAGGAAGGACATTATTGCCATAGAGGGAGTGCAGAGAAGGTTCACAGACTGATTCCTGGATGTCAGATGTCTTATGAAGAAAGACTGGATAGACTCGGTTTATACTCTCTGGAATTTAGGAGATTGAGAGGGGATCTTATAGAAACTTACAAAATTCTTAAGGGGTTGGACAGGCTAGATGCAGGAAGATTGTTCCCGATGTTGGGGAAGTCCAGGACAAGGGTCACAGCTTAAGGATAAGGGGGAAATCCTTTAAGACCGAGATGAGAAAGACTATTTTCACACAGAGAGTGGTGAGTCTCTGGAACTCTCTGCCACAGAGGGTAGTTGAGGCCAGTTCATTGGCTATATTTAAGAGTGAGTTGGATGTGGCCCTTGTGGCTAAGGGGATCAGAGGGTATGGAGAGAAGGCAGGTACGGGATACTGAGTTGGATGATCAGCCATGATCATATTGAATGGCGGTGCAGGCTCGAAGGGCTGAATGGCCTACTCCTGCACCTAATTTCTATGTTCTATGTTTCTATGCTTCTGCTCTATTCCACAAAGAATGAAAAATATACAGCACTAAAAGCAAAAATGATATTTAGCTTCCTCTATGGTGAGCTATGTCGAAACAATAAAAACAGATATTGCTGGAAATACTTACTTGTAGTATTCTCAGCATGGTGGCATAGCTGTACGCTACTGCCTTACAAACCCAGAAACCGAGTTTGATCTTACTACGTGTGTTTGTCTGTACAGAGTTTGTGTGTTCTCCCCATAATCTGCGTGGGTTTTTTTCCCCGAGATCTTCGGTTTCCTCCCACACTCCAAAAATTGGCTTGGTATAAATGTAAAAATATTGTCCCTATTGTGTGTAGGGTAGTGTTAATGTGCAGGGATCGCTGGTCGGTGCAGAGACTCAGTGGGCCAAAAGGCCTGTTTCCGCGCTGTATCTCTAAATAAACTAATTCAGATTTCTAGTACCTCCATTTTTTGGGGGGGCATTTTGATCATCATTATCTCAAAACAGCCAGACGTTCAATTAGATTTCAACCTTTGCTATCAGGTAAGAAGATCAGTACTTAATTATGAACCACAATACATTTAGCAAAAACTGAAAACCTGCCTGCCAAAAAATGCCAAAACAGAGTGCATTTAGATTATTGTTACAACAATTCCATGGGCTACTCAGTCTGACTTTAAACCAACGTTGCAATGGTGAAATGCCACAATAAATAACATTGGTACCAAGTCTCAAGTGTTGCACCAAGAGAAAATGGTAAATGGAGAAAATGTTGCATATTGAAGGGAAGCGAAGGATGGAACAATTTGCTCACCTATAGACGAAAAGAAAATATACCTAAAGTGTTTCTAAATTTAAGTGGCCTGCCTCACATTACTGAGGTGACATTTGCCAAATCAGGAGGCGCTGTAAATCTCTGATTAGAAACACTGTGTTCTGATCAATGATCGGGGGCTGCGACACATTTACCCTTGAAGACATCAAATGTTGATTCCCAACCTTTCTCAAGGATTGTACTGTCACACTATTTATAGCACTCTTGGTTCAAAAAGTGCTGATTTACAAAGAGAATCTAAGCCTTCTCTGGACACAATATACTATCCCAATGCCTGTGATGTTCACTCACTAAAACTTAGCAAAGAAGATGAAAATAGAAACTCAGCTGGTCAGGCAGCATCTCTGGAGAACATGGATGGATGATGTTTCAAGTCGGGACCCTTCAGTTGATTGTAGAGGGGGGAGAAAGCCAGACAAGGTCTGGCAAGTGATAGGTGGATACTGGTGAGGAGGGGGATGATAGGCAGATGGTTGGACAAAGACCAGAAATGATAAAGTGTGAGATAAGGATAGAAGATGCGTGAATTGTAAAGCTAGAGCAAGGAATATAGGTGGATGGGGACGGGGATGTAATGAAGAGATGGGTGAAAATAAGGTGGAGCACAAGGAAGAGAGGGGGAAAAGGGTAGGTGGGGGGGTTATACTTAGTTACCTAAAATCATTAGGTTGTAAGCTACCCAAGTAGAATATGAGGTGCTGTTCCTTCACTTTGCCCGTGGCCTCACTCTGGCAATAGAAGAGGCCCAGGACAGAAAGGTCAGTATGGGAATTGGGAATGGGTGTTACTGTGGTTAGCAACCGGGAGATCCTGTACGCCTTGGTGAACCGACTGTGAGCGTTCGCCAAAACGTTTGCCTAATCTATGCTTGGTACTCGCCGATGTACAGGAGGCCACATCAGAAAACACCAAATGCAGTGGGTGAGGTAAGAGGAGGTACACATGAACCTCTGTCTCATCTGGAAGGTCTGTTGACGACCCTGGCCAACTGTGAGGGAGGAGGTATAGGCACAGATGTTACAACCTCTGTGGTTGCAGGAGAATACCTGGGGAAGGGTGAATGAACCAAGGAGTTGGGCGGCGGCAGTCTTTGGGATTGGCAGTAAGGGGTTGGGATGGGAAGATGTGACTGATGGTGGAATCACGTTAAAGGCAACATCAATTTCAGAGGATGATGCATTGGATGCAGAGGCTGGTGGAGTGAAAGGACCAGGGGAACTTGATCCTTCTGTCTGTGGAGGGGGGGAACGAGGGCAGAGCTATGGTACACTGGGGAGGTGGGGTGAAGGATCCATCTATGTCAGCAGGTGAGGGGGAACATGCTTAATGCAGAAAGAGGACCTGTTGGATAATCTAGAATAGAAAGACATCTTGGGAGCAGCCAAATTGAGAGTAGGGGATAGCGTCTTTCAAAATGCAGAGGGTGGAAGAAGGTGTAGTCCAGATAACTGTGTGAGTCTGTGGGCTTGTAATACATTTCAGTCCTTAGTTTGTCCACTGCGATGGAGACAAGAGAGATCAAGAACGGGGGGGGGGGGGGAGAGAGGTGTTAGAGATAGTTCAAATCTCCAAAGAGATTAAGGGCAAATTGGGAAATGTGTTTTTCAATCCTAAATTTATCTTAATGCTGCACTTTCTATTAAATATGAAATATCTGAGTGTCGTGGTTTGGTCAACATCTTATATTTCCAATTTAAAGTTTTAGATAGAAATATTGCCACACTAATTTAACAGCCCTACTATCCTCTAGTAGACAATTTTTTGAATTAAAAATAGAAAGTGCTAATGAAAGACCTTTCCACAAATACTAGCTTTAAAGTCCTCTTGTTGAGTCTCATTGTATGTAACGCACCAAAATCAGCGTTTTGGAGGAAGCCAACACGACCAGCATCACCAACACATTAATGCAGCACCAACTTCGATGGACTGGCCGTGTCATCCGCATGTCCAACACACGTCTCCCAAAACAGATCCTGTGCTCGCAACTGAAGGAAGGTCGGCGAGCCCCCAGCGGGCCCAAGAAACACTTCAAGGACAACATCAAGAACAGCCTGACGAAATTCCTCATCACATCGAGCAACTGGGAGCACGATTGTACTGGACAGGCGCTCCTGGAGGAAATCCGTGCAGGAAGGAGCTGCACGTTATGAAACGGAACTTTGCCGTGTCGCAGAGACAAAGCGACAGCACCGTAAGAAGAGATTACCAACCACCGTCAGTCTCCACTGCCCACGTTGCACCAAGGTGTGTGGATCGCGGATCGGCCTGCACAGACATCTGCAGACCCACAAGTAGATGACCCTATGGAGAGGACAGTCATACTTGGTTCAAGTGACTGCTGATGATGATGATGAACTCGTTTTCTCCTAGGCCACAGCTAACAATGGACTGTCTCCTTTATCATTGTTACTTTTTTGCATTATTTGTTCTATATCTCTCTATATCACTGCTTTTATATCTTGTTTCCCTTTCCCCTGACTGTCAGTCTGAAGAACGGTCTCGACCTGAAACATCACCTATTCCTTTTCTCCAGAGATTCTGTCTGACCCGCTGAGTTACTCAGCTTTTTGTGTCTATTTTCCACAAATGATACCTAACCTACTAGGTGTTTCCTGCATTTTCTTTTTCATTTCAGAAATCCATCCAGCATCTGTAATTTTTATTTTAATGGTCATTTACAGAGATCGTTTTTTTGGATTCCAATTCACAAAATTGAGCCTTTTTGAACTCTTGAGAAGAATTCCATGTTGCCATTGCCATTATGGTTTGGCCTCCAAATCTGAGGAAAGACATTCTTGCCATCGAGGGGGTACAGAGAAGGTTCACCAGACTGATTCCTGGGATGCCAGGACTTTCATATGAGGAAAGACTGGATAGACTCGGCTTGTACTCGATAGAATTTAGAAGATTGAGGGGGGATCTTATAGAAATGTACAAAATTTAGAAGATTGAGGGGGGATCTTATAGAAATGTACAAAATTCTTAAGGGGTTGGACAGGCTAGATGCAGGAAGATTGTTCCCGATGTTGGGGAGGTCCAGATCAAGGGGTCACAGTTTAAGGATAAGGGGGAATTCTTTTAGGACCGAGATGAGGAAAATATTTTTCACACAGAGAGTGGTGAGTCTCTGGAATTCTCTGCCACAGAAGGTAGTTGAGGCCAGTTCATTGGCTATATTTAAGAGGGAGTTAGATGTGGCCCTTGTGGCTGAAGGGATCAGGGGGTATGGAGAGAAGGCAGGTACAGGATTCTGAGATGAATGATCAGCCATGATCATATTGAATGGCGGTGCAGGCTCGAAGGGCCGAATGGCCTACTCCTGCACCTATTTTCTATGTTTCTATGTTTCTCTGGCGCATTCTAGTCTTTAAATCTGATTTATGTCCTTGATCTCTCCAAGCAGTTATTTTAACCACAGAGGTTATTTTTGCAGCATGTCTGAAAACCTGCTATATGTCAGTAAATATTGCTGCTGGAATAAAGCGTAAGAGATTTATATTATGGACTGGAATTTCAAGGCGACCATAGTAGCTGCAGAGGTATATGTGTAACTATAATAAGGCTGCAAAATTATTTAGATATAGTGAGATTTTTAAACCAAATCAAAGTAAATTTGAAAAGCAATTCACAGTGGGTCTCTGGACTATGTATTTTAACCCCATTGGGACTGTGAACCATAAAAAAGAAGATTTGAGTGTTGCATGGAAAATAGATGTCGTTAAATTATGTTTTAATAAGCAATAAAATGTTGTAGCAGATGGGGAAAATCAGCAATTTGTGTTTGCTGCCAAAATAGACACTGATATTTATGAAAACATCACTCAGTAATTGATATTTATTGTCCTGATCTCTCAAAACTAAACAGAATGTAAGCATAATTAAAATGTTTATAAATCTATCTTTCAGTTTATAAAATATTTACAAGCCATTTCTTTTCACAACATTGAAGAGTTTATTCTTTGTAAATTGATATTTGGATTCCAGTTGTGTCGGCTCCTTTTTGTGACATAAAGCATAAGTTCTCTCCTGCAATTTTAACAGGACCTAATCTCAGAATAATTAGACTATAACTTGTTGCAACTTTCTGAAATTAATAGGATCATACTCTTGACCTATGTTCTGTCCAATTAGTATCCACCAAATTTACACAGGATTGAAAAATTCACAAAATAATCCTTGCTGCTTTAAAAAAAAATGTAACCAATGCATTGATAACATTTTATCTTTTAGATATGGGCTTGACAAGAACAGCAGAAAAAACATTTTTGAATAAATTCCTCCACACATCAGTTCTTCCTGACGAGTTGATAGCTACTGCTTCTCCTGTGCTAATATTAGCACAGTATCTGTATGTCTCAATCAAAAAAAAAGTGAGAGCGATCAGCCCATGCAGCAGATCCCACGGCAACAATCATTTAAAAGAACGCTGCTTATCATGCCCTCGGTACTAGTGTCCCCCCACATTAGACATTCAGGTAAAAGAGTGTCCCTTATAGAATTAAAAAATCACCCAAAGATTTGAGATGTAGAGTAAAATTTGCTTTCGGGGAATTCACGTGACAAAAAAGCAAACGTTTTTGACTCGTGTTTCCTGGCACATGGGAAGATGGCTTTGCTTTGTGTTATTAAAAAATCATAATACAATTGTGAGGGGTTTGATGACATTTTAGGGGAAAAAAATAGAATGCCAACATTGAATGGTCCAAAATGTCAAGAGTAGCCCGCAAGAATCAAGTTTACAATTCCATTAACAAACACAACCATGATTTAAAAGCATTAACAAAAGGTCTTACTGGTATGTTTAGCCATACTTCATATGTTCTAGCATTACTGGAAAAAAATCTACTGACAGAGGCCACATAAACTGTGCCAGGTGGTAATCTAATCAAAAAAGCTAACATGTGTCAAACAATATCTCAACATCTCAATGATGAGCAAGGCTATTCAGTTGATTAGCCATCCATGTAGCACGGAAAGTATCCCCAGTGGATATTCAAGTGTTTCTAGAATAAATGCCAATTCTACTATTCCGACCAACTGACAGCAAATCTGGATGGAGCACCTCTCTCAGTTACATTTCAACGCCACACCATTACTTCCCAATTAAAGACTTCCCTCATTAATCAGCTTTCTAGCAGTGGCACTTAGCCTTGCTGCTCTATATTATACCCCTGCAGTATTTGCATATGTCTCTGTGACTTATGTAGTCTATTTATATATTTTGTCCACCTCTAATATTTCAGCTTCCTTCTGATTCATTAGTAACAGATAATCTGTCAACCTGGTTAATACGTGTGTCCAACTTATCTGCATCAATATTATATGTCTCCAAACCACTGAGCTACTTGGAATTCCCATCCTTCACAATTCAACCAGTTTGCAAATTTTGATCATTTTCCACTGTTTAGTCAATGTCTTACTTGCTCCCAAGATAATCCCTTGCAGATTTCACCTGAATGTATTCCTGTTCCTGGAAATGCTGCCAGATACTGAATTCGAGACAGGGATTCAACTGTGTCCTACGGCCATTTCCTCTAAAATGTGAAGAAAATTGGAACAGGCAAATATTCTTGACCAATGCTGACTGTTGTTGAGTGGGTTATTATTCCACAGATATTTCTCAAGTTAACTCCTGATAACTGGCTCCATGAGGCCAATCAGTCTGTCATGTAGTCCCACGGTGCCCATTTGATCAACATGTGACCTCACAAGCATGTGAATATGGTTGATACTGATAGATTCTTGTACAGTTCAATTAGTACAGTTGTCAAGAGGTTATGGGGAGAAGGCAGGAGAATGGCAGTAGGAGGGAGAGATAGATCAGCCATGATTGAATGGCGGGGTAGACTTGATGGGCCGAATGGCTTAATTCTACTCCGATTCCTTATGACCTTATTATACCTAATGGCCCGAAACGTTGCCTATTTCCTTCGCTCCTTAGATGCTGCTGCACCCGCTGAGTTTCTCCAGCACTTTTGTCTACTGGCCATATGCAATGGTCTAACAAACAATTTTTTTTTAATGGCATGAGTCATTCAGCTTGGGGTTGGGCATCAGATTTGGTTCACCCTGTTAACCTATCCTGCAAAGCCCATCTCACTAACATCTGGGGATGGGTGTCGAAATTGGGAGAACCTTTCCACAGTTCAGTCAAGTACCACTCTGAATCATATCATTCAGCCAATGTATCAGGCTCTTCCTTGGTAGATCCTGAACCATCGTTGAAGGTGGGAGCTCCATTAAATTATAGAAGGTGCAGCAGGTACAGCCTTGAATTCTTTTGTTGATCTTCACTTTCACTCCCCCCTCACGTAATGGATAATGAAGTAGATTTTCAAAGTCTACTGAGAGATTTGGGCCATATGGAAAAGTGGGTTGAAAGATGGCAGATGGAGTTTAATGCTGGTAAGTATGAAGTGCTACATCTTGGCAGGACAAATCAAAATAGGACGTACATGGTAAATAGTAGGGAATTGAGGAATGTTGTGGAACAGAGAGATCTAGGAATAACTGTGCATAGTTCCCTGAAGGTGGAATCGCATGTAGATGGGGTGGTAAAGAAAGCCTTTGGTGTGCTGGCCTTTATAAATCAGAGCATTGAATATAGGAGCAGGGAAGCAATGTTAAAATTGTACAAGGCATTGGTGAGACCAATTCTGGAGTATGGTGTACAATTTTGGTCGCCTAATTATAGGAAGGATGTCAACAAAATAGAGAGAGTACAGAGGAGATTTACTAGAATGTTGCTTGGGATCCAGCAACTATGTCACAGAGAAAGATTGAACAAGTTAGGTCTTTATTCTTTGGAGCGCAGAAGGTTAAGGGGGACTTGATTGAGGTCTTTAAAATGATGAAAGGGATAGACAGAGTTGACGTGGATAAGCTTTTCCCATTAAGGGTAGGGAAGGTTCAAACAAGAGGGCATGACATGCGAATTAAGGGACGGACGTTTAGGGGTAACGTGAGGGGGAACTTCTTTACTCAGAGGGTGGTGGCTGTGTGGAATGAGCTTCCAGCAGAAGTGGTGGAGGCAGGATCGATTTTAACATTTAAAAGTAAAGTGGATAGGTATATGGACGGGAAGGGAATGGAGGGGTATGGTCTGAGTGCAGGTAGATGGGACTAGGGGAAAACAAATGGTCGGCACGGACTGGAAGGGCCGAGAGGGCCTGTTTCCGTGCTGTAATTGTTATATGGTTATATGGTTATATGGTAATGAATCAATCGCCCATGTTGAATACCACAGGAATACCCGTTGACGCTGGAAGTGGTCAGTTTGTGTCCCCAAGTAGTAAACTTTCCAAGTACCAACTGTCCACAAGAAAATATCAGGGAATCTAATCTGGCCAATTACATACCATTAACAAAGTGGTGGAGGATGTTCTCGAAAGCATGGTACGGTGGCATCTACTAACAGCATAAGATATGGGCCCTGACAGGTACATGGGAAGGATGGGTTTAGAAGGATATGGGCTAAATGCAGGCAGGTGGGACTAGTGTAGATGGGGCATGTTGGTCGTTGTGGGCAAGTTGTTCCACTCTGTACATCTTGATTATGATTAAAATACTGAAAGCCTATGCTACAGAATGAGCTAGGATTGGTCAGACTGCTGGAAACAGCTACTACAATGGCAACAAAGTGGTAAAATAATTACCCAATTATGTCACGTCAATAAGAAAATGGTCAAATCTTCTGTTTATTCCTAATTATCGGTAAAGTGATGGAACATTATCATCAAGGATCATCAAGTTCCACTTACTCACCAATAGCCTCCACAGCGATGTTTTGTTTACATTCTACCTGGGACTTTTGGCTCATGAACTCTATGCAGCTTTGGTCAAAACAGCAACTAGCAGAACTCTATCGGTCTTCAGGGAATGGGGATTCCCCTCTCCCGTCATAGATGAGGCCCTCACTCGTGTCTCCTCGGTATCCCGCATCTCCGCCCTTGCTCCCCCTCCCCCTGGTCGTAACAGAGACAGAGTCCCCCTCGTCCTTACCTTCCACCCTATCAGCCGTCACATACACATATAATCCTCCGGAATTTCCGCCACCTCCAACGGGATCCAACCACATTTTCCCATCTCCACCCCTTTCCGCCTACTGCAGAGACCGTTCCCTCAGAAACTCCCTGGTTAACTCATCCATTCCCACCCAAACCACCCCCTCCCCAGGTACCTTCCCCTGCAACTGCAGAAGATGCAACACCGGTTGCTATACCTCCTCCCTCGACTCTGTCAAGGGACCCCGACAGTCCTTTCAGGTTCGGCAGAGGTTCACTTGCACCTCCTCCAACCTCATCTACTGTATTTGTTGTTCAAGATGAGGACTCTTATTGGTGAGACCAGACGCAGACTGGGCGATCGTTTCACAGACCACCTTCGCTCAGCACAACCAACCTGATCTCCCAGTTGCTGGACACTTTAATTCTCCTTCCCATTCCTACACAGACCTTTCTGTCTTCGGTCTCCTCCATTGTCTGAGTGAGGCTAAACGCAAAGTGGAGGAACAGTGTCTCATATTGATTTCTCTCACTTCAGGTAGCCCTGGCACCCCCCCCCCCCTCTCTCTCTCCATCCCTCCTCCACCCAAGTCACATCATTTTCACCCTACAAACAGCTTACAATGGCCTGTTTCCTTTATCATCATTACTTTTTTGCATTTATTTCATTCATTGTTCTTTATCTCTCCACATCAACGTCTATATGTTTTGTTTCCCTTATCCCTAACCAGTCTGAAGAAGGGGACCCGAAACGTCATCCATTCCTTCTCTCTAGAGATGCTGCCTGTCCCGCTGAGCTACTCCAGCTTTTTGTGTCCATCGAGAGCTAAGAAGACACAGGCGGCCAAGAAGCCCCAGTGAAATCGAAATCTATTCGATCAGGGGAAGAACTCTCCATGGGCTGGTGCCATTGCAATCACGAAGGAGGATGGTTGGATATCAACCATTTCAGCCCAAGGTACATCATTGCAAGAGTTCATCAGAGCATGTCATAGGCCCAACCATCTGCCTCTTCATCCTCCACAAGGCCATAAGGAGGTAGTTTTGCTGAAGATTGCATGCTGTTATCTTCTATCTGGATTTCTAAAGCGACTATGAAGTTCATGCTGAGCAAGACTACCACCAACAAGAACAAATATAGTCATTCTCCATGACATTGAAGTACATTGCCATAGGTGAAACCTCAAAATCACTATCCTGAGAGAAAAATGGATGATTGTCATTAATCAGCAACAGCAATATAAAGACTATGGGTCCAGAGGTAATCACTCTTTAGCAAGTGAATAACTGTCTGACTCTCCACTATCTTGACTTCATCCACCACAGGTGAACAAGGAGGAGGACTGACTGAACTTTGTGCCTTCCACCACAGTGAAGAATGCTGTAGTGGATGTTTGTGTTAAATCTTATTGTGTTTTGTGTGTTCTTTTTAATTGTATCGCTGCTGGCAAATTCATTTCACTGCACCTTTGGGTGTATGTGACGTATAACATTAACTTTGACTTTGATCAGAGAGGGATAAGGCAGGAGGGCAATGAAACCCTCTCTGCTTGACTAGACCAGCGTGGCTCCGACAACATTCAACATCAAAAGCACTCAGGGCAAAGAGCTGCAGGCCTGGGACTCCTATCAAGCATTAAACCGTCTTTCCCACCATCACAGGTGCAATGTGGCTCCAATATCAGGCAACCACCAATTCTACTCCAGCAGCTCCTTGGTGCTTCTTTGATGAAAACTTCTAAATACTTCACATCTACACCCAAGAAGGACAAGAGCCACAGATGCAGGAAACCACAATCACTGCAAGTTCCCCTCCAAGTCACACAATATTCTGATTCAAAAATGTATTGCCATTTTTTCCAATCACAGTCAGAATCCTGGAGCTCTGGGTTCTGCACGTCATGACAGCTCACAGCCAGCTCCAAATGAGGCAGAAAAACAAATGCTAAACTCACCAGTGAGACAAACACCCCATTTAAAAGAAATCATCTTACATTCAATATGCAAACAATGACCTAGAAAAGATCAACTGATCCATTACATCTCACACTTGCAATACTTGGAAACTCTTGAAAATCTTTGAGATTTTTATTAGTTAGCTTATAAACTCTTCCACTCCTAGTTCTATTGATAAAAATGATTTCCACCGCAGAAGCAGGGACAACTGCTTCAACGCCCAGAACAAGAAGGCGCTCTGTACAGTAGAAAAGGCGGAGTGAGATTTTTCTCAATTATGTAGGAATCAAATCAGATAAGTGTAGTGTTGTTTCGTTTTTGTGGATGAGAACAAATCGAGAGGTCAATCACACTAGCAAATAATTTTAATAAAGAACTCAAAACAGTTTACGGATAAAATATTGACCTTAAAGTAATTAACACAAATGCATTTAAGTGGACGTTAAATGAGTACACAATGGAGAAAAGAGTTAGAGAATACAGTATCCTGGCAGTGTTAGATTAAGTAACGTGTGGGGAATTCATATGGAACACCAGCAAAGTAGAGTGTAGGATGGAACTGCAGATGCAGGTTTAAACCGAAGAAAGACACAAAATGCTGGAGTAATTAGGGGAACCCCTATTTCCTAAAGAATGAGTATGGGTTATCGAGGAGATCCTAGTGAGAGCCTCATCTATAATAGATGAGGCTCTCACAAGGGTCTCCTCGATATATCCCGCAAGGAAACGGGGGTTCCCCTGTTCCATTATAGATGAGGCTCTCACTAGGGTCTCCTCGATAACCCGCAGCTCTGCTCTTGCTCCCTTCCCCCATTCGTAACAAGGACAGAGTCCTCCCTTGTCCTCACTTTCCACCTAATCAGCCATTGCATACAGCATATAATCCTCCAACATTTTTGCCACCTCCAACGGGATCCCACTACTGGCCACATCTACCCATCTCCACCGCTTTCTGCAGAGACCGTTCCCTCCGAAACTCCTTGGTCAACTCGTCCCTTCCCACCCAAACCTCCCTCTCCCCAGGTACTTTCCCCTACAACCGCAGGAGATGCAACACCTGTCCCTTTACCTCCCCCCTCGACTCCATCCAAGGACCCAAACAGTCTTTCCAGGTGAGGCAGAGGTTCACTTGCACTTCCTCCAACCTCATCTACTTTATCTGCTGTTCCAGGTGTCAACTTCTGTACTTCGGCGAGACCGAGCACAGGCTCGGCGATAGTTTCGCAGAACACCTCCGTTCAGTCCGCCTTAATTTACCTGATCTCCTGGTTGCTCAGCACTTCAACTCCCCCTCCAATTCCCAATCTAACCTTTCTGTCCCGGGCCTCCTCCATTGTCAGAGTGAAGCCCAGCGCAAATTGGAGGAACAGCGCCTCATATTTTGCTTATTCTTGTCTCTGACTTCAAATAGCCCTTGCTTTCCCTCTCAATCCCCTTCCCCCTTCCCAGTTCTCCCACCAGTCTTACTGTCTCCAACTACATTCTATCTTTCTCCCGCCCACTCCCCTGACATCAGTCTGAAGGGTCTCAACCCGAAACGTCACCATTCCTTCTCTCCAGAGGTGCTGCCTGTCCCGCTGAGTTACTCCAGCATTTTTTGTCTTCCTTCGATTTAAACTGGCATCTGCAGTTCTTTCTTACACACCAATGGAGATGGCAACAGGACCACGAATATATAGGATCAACCAAATATTGATTGAAAGTTTGTACCAGACTTTTCAAGTTTGAAACAGACCTGACTTTATCAATGTACAATTCTCCATATCCATCACAAAATCATGAATATGCTCCTCAGCATTTTCCACTCGCGATATTGCTGTGCCTTCAGACATGTTCATCCAGCAACTGAGGCAATGTATCCAGAGCACATGCTTATTATAACATTTTAAATATGCTGGCTTCGTTTGTTCGTAAGATGCTGACACATTTTGAATGGAAAATAATTGTTTATAAAAATAAACCTATGTGAGTTACACAATCATAAGATCACTTTGTTGCATTTTACACGTCAGCCTATTGTTATAACTACCAAGGAATTCCCACCCTGCGCTAACCAAAGACTACTGCGACTCCATAGGAAAAAGATCTCATTCCCATCCCTGTCCTCCATCACACTCCTCCCGGTTAATGCAGTTTGGTTTGAACTGTGAAATGGTTACTACACAGCTCAGTTGCTTTAACATAATGTGGATACTCTAACTATGCTCAAATGTAACTGCTGGAATATCAGCCAAGGAAAGAATTTTAATCCATTTATCAGATGCAGATACAAAACTAATTGATAAAAAGCCATCACATTAATGATCCAATTTCCGATGCCATAGATGCTTATTTAAAATTTAACACGCAGTTCCTAATCTTGAATCATAAATCAAAAGAACCACCTGTCAGATGACCTGACGTCCACGACCAACACCACAGCACTGGTGAAGAGAGCCCAGCAGCGACTACGCCCTCTCCGAAGACTACGGAAAGCAGGTCTCCCCACTGCACACCTACGAACTTTTTATAGGGGGACAATCGAGAGCACATTAACCTACGGCATCACCTCCTGGTTCGGGAGCTGCAAGGCGTACGAACGGCACCAACTGGACAGGATTGTGAAGACCGCCAGCAGGATTATTGGTGCTCCACTCCCTTTATTGCTGGACATATACAGGAAGAGATGTATTAGCAGAGCCATCTCCATCATCAAGGACCCTACCACCCATCGCATCACATATTCTCCATCCTGCCATCTGGGAAGAGGTATAGGAGCATCAGCTGCAAAACCAGCAGGATGCTCCTCAGCTTCTTCCCGCAGGCAATTAGACTGATAAACGGACTTTGCCCCCTGCCAAAGTATCGCGCACCAAACACCAACCTGGACACACTGAAGCAGAGCCATTGTCGTGCCACTGCCGTGATATATGTACTTTTATTCTCTATTTCTATTTATTTTTTTACCACACACTGAATGGACACTGGTTGAGAAACGCTTTTTCGTTTTCCTCTGGGTATGCAAATACTCAGAAAAATGATAATAAAGATATACAACAAAACCAATAAATCTCAAGTATTTTCACAATAACAGCAGCCAGCAGGGCAATCTCCAGTGACCACTTCCAATCACAGCCAGATGCTCACATTAAGTACACTAGTATAGACATGTTGAAGCACTCGTTCTCTACAGAGCAAGGATATCTGCACAAAGGAGACTTTAACACTAACAATTGTATGCAAAGGAATGATAATCACATTTTGTTGCAGAATCTCAAGACACGAGGCACAGGATCCTGCTTGTCATTTGAACAACTAATATACAACTGACCGCCTTATCTTATATCATTACATTCCCTTCCTTTGTTTTTAATTAAATAACTTGAAAGAGTTTTGCATATTTACAAAACAACTTTGCCGGTCTTTCTTATGATTTAATGTGCATTGCTTTCTCCCTCTTGTTTTCTGTCAGCATTTTTAAATTGGACTATCATCTCTGCCATGCATTCGACCACTACCTTACACCATATAACCATATAACAATTACAGCACGGAGACAGGCCCTCTCGGCCCTTCCAGTCCGTGCCGACCATTTGTTTTCCCCTAGTCCCATCTACCTGCACTCAGACCATACCCCTCCATTCCCTTCACGTCCATATACCTATCCACTTTACTTTTAAATGTTAAAATCGATCCTGCCTCCACCACCTCTGCTGGAAGCTCATTCCACACAGCCACCACCCTCTGAGTAAAGAAGTTCCCCCTCACGTTACCCCTAAACGTCTGTCCTTTAATTCTCATGTCATGCCCTCTTGTTTGAATCTTCCCTACCCTCAATGGGAAAAGCTTATCCACGTCAACTCTCTCTATCCCTTTCATCATTTTAAAGACCTCAATCAAGTCCCCCCTTAACCTTCTGCGCTCCAAAGAATAAAGACCTAACTTGTTCAACCTTTCTCTGTAACATAGTTGCTGGAACCCTGGCAACATTCTAGTAAAACCTTCCATGTTACACCTTCCATGTTATTTTACACCTTCCATGTTATTTTAGGATTATGCTCTTACTGTATTCTGCATATTTTATAAGTTGATATTTTACATGTTGTTGAATCCTTAAGACTATTCTGCTTGAGACAGGAGTTGCGTATGCAAATGTACACAGGCTGCTGCTGACCTTGTGTTCTGCAGCAATAGAGGACAACGGACTTGAACAAGAGGTACTGGATTATGGAACCTTGACTCCTTGTCTTTCTTGCATGATAAGGTTGTTGCTCAGTACTAGCATGATGAGACTTCCTTCCTTTAACATTACAAAAAGAACAATGGATTTTCTCTTTGAAACTGATTATTTCCATTACCTAAAATGGTGTGTGGTACCTTTTCACAGGGCTATGTAACTGATCCTTTACCGAAGTAGATGGAAATAAAATGAAATCAATGTGTGCATTGGATATCAAATGTTAGGAGAGAAATCAAAGCACAAATTAGATTTGAATGTCCAAAAGAGCATTTTGAAAACTGTTTGGTTGTGTTCATTTCCAGAAAATGATTTGATATCTTAAGGGCTGCCCGAAGTATAAAGATAAAGCACAGCACCTTCTGAAACAAACCATTTAGTGATCACTATTTTCCATTTGGCTACTCGATGTCAGATTCACTCATTAACATTATTTGAAAGGATGCTGTTTGGCTCAATGTGAAACAAAAACTATTCTAATGTAATCAATGGTAAATGAAAAACATCCAAGTTCCAAATAGAATATTTTTGCATAATACTGGTAAAATTAATAATTGTTTTATTTTATAATGTCATCCAAGTATTTTGCCTTACGAGCGTAACCATGAAAATGTGGATATTGTGGACAAACCACACTCCAAAACACATTATTTGCAGGAAAAAACTTGGTGAGAAATAAACAAAATACTAAAAACAAGCAGGAAGCAGTGTTTAAATTTGCATGTATTAATACTGTCATTTCCAATTTTAGTTCCATTTTATTTATCGCTGGCATTGTCAGCATTTGTTGTCCATCCCTGATTGCAAAACCTGCCATGCTCTCGCATTTGCAATTTACTGGGGGGGGGGGGAAGAGGAAATATTGATAAATGCATTTCGAGTTTTTTTTTAAATAGGCAAAAATAACAACCAAAAAACTTTCTCCGAGACCAAAAATTAAAAACAATTAAGCCTGACGTAATTAATCTCTTTTGGCCCACTCTTAAAAAATGTAAAATTGTGATTATATGATAGACCGGCTTAAACAATTGTATAATTGTATAAAGACGGCATATACAATTAACCTCTTAAATTAGTTAAAAATAACATTTTTTCGTCCACTTGCCAGATACTTCAAGCTTGACAAACAATAGAGCAATTCTTACACTGACTGCAGTTGCATCCCAACTCTTTGTTATGAATGCGGTCCCCTCCATCTATCGCCCTCCACAAAAATCTACCTTACTGATAATGTAACAGTCCCTGGCACTAATAGCTGCACGATAAACATATCAACTTATGGGCCTGTCCTACTTAGGCGATTTGTCAGAGGACTGCCGGCGACTGTCAAGTTGCCGGCAGTTGCCTGAAAAACCGGCAACTGCAACGGCGGCTGTCATAGTCGAACAGACACACAAACACATCGCTTTCTTTACCAGCCCTTTATACAGGCGGGGGACAGGGTAAGCGGGGGGAGCGCTGTCTAAAAATAATCACACGGTGCAAAGCCAAGGTGAACCAGACAAACACCGCGATGAACAGGCGGACATTGAACATTACCGGTCCGTTATGGACTCCAGACTGTCAAAGCTGCCACAGCCAGACATAAAAAGTTTTTATCCACGAGTAGTTGCTCTACTCAACAGCCAAAAATCTATAGCCTCCATTTGATCTGGTATTTTGTTGGTTCACATGCTTGATCAATTGTGTTTTATCATTGATGTTTGATTATTATTAATGTTTAGTGTTTTCTGAGTCATTCGTAACTGTCACTGTATGTCATGTTGTTACTTGTGGGTGGAGCACCAAACAAATTCCTTGTATGTGAATACTTGGCCAATAAACCTACTTACTTACTTATCCTTGGTTCTGAAAACTACTGCTTACCTTTTTTTCCCCCAATGAGCCAATGAAACTCACCGGTCAGCACTGGCTACAACCTACGAGAACCTCTGAGAACCTTCGACCGCCTGGCAACCCAATAGGACTTCCTGGCGACCCATACATGGCGTGTGAGAATTCTCGCTACTCTCCATGGCGGCTGCATTCTAGTCGCCGCTAATTTTTCAACGCGTTGAAAAATTCACGGCGACCATAATGAGGACGTGAATAGTTCCCAGAATGCAGGAACTCCTCACGACCATGAAGGCGACTCCCTGGCAACCACCTGCGAACATGTGGCGACTGCATAATCTCCTGCGGTCGCCTAAGTGGGACAGGGCCATTAGTGTCAAACACTGATGAAAAAGAAAACACTGAGAAATGAACTAGTATCAAGAAATTATTTTAAAAATCATCTCAAAAACATTGTTCTGCATTAAGCTTTTAGGGCTAATAAGCCGATCAGATAAACTGGAATGCTAAACAACACATGTCTGAATCTGCTGAACTTGGAGGTCAAGTTTAACTAAGCCGAGAATAATGAATACTGATAACCAGGAAATAATCATATTGAGGGACCCGAACAACATTGTGAATTCTGAAATACCAAACATTCGTTGATTTATCAATGTTAGAGTGATGAACTGAAATTACTTCTAGGTAATAATACTTGTGCTTTTTTTTCTAAATGTTAAGTTTATCAGGGCAATTTTATTTTGAGCCTGCTCCTTTTACTTTTCTCAGATGTACTTATGGAATGGACAATTAATACCCAGTGTATGCAAAATGCCTTGACTGAAAAATACAAGGGATATAATACATCAAAAAATGTATCTGTAGTTGGTGAAATAAAAGAAATTGCCTGCAAATATGGCAGTCCAGTTATTTTAGAATTAATTCCAAAGGTCTTAAAAAATCAACCTTATCCTAACTTACTGAAAAAAGCAAATATATTTTTTGTTTTGCAGTAGGCAGCATTCAACTAATTCCTGTAGTAATTTAACTTTAGCAATTGCTTCTGTGTAAGTACATTGCGAACATGCACCTGTGTACAGACGTAATAGTAACATCGAAGGAACGGTAACTGCAGCTTCAACACTTCACAAGAAAGAGATAATATTTAATTAATAAACAGCACGATTTATCTCCAATATAACATAATATTTGGAGCATAGGATAATAATTCGATGGCATTTTTTTTAATGATAAAAATGACATTTTCAAAACTCAAGGAAAAGACTCACTTTCCTCTTTGATAAAGCACAATATTTTTCCACTCAAATAACATATTTTACAATCATACGTTAATAATATGGTTGAATTAATGTTACAGATTGTATTAATAGCTTCATGCTGATTTTCCAGTATTTTAATTGTAAACCATATTCTTTAGTTTGCAAAACATAATTGCAAAAACAGCTGCAATTATATATGTGCAACCTGGTGAATATGATTTATAATTGTAGTAATACACACATTTTACCGAATATAATATTGGGTTTGATAATTTTACATTAGAAAAAATTACTCCATTTAAAAAGTGCACTCTTGGTAAGTTTCTTTATTAAAGGATAAAGCTTTCATATAAAATACTGATCAGTAAATCAATATATATTCCAAGAAATATTCCATTCTTTCCCACCGTTCTTAAATTGACTGGTAATAAGGATACCATTTCAAATTACTAAGCTTTGCCTCAAACACAAGACCAAGATCAAAACTACAACAGCGTACTTCTTCAAGCTACTATACTAACAAGCTTCAAACTTCAACCATCTTGCTATATGAACAAAATTCTCGCCAGGTCACTCCTCAAACGAAAGTGGATAAATTAGAACATACTAAGATATTGAAGGAATAAACGATTCACATCTGCCCCATGACGTAGCACGAACCATGAACGATCTCGGATCTCAGCATTACTTTGCTGTATTAACCCCGTGTACCATCATTTATTCAACATCTAAAAAAAAACTATAGATGTCCATCTTGAATCAACTGAGCAATAGAACTGACCCCCTGGTTTGATTGCTCCAAAGAGCCATTAGCCTCCAGGTGAAGAAAAATCTTGTACTCTCGAATGGGCATCCAACCTGTGACACTTGGTTCCAGGTACTCTAAACAGGGAAAGACTTCATCCCTGCATCTACTCTATCTTGAAGATTTTGCTTGTTTCAACAATATCTATCATCTCTAATTCTTCTAATTAGACTGCTTAATATATCTTCCTGGGAAAACCTACAATGACAAGATCCAGAATCCAATTTGCAGGATACAAATAATGAGCTAAAAACAACCCGTTGGATAGACACTGTGGGCCAGACGGACTTGAAGAGGGGTCCTGTTCCGAGATGTTGCCTGTCTATTTCCCTCCAGATTCTGCCACATCCGTTGAGTCCCTCTCGTCATAATGACTGAGTTATTTACTCATGACCCCAGCATCCACACACAGTCTCTTGCATATCAAGAACAAGGATGATGGTTGAAATCAGGGCACAATGTTGCTGCCTACTATTTGCTGCATAACTAAAGAAAACTGAGACATCGGTGAAAAAAATGAATATCACTCTTCAATTTTTTTAACTAAACTGTGAATAAAAGAATGTCAGAATGTCATTTCTATTACAACTATAATACTACTGCAAGCAGTGTTCACGTTGCAATTGTAGCAAAGTGTAATTACAAATAATTGGGGCTGGATGGAATCATTCATTCAACACTTTAGCAATGTTACTGTTGCATTGATCTTAGTTTTAAAGTAGCATTCCTTCGTAAATTATTTAGAAGCTACCGCCCTTATTAACAGAAAACTTGTCGTATGTCTGGGCAACTGCAGGAAATTAACCGAAAGAAAATAACCGAACTGTCCATCTGTCTAGAACCCATTTCAGATGAATATATTTCACATAAAATCCCCATAAATTTCAGATGTGAACAATGTTAGTTTCCAGCAGCATTTTACTTCACAGTATCAAGAGGATCTTAGCTCAATGATATATCAAATATTAAAAATATTGAAGCGTCTACAGTTGCAATTATTGAACTATCCTCCAGTCTAATAAAATGTTATAATCATATTTCTGAATATATTCTTTAAATGACCAGTGAGACATCAGAAAAATATTCCTGTCGCAGCGTTCGATTATACATATTTAAATGTTGCCACGTGTTATTTAAAGGATCTCAAAATAAGTTGGTTAAGTTACTTATTTCAGAAAGTTGGAAATCGGTATTTCCGTAATAGGACCAATGGTTCCATCAATCTTCCAACAAAGCACTGAGTGGTTCCAACACTTCCAATAGAAGAGAGGGGTTGCTGCCATTTTTCCCAATTAAAATATTAGTAGTTTCATTTTTACAAATCATTGATAAAATATAATTTCCTCGAAATATAGGAAATGTGTAAAAGTGAATAATAATTCCAACATATTTACAATGAGCTAAAGAAAATACCCATATCAGGTGTTCCGGTTGGAATTCCTGTAAAAACACCAGCCTTTATAATATTTATTAGAGTTTCCAAAGTAAACATATAAAACTAATATCTTACATAGTTTGTCTAATTTTCAATTTTGAATTGTAACTTGGCTCAAGATATCAATCTGCATCGATAATCTTTTTTGCCTTTTGTTCAACCGCTTTTTTTTGCATTTTAAAGCAGAATATTTGAACAATAGTGCAGGAAAGTCTCTTATGGACACAGCTCGATTGTGCAAATCTCACACCAAGTTAAACCCATGTTCTTCAGTTTGAAAACGATACGCATTGCACGGTTTTGCCACTTTTTTTTATTACAAAATATCGGACTCCAGCCAGCTTGCTTTGCATTTACCTGAGGACGTGACCGGTGTGGTGGGGTTCGACGACAAGCCCGCTCCCCCGGTGCCCAGCGCACACGAGCTGTTGGGAGTTGCATTCTCACGCTTGATGAGCAGCTCGGCGGCTCCGGGCAGGGGAATGGGTCGGCTGATGCCCAGTTCCTCCTCTTGAGCCTGCTGTCTCCTGAGGGCAACCTAGAAATGAAAACAGCCAGTTCATCTCCGACGAAAGAAAGCACGTCTGATCACCGGCTTGTAAATATACTGTTTTGGCCCGTGACTGAAAATGTGTCGATCTTATCTATTAGTTCCACTTGCAAATGGTTGTATTTTAAATTAAATTCAGAATCTGTAAACAACAGCTTTACACAAATTAATATGTTTCGCTTTGGACAAACTAATTTCACCACAACAAATATTCAACGTTCAGTATTTCTTTTCTGAAGCACTCATGAAAGATCATCAATGATGAATATACCAGAATATACGAATATATCGTCCCATCTAATACTACACAACCAATAATCGGAATTAAAACAAAGTAGGCACAATGGAAAATACGTTTATTTTGGTGACAGCTGCAAAACTGCAAATATGGCTATGCAGTTTCTATCTTCCAATTTGGTCATTTGGTTTCCTATTAAACTAAGTTCACAAATCCTGACGTTCCAGCATATGTTTGCAAACACAAATTTACATTCAATTCAAAAGATGCATTTCAGGTTACGCTGAAATTCACACGGCGTTCCAATACAGTATCCTGGAATCGCACTGATTTTTTCCAGGACCGGATATAAATATAACAGCTTTTCATTTATAACATTTAAATTCAAGAAGTGTAAACGATGCGTTCAGCTCCATCGTAAGAATTTTTATGAAACACCAATCGTGTGCAGATCTATTTGCTGCATTCAGTCATTTGAATTCGAATGCATTAAATGCTATAACTATATTTGAGAATGACAATTTAAATGCGCACACTTGCGAATACTTCAATGTCGGTTACGAACAATTAAAAGTCTCGCAAAGTTCAAACTTCAGATATTATATCAGAGTGTGAATGATTTTGCAATCGTTTTATATCAATTAAGTTGATCGGAAGCGCGAGTTATTTTAGATGCACGATTGATTTAGAATTTTGTATAACCGAGGTTTATGAAATTATCCCATCGTAAGGATGCAACGATTGGATTTCCACCGATATTTGATGACACTAGTGACAAGATCGTACTGTCAACAGACTCGGGGTGCAGGCAGATGTCATTGCCCAACGCTGCCTGGCATTTCCCGCTTGCGGAATTGTAATGCATGAATGTGCATTAGCGGCAGCTCCCCATTCCTGCCCCCGACCCACGCTGGCCGCCGCCGCCGCCGCAATTACCTGCGCTGCCATGACTCGCTGTCTCTCTGCGATCAAGTTGCATTTCTTGCACTGGCACTCTCTCCACATGCAGAACCTCTTGTGCCCCTTCAGGGCCGACACGTAGCCGTGATTCCTGCAGCGGGCACACTTGGGCAGGCGAGGCGACTTCTTGGATGCCGGCGACACGGTGCCCGAGTTGAGCGCTTTGGAGTAGCTGCCGTTGACATTGTTGCTGCTGGCGTTGAGAAGAGACTCGCCGTCGCCCACTCCGGCCGCCGCCGCCGCCGCCGCCGCTGAAGACTTGGACCCAGCTCCGTTTGGCATCTTCCCGACAAAAGAAGCAGGTATTTCGACTTTTTTTTTTTTTTTTTTTTTTCGGTGCGGGTTTTTGGTTATTGTAATCAATTGCTTGCTTACTTTACAGATTTGCTACTTGTCGACGGCGGGTTGTAACAAAGTTTGGGGGCTGTTGCCGGGCGGCCGGGCTGCCTGTCTGCGGCGCGGTCCCTCCCTGCAGCCGCACTGAGGCGTCGAGCAGAAAATTGGCGGCTTTTTTTTTTGCAACCTTCAGCGCCCCGGATCGGCCTCACGTGTCCCGGGTCACTCGCCGCACCATTGGCTGCCCCGGCAGCCCCGGCTCCCGCGCTCCCTGCAGCCCAGCCCCACGCTTCACACTGCTCGGCTCAGAGGGAGGAGCGGCGAGGGTGCGAAGGGAAGGCTGCTCCCAGTAAACCCTGCACTACTCAGGAGCTCGCATGTGTTTTAAAGAGCTGCAAGCTGCAGACTGGCGTGGAAGGATGTTCCATGAAATACTTGCAAAATGAATGATTGAAATGACAACGATTAAAAGGATTGTAGTTATAACACCCATTGAATACCACAGACAGACCTGCGTGCTAATTGTAGTATTCTGCAAAATCTCAACAAATTAGCCTGGATAGCGCGCAGAGATATTACAAAATGCCCCAATGCCTGAACTATAGATACCAATCCACAAAACAACCTTCCACCATCAACCTCTGCTTCCTATCATCAAGCCAATTATGTTAGAGAAATGTTACATGCGATAATAGAGCTGTTTAAGTAGCGCAGAGTTTGAACACCTTCCTGGATTAAATGTGTAGGAAGGAAATGCAGATGCTGGTTTATACCGAAGATAGACACAAAGTGCTGGAGTAACTCAGCGGGTCAGGCAGCATCTCAGGAGAAAAATGATGGGTGACGTTCCTTCTGGCCCGAAACATCACCCATCCTTTTTTTCCAGAGAGGCTGCCTGACCCTTTGAGTTACTCCAGCACTTTGTGTCTACGGTATTCAATGCATTTTGAACATTTGGATCCTGATTACCCATACGACATTTCTATGGGTATCAACGTATGCTACTGCATACACTATGCAAGTTTGATCACAATATTACAGATACCTAAGTCATAGAATCCATAATTGGTTCAGAAAATACCGCTCAGTTTGACCGACCATTCTCTCCCCCTCCTGCATTTCCAACTTACATCACCTAATTGAGCCTTAAATAATTCCACACAATATTCACCAGCGCACTTTAATGACAGTCTATTCAGCCCAAACTATGCATTAAACATATTTTGTGCAATGAAATTCCCAACAGCAGAACAAAATCTGAATTAATAGTTTGTACCTGCAACCTGATGAACAGCCATAATCCAGACTACTAACATGTCCCATTCAAATCCTGAAAACACATCCTTTCAGTGATAATAATTTAAGAGTTTAACATTTCTGGGAATAGACGGAGCACTCATATTGGTGGAGGGGGAATGGAGAAGGTAGAGGGTGGATGGAGGGGATGGGAGTGGAAGGGAAGAGCTGTAATTTGCTGCACAATTTGCGTCACCCAACTCAGGTTCAGGGTTCAAGTGCTGCTTCCCAAACTTGATCACAAAAATGTTCTGGAAAAGCACAAGCCTGCTCCATTACTGGTGCAGTTTTAAGGATTAGATATTAAACCAACCACTCTTAGAAGGGTTACGACCCAAACGTCACCCATCCTTTTTCTCCAGAGATGATGTCTGACCCGCTGAGTTGCTCCAACGCTTTGTGCCTATATTTACTCTTCTTTGTCTGGTGGATGAAAGTGATTGATGCCCTGTGTCACTCACTATCAGGAATAACACCGATAATTTGGTCATTTTCAAGTTACTATTTGTGGGAAAGTATTGTGCACAATTTTAATTACCATATTTCCGACAATAGCCATACTATTTCTAAAGGACTGTTAGCTAACAATGCTGTGCTACTTTTTGAAAGATGCAAAATAAATATGATTATTTTCGTTCTCTTCCTCATTCTTTCAAGACTCTGACCCTCTTAAACTGACTTAGCAAACAATCGCATAATGCTAATACCATAAACCAAGAGCTATTTCAGGGAAATTCCCGGAAAATTGTATGCTTTAAGCCAGTGTTTTGACTTGCACTATACCTCTTCATGAACCACATCAGATCAATATAATTGGGAAGGCTTCAAAAGTATATCTGTCCAAAATATCTTTGTAGCATATATCCCAAAAATTACAGGACTTGTTAGTGGATTTTATTAAATATAAATACTGACGCAACAATTTTATGCTGCTGGTTAAACTGTATCAGATCTAATCTAATAGGCATAAGGTACATCTCAGGGGATAAATATTGACAAATCCTACTAGTTGAGTGTTTTAGACCACCTGGTTGGTTAAAGACTTAATGCAACCAAGAATAGTCTAAGGAAATAATTAGTGGTTTAGCAACATTTTCAGTACATTTTAAAAGGCAACTAGTTTGCTGGTACTCGTCAATTGTCTTCATTTTACATTTTTGTTATTCTTTTGCAAGTTTGTGAATTCTATTTTACTGATCTGGTGCATTGTGATAGTAAAATAATACAATTGCTTTCACTGGATCAAGAGCTATCCGTAGGCTTAACCAATTAACCAATTCAAATTGTGTGCTTTTGCCGATATGCCTTTTCCTTATTAAGTTTAATTACTTGCACGATGAAAGCTTCTTGTAAGAAGAACACACTTGAAAACAATGACAAAGATAATTTGATTTTTTTTTAACCTGTTTGAATACAATGATGGATTATGCATCTGGTTCATTGTGTAATGAAGTAAAATTTACACTTTTGGGTGCACTATTAGGCTCATACAGAATCAGGATGCTTCTAAAGTGTAACTATGGCTGGAGATGTAAAGTAAGTGCACCCGTAGCAGATAAAATTGAGGTGGGCAGTTTTTACATTATTAGTCCATTAACATATTTAAGTGCCAAATAGTCATGTAAGAGACTATTACAAGCAAGTCAGGATTAAAATGAGAGGACAATAGCCTCTGCAAGTTTCATAATAGGAGACCCACATTTCAAATGTTTTAGAAAAGCCTTAAAGTGCATCAAAACTCACATGTGTTTTTCAGAAAATTGAAGATGCCAGTTACCAAGAAGAGACAAATGAAGATGAAAATAAAGGATACCCTAGTTTCAGACACAAAACTGCTGACAGATAACAAAGCAGCCCAGCGTACAATCTATGGTTTGATGGTCCTCTGAGTCGCTCATCAGCCTAGGTCAGCATTACAACTTATTTGTTAGGAAGCGTGGCCAAGTTTCATAACTGATTGTTACAGGCACTGCATGTGCCAACTTTTTGATACAAAATAGCTACAGGTCTCTGTGCAACATTTGGGTCTTTTCTTCATTTCCCCCTCCCCTGGTGTACATTAAGAAAGGAGAAACAAACCCTCTGTAACATAGCGTCCCAACTTCTATACCTAATTCCCTGACTGATGAAGGCACTTGTGCCAAAAGCTTTCTTCATCACCCCGTCACCACCACTTTAAGGGAAATATGTATGTGTACACGCAAGGAAATGCAGATGCTGGTTTACAAAGAAAGAGCTGGCATAACTCAGCAGGTCAGGCAGCATTTCGAGAGAACATAGATAGGTGACGCTTCAGGTTGGGACGTTCTTTATGTCTGAAGAAGAGTCCAGACCTGAAGTGTCACCTATATATGTTCTCTTGAGATGCTGCCTAACCTGTATGTGCTTCCAGACCTAGGTCCCTTTGTTCTACAACGTTTCCTGAGCTCTATGATTCACTGTGAAAGTCCCCCTCTGGTTTGACTTCCCTAAGTGAAATACCTTGCACTTAACTCTATTTGCTATTCCTCAGCCCATTTTCCTATCTGATCAAGGTTCTGTTGAAATTCTCAAGAGCCTTCTTTACTGTCCATGATGTAACCTATTTTAGTGTCATCTGCAAGCATACTAACCATGCCTTGTAAATTCTCATCTGATATAAATGACAAACAACAAAGTGCCCTCAGACATACTTCCAGACCCAGGGTCTCCAATCCACAAAACAACCTTCCACCATCAACCTCTGCTTCCTATCATCAAGCCAATTATGTTAGAGAAATCAGTTGTATCAACAGCAATGGCTCTGGTAGAGCTAGAAGGGTAAACATCACAGTTTATGTGATTCTTCATTGATCTGCCTGGGAGAAAGCCAAGTAGATCCTTCAAGGGGATCAATGGAAGTGTTCAAGATCACAAAGAACTACAGAATGTAAATAAAGAACTATTTGGAACGGTAAGAAAATAGAGGATTACGTTTTAATGAGGGCAGCACAGTGGCGCAGCAGTTGAGCTACTGCCTTACAGCGCCAGATATCCGGATTCAATCTGGACTTCGGGTGCTGTTCGTACAGAGTTTGTGCATTTTCCCTGTGACGGCGTGTGCTTTGGTTTTGTGCCCCATTCCAAAGACGTGCAGATTTATAAGTTAATTGGCTTCTGTAAATTTTCCTCAGTGTGGAGGATAGCGTTTGTATACAGGTGATTGTCGGTCGGCGTGACTTGGTGGGACCGAAGGGCCTGTTTCCATGCTGTATCTCTAAATTAAACTAAACTAACATTGGCAATAGAAGAAAGGTAACATGAAATCCAGTGAATAGTTTGTTCTGGTAGACAGTGGCTGAAAGGGTAATGGAATCGAACTCAATAGTGGCTTTCAAAAAGGAATTATGTCAGTACATGAAAGCAAAAATATTGCAAGAATATGAGGACAATACCAGGAACCAGACCTATTGGATTGCTCATCCAGGGAACTGGTAACAACTTGATAGGCTGAATGGCATTCATATGATTTGTAAACTGAATGCAGACGTCTAGTGCAATATTTCAGTGCACCAGTCAAATAAATCAAGGAGCACTGTCCTACAGCCTTTGCAAGCATTTGCCCATTGGCCAGCACAAATTACCAAAGGCTAATTAATTATTATTTTATTGATATTTTGATTTATTTGATATTTTATTTGTGAATTCTTGCTGTGAAAAGAATGGCCGTATATTTGACTATAAAATAGTAGCGACTACTCACAATTGTTGGGAGTCAATAGACAAGAAAGTGTCAGGAGTGTTTAATTGTCATATGTACTGAAACGGAACGATGAAATTCTTACTTGTATCACATAATACGTTATGTTCAGACTACAAATGTATAAAAATAATATATACATGCAAGTTCTTTATTTCTATTAAGCAAAAAGTACATTTACTGCTAAAAAAACAAAGTAAATATTATTAATGATGCAAAAGGAAGTGATATTGAACTTTTAAATAATATTTAATCAAAATATGGTACAGAAAGAAGTAATGACAACAAATTATATCAATTCATTTAAATACTGTTGGAACATTCATAACACTTTAAAGAAAAAACATACAATAAATGAAAATTCCTCATGTAATATAGCAAAAAAAAGAAATTAATTTTGCAAAGATGATTAAAAACAGAGATGTTGTTTTCATATTCAAGCATTTAAAGAACATTATAAAGGTGCTTTGTTGCAAAATAAAGACTTGGCTGAAGGGCAAGGTCGAAATGATCTACCCCATCTGCCTCTCGTTATCAAACAGATGGCTGAATGTTGTACTCACTGCGTTGCTCAATTACACATTCTGCTTATTGCTTTGCATTGAATTTGTTTCTTTTTCATTTTTACCTATTCTTGCTTTGGAAAAACTTTGGTTTAAATCCATATTGAGTTTTTGCAAATAACTTTTGCTTCCGAATGTGGCCATTTATCTTGACTTTGTGGTATTCACAGAGGCAATCCTATCTACAACTAGCTGTGAAAGTATGATAAATAATATTTAAATCATTTTACTTGTTCTCTGACTGCGGTTACTGTCAAATGGGATATTTACTGATCATTAGCTGCAGAGGCTTTGGTGGGAGAGCTGAGCAAAGGGTAAGGTACAGTCTGTTCTTTTGGGTAATTCTTCCTAGTTTTTTTAGTTTGTAGAGGTGGCAGTTGGATCAGCAGAATGTTCCTCCTGCAGGATGTTGGAAGTTAGGGGCATTTCCAGTGCCCCTGGGGACTACACCTGTAGTAAATATGTTCAGCTGCATCCCCTTATAGACCACGTTTAGAAACTGAAGCCACATCAGGATGACCTCAGGATTACATGGGAGTGTGAGAGTGTCATAGAGAGGAGTTACAGTGAGGTGGTCATGCCGAAGGTACAGGCTGGAGGTTGATGGGTGACTACCAGGAAAAGGAGTAGGCAGAAACTGCAGGAATCCCCTGGGGCCATTCCCCTCAACAACAGGAATGCGCCTTTGAATACTATAGTGGCGTTGTATCAGTCAGGGGAGTGCAGCAACAGCAGCCGTGGTCCGGCTTGCCGTGTCGGGCCTAGCTCTGAGGCACAGCGGGGTAGGGGAAACTCAGGCAGAGCCATAGTGATAGCAGACTTGTTAGTTAGGGCACAAACAGGGGATTCTGTGGCAGCAAAGGTGACTCCAGGATGGTCTGTTGCCTCCCTGGAGTCAGGGTCCAGGATGTCTCTGAGCAGTTTCAGTACATTCTCAAGTGGTAGGAAAAGGGATTTGCTCCTGCAAAGTAAATATAGGATGTTAGGCAGAAGATCAAAAAGCAGGACAACAAGGGTAGTAATCTCTAGATTACGACTGTTGCCATGTGCTGGTGAGGTTAGAAATAGGACAGATGAATGCATGGCCCAGGAGTTGGTGTAGAGGGCAGGGATTCAGATTGTTAGACCATTGGGATCTCTTCTGGGGCAGAGGTGACCAGTACAAGAGGGGCAGGTTGCACTTGACACCAAGATAGTTGTGGACTATGAAAAAGGCTGTCAACATATACAGCAAGATATAAATCAGTTACAGAAATGGGCGGAGATATGGCAGATGCAGTATTATTCGAGCAAGTGTGAGGTGTTCCACTCTGGGAAGTCAAATGTAAGGAGGAAATGTGCAATTAATGGCATGACCCTTAACAGCATTGATGTACAGTGGGATCTTGGGGTGCAAGTTCAAAACCCCTCTGAAATTGGCAACACAAGTAGAGAGATTGGTAAGAGGGATATGATCGACACATAGAAACATAGAAAATAGGTGCAGGAGGAGGCCATTCGGCCCTTCGAGCCAGCACCGCCATTCATTGCGATCAGGCTGATCGTCCGCAATCAATAACCCGTGCCTGCCTTCTCCCCATATTCCTTGATTCCACTAGCCCCTAGAGCTCTATCTAACTCTCTCTTAAATCCATCCAGTGATTTGGCCTCCACTGCCCTCTGTGGCAGAGAATTCCACAAATTTTCTGGGTGACATTTTTTTTCTCACCTCTGTCATCAATGGCCTCCCCTTTATTCTAAGACTGTGGCCACTGGTTCTGGACTCGCCCAACATTGGGAACATTTTTCCTGCATCTAGCCTGTCCAGTCCTTTTATAATTTTATATGTTTCTACAAGATTCCCCCTCATCCTTCTAAACTCCAGTGAATACAAGCCTAGTCTTTTCAATCTTTCCTCATATGACTGTCCCGCCATCCCAGGGATCAATCTTGTGAACCTACGCTGCACTGCCTCAATCACAAGGATGTCCTTCGTCAAATTAGGAGACCAAAACTGTACACAATACTCCAAATGTGGTCTTACCAGAGCCCTATACAACTGCAGTAGAACCTCTTTACTCCTGTACTGAAATCCTCTTGATACGAAGGCCAACATTCCATTAGCTTTCTTCACTGCCTGCTGTACCCGCACACCAACTTTCAGTGACCGGTGTACAAGGACACCCAGGTCTCACTGCACCTCCTCCTTACCTAACCTAACCCCATTGAGATAATAATCTGCCCCTTTGTTTTTGCCGCCAAAGTGGATAACCTCACATTTATCTATATTATACAGCATCTGCCATGCATCTGCTCAAGCACTCAACCTGTCCAGGTCACCCTGCAACCTCCTAACATCCTCTGCCACCCAGCTTTGTGTCATCCGCAAACTTGCTAGTGTTGCTCCTAATTCCTTCTTACAAATCATTAATTTTATGGTAAACAGTTGCGGCCCCAACACCGAGCCTTGTGGCACCCCACTCGCCACTGCCTGCCATTCTGAAAAAGGACATGTTCACTCCTATTTGCTTCCTGTTTGCCAACCAATCTTCTATCCACGTCAACACCCTACCCCCAATACCATGTGCTCTAATTTTAGTCACCAGTCTCCCATGCGGGACCTTATCAAAGGCTTTCTGAAAGTCTAGATACACTACATCCACTGGCTCTCCTTCATCCACTAAACATGTCACATAGAAACATAGAAACATAGAAATTAGGTGCAGGAGTAGGCCATTCAGCCCTTCGAGCCTGCACCGCCATTCAATATGATCATGGCTGATCATCCAACTCAGTATCCCGTACCTGCCTTCTCTCCATACCCTCTGATCCCCTTAGCCACAAGGGCCACATCCAACTCACTCTTAAATATAGCCAATGAACTGGCCTCAACTACCCTCTGTGGCAGAGAGTTCCAGAGACTCACCACTCTCTGTGTGAAAAAAGTCTTTCTCATCTCGGTCTTAAAGGATTTCCCCTTATCCTTAAGCAGTGACCCCTTGTCCTGGACTTCCCCAACATCGGGAACAATCTTCCTGCATCTAGCCTGTCCAACCCCTTAAGAATTTTGTAAGTTTCTATAAGATCCCCTCTCAATCTCCTAAATTCCAGAGAGTATAAACCGAGTCTATCCAGTCTTTCTTCATAAGACAGTCCTGACATCCCAGGAATCAGTCTGGTGGAACCTTCTCTGCACTCCCTCTATGGCAATAATGTCCTTCCTCAGATTTGGAGACCAAAACTGTACGCAATACTCCAGGTGTGGTCTCACCAAGACCCTGTACAACTGAAGTAGAACCTCCCTGCTCCTGTACTCAAATCCTTTTGCTATGAAAGCTAACATACCATTCGCTTTTTTCACTGCCTGCTGCACCTGCATGCCTACTTTCAATGGACTGGTGTACCATGACACCCAGGTCTCGCTGCATCTCCCCTTTTCCTAATCGGCCACCATTTAAATAATAGTCTGCTTTCCTGTTTTTGCCACCAAAGTGGATAACCTCACATTTATCCACATTATACTGCATCTGCCAAACATTTGCCCACTCACCCAGCCTATCCAAGTCACCTTGCAGTCTCCTAGCATCCTCCTCACAGCGAACACTGCCCCCCAGCTTAGTGTCATCCGCAAACTTGGAGATATTGCCTTCATTCCCTCATCCAGATCATTAATATATATTGTAAATAGCTGGGGTCCCAGCACTGAGCCCTGCGGTACCCCACTAGTTACTGCCTGCCATTGTGAAAAGGACCCGTTTACTCCTACTCTTTGCTTCCTGTTTTGCCAGCCAGTTCTCTATCCACATCAATACTGAACCCCTAATACCGTATGCTTTAAGTTTGGTATACTAATCTCTTATGTGGGACCTTGTCGAAAGCCTTCTGGAAGTCCAGATATACCACATCCACTGGTTCTCCCTTATCCACGCTACTAGTTACATCCTCGAAAAATTCCACAAGATTCGTCAGACATGATTTACCTTTTGTAAATCCATGCTGACTTTGTCCAATGATTTCACCACTTTCCAAATGTGCTGCTATCCCATCTTTAATAACTGACTCTAGCAGTTTCCCCACTAACTACCGATGTTAGACTAACTGGTCTGTAATTCCCCGTTTTCTCTCTCCCTCCCTTCTTAAAAAGAGGGGTTACATTTGCTACCCGCCAATCCTCAGGAACTACTCCAGAATCTAAAGAGTTTTGAAAGATTATCACTAATGCATCCACTATTTCCTGAGCTACTTCCTTAAGTACTCTGGGATGCAGCCTATCTGGCCCTGGGGATTTATCGGCCTTTAATCTATTCAATTTACCCAACACCACTTCCCGACTGACCTGGATTTCACTCAATTCCTCCTTTGACCCACAGTCCCCTGCTATTTCAGGCAGATTATTTATGTCTTCCTTAGTGAAGACGGAACCAAAGTAGTTATTCAATTGGTCCGCCATATTCCTTGTTCCCCATGATCAACTCACCTGTTTCTGACTGCAAGGGACCTACATTTGTTTGAACTAACCTCTTTCTCTTCACATATCTATAAAAACTTTTTGCAGTCAGTTTTTATGTTCCCTGCCAGTTTTCTTTCATAATCTATTTTTTCCTTTCCTAATTAAGCCCTTTGTCCTCCTCTGCTGGTCTCTGAATTTCTCCCAGTCCTCTGGTATGCTGCTTTTTCTGGCTACTTTGTACGCATCATCCTTTGCTTTGATACTATCCCTGATTTCCCTTGTTATCCACGGATGCACTACCTTCCCCGATTTATTCTTTTGCCAAACTGGGATGAACAATTTTTGTAGTTCATCCATGCAGTCTTTAAAATGTCTTCCATTGTATATCCACCGTCACCCTTTTAGAATTAATTGCCAGTCAATCTTGGCCAATTCACGTCTCATACCCTCAAAGTTACCTTTCTTTAAGTTCAGAACCATTGTTTCTGAATTAACAATGTCACTCTCCATCCTAATGAAGAACTCAACCATATTATGGTCACTCTTGCCCAAGGGGGCACGTACAACAAGACGGCTAATTACCCCTTCCTCATTACTCAAAACCCAGTCTAAAATAGCCTGCTCTCTCGTTGGTTCCTCTACATGTTGATTTAGATAACTATCCCGCATACATTCCAAAAAATCCTCTTCCTCAGCACCCCTGCCAATTTGATTAACCCAATCTATATGTAGATTGAAGTCACCCATTATAACTGTTTTGCCTTTGTCGCACGCATTTCTAATTTCCTGTTTGATACCATCCCCAACTTCTCTGCTACTGTTAGGTGGCCTGTACACAACACCCACCAGCGTTTTCTGCCCCTTAGTGTTTTGTAGCTCTACCCATACCGATTCCACATCCTCCAAGCTAATGTCCTTCCTTTCCATTGCGTTAATCTCCTCTCTAACCAGCAACACTACCCCACCTCCTTTTCCTTTCTCTCTATCCCTCCTGAATATTGAATATCCCCTGGATGTTCAGCTCCCAGCCTACGTCACCCTGGAGCCATGTCTCCGTGATCCCAACTATATCATAATCATTAATATCTATCTGCACGTTCAACTCGTCCACCTTATTACGAATACTCCTTGCATTGAGACACAAAGCCTTCAGGCTTGTCTTTACAACGCACTTACCCCTTATACAATTTTGCTGAACAGTGGCCCTTTTTGGATTTTTGCCCTGGTTTTGTCTGCCTGCCACTTTTACTTTTCACCTTGCTACCTAATGCTTCTACCCTCATTTTACACCCTCCTGCCTCTCTGCTCTTGTACCCATCCCCCTGCCACATTAGTTTAAATCCTCCCCGACAGCACTAGCAAACACTCCCCCAAGAACATTGGTTCCATTCCATTCCAGGTGCAAACCGTCCTGTTTGTACCGGTCCCACCTCCCCCAGAACTGGTCCCAGTGCCCTAAAAAATTTGAATCCCTCCCCCTTGCACCACTTTTCAAGCCACGTATTCATTTGCATTATCCTCCTATTTCTACTCTGACTGGCCCGTGGTACTGGTAGTAATCCGGAGATTACTACCTTTGAGGTCCTACTTTTAAGTTTATCTCCTAGCTCCCTAAATTCACCTTGTAGGACCTCATCCCTTTTTTTTACCTATATCGTTGGTGCCAACATGCACCACGACAACTGGCTGTTCACCTCCCCCTCCAGAATGTTCTGCAGCCGTTCAGTGACATCCCTGACCTTTGCACCAGGGAGGCAACATACCCATCCTGGAGTCTCGTTTGCGGCCGCAGAAACGCCTATCTATTCCCCTGACAATTGAATCCCCTTATTACTATTGCCCTTCCCCTCTTTTTTCCCCCTTCATGTGCTGCAGAGCCACCCATGGTGCCATGAACCTGGCTGCACTGCTGCATTCCCCCTGATGAGCCATCTCCCTCAACAGTATCCAAAATGGTATACCTGTTTAGGAGGGAGATGACCGCAGGGGACTCCTGCAACTACCTGCCTACTGCTTTGGCTGGCTATTGGCCACCCGTTCCCTTCTTGTCCTCTTACCTTTTGATGCGGGTGTGACCAACTCACTGTACGTGCTATCCACGACTTTCTCCGCATCGTGGATGCTCAGTATGAATCCAGCCGCAGTTCCAATCGTTCAATGCGGTCTGCCAGGAGCTGCAGCTGGACACACTTCCTGCAAACGTAGTCACCAGGGACACCGACCATCTCCCTGATCTCCCACATGTTGCAGGCTGAACAAACACGGGGCCAATCTCTACTGCCATACCTTACTCCCAAAAAATTCCAAAAGATTACTCAAGCATGATTTTCCTTTCATAAATCCATACTGACTTGGACTAATCCTTTTACTACTATCCAAATGCCCCATTATTACTTATTTAATAATTGACTCCAGCATCTTTCCCACCACTAAAGTCAGGCTAACTGGCCTGTAATTCCCCGTTTTCTCTCTTGCTCCTTTCTTGAAAAGTGGGATAACATTAGCTATCCTCCTATCCACAGGAATGATATGCTTGCTTCCATTGGTCGGGCATTGAGTATGAGAGTCAGAAAGTCATTATGCAGTTTTTTAGGACTTTGGATAGGCCACATGTGGAGTATTGTGTGGAGTTTGGAAATAGGAACCAGTGTGAGACGGGAGGTGAATACCGAATTAAAAGTGTTACATATGAGTGTGCAAAGTTTAATAAACATAGTGGATGAGCTTGACGCTCAGTTAGAGATGGCAGGTATTTCTGGGAATAATCCAGAAGATGCAGGATCATTTCATTCCAAAGAGGAAGAAAGATTCTAAGAGGAGGCCACCGTGGCTGACAAGGAAAGTCAACACAGTATAAAAATATACTGTAGTTTAAAAATAGTATAAGAACAGTATAAAAATAAAAGAGAAGACGTATAACATAGCAAACATGAGCGGGAAGCGGGAGGATTGGGAAACTTTTAAAGAACCGCAGAAGGTAACTAAAAAGGCAATATGGGGGGAAAAGATTAAGTACGAAGGTAAGCTAGTCAAGAATGTAAAGGAGGATAGTAAAAGCTACTTTAGGTATGTGATGAGGAAAACATTGTTAAGATAAATGTAGGTCCCTTGAAGACAGAAACAGGTGAATTTATTATGGGGAACTAGGAAATGACGAGTTGAACAGGTACTTTGGTTCTGTCTTCACTAAGGAAGACACAAACAATCTCCCAGATGTACTAGGGTGACAGAGGAACTGAAGGAAATTCACATTAGTCGGGAAATGGTGTTGGGTAGACTGATGGGACTGAAGGCTAATAAATCCCCAGGGCCTGATGGTCTTCATCCCAGGGTACTCAAGGAGGCGGCTCTAGAAATCATGCATGCATTGGTGATCATTTGCCAATGTTCTCTAGACGCTGGATCAGTTCCTGTGGATTGGAGGGTAGCTAATGTTATCCCATTTTTTAAGAGAGAACGCAGGGAATTATAGACCAGTTAGCCTGACATCAGTGGTGGGGAAGATGCTGTATTCTATTATTAAAGATGTAATAGTGGTGCATTTGGATAGCAGTAACAGGATCGGTCCAAGTCGGCATGGATTTACGAAAGGGGAAATCATGCTTGAGTAATCTTCTGGAATTTTTTGAAGATGTAACTGGGAAAATGGATGAGGGAGAGCCAGTGGATGTAGTGAACCTGGACTTTCAAAAAGCCTTTGATAAGGTCCCGCACAGGAGATTAGTGGGCAAAATTAGAGCACATGGTATTGGGGGTAGGTTATTGACATGGATAGAAAATTAGTTGGCAGACAGGAAACAAAGAGTAGGAATTAACGGGTTCCTTTCAGAATAGCAGGCAGTGACTAATGGGGTGCTGCAGGGCTCGGTGCTGGGACCGCAGCTATTTACAATATACATTCATGATTTTGATGAAGGGATTACAAGTAACATTAGCAAATTTGCAGATGACACAAAGCCGGGTGGCAGTGTGAATTGTGAAGAGGATGATATGAGGATGCAGGATGACAATGATAGGTTGGTTGAGTAGGCAGATGCTTGGCAGATGCAGTATAAAGTGGATAAATGTGAGGTTATCCACTTTGGTGGCAATAACAGGGAGGTAGATTATTATCTGAATGGTGTCAGATTAGGTAAAGGGGAAGGACAACGACACCTGGTGTCCTTGTACATCATTCACTGAAAGTAAACATGCAGGTACAACAGGCAGTGAAGAAAGCTAATGGCAGGAGGGGAGTATAGGAGCAAAGAGGTCCTTCTGCAGTTGTACAGGCCCTGGTGAGACCACACCTGGAGTATTGTGTGCAGTTTTGGTCTCCTAATTTGAGGAAGGACAGTCTTGGTATTGAGGGAGTGCAGCGTAGGTTCACAAGGTTATTTCCTGCGATGGCGGGACTGTCAAATGATGAAAGACTGGAGCGACTGGGCTTGTAGCCACTGGAATTTAGAAGGATGAGAGGGATTCTTATAGAAACATATAACATTATTAAGGGATTGGACATGCTAGATGCAGGAAATGTGTTCCCAATGTTGGGAGAGTCCAGAACCAGGGTCCACAGTTTAAGAATAAGGGGGTAGGCCATTTAGAACTAAGAAGAAGAAAAACCTTTGCACCCAGAGATTTGTAAATTTGTGGAATTCTCTGCCTCAGAAGTCAGTGGAGGCCGATTCACTAGATGCATTCAAAATAGTTAGATAGTGCTCTTAGGGCTAGCGGAATCAAGGGATATGGGGGGAAGGCAAGAACGGGGTACTGATTGTGGATGATCAGCCATGATCACATTGAATGGCGGTGCCCGCTCGGGGCCGAATGGCCTACTCCTGCATCTATTGTCTATGTCTATGTATCTATGTCAGTTCTAGTTGCCTCATTATGGAAAGGAAGTGGAGCCTTTGAAAATGGTGCAGTGAGGTTTTACTGGAATGATGCCTGGATTAGAGTTATTAGCTACAGGGAGTGGTTGGACAGACCTGGATTGGGTTTTTTTGGATGTTGGAGGTTGCGGGGAGACCCGACAAAAGTATATAAGATTATGAGAATCATAGATAGGGTAGATAGTCTGAATCTCTTTCCCAGGATGGAAAAAAATCAAATACTAGAGGGCATAGCGTTAAGGTGAGTGGGGCAATGTTTAAAAGTTTTTTACACAGAAGGTGATGATTGCCTTGCATTTAAAAGACTTTTGGATAGGCATATGGATGTGCGGTTAATGGAGCGATTTGGATTATGAGCAGGCAGATAAGTAAATGGTCGGTACCATGTTTGACACAGACATTGTTGGCTGAAGGGACTGTTCTTGTGCTGTACTATGTTCTGTTCCTGGTTGCACTGAGAAGGTGATAGTGCCTTGTCTTTGTTACTTAATTCAATTGAAACACTTGCCAAGTTTATTTAGAAATAAGTTAACACTCATTGATTATCATTTATAAAAGGGATTTGATGCATTGAATGAATGCAAGTGCTGAGGGTTACCATGCGTCATGCATGTGTCCACAGCCTTGCAAGGTAGTGTTAGGTTTACATTTAGAATTAGGTTTATTATCGTCATGTGTGCTGAGATACAGTGAAACTTATCGAATAGTGAAAGGCCTTGATAGAGTGGATGTGGAAAGGATGTTTCCACTAGTGGGAGAGTCTAGTACCTTTAGGAAGGAGATGAAGAGGAATTTCTTTAGTCAGAGTGTGGTGAATCTGTGGAATTCATTGCCACAGAAGGTTGTGGAAGCCAAGTCAATGGATATTGTTAAGGCAGAGATAGATTCTTGATTAGTACGGGTATCAGGGGTTATGGGCGGAAGGCAGGGGAATGGGGTTAGGAGGAAGAGAAAGATTAACCATGATTGAATGACACTCACAGGCTGGTGTGCAAGGCTCCATCGGACGTCAAATATCATTTGCACCACCTCGCCCAGGACTCACAGCAACTGGGACCTCAACGCCTGCCATCTCATCGCCCCTTCTCACGTCACGCAGCGACCCTCTGTGGCTCCGGTTTCAACACACTAGGAGCATGGAGAACTAGATTGGAACAGAGTTTGTGACCACCGCAATTCACTGTTGCACCGAACATCACAGCCTCACCCGGCACGGACCTGCCCCGCAAAGTGTGGGTCGCCCTGAACCGGCTCCGTACAGGGGTCGGACGGTTCAACGCCAACATGCACCGCTGGGGTCTGTGTTCATCAGCAGCCTGCATGTGTGGAGCAGACCAGCAAACAGCGCAGCACGTCATTTTCGACTGCGCTGTCTTCCACCCCCCTGGTGGAGGGGTAGACCTCGCGGCCCTGGACAACAGCTACAGTGCCTGGAGGGCGTTATGTAACTTCTGCTGCCTCAAACGCAAGAAGAAGAAGAATGACATAGTAGACTTGGTGGGCCGGATTCTGCTCCTATCACATATGAGAAGTTTTTTAATGTAATCAAATCAGATGATACTACACATGAATACTATCAAGCCAAACCTAAGTTCAACAGATAGAGGGAAGAGAAAGATACCAGAGTGCAGAATAGAGTTTTTCAGCATGGTAGTGTAACAGTTCCAGAGGAAATATCCAATACCCACTCTAGAATAGAAGTGAATCAGCTGTTAACTTATGGAAGCACTGTCCAACGTCTGCAATGAGGTTGGTTGGAAAATTGGCAGAGGGGAGGGAGCTGCTCCTGAGTCTGGTGGTATGCACTTTAAAGCTTTTATATCTTCTATTCGACGGGAGTGAAGAAAAGAGGGAATGACTGGGGTGGGAAAGGTAATTGATTATGTTGACTGCATTTCCAAGGCAGCATGAAGTGTAGATTAAGTCAATGGTGGGGACCTGGGCCCGTATGATGGACTGGGCTGCATCCATAATTCTCTGCTATTTATTGTTGGTATTTGTCCTGAGATACAGAGAAAAACATTGTTTGCTGCTATTCAGTCAAATCGCACCTTACATGAGTCCAATCAAGCCATGCACAAGTACAACAGGTAGAGAAAAATAATTGAAGAGCAGAAATAGTATTACAACATTACAGTGTTGCAGCTGCAGAGAAAGTTCAGATAATATTGTTATCTGAGCACTGAGCATTGTGGCAAAAGCCACAATGAAGTAGGTTGGGACATGAGCACTACACCCTTAGCTTTTGAGAATAAGCTTATGAGAACAAAATATCATTGAACAATTGATAGAAGACCCTTCAGGTCTGCAACAGTAGGAAAGAAACTCCTGAATATCGTGGTATTTGCTTTTAATCATTTGCATCTTCAGCCCAACAGAAGAGACGAAGAGAGAAATGCCGGGGTGTAATTGGTCCTTGATTATGTTGGCTCATTTCCAGAGACAGCGTGAAGTGCAGTTGGAGATGATGGGGAGGCGGGCGGGGGGGCGGGGGGGGGGGGGGGGCGGGGGGAATCAGTGGTGTCGTTGGAGAATGCTTTTAATGATGGACTTGGCTACATCCACAACTGCAATTTCTTACGGACTTGGGTGGAGCAGTTGATAAAGCAAGTTGTGTTGCATCCTGGTAGGATGCTTTCTTCCATGCATCTGTTTTCTGAGATGGAGACAGAGAGATCAAGAAAGGGGAGAAGTGTCAGAGATGGTCCTGGTGGATTGAAGGGAGAGGTGGAAGTTGGTTGTGTAGCTGACGGAATTGACAAGTTCTGCACAAATGCTGGAGTCAAGTCAAGATGAGTTTATTGTCGTATGCACAAGTACTGGTAGGTTCAGGTACAATGAAAATCTTGCTTGCCACAGCATGACAGGCAAAAAGGCCCAGACAAAACACAAAACATATATTTTACGTAGACAAAAATGCTGGAGAAATTCAGCGGGTGAGGCAGCATCTATGGAGCGAAGGAAATAGGCAACGTTTCGGGTCGAAACCTTTCTTCAGACCCTTCTTCGAGTTTCCAGCATCTGCAGTTCCTTCTTAAACATTCATGTTACTTCAATTACACATAGGTACTGCAAAAATAAAAAGTGTGCACAAAAAAAGTCATTGGTACAAAACCCAATAGAAAAACACAAGTCTGTTGATGTGCAAGAGGTGGTCCATAGTTCTATTGTGTGGGTCCGTTCAAGAATCTGATAGTTGTAGGAAAGTAGCTATTCCTGAACCCAGTGGTGTGTGGCTTAAAGCTTTTGTACCTCCTGCCAGAGGGTAGCGAAGAGAAGAGTGTCTTACCCAGATGGTGGGGATCCTTGGTGATGGACGCTGCCATCCTGCAGAGCTTCATATCAATGCTTCCATGCGGGGGAGGGCTGAGCCTGTAAATGGACTGGACAGCCCCAATCTCCACCCTTCCCTTTCTGATTCATCTGTCAATCAACCTCTCCTTACCTTGATCCGCCTGTCAGTTGCCAGGTTTTGTCCCATGCTCTTTCTACCAGTTACCTCCCCTCTATTCTATTTTTCAAATAGTGTCCGTCAGATGTCCATTTTGCTCCATAAACACTGCCTGACCCTCTGAGTTCCTCCAGCTGTTTATATATTGCCCATGATTCCCACATCTGCAGTCTCTTACGTTTGCTTCCATTAGATTTCATTTTTTTAAATGCCATCAGATTCTACTCTATTGGCCATCTTGAATCCAGAGATGTTCATATTTTCTTACATATTGTGAAATGATAATTGCCTTCAGCACACATTCGAAAGGTGGTGTATTCGCAAACTCCAGCTGTTTATTTATACTAAATGTTGAATGGACATAATTGAAGGAGTCAGATATCAGAATAGTTAGGAAGGAACTGCAGATGCTGGTTTACAGCGAAGAAATGTCTCCACCCGAAATATCACCAATTCATTTTCTCCAGAGATGCTGCCCGACCCACTGGGTATCAGAATGGCACAGATTATGTAATGGAATACAGAATTATGGGATAATGTAGTTGTAACAATTTCACAATTAACAGCAGATACCATCTCCCTTGTTTAAAATTATGTGCACGAACTAATGAAATTCATTTAGCCTGTAATTTGTTAAGGCTGTGAGCAGTCTGTTGCAATTATATTTTCCAATTTTTTGGGTTTAAGAAATTAACATCTTTGGGAATTATGGATATGTTGATGACAATGTGCTTACACAGTGCAACTATTATTTTTGCTTTGACAGTAGGTGTTATATTGAAAGGGCATCACTCTAATGAGAAATTGTTGGAAAAGTGAAAATAATTTGCAAAAATGCAAGTGGAGATGCATTTTCTGTTATGTATTCACCAACTGCACTGGGAAACCTGTGAATTATATATTCCATAATCACTTTAGTTGTGCCCTCACTGCCCTGGCAAATAATGTCACATCCATTATCATAGCTCATCTCTACTTATTGACATGGCAACATTGAATAACTTCAGCCAACATCTGATTGGATGTCACATTGTCAGGAGAAAGTTCGGATGTCATGGATTAGAATTTGTAACATTCAGGCTGGACAGTGAGTGCTTTCACTTACCACCGAAACCACTGAACAATGCTTAAAGTACTTAAATGGTCAACTGCATGCAAACTGTCATCATGTTTCATATCATAGAATCATAGAATATTACAGCATAGGAGATTATTTAATCCATCAAGTCCATATTATCTTTACCTTCTCTTTACCATATTACCTTCTCTTTGAGTAATCTGCTCACTCTTTCCCCACTAGATATAGATTTTTTTTAAAATCTTGTGCCTTCCCAATTCCCTTTTGAAAGTCCTGATTGACATTATTTCCACACCATTGCAGGCAATGACTTAAGTCAATGTTTTATTTTTTTTTAAGTACTTAAGTACTGTTGCAAGGGAGATATATTTTCTGATGAGGTGCAAAAGGTTAACATTCCCAAACAGAATCAACACCCTTTATATCAAGATTAATGATCAACATAACATTGATTACAATATGTTTAAAAAGGTTAGGAACAGAATAAGGACCCAATAACAAAGTCAACTACCATTACAATATTTTACAGTTACTGCAAATACTTGTGTCTACGTGTATATGTGATTGCTGATGCACTCAACCCTTCTGTTCTCTACAATTACCACCCAGGCTAAAAACCTCCCTTTCTTCTCCAATGCCCTTGAACATGTCATGGTCTCTTAGCTCTGTGGCCATCTTTTGTGTAACTCCTTCTTGAATTCCTCCAGTCCAGTTTTCTTACAACAGTGACCCAGCTTTAAAGAATGCTTTGAGTTATATCACGTTACTTTTGTGCTTTACTTTTTCACCTCTTCCTTAATCTATATGTAGCATTCGACCATGTCATTCTTCTCCAATGCATCTACCAGCTCCAAACCTTGTGGGATGAGCTCACATATCTGGATATAGCCAGTACCCCTCCAGAAAATACTTCATTTTCCTCTGGCCTATGGTGAATTAAAGACATGTGAAATGCAGTCCTTGTTTTTTTTAATCATTTTTTTCACTTCTACATGTTTACCCTTGTTGGGGGGATCATGACAGAAGCCTCCTCGTGGCGATCCCTGGAAGCGACAACGCGATGCACTCTGTGACACGTCGGGCGACAATTCTGTCAACATGTTGGATGACGACAGAAGCCAACAGCGAGCTACATCGTCTGCCACACGAGCGAACGAACCCTTGTTGACATCATCTACAGACATGGGGTCAATCTGACTCAAGCACTGTTGGTATCCATGACCAGTTAACTAAACTTTTTACTTCGATTCTGATGACCAGTCCTGGATGTATTGCATCATTCTCGGTTTTGATTTCAGGTTTTCAACATCTGCTTTTTTTTTCAGCATCTGAGGGGCCATATGTATTATCTTTGGCTCCATTACAAATTTTGTTCCCTGGCCACTGGTTTCTCTCTATTTCTATTCACTCTTTCAAGTTGGATTAGTGCAATTGGATAAAAAGGTCGTCATGGAAGTGGTGGCCTGAACTTTAACTCAAATGTCAATCCCTAATTTTGATATCCCCACTGTTTTATTTCAACCTCTATATTCTCTTGCTCACATAGAATCATAGAAAATAGGTGCAGGAGTAGGCCATTCGGCCCTTCAAGCCATTCAATATGATCATGGCTGATCATCCAACTCAGTATCCTGTACCTGCCTTCTCTCCATACCCCCTGATCCCTTTAGCCATAAGGGCCACATCTAACTCCCTCTTAAATATAGCCAATGAACTGGCTTCAACTACCTTCTGTGGTAGAGAATTCCACAGACTCACCACTCTCTGTGTGAAAAAAAGATCTTCTCATCTCGGTCCTAAAAGACTTCCCCCTTATCCTTAAACTGTGACCCCTTGTTCTGGAGTTCCCCAACATCGGGAACAATCTTCCTGCATCTAGCCTGTCCAACCCCTTAAGAATTTAGTAAGTCTCTATAAGATCCCCCCTCAATCTCCTAAATTCCAGCGAGTACAAGCCAAGTCTATCCAGTCTTTCTTCATATGAAAGTCCTGCCATCCCAGGAATCAGTCTGGTGAACCTTCTCTGTACTCCCTGTACATACATTGTTGCCCTCATCCTCGACTCTTATCGCTGTTGCTTATGTCCTGAAACATCATAAATGTTTGCATCACTTCAGATACAATCATTCCCCTGCTTGCAAAATCCCGTCTTGCTCCCTATAGACATGCTTCTTCATTTATCCTGTGTGACGCAAGGTCTCACTGTTCATCACATCTGCTCTTACTGGTTCTCCACCTACTCCTCCAAATATTGAATAAAAAATACTAGTATTACCCATTTAATTGCAATGGTTCTTGAAACCTATTGCCAAGCCCAAATCTGAAATAAACACAGAAGTTGCTGGAAATATCTAGAAGATCTGGCAGCATCTGGGAAAAAGTTTCTAAAAAGTTAACATTTCAAGTCAAAGACCTTTCATAAGAACTGGTTGAAAACAATTCTGGCCTATAATGCTTTTGTCATTGTTATTACTACTTCAGCTGGGATCTAATCTGCAATTTATTAGTACATTATATCTTCACCTCATCATAATAACTTGCAAAAACGATCTCTTCAACCAAGTCTTTAGTAAATCTCTCAACTGCTCTCTTTCTAGTTTGCTTTCCATGTACACATTGCTAAGAAGTATTTTGGAACATTATTCACCTTGAGGTGCTATAAAAGAATAGTGTTGTCGCACCGCTGTTGAAACAGATACAACAAAAATTGCTGGAAATGAAAAGTACCATTGTAAATAAAATATATCTGACCTTCTTGATGGATGGGAACCAGCAAACAACATATTGAGCAAGGACCAACAAAAGAGTTTCCCAGATTCAATTCACAGTTCGTTCAGAGTTATCTCATCTTAATGTGGGAGAGCAAATGTTAATTGGCATCAACCCTTATGTTTAGAGAGGAGATAACCAGAGTTCAGATCTCTATCCTGGAGTGGTTTGTAAGATAGAAAAAAATGTGGCAAAAGTAATTGAAAAATAAAATTGGGCACCGTGCAAACTGGACTACTGATTTGTCTTTGCCAGACTTGCATTACTTTTGAATATCTGTTAAGGTTTACACGTGAATAAGACTTGGCTTACACTTGGCTATAATGCATACTACGGTCAAATAACCTGCTGGCAGTTATTCTATTTGCTGACGTTTAGACGGGAAATTTCTTTCAACTTTCTCTGCTCTACTGCCATTATCTCAAGTTGTTAAAAATGCCAAACGAGGCTTTCCACCAAATTTCCCCACCAGTAGAATGGCATCCAAGAACATTCGCACCATTTCTATCAAATTATACCATCTCATAACTGTTTCATATTTTAAGCTGAACTGGCTTTTTTTCCCTTTTAATATTTAAAACTAAAATTGAATCCATAAAGGAAGCAAATGAACATCATTTCCCATCACATTGTTATACAGTCCAGCAGAGCTAAGAAACCTGTGGGAGTTATCACTGGCGTTCCAGAGAACATTTCAAAACTGATGACTCCGGCATTCCAAGATAACATATGTCAAAAAAATGACATCATTGATAACGAATTCAGTGGATGCTTGTCTTTTTATTCCAGTTGTTATTTCCACTGACTTTCTACAAAAATCATATGATTTCACCATGTGCACAAGAACTTTAAAATGTCCCACGACTGGTCTCCTGTCGACCCAGAACAAGTTTCATTTGTTAGTGTCATGGTTTTTGCCAGCTCCTTCAGTGCCTCTATCCTGATCAGTTAGGATCTGATCCCACCAATACCACTGTGAAATATCAGAATATCTCTGATCTCTGCCTAGGTCTATACTTTGGAAAATGTTCACCAACTCTCTGTATCTGACTTGGGACTTTGCTTTAGTAGATCTCCTGGATGGCATACATTGTTTGTTGCACCACTCATACCATGGGAGGAAACCCTTTTTTTTACTCATGTCAAGCATAAATATTTCCAACAAGGCATTTTTTCTAACAACCTTCTCACATACTCACATTGCTTTTTCTCAAGGCTGACCATGCACAACTATCTACTGTTCAAGTAATTTTTTTGGCACATGTATCAATGCACCAATGTTCTGTGCATGATAGCCAATTTTAACTTAGCCCACCCAAGAGAAAATGGGTTGACATGCATATTATATACTAGACTAAGTGGGACGGTTGGGTCCCATGTTCACACGGGAGGGCTGGTCCCCCAACACAATATTCCACCTCTCCACCAATTCCGATATTGGTGGCCAGTGGGGGGGGGCTTTCTGGAGCGCTAGTATGGGTGTTGTGGGCTGAAGGGACTGGTTTCCAGGGCTAGTATGGACATTGTGGGCTGAATGGATTCTTGGGCTGGCAGCTCAGTCACTCGGGTCTGGTGGGCTGGCAGCTCAGTCACTCTGACCTGATAGGCTGGCAGCGCAGTCATTCAGACCTGGTGGGCTGGCAGCTCAGTCACTCAGGCCTGGTGGGCTGGCAGCTCAGTCACTCAGGCCTGGTGGGCTGGCAGCTCAGTCACTCAGGGCTGTTGGGCTGGCATCTCAGTCACTCGGGGCTGGTGGGCTGGCAGCTTAGTCACCCAGGGCTGGTGGGCTGGCAGCTCAGTCACTCAGGGCTGGTGGGCTGGCAGCTCAGTTCCTCAGGGCTGGTGGGCTGGTTGATCAGTCACTCAGGGATGGTGGGTTGGCAGTTCACTCACGGCTATTCCTTGAAATTTCATTTCAAGCAGAGTGCAGGCCACCACATTCAATTTCACAGCATTTCAAGGAGAGTGCCGGCCACCACATTCAATTTCACAGCATTTCAAGGAGAGTGCAGGCCACCGCATTCAATTTCACAGCATTTCAAGGAGAGTGCAGGCCACCACATTCAATTTCACAGCATTTCAAGCAGAGTGCAGGCCACCACATTCAATTTCACAGCATTTCAAGCAGAGTGCAGGCCACCACATTCAATTTCACAGCATTTCAAGCAGAGTGCAGGCCACCACATTCAATTTCATAGCATTTGAAGCAGAGTGCAGGCCAGAAAACAACTCATTGCATTGTCATCAAGGGCTAACAAATCATTTATCGCAAGTACATTGCAGACTCCCAGTTCAGTTGATTCACAACTTAGAATGACAGTTGTGGCCTCTCCGTCGCGATCTTCCAGACTGACTGACTGACGTCCAGGCATCCGGAGTTTTATAGTCCTGCCCCCCCCCCCCCCGCCCCCAGGTGTGGCGTTACCTTCACCGTGGTTTTTTAAACACTCATAACTTTTTTCTTTTTCATCGATCAGAAAAATCCTCAGGGCTGCTTCAGCGCAGGTGGACTGTGAGTAAGATGGCCAAAAAAATCATAGTGATACAGGGTAGCATTTTTTCTAAAATCAATATACAGTGCAGACAGGAAGTGGTCAAGATGAGACTTTTAGTTAGAAAAGATGTATAATTTCATATTAACTACATATATCTTAACTATACTTTTGTGTATTTTGTGATACCAGGGTAAGAAAGCAGTTCTTTGTGAAGCAACAATGATGTTAATGGGCTTGACTTTAAGTCTAATTGTTAGCTTAGTCCCCGTGTGGCACTGGAATGGCCTGCATTTAATAGCCGTCTTTATTTACCCTCTATAAAGGCAGTGGCTCGTCTGCTAAAGCTATGCTGTCCATGCAATGGTATTCTGCAGCACTGATGGCAGTGGAAGCCAAGTCATAGAGTATTTTAAAATAGAGCTTGATAGGATCTTGACTGGTAAGTGCGACAGACGTTATGGGGAAAAGGCAGGAGAATGCGGTTGCAAGGAAAAGATAGATCAGCCATGATTGAATGGTGGAGTAAACTTGTTGGGCCAAATGGCCTGATTCTGCTCCAATGACATATGAACTTATGAGCACAAAAAATGGTCCTTCATCCCAACTTGTCCACACCCATCTTAACTAGCCACATTTGCCTGCTAATGACCCATAATTCTCTGAAATGTTATGTACATGTACTTAGAAACATAGAAACATAGAAATTAGGTGCATAGGCCATTCAGCCCTTCGAGCCTGCACCGCCAGTTCATGGCTGATCATCCAACTCAGTATCCCGTACCTGCCTTCTCTCCATACCCTCTGATCCCCTTAGCCACAAGGGCAATCCAACTCACTCTTAAATATAGCCAATGAACTGGCCTCAACTACCCTCTGTGGCAGAGAGTTCCAGAGACTCTCTGTGCGAAAAAAGTCTTTTCATCTCGGTCTTAAAGGATTTCCCCCTTATCCTTAAGCTGTGACCCCTTGTCCTGGACTTCCCCAACATCGGGAACATCTTCCTGCATCTAGCCAACCCCTACTTGTCCAGAGGTATGTGCTGTTATAGTACATAAAACTGCGTATAGTTTTGGTCTCCTAATCTGAGGAAAGACATTCTTGCCATAGAGGGAGTACAGAGAAGGTTCACCAGACTGATTTCTGGGATGGCAGGATTTTCATATGAAGAAAGACTGGATAGACTCAGCTTGTACTCGCTAGAATTTAGAAGATTGAGGGGGGATCTTATAGAAACTTACAAAATTCTTAAGGGGTTGGACAGGCTAGATGCAGGAAGATTGTTCCCGATGTTGGGGAAGTCCAGAACAAGGGGTCACAGTTTAAGGATAAGGGAAAAGTCTTTAATTCACACAGAGAGTGGTGAATCTGTAGAATTCTCTGCCACAGAAGGTAGTTGAGGCCAGTTCATTGGCTATATTTAAGAGGGAGTTAGATGTGGCTAAAGGGATCAGAGGGCATGGAGAGAAGGCAGGTACAGGATACTGAGTTGGATGATCAGTCATGATCATATTGAATGGCGGTGCAGGCTTGAAGGGCCGAATGGCCTACTCCTGCACCTATTTTCTATGTTTCTATGTTTCTATACCTCAACTACGTCCTCTGGAAGCTCGTTCCATTTATTCGCCCATCAGGTTCCTATTAGATTGTGCCCTTCTCACATCAGATTGATGTCCGCTGGTTTTTGATACCCCTACCTTGGGTAAAAGATTGTGCATTCATCCTATATATTTCCCTCATGATTTTACTGCATACACCTCTTTAACATCCTGCGCTCCAAGGAATAAAGTCCTTGCCTGCGCAATCTTTTCATATCGCTCAGGCCCTCGTGTCCTGGCAACATCCTTGTAAATCTTCTTTGCACGCTTTCCAGCTTAATGACTTCCTTCCTATAGCAGGTTGACCAAAATTGAACACAATACTCCAAATGTGGCCTCAATAACATCTTGTTCAACTGTAACATAAAATCCCGACGCCTATACTCTGACTGACAAAGGCGAATGTACCAAAAGCCTTCTTTACCATCCTATCTATCTGTAATGCCATATGCAGGGAGCTGTGTATAAAGAAGCTAAATGTTAATGGACTGTCAAGATTACAATAGGCAAAATAATTGCATATCTCTTAATTTTCGGAGAAAGCCTAGATTGGGATAAAATTTAAACACCTTTCATGTCAGAGCAGGTTTTTGCCTGAAGAACACAACCCTGACATGGAACATTTTCTTCCAAATACTTACTGCACTAAAACAATTAGAATAAAAACTGACCTATACAGATATTGTTGAAAGCACGTTCTACCATTCCAAGGTTCTTTTTAACGTATCAAATCTAATGGACTCTTATGGGCCTGTCCCACTTAGGCGAATTTTTAGGCGACTGCCAGAGACTCTGCGGTCGCCACATGTTCGCGGATGGTTGCCGGGTAGTCGCCTTCAGGGTCGTGACGAGTTCCCGCATTCTGGGAACTAGTTCGAGCCTCTTTATGGTCGCCGCAAATTTTTCAACGTTACTCCAGCTACTTTGTGTTCATCACTGAGAGTATTAACTGTTGCAGCGGTGTCTGGCGGCATCCAGGGCAACTTCTGTGACATGTGGACTTCTGGGTAAGTACACCGCCATTGCCGACTTCAGCTCTTTCTCACCGTTGGGGCACTTTCTGTGGAGTGCGCCCTCTGGATAAGCACTACCTCTATTACTGGCTCGTTTCCAATGTAAACTTGAGTATTCGTACAATGTTGTGTAAATTACAAACTGCCTGAGTACAGAATTATTACATAAGTACGAGTTTACATAAGTCAGGGAGTGTCTGTATGTTAATATGATGTGAACATATCTGGGAAATGGGGAGCAAACAATTGTATACTTCTCCAGATTTCAACCAGTGGGTGATGGTAAGAACTTTAGCCTGTGGTCGACACGAGAGTTAGCTTCTATTGATCAACATATCTTGAAGAATAATCCTTGTGTTTTTTTGTGTGAGTGTACGTTTTTTGTGTCTCTGCCTTTGTGAGCTGACAAAGCATATTCTTCCATAATTACCAGCTCCTAGCTTTCAAATCAGAAATAAAATTGTATTTTAAAAATTGCATTAAAAATGAAGTCTCGTATTGGTAAACAAGCATTTGTTTTGATAGATTTGAACTTGAAACTTGAACAGGAAAATATCAGGCAGGAAGATATTCTCATATCTGTGCAGGATGTCCTTCAGGAAATGTTCTAAAGTGATCCAGATACTGTCCCATCTAGTGATTAAACTCAGGATAGGGCGTCCAGTAAGATTAAGCTGAAGACAAACGTTGGCAATCTTTTTCTATTTATTTGTTCACAGCTCATGCATATCACTAGCATTTATTGTCCATCCTAATTGCCCCTGAACTCAGTAGCCAGTGAGGAATCAACCACACCAGTGAGCCTGGAGCCACACATTGGTCAGACAGGGTAAAGATGGTAATTTCCTAGCCTGGATGATCTTGGTAAATGAGATGTTTTTTTCAAACAGTGTTATAGTTTAAGTTATATAACACCATCGACTCCACAGTCAAAAAGGCACAACTTAGGATGTACTTCCTGCAGCAGCTGAGGAAACAAAATCTGCCACAGGCAATGATGGTCCAATTCTATATGGCCAGTGTAGAGTGTGTCCTCACCTTCTCCATCATGGTCTGGTTTGGCTCAGCCACCAAGCAAGACACCCGGAGGCTGCAGTGAATCGTCCGATCAGCTGAGAAGGTTGTTGGTTGCAACCTTCCCTCCATTGACAAACTGTACACTGCAAGGGCCAGGAAGCGAGCGGGTAAGATCAGCTCTGACCCCTTTCACCCTGACCACAAACTCTTTGAATCACTTCCTTCTGGAAGGCGACTCCAGACTGTCAAAGCTGCCACAGCCAGACATAAAAACGCTTTTCCACAAGTAGTAGCTCTACTCAATAACCAAAATTCTGTAGCCTCCTTTTGCTCTGGTATTTTATTTATTTCACATGTTTAATCGATTATTTCTTATTAATGTTTTATGTGTCATTCTTAATTGTCACTGTATGTCATGTTGTCACTTGCGAGTGGAACACCAAGGCAAATTCCTTGTATGTGAACACACTTGGCCAATAAACTTATTCATTCATTCAGTTTCATGGTTACCATTACCCAAGACTAACTTTTAATTTTCTACAATCTTAGGTTAAAGTATTTGAGTTCCCAATGCCACGACAGATGCAATCTCATGTCTCTGAATCAATAATTCAGATTCCAGGTTGTGAGCTTTGTAATTTAACGAGTATTCTACCCCTCACAATGCTCTACATGGGCTTCTGAGTTTAAATCCATTTGGTTAAAGGAACCCTGGTTCCAGGGCCGGCCTTAAGCCAATTGGACCAATTGTTCCCAATTGGGCCCCGTGCCCAAGGGGGCCCCGCGCTAGAGTAATCTACTCTCGGCTCAGCAAGATTCTCCCCAGGTGGATGGGGGAGAGAGGGGTGGAGAGAGAGTAGAGAGGTGGAGGGGGGTGAGGGGTGGATGGAGAAGGGGGAGAGGGGGATGTAGGTCGTTCCCTCACAGTCCCGGTGGAGCACTCCCACCCCTCCAGTCGCCGTGTTTCATGCACATAGCCCCTCTCTCTCCTCGGGAAGACGCGGTGAACAATTCAGAGAGGGCCGGACCGGGGGTTGGAGCAACGTTTACAAACCTCGGCCTCAGCTCACACTCGTCCGCTCGGACCCCGGCATCTGCTCCCGCCACCGGCCCTCTCCCTCCCTCCCTCCCTTCTTTCTCTCCTTCCCTCCCTCCCTTCTCTCCTTCCTTTCCTTCCCTCCCTTCTCTCCTTCCCTCCCACACACACATACATAACGCACAGACAGCTAACACACACACATCACGTGCAGACCACACACACACACACACACACACACACACACACACACACACACACACACACACACACACACACACACACACACACACACACACACACACACACACACACACACACACACACACACACACACACCTAAGTGAGGATGGGATAGAAACCCAAAGGGTAGGATGGGGGTGAAGTCCCAAATTTAATGCCTGGACTGTTTTTTCACCAATAGTTATTGGTTTTCCAGGATCTAATTAATTAAATTACTTTTTTTTCATTTCACAGCCACTAAAACAAGTGGTATTGTAACTATGTACTTTTCAGAGGTGATCTACACATTTTGTTTGTTACTTGTAGGCTTACATGTATGCAATTTTATATTAAGACTAGACCAAGTGCAGACCCGTTGGGTCTGTTCCCCCAACGTGCGTTTGCGGAGGGGGGGGGGGGTGGGGGCGGGGCAGTATGTCACTGAGGGTGGGAGAGGGGTGGGGGAAGGGGAAGGGGAGAGGAGAGGGGAAGGTGAGAGGAGAGGGGTTAGGGAGAAGGGGAGAGGAGAGGGGGAGGAAGAGGGGTAGGGGAGAGGTGGAGAGAGAGTGGAGGGGGAGAGAGAGGAGGATGAGAGGGAGAGAGGTGGGGAGAGAGAGAGGGGTGAGAGGAGAGGGAGAGAGAGAGAAAGGGGAGGGTGAGGGGAAGAGTGGGGGGGGGGAGAGGGGTAGCAGGGAGGGGTCCAAGAGCGAGGGGAAGGGGGTGGGGGGAGATGGGGTGAAGAGGGGTGGGGAGAGAGGTCATGGGAGAGGTGAGGAGAGAGAGATGGAGAGGGAGGAGGAGGAGTGTGGGGGCGGTTGTGAGAGAGTTCAGGGAGGGGGTGAGAGGGGTGGGGGAGTGGTGGGGGAGGGGAGGGGAGGAGGGGAAGGGGAGAGAGGGGGAAGAGTGTGGAGGGAGGGGGAGAGGGGTAGGGGAGGGGTAGGGTAGAGAGAGGGAAGAGTTTGGGGGGGGAGAGTGGTAGGGGGAAGGGGAAGAGTGGGGAGGGGGAAGAGTGGGGAGGGAGAGGGAAGGGAGGGGGGAGAGAGGGATGGGGGAGGGATATGGGGAGGTGGGGGATAGGGAGAGAGAAGTGGAAGTGGGGAGGGAGGGAGGGTGAGAGGTGTAGGGGAGAGTGGTGGAAGTGGGAGAGAGAGGGGAAGGGGTGGGGGAGTAGTGGAAGAGGGAGAGAGGGGTAGGGAAATAGGGGTGCGGGGAAGGGAGGGGGAGGGAAGTGGAAGAGTGGGGGGGAGAGGGGGTAGGGGGAGTGGTGGAAGAGGGACTGAGGGTAGGGGAAGGGGGTGGGAGGGAGTGGTGGAAAAGGGACAGGGGTAGTGGGAAGGGGGCGGGGGCAGAGAGGGAAGGGGCAGGGGTAGAGAAGGAAGGGGATGGGTGAGAGAGGGAAGGGGTGGGAGGAGGAGGGGGGTGAGGGGGGGTAGAGAGGGGTGGGGGAAGGGGGAGGGGAGAGGGGGAGGTGAGAGGAGAGGGTGGTGGAGAAGAGGGGAGGAAATGGCGAGGAGAGGGGGAGAGGAGAGGGGGAGAGGTGGAGAGAGAGTGGGGGGGGAGAGAGAGAAGAGGGAGAGAGTGGAAGGGGGAGAGAGAGGAGGAGGAGAGAGAGAGAAAGGGGAAGGAGAGTGGTGGGGAGGGGGAGGGAGAGGGGAAGAGTGGGGAGTGAGTGGGACTGGGGTAGCAGGGAGTGGTGCAAGAGAGAGGGGAAGGGGTGGGGGGGGAGATGGGGGTGAAGAGGGGTGGGGGAGGGGTGGGGGAGGGGTGGGGAGGGGTGGGAGGGGAGGAGGGAGGGGTGAGGAGAGAGGGAGTTAGAGGGGGGGAGAGGGGAAGGGGTGGAGGGGTGGGGAGGGGGTGAGAGGGGGTTCGGGGAGGGGTGAGAGAGGGTGGGGGAGGTGGGAGAGGGGGGGAGGAGGATGGAGAGGGAAGGAGGGAGAGGGAGGAGGGAGAGGGCGAAGGGGAGAGAGAGGGAAGAGTGTGGAGGGAGGGGGAGTGTGGTAGGGGGAGGGGGAAGAGTGGGGAGGGAGGGGGGAGAGAGAGGGGTGGGGGAAGGGGGGAGAGAAGTGGAAGAGTGGGGAGGGAGGGGGTGAGGGGTAGGGGGAGTGGTGGCAGTGGGAGAGAGGGAGGGGAGGGGGTTAGGGGGGAGTGGTAGAAGAGGGAGAGACGGGTAGGGAAAAAGGGGTGGGGGAGAGTGAAGGGGGTGTGGTGTGAGAAGGAGGGGGGAGAGGGAGAGGGGTGAGGAGAGGGAGATGGAGAGGGGGAGGAGAGAGGTGTGAGATAGGGGAGGGAGAGAGAGGTGCGGGAGGGGGATGGGAGGGGAGGGGGAGATGGGGTAGAGGAGAGAGGGGGAAGAGTGTGGAGGGAGGGGGAAGAGTGGGTGGGGGGAGAGAGGGATGGGGTGGGAGGAGGAGGGGGAGGGGAGGGAGAGGGGTGAGGAGAGGGAGATGGAGGGGGAGGAGAGAGGGGTGGGGAGGAGAGAGGGATGGGGAAGGGGGGGAGGGATGGGGAAGGGGGGAGGGATGGGGAGGGATGGGGAGGGAGGGGGAGGAGAGAGATGGGGTGGGGAGGGAGGGGGACGAGTGTGGAGGGAGGGGGAGAGGGGTGGGGGAGAGAGGGGTAAAGAGTGGGGAGGTAGAGATGGGGGGGAGTGGGGGGGGGCAGGGGCTGGGGCAAAGGCAGATGTAAATGAGATCCATTCCGATTGGACATCTGTGAGCATTGGGCATTGTGACATCACACGATGGAACGTTCACCAACATTCTATGGGTGAGAGCAGTTTGATTGTTTTAAGATTTTGAAAAATTGTGGGGGGGGGGGGGGAGGATTTTATTAAAAATGGTGTACGTAAAAACGTCTAAACGTAATGAGGAGCGCCTTTGTGAATGTACAAGCGTAACGTCTGGCGAAATGGAAAAAACGGTTTGAGGGTCCGGTTTTGGCGGAGTAGGGAATCAAAGGTCGAAAATCTTACCTGAAAAAAAAACAGATTGTGACAGCCAGCCGGCGGTCGGCAGACACACACACACAGAGTTTTAAAAGTATATATAGATAGGTAGATAGATAGATATAGATAGATAGATGTAGCTTAGACCTGTTTGGTCCATGAACTCACAGGCACTTTTTAAGCGCACATTTTGATAACTTTCCATTCTACCAGAGGGATATAAAGTCTATAATAGACGTTATTTATATTTCTATGATTCTACAGATCTTGGCTGCGAACCTGGGGTTCACTAAAATTGTTCCCAATTGGGCCCCGCACCTCCTAAGGCCGGACCTGCCTGGTTCATATTTAAGGTAGTCTCTAAATTAGTAATTAGTGAACTTTATATGTTCTCCAATTATCGTGGAAGAAATGTAGGACTAAATATGAATTGGAAAGTGTCTGAAAAAGGGTCCGGACCTGAAACGTCACCCATTCCTTCTCTTCAGAGATGCTGCCTGTACTGCTGAGTTACTCCAGCATTTTGTGTCTATCTTCGATGTAAACCAGCACCTGCAGTTCCTTCCTGCACAGTGATATTTGTTTATATTGTTTGGAGCATAGGTTGAACCAGACAATGTTTTGCACACAGGGAAAATTAAAGTGTTATAATGGGTAACTAAGTCCATCTGCATGTCCTCTCCCCATGTTAAGTAAAAATAGCTGCACTCAATTAGAGCAGCAGTTCTGTTTTTCATTCACTCGCAGACTGAGGCTGTCGCTACTAAAGCCACTGTTTATGGGCTGCCTCTAATTGCCATTGATACAGAGCTTGTGGTGAAAATTTACTTTGTACACCGAGATAATGCGATAGAGAAGGCTTCAAGACATGTCTATATCATGAGAGCAATCCTTCAGAGAGCTGCCATATACTCTTGATTTTAGTAAACAATGTAAAAAGAAGGACAATCAGCATTTGTGGGAACTACCATAATAGACAATAGACAATAGGTGCAGGAGTAGGCCATTCAGCCCTTCGAGCCAGCACCGCCATTCAATGCGATCATGGCTGATCATCCCCAATCAGTACCCCATTCCGGCCTTCTCCCCATATCCCCTGACTCCGCTATTTTTAAGAGCCTTATCTAGCTCTCTCTTGAAAGCATCCAGAGAACCTGCCTCCCTCTGAGGCAGAGAATTCCACAGGAATCTCCACTGTGAGAAAAAGTGTTTCCTCCTCTCCGTTCTAAATGGCTTACTCCTTAATCTTAAACTATGGCCCTTGGTCCTGGACTCCCCAATCGGGAACATGTTTCCTGCCGCTAGCATGTCCAAACCCTTAACAATCTCAATATCCCTCCAACAAATACTTGTATAATTTGGGTGCTGCTGCCAAGGCCAACATTTATTGCCTTTTCTTAATTCCCTGTGAGAAGGTAGGTGGTGAATCATCTTTGCGAAATACATATGGTAGGGTTATCTCACAAAATGAAGTGCCAGCATAGTTGAAGAAATGGTGATATATTTCCAAACCAGGATGGTATGCTGCTTTGTGGGAAACCTGCAGATGGTGGCAGTGCCATGCCTCTGCTGCCGATGTCTTCCTAGGTCGTAGCGCTTTTACATGTTTAAAAAGTGCCATTGATGTAGCCTTGGTAAGTAATTGCAGAGCACTTTATTGATGGCAGTCAATGAGACACCATTTCAATATAATTATGGAGAGAGTCTAGGGTGGAGATTTTTGATTGGAGAAAGGCTAACTTTGAGGGAATGCGTAAGGATTTTAAAGGAGTGAATTGGGACACTTTGTTTCATGGGAAGGATGTAGAAGAGAAATGGAGGACATTTAAAGGGGAAATTGTAAGAGTACAGAATCTTTATGTCCCTGTTAGGTTGAAAGGAAATAGTAAAAATTGGAAGGAGCCATGGTTTTCAAAGGAAAATTGGACACTTGTTTCGAAAAAAGAGAGACATCTACAATAATTATAGGAGGCATGGAGTAAATGAGGTGCTAGAGGAATATAAAGAATGTAAAAAGAATCTTAAGAAAGAAATTAGGAAGGCTAAAAAGAAGATATGAGGTTGCTTTGGCAAGAAAGGTGAAAGTAAACCCAAAGGGTTTCTACAGCTATATTAATAGCAAAAGGATAACGAGGGATAAAATTGGACCATTAGAGAACCAGAATGGACAGCTATCTGCAGAGCCAAAAGAGATGGGGGAGATATTGAACAATTTATTTTCTTCGGTATTCACCAAGGAGAAGGATATTGAACTCTGTGAGTTAAGGGGAAAAAAGTAGAGTAGCTATGGAAACTATGAGATTCAAAGAGGAGGAAGTACTGACACTTTTGAAAAATATAAAAGTGGATAAGTCTCCAGGTCCTGACAGGGATATTCCCTAGGACATTGAGGGAAGTTAGTGTAGAAATAGCAGGAGCTATGACAGAAATATTTCAAATGTCATTAGAAACGGGAATAGTGCCGGAGGATTGGCGTACTGCGCATGTTGTTCCATTGTTTAAAAAGGGTTCAAAGAATAAACCTAGCAATTATAGACCTATTAGTTTGACGTCAGTGGTGGGCAAATTAATGGAAAGGATACTTAGAGATAATATATATAAGCATCTGAATAAACAGGGTCTGATCAGGAACAGTCAACATGGATTTGTGCCTGGAAGGTCATGTTTGACAAATCTTCTTGAATTTTTTGAAGCGGTAACTAGGGAAATTGATGAGGGTAAAGCAGTGCATGTTGTCTATATGGATTTCAGTAAGGCCTTTGACAAGGTTCCCCATGGAAGGTTGGTTAAGAAGGTTCAATCTTTGGGTGTTAATGGCGGAGTAGCAAGATGGATTCAACAGTGGCTGAATGGGAGATGTCAGAGAATAATGGTGGATGGCTCTTTGTCAGGTTGGACGCCGGTGACCAGTGGGGTGCCTCAGGGATCTGTGTTGGGTCCACTGTTGTTTGTCATGTACATCAATGATCTGGATGATGGGGTGGAAAATTGGATAAGTAAGTATGCAGATGATACTAAGATAGGTGGTGTTGTGGATAATGAAGTAGATTTTCAAAGTCTACAGAGAGATTTTGGGCCATTTGGAAAAATGGACTGAAAGATGGCAGATGGAGTTTAATGCTGTTAAGTGTGAAGTGCTACATCTTGGCAGGACAAATCAAAATGGTACATGGTAAATGGTAGGGAATTGAGGAATGTTGTGGAACAGAGGGATCTAGGAATAACTGTGCATAGTTCCCTGAAGGTGGAATTGCATATAGATAGGGTGGTAAAGAAAGCCTTTGGTGTGCTGTCAACAAAATAGAGAGGGTACAGAGGAGATTTACTAGAATGTTGCCAGGGTTCCAGCAACTCTGTTACAGAGAAAGGTTGAACAAGTTAGGTCTTTATTCTTTGGAGCGCAGAAGGTTAAGGGGGGACTTGATTGAGGTCTTTAAAATGATGAAAGGGGTAGACAGAGTTGACGTGGATACGTTTTTCCCATTGAGGGTAGGGAAGATTCAAACAAGAGGGCATGACATGAGAATTAAGGGACAGAGGTTTCGGGGTAACGTGAGGGTGGTGGCTGTGTGGAATCAGCTTCCAGCAGAAGTGGTGGAGGCAGGATCGATTTTAACATTTAAGAGTAAAGTGGATAGGTATATGGATGTGAAGGGAATGGGGGGGTATGGTCTGAGTGCAGGTAGATGGGACTAGGGGAGAACAAATGGTCGGCACGGACTGGAAGGGCCGAGAGGGCCTGTTTCCGTGCTGTAATTGTTATATGGTTATATGGTTATGTGATGGAGTGAGTGAATGGTTACGCTGAGCTTTGGGACTCTTTGTCATTTGTGTTGTTGGAGCTGCAGTCATTTAGTTGCATGCAGTATTCCATCATATTCTTTAGATTGTATCATGTGGATTGGTTTTGGAGTGTCATGCAGTGAGTCTGTTGCTGCTGGATAACCAGCTGCTGGTCTACTCTTCCACCAACAGTACTACTGTGGTACATGAGGTTGGGGTATCCGCTGTTCAAGGTGTTAACCTTCTGTACATCGGTGAGACCAAGCACAGGCTCGGCGATCATTTAGAAACATAGAAACATAGAAATTAGGTGCAGGAGCAGGCCATTCGGCCCTTCGAGCATGCACCGCCATTCAATATGATCATGGCTGATCATCCAACTCAGTATCCTGTACCTGCCTTCTCTCCATACCCCCTGATCCCTTCGGCCACAAGGGCCACATCCAACTCCCTCTTAAATATGGCCAACGAACTGGCCTCAACTACCTTCCGTGGCAGAGAATTCCACAGATTTCGCTGAACACCTCCGCTCAGTCCGACTTAACCTATCTGATCTCCCGGTAGCTCAGCACATTAACTCCCTCTCCCATTCCCAATCTGAGACAATGTTTTGCACACATGGAAAATTAAAGTGTTATAATGGGTAACTAAGTCCATCTGCATGTCCTCTCCCCATGTTAAGTAAAAATAGCTGCACTCAATTAGAGCAGCAGTTCTGTTTTTCATTCACTCGCAGACTGAGGCCGTCACTACTAAAGCCTCTGTTTATGGGCTGCCTCTAATTGCCCTTGATACAGAGCTGTCTTCTTGTGGTGAAAATGTACTTTATACACCGAGATAATGCGATAGAGAAGGCTTCAAGACAAGCGTCAGAGGGCGGTAGAAGCAGGTTCTCTGGATGCTTTCAAGAGAGAGCTAGGTAGGGCTCTTTCTGGCCTGGGCCTCCTCCATTGTCAGAGCAAATTGGAGGAACAGCGCCTCATATTTCGCTTGGGTAGCGTACACCCCAGCGGTATGAACATTGATTCTCTAACTTCAAATCGCCCTTGCTTTCCCTCTGTCTCCATCCCCTCCACCTTTCAAGTTCTCCCACCAATCTTATTGTTTCCGACTACATTCAATCTCTGTCCCGCCCACTCCCCAAACATCAGTCTAAAGAAGGGTCTAAATTCCAGTGAATACAAACTCAGTAGGGCCTCCTTGCTCCTAAACTCAACTCCTCTCGCAATGAAGGCCAACATCCCATTAGCTTTCTTCACTGCCTGCTGCATGCTTACTTTGATGTATAAGCACACCCAGGTCTCGTTGCACCGCCCCTTTTCCTAATCTGATGCCATTCAGATAATAATCTGCCTTTCTGTTCTTGCCACCAAAGTGGATAACCTCACATTTATCCACATTATACTGCATTTGCCATGCATCTGCCCACTCACCCAAACTATCCGAGTCACCCTGCAGCTTCACTGCATCCTCATCGCAGCTCACACTGCCACCCAGCTTTGTGTCATCCGCAAACTTGGAGATGTCACATTTAATTTCCTCATCTAAATCGTTAATATATATTGTAAATAACTGGGGTCCAAGCATCGAGCCTTGCGGCACCCCACTATTTACTGTCTGCCATTCTGAAAAGGACCTGTTAATTCATACTCGTTGCTTCCTGTCTGCCAGTCAGTTCTTTTTCCATGTCAATACCCTACCCCCAATAGCATGTGCTTTAATTTTGCACACTAATCTCTAGTGTGGGACCTTGTCAAAGGCTTTTTGAAAGTCCAGATACACCACATCCACTGGCTCTCCCTTATCCATTCTACTTGTTACTTGTTACATCCTCAAGCATGATTTCTCCTACATAAATCCATGCTGACTTTGACCGATTCCGTCACTGCTTTCCAAATGCGCTTCTGTAACATCTTTAGCAATTGACTCAAGCATCTTCCCCACTAACGATGTAAGGATAACTGGTCTCTAATTCCTTGTTTTCACTCTCCCTCCTCTCTTAAAAAGTGGGATTACATTGGCTCCCCTGCAGTCCACAGGAACTGATCCAGAGTCGAGGGAATATTGGAAAATGATCACCAATACATCCATGATTTCTAGGGCCATCTCCTTGAGTACTCTGGAAAGCAGATCATTAGGCCCTGGGGATTTATCTGCCTTCAGTCCCAACAGTTTACCTAACACAATTTCCTGACTAATGTTGATTCCCTTCAGTTCCTCCCTCCCACTAGATACTTGCAGTTGTAACCAGGAGAGTAGATAAGGACAATCCAATTGTTCTGCTGTACTTCAGAAGGTTATTGGTGATATGACATGCAAGAGATTATTAAATGAAAATAGAGAACAAGAAATTGGAGTTAATGTATTGGCATGCAGCAAGACATGGTTACTGGCGAGAAAACATGTAGGAATAAACTGGTAACGTCAAGGTCAGGTGCTGATAATAACTAAGATGCCACTGTATTCAGTGCTGGATCTCCAGCTGTTCACAGTTCTATATGGGACCATAAATACAAACAAGGAACTGCAGATGCTGGTTTACCAAGGAAAGACACAAAAGGCAGGAGTAACTGGAAAAGAGCACAGAAGACGATAGTCTTTAACACAAACATCCCCACACAGCGGGATCAAAGTTTCCCACTGTGAGAGAAGGCTCCAAAATTCAGTCATATTGTGCTCCCGTGGTCGGGGAGCTCCCGAACCCCCCGCTGTCACCGCTATGGGTGGCCCAATGTTCAGGCCCGCTCGCCGGGGTGATGGAAATCCGATGTCGGGACCAGAGGACATCCTCAGCGGCTTGGAAATCCGAATCGGCCACCTCCTCTGTCCGGAGTCCGCGAAAGGCCACTCCCGAAGTCCACAGGCCACGCTGGGTGGCGAGATTCAACGCTGGCGGCCCTCCCAACTGGCAAAGGGCCGCAGGATTCTTTAACACAAACATCCCCACACAGATCAAAGTTTCCCACTGAAAGGCTCCAAAATTCAGCTCCCGCGGGGAGCGCCGCCCGCGCTGGAAGCTCTACGAACCACAGCTCCGATGTTGAAGCAGCAGGCCCAGCACTCCGGAGCTTCAATGGCGATCCAGGTAAGCAATCGCCCGCTCCGTGATGTATCCAGTGCTGCGCCGCTGCTGCTGAAGGTCTGGTCCAGGTCCCAGGCAGGAAAGGCCACTCCAATCCAGGTGGTCGGCTGCGAGCAGGGGGGCGAGGACGCGACTCAGAGAATAGTCGCGTTCTCGCCAGGCAGTGACTGGGAAACGGTTTCCCCCTTACCCTACCCCCCTCACCCACATAGAAAAGCTAAAGAAATCTCTAACGCAAACTTTTAAAACTGACTAAAAATAAAAAAAAGACAGAAAAACAGACAGACTGTAGGCAGAGGCTGTCATCAATGCGGTGCCCCTAGTGGCCCCCTTATCAGTGGGCCAGATCTGTCTAAAGATCCTGATCAGAAACATCACCTATCCATGTTTTCCAAGGGATGCTGCCTCACCTGCAGTTACTGCAGCACTTTATGGCTTTCCATGGGACCATATGTAATCTAGTCCATGTTTGTCAATGATGACAACTGCGATAACTGTGGTAAGATCTCTGCTCACTTGGGTAGTGAAGTCAAACATAGGCTCATTGAACTTAAAAAGCTAATTCCCCTATTGTAACATCTGTAAATCCATGGTTTACCACTCAAGTCAGAGCCTCATTGGATGGAACAGAACCTGTGAATTCAGCTCAAAATATCTGCTCCCTTAAGTTAGCCCTGCCAGGCTGGATTGTGTATTTGATTTTGCCTGACCACATAGCTTTCCGAATAGACTGCCAATCAGGCCCAACGGATGCGATGGACAATAGCCTCATGAGGGTCACCAGGCCTTATCATGAAAACTAATTTATTTCCCTGGGTTACAAAGTGTGGCCATAATGTTGAATGGCCGTCTTAGTCTGCAACTGTCTGCAAAACCAAGCATTTGCCACCACCTACTGGGAGAGAGCTATAACTTGTATTTGTGAGTGATTAAAAATCAGCCAAACTGGCTAAATGACTGCAGAGACAATAAAAAAAGAAAATAAAAGAAAAATGAAGAAGAAAATGCCTCACATCATAATCAGTTTCTTCATCCATGTGTGCAATCTAAGTAGAGCTTTAATATAATGCTTGCTCATCTCGTGAATCTTTATATAGTTCCTGCACCAGCTCTTAAGTTGGAAGTGAACAATATAAAAAATCTTAGGAAGGAACTGGAGATGCTGGTTTACACCAAAGATAGACACAAAACGAGAGTAACTCAGCGGGTCAGGCTGCATCTCTGGAGAAAAGGAATAGGTGACATTCGGGTCTAGACCCTTCTTCAAGGAGATTCAGGAGTGTGGGAATCTAGAGATATGAAAAGCTTCTAGTTTCCCTCTCTCCTGACTCTCAGTCATAGAGTAATACAGCGTGGAAACAGGACCTTTGACCCAACTTGCCCACGACGGCCAACATGTCCCAGCTACACTATTCCCACCAGCCTGCACTTGGTCCATATTCCTCCAAACTTGTTCTATCCATGTACCTGTCTAACTGTTTCTTAAACATTGCGATAGGCCCAGCCCCACCTACCTCTTCTGGCAGTTTGTTCCATACACCCACCACCCTTTGAGCGAAAAAGTTACCCCTCAGATTCCTATTAAATCGTTTCCCCTTCACTTTAAACCTATGTCCTCTGGTCTTTGATTCCTCTACACTGGGCTAGAGAGACTCTGTGCATCAACCCGATCTATCCCTCTCATGATTTTATACACCACTATAAGATCACCCCTCATCCTCCTGCGCTTCAAGGAACAGGGAGACCCAGCCTACTCAACGTTCCCCTACAGCTCAGACCCTCTAGTCCTGACAACATCCTTGTAAATCTTCTCTGAACCTTTTCAAGCTTGTCAATATATTTCCTATAACATGGAGCCCAGAACTGAACACAACATTCTAAATGCGTTATCACCAACGTCTTATACAACTGCAACATGACCTCCAAACTTCTATACTCAATGCTCTGCCTGATGAAGGCTAATGTGCCAAAAGTCTTTTTGACCACCTTATCTACCAGTGACTCAAACTTCAAGGAACCATGCACCTGCACTCCTAGATCCCTCTGTTCTACAACACTCCTCAGAACCCTACCATTCACCATGCAAGTCCTGCACATGTTAGACGTCCCAAAATGCAACACCTCACACTTCTCTGTATCAAATTCCATCAACAATTCCTCAGCCCACCTGACCAATCGATCCAGATCCTGCTGCACTCTTTCACAACCATCTTCACTATCTGCAAAACCGCCCACTTTTGTATCTTCAGCAAACTTGCTAATCTTGCCCTGTTTGTTCTCATTCAAATCATTGATGTAGATGACAAACAGTAACGGGCCCAGCACCGAACCCTGAGGCACACCACTAGTGTCAGACCTCCAGTTCGAGAAGCAACCTTCCACCATTACCCTCTGCTTCCTTCCATTAAGCCAATTTGCAATCCATTCAGCTATCTCTCCTTGGATCCCATGCAATCTAACCTTCCAGAGCAGCCTACCATGTGGAACCTTGCCGTGGAAATAGTGGATTTAGTCATTGCCAATATTGTACCTACACCAAGAGAAGGATCTCTATGCCCAACTTCCTTCATAAAACTCTGCCTCTTAAGGCACTGCTTCATTAGGTGGGCAGATGTTGTGGGCAGGCGAGGGTTGTGAGGGTCATCCTGCTACTAAACGCTAGACTTTAACTGGATGTTCAACAATTTGGCATTGTTGCCTTCAAATCAACATTATACTTCCTCATTACACTGAGCAAAATTTGACATGCCTTCAATGACTTACAAATTTTAAGAGATGCACCACAAAAATAATGCTGTTTGGTTGCTTCACAGATTACTTTCGGAACGGCTCTGCCCAAAACCGCAAGAAATTGCTGAGTTGTAGACAAATCCCAGTGCATCACACAGACCAGACTCCCCACCATTGACTCCACCTACACTTCACACTGCCTTGGAAAAACAGTCAATATAATCAAAATCGCCCCACCCTGGACATTCCTTCTTCTGCCTGCTCCCATCGGGCAGAAGATAAAGAAACCTGGAAGCGCACATCACCAGAATCTGGACAGCTTCTCCCTCACTGTTATCAGGCTTCGGAATGGTCCTTCCATATGCCTGGGCACTGTACGATTCAATTCCTGCCCATTGAGGACATTGTACGTTGTCTATGGAACTGGTGCACTGCAATGCTGAGAACTATATTCTTCACTCTGTATCTTCCCCTATGCTCTTTCTGCTGTACTTGAGTTTGTTGATTGTATTTATGTGTAATATTATCTGATCTGATTGGATAGCAAGGAAAACAAAGCTTTTCACTGTACTTCGGTACATATAACAATAATAAACCTAAACCTAAACCACCACAAGAGGGCATAGGTCATTATTGTGCAAATTTGCGTACTTGCTCTGTAGAGCACCCAGTGTATCGGATAAAAAAGGGTGTCACTGGCCCTATTTCTCTCCTTCTCTATTTTTGTTATACTATTTTCAACTTTATGAGCCATTTTTTCCTTGCACTATTCTCCACTGGCTGATGAGTGGAGCCCTAACAACGCTGAAGGAGCTTGATACCAACCAGGTTAAAGCAGCCTGCTTGATTGGCACTTCTTGAACCACCCTAAGCATATGTTCCCTCCATCACTGGCACACCATCTACGAAATGCAACAAACTGCCTCGACTCCACCCAACAGCAGCTCCCAAATGCACAACCTTTACCATCAAGAAGGACAAAGTTAGCTGGTATATTGGAACACTGTTAGTTTAGTTTAGAGATACAGCAGAAACAGGCCATTCAGCCCACCGAGTGCACACCAACCAGCGAACCCTGCACACTAACTCTGTCCTACACACACTAGGGACAATTTACAATTATACCAAGCCACTTAACCTACAAACGTGTATGTCTTTGGAGTGTGGGGAGAAACCAGAGCACCCGGGGAAAACCCACGCAGGTCACAGACAGCACCCATGGTCAGGATTGAACCCGGGTCCTGGCGCTGTAGGGCAACAACTCTACCACTGCGCCACTGTGTCATGCAGGTTCCTCAACAGGATGTCCACCTTCCTGATTTTGGAAGTATATTGCCAGTGTTGCAACATCACTAGATCTAGAATTCTCTCCCCAACAGCAATGGAAAAGCATCTTCGTCAGAAGGACTGCAGCGATTCAAGAAGTGATCTCACTGTAATATTTCCAAACTAATTAAGGATAGACAATTAACTCTGGCCTTGATGGTGATGCCCAATCTTAGCAAATGTATCAACTAAAAAAAAAAGATCTTCCATTCTGGAAAACACCAAAAAACATCTCTGGCTAAAGGAATTCCTATGTCAATAAAAATGATTATTAATAGTTTTGAGAAAAAAGCATGACAATGCAGTTAATACTGCAAAAATTAGTTACAGAATGGAGCAATGACTTTGCAAAGAAATCTACATCAGTTAAAGATCATTTATTGGAAGTACAATGCAGTCAAATTATGAAGTATATTTCACAGACCACTTCTGGTGAACACTGCCCACCACATCACAAGTGCTGACCTCTCCACCACCTATAGGAGGCAATGTCTCAAAATGGCAGCCAGCACCTTCAAGGACTAACACCACCCAGGCAATGTTCTCTTTTACTCCTGCCATCAGGAAGAAAGTATAGATCTGAAAACTGTAACGTCCAGATTCAAGACCAGCTTTGTCCCAATGACCAGTAAGCTATATTGAACACTACAAACTCCAACTAAACTCTGAACTACGAGCTGCCTTGGTTACACTAGGAACTTCAGGCATTTTTTGTCTGTACTATACTGGGTCTTTTTTGAATTTCTTTTTTTTAATGTTTATGTGTTATATTATCCGTTGAGTACTGTGTTTATAAACCAGCTGTGCTTCTGCAAGTAAGAATTTCATTGTTCCGTTCCATTACATATTACAATTAAAACACTTTGGCGGTCGCAAAAATGACAACTACGTTTTGATAACTGGTTTTATTCACAAAACAGCTATTTAGCTTGCAGGCCCTTACAACATGTCTGACCACAACGGTGGTCAGCACTCAACTGCCGCGCGAAAGCGAAATCGCGCAAAAACATGCAGCCCCTCCCGAGTCACGTGACCGCGGCTTCCGAACGCCAGGTTCGATACCTGCGTGTGCCACCAGGTGCCGCTACAACACACTTGAATCTTACCTTCAGAAAGGGAAACGAGAGACATAGACGATGTTGTAGTGAGGTCTACAACACATGTATTAAAGATATGCAAACAAGTAATGATGGAAAAGGAAACAGGCCATTGTTAGCTGTAGCTAGGTGAGAACAGAAGCTGGTGTGACTTGGGTGGAGGAGGGAAGGGGAGAGATGGAATGCAGGGGTTACTTGACGTTAGATAAATCAATATTCATACCCTTGGGTTATAAGCTGCCCAAGCAAAATATGAGATGCTATTCGTTCAATTTGCGTTTGGCCTCACTCTGACAATGGAGGAGGCCTCGGACAGAAAGATCAGTGTGGGAAAGGAGAGTTAAAGTGTTTGGGAACCAGGAGATCAGGCAGGTGCAGGCGAACTGAGCTGATGAAAGGCTTGTTCTCCCAATCACAATTATTTCAGCTGTCCCACTAGTGTGGTTAAGAAAACAATTATTGATGCAAGAGCTTATTTTTCAAATAAATAATTAACTACAAACGAACAGAATTGTTATTGGATGGTGAAAACCTGTTAAGCTTACTAAAATATTAAAAGTTGTCACTAGATGTCAGTATACCCCTAGTCAGAGATTCAGAGCATTGCATCACATCACAGGGAAAAATATCCTCCATGCTGCAGGACAAGTTTCCTGAAATTATCACATTTATTCTTTGAACAAAATATTCTAAAGTAAATAGGATGGCAGAAAGCAAAGGAGCGTTTAGAGCACTGATTTGTAAACATTTCGCTATGATTATTTTATAATAAAGTACATCAATTCATTTTAATAAAAAGGACTCAAAGTGCTGGAGTAACTCAGGGGGTGCAGCACGGCTGGAGACCATGTTCTCCAGAGATGTTGTCTGACCTGCAGTTCCTTGTTTCTTCAGTTTCTTTCAGCAGTTGAGGTACAATGGAGACCTTAAAAACTCTCAGCATAGCTTAAATAATTTAGAAATTCACAAACAAACCCAAAAAAACTGATTTTGACAATAGAAAATAAATAATTGCATTAAAATAAGTAATACATGGTAAATGGTAGGGAATTGAGGAATGCTGTGGAACAGAGGGATCTAGGAATAACTGTGCATAGTTCCCTGAAGGTGGAATTGCATGTAGATAGGGTGGTAAAGAAAGCCTTTGGTGTGCTGGCCTTTATAAATCAGAGCATTGAATATAGGAGTAGGGAAGTAATGTTAAAATTGTACAAGGCATTGGTAAGACCAATTCTGGAGTATGGGGTACAATTTTGGTCGCCTAGTTATAGGAAGGATGTCAACAAAATAGAGAGAGTACAGAGGAGATTTACTAGAATGTTGCCAGGGTTTCCAGCAACTATGTTACAGAGAAAGGTTGAACAAGTTAGGTCTTTATTCTTTGGAGCGCAGAAGGTTAAGGGGGGACTTGATTGAGGTCTTTAAAATGATGAAAGGGATAGACAGAGTTGACGTAGATACGTTTTTTCCCATTGAGGGTAGGGAAGTTTCAAACAAGAGGGCATGACATGAGAATTAAGGGACAGAGGTTTCGGGGTAACGTGAGGGGGAACTTCTTTACTCAGAGGGTGGTGGCTGTGTGGAATCAGCTTCCAGCAGAAGTGGTGGAGGCAGGATCGATTTTAACATTTAAGAGTAAAGTGGATAGGTATATGGACGTGAAGGGAATGGAGGGGTATGGTCTGAGTGCAGGTAGATGGGACTAGGGGAAAACAAATGGTCGGCACGGACTGGAAGGGCCGAGAGGGCCTGTTTCCGTGCTGTAATTGTTATATGGTTATATGGTTAAATAACTTCTGTCCCAGGAATCCTCATTGAAATGACCAGATTTCTGCCAGGACTGCTCGGGGTGGCTCGGGTCCGCTGCTGAACTCCACCTGGATTCTGGCGCTGCCAATCTTCCGTTCCCATCTCTCGCAGCGTCCGAGCAACCAGCCCAGTGTAAAGCCAGGCGCAGGTAGTGTTTACAAGCAAAACACCGCACCAAGGAACTGGACAAAATAAAAGAATGGCCCGGATATAGCTCTAAAAAAAAATCATGAAACGACAAAACATGTAAATTGAGCTGTAGACATTTCAAGTAAAACCCCCCTACTCCCCCCCCCATCTTTCCTCTACCCCCACCCTTCACCCCGATGCGCTCATGTCTCCCACTATCTTGCGCGCAACCTCCAGTCATCCTGCTCCTTTCCCCTCCTTCCCTCAAGTTCCTCCCTATCATCAACGCCACCCTCACACGACCTTTCCCCTCTGGCTTTATAATTCACTCTTCCTCCTCCTCTTTTTTCTTTACCCGACACCGTGTTGTCTAATTTTCACCAGTCTTTGCCACTTACTCCATCCACGTGTATACCACCTCCCTCACCTATATTACCTATCACTTGCCAGTTTTATCTGGCCCCACCTCTTTTCCAGCTTTCTCTCCCCCCCCACAATCTAATCAGTCTACCGAAGGGTCCCAACCCATAACTTCATCTGTCAATTCCCTCCACAAATGCTGCCTGACCCGCTGAGTTTGTGTTCAGATCAGGATTCCAGTATCTGCAGTTCCTTGAATCTCTATGGGCCAAACGCGGGCAGGTGGGACTAGTGGAGCAGGGACATGTTAGCCAGCGTAGGCAAGTTGGTCCAAAGGGCTTTTTTCCACACTGTATCACTCTATTACTCATTTTGCAGCATTCGTATACTGGATTATAGCGGCATTTGGAGTAAAATGTGGAGAAGTGATATAATTTATGGACTTTGAATTTCGCCGATGGAAATGATACACTACAATGCTGAGAACTATACTCGATACTCTGTACCTTCCCGTTTGCTCTATCTATTGTACTTGAGTTTGACCTGATTGTACTTATGTACATTAGTATCTGATCTGATTGGATAACATACAACACAAAGCTTTTCACTGTGCCTCAGCAGATGTGACAATAATAAACCTAAATAGACTGAAAACAAGTTGTTTTCCCTTCCAGGTGAAACTTGCCTTTCATTTCCTTATTTTCTCATTGACTCCTTTTTTGCCTTGTCACCTTGCCACTTATTTGCAGAACGCTGTCATTGAAAGCAGTTAATTAACTGAGCAGCACATCACCGGGGCAAGAGATTTGAGGGTTTGGAGGCTAATTCGCTTTTGCAAAAATAAAATTGTCTCTAGTGTGCAGGGAGTGGATGAGAAAGTGGGATAGCATAGAACTTGTGTGAACAGGTGATGGATGGTCAGCGTGGCCTTGTTGAGCTGAGGGGCCTGTTTCCATAATAAGACCATGAGACATAGGAACAGAATTAGGCCATCTGGGCCTTTGAGTCTATTCTGCCATTCAATCATGACTGATCTATTTTCCTCCCTCAACCCCATTCTCCTGCCTTTTCCACATAACTATTGACACCATTACTAATCAAGAACATGTCTATCTTAAAAATACCCTATGTCTTGGCCTCCAGGGCTGTCTGTGGTAATGAATTGCACAGATTTTTCACATTCTGGCAAAATAAATTCCGCCTCATCATCCCTTTATTCTGAGGCTGTGGCCTCTGATTCCATGCTGTATCACTAAATCACTGGAGGTGCAGGCAAAACTATAGGCAATAGGTGCAGGAGTAGGCCATTCGGCCCTTCGAGTCAGCATCGCCATTTACTGTGATCATGGCTGATCATTCACACTCAGTACCCCGTTCCTGCCTTTTCCCCATATCTCTTGACTCCGCTATATTTAAGAGCTCTATCCAACTCTCTCTTAAAAGCACCCAGAGGATTGGCCTCCACTGCCTTTGAGGCAGAGAATTCCACAGATTCACAACCCTCTGTGTGAAAAAGGTTTTCCTCATCTCCGTTCTAAATGGCTTACCCGATATTCTTAAACTGTGGCTCCTGGTTCTGGACTCCCCAACATCGGGAACATGTTTCCTGTGTCTAGCTTGTCCAAACCCTTAATAATCTGAAGAAGGGTATATGCTTTTTGTGTACCCTCAATAAGATTCCTTCTCATCCTTCTAAATTCTAGAGTATACAAGCCCAGTCACTCAATTCTTTCAACATGACAGTCCCGCCATCCCGGGAATTAACCTGGTGAACATACGCTGCACTTCCTCAATAGCAAGAATGTCCTTCCTCAAATTTGGTGACCAAAACTGCCCACAATACTCCAGAGGTGTGGTCTCACGTGGGTAGAGAGAGAACACGCAAACTCCACGCAGACTACACAGGAGGTCAAGATCAAACTCAGTTTTCTAATGTTGTGAGCGTTAACTGACACATAGTGCTGAATTGCACTTTTGGTCCTTTTGATATTGCCATGCCTGACCATCCTTTCATAAACCCTGTTATTTGTTCTTCCCTCCCACCAAACCCAACCTCCTCTACTCACTGTGACTTAATCTGTAACATCTCCATCGTTTTCCAGTTCGACAAAAGAGCATCAGTCTGAAATATTAGCTGTTTCTTTCTGCGCATATACTTCTTAATTATGTTAAAGGTGTTTAACCATTTCCTAGTGTTTAAATATGTTTTTTTTTCTTGACAATTTTAAAAGTAATTTATAGTTTATGCTAAGAGTTGTCAAGTTCTCCACCACACCCTTCCTTGCTTGCTATCGAAGGGTTTGTCAGGGACGGTCCGCAGCTCAACGTTGCTGTTACCAGCCGCCTTGTTTCTAATTCTCCAGGGTGAATTTCATGAGTGTGTCCAGCCCCTTGTGTTTTACTTCAGATTTTTATCACATGCAATGATTTGTTTTAATGTTCCTTTCTGGAAAGAATACAAATCTGCTTACTGACTTACTTTGGTCTGCATTATATAAGCTGCAGTTTCCCAGAACTCCACTACCCACATCCTGCATAAAACCTTGTCTATTTCCTGCACTTTGAGCTGCACTTTGGGGTGATGGTTTCAAAATCCTTAGCTTCAAATTTCAGCTGGATCGTGCTCCACATTTTGCTACTTCTCCAGCGTGACATTTTGTTCCTTTTCTCTGCCAGCTCTGCCGTGTCATTTCCTGCACCTTCCCTGCTACTATGCACCTCTGTCACCGCTTGCTGTGTCATTGTTAGAAGAGTATTATGTTGCTGTCACTCGCTTTTAAACAAATTGTTAAAGGCTACTTACTGTTTCCCAAACTGTATTAAAGTTAGTCAAGAATCTGAAACATATTAGAGTCACACAGTAAAGAAACAGGCAGGTTTACACTAATCCTATTTACCAACATTTAGTGTGTGGTCTACTGTGTCTTAACAATTCAGGTTCACCCACTCTCTGCAGCAACTAATTTCATTGTCCTGTTGCTGGTATATATGACAATTAATCACTCTTGACTCTCTTTTGAATACACTTTTCTGCAGATGGTCAAAGAACTTGCTGACACTCATCCAGTGGGGGAAACAAATAAAACTGCAGAACAAAAGCTGGAAAAAACAAAATCAGAATTGCCAAAGAACTGTGCCAAAAAGCAGCATCTGCAGAATGAGAAGTGAGTTCTAGACTCTTCATCAGATCAGGAGTTGGTGATGAATCTAATCACCAATGCCTGACCTCGTTGAGAGATGATCCTGAGACATGGAAACAGATTCTCTTGTCTGGGCCTTTATTATAGGATCTTTATTGTCCAGGGACAGTGTGCGGGCAAGGACAGGTTTAAATAATTGAGACCCAAAATTTGTGCAGCCGAACCTTAAAATGTAATTTCAAGGTATTAGCTCAATGCTGTTAGCGAGGAAATGAAACTAAGCTATTGTTTAGCAGGTTTAAAATAATTTATTTGACTTTGACTTACAATGGGAAAAAAAAAGTAGACATTGTGTCATTCTGGGCTGTTCTCACAAAGAATAATATTGGCAGCTTGATTATAAATGAGATTTTAAATTCGATTCGCAGATGACATTTGGCAACGATAGTATTAAATCTACTAGATAGACTTAATCAGAGCAGAAACCAAATCAGTAATTTATGCTTCATGGAAATTATGATTCTAAAGTGTTATGCCTTTATTCCTTTGTTACAAATTTAATCTTTAATATTTAATCTTTGCCTTTTTGTCTTTAATCTTTGTTAACTTGAAATCATAGCTGGGGCACATTGGTGTCTTGAACTGGAAGCACATGAAATATTGGTCTAAAAGCCACCAGGAGTCACACTGGACATCTGCAACTAAAGCCACAACCATCTGCTGAAGACATCAATGCCCTAATAGTGGTGTTACTTTTTTAAAATATCAGTTCCAGCCACACAAAGGGAGAAAAGGTATTTCCTGAACCACCACTTCACCAAGACTTAGCACAGTAAGTATGTATTTCCAGACTAACCATTAACCAAGCATGGACAGTGAGAGAATATACGTGGATAAGGTGGGAGGGGGGTGTGCAAGGATGGAGAAAGGATCAGAATAGTAATTTGGTTAAAGATAAATATTTGGGCCAAACAATTAATAATTAATAGAAAATCAGGTAACAACTCATATCTTCTGCCATTTTAGATTGATTAATTAGTAGGACTGGATGTTACAATCCCTAAGATTTCACTACAATTGACATTCTTGGGTATGACCACTAGGTGAATTTTGCTAACATTCAGACACATCTTCAGTTGTGTACCTCAACGTCACTGGGTGTTTCGGCCTTTTATCACAAGACACCCTCAGTCGAGGCAGGCCCACCACGGGTTGATCAGACCTGGGTGTGTGTCTTATTGCTAGCCTCGAGATGGTCACGTGGCAGCCCAGACAGCATCTTTCCTCTTCAGCCACAGCCAGTGACTGCTCCGTTCGGCGGCAATGACAAGGTCTTTTATTGCCCTCCTTTGTGCCTGCCCTTTGACTCCTACTTCCCTCAGGAGCCTTGCGGTGAAACTGGCTACAAAGCCCCTGCACCCCACCTCCACTGGACACAACCTTACCCTCCAACCTCTCTCCTCTGCCTCTGCTGCAAGGTTTGAATATCAAAGCTTTTTCCTTTCATAAGCTTCGTCCACAGCCTCCTCCCATGGGACCGTCAGCTCAATGATCAAAAAACGCCGACGGGAGTTGGACCAGAGAACGAGGTCTGGTCGCACGTTGGTAACTGCGATTTCAACTGGGAACGAAAAGCCTCTGGCCTAGGTCAACACGCATTTCCCAGTCCCTGGCTGCGTTCAGTGGGCATGAGTTGAGAGGCGAGGGGTTAGTCCTCCGTTTCTCTCCTCCCGGATGAAGTATGGTATTTACGGGAATGTTATCGGGGCATTGATAGGCATGGCTTTGGTGGTAACTCTCTTGCACTCGAGTTCAGCTGCCAAACACCTCAGCACCTGGTTGTTTCGCCAGGTGCATCTGCCTTGTGTTAGGCTGGTCTTACAACCGACCAGGATGTGCTTGAGGTTTGCTGGAACTGCACACAGGGGGCAGGCTGGATCCTCTCCCAGCCAAAGATTTAGGTTTGTGGGAGAGGGAAGGACGTCATATGTGGCTCTGATAATGAAGCTCAACTTATTTGACTCCATGGTCCACAGCTCTCGCCATGTGATCTTCCTCCGCTCAACGCCATCCCACGTCATCCAGCGGCCTTGTTTGGCTTGGGATATGGCTTTGGCACACCTGGCTGCTTCTTCCTGGTGGCGCACCTCCTCCACCACCAGGTGCCGACGTTCAGCTGGAGTCGCCTTTTGCCAGGTAGGTTTCACTGCTCCCAGGCCAAAGCCCCCTCGGCCTTGTTGGACATGGCCCACTATGTCCCGGTGTTGGAGGGCGGATTTTGCGTCCAGTACCACTGTTGCTGGAGTCCATTTCCTCCCTGTTGCTAGGGTTGGAGCAACACCTCTTATTATTGGGTTCTGTGATTCTGTTAGTCATGTCCAGCCTCACTTTGGTACATTTGTACTCCTCCACCAGGCTTGAGACCGGCAGTGAGAGGGCTCCATTCCCATAGAGTCCTATGCTGCCGAGGCATCTCGGTAGCCCAAGCCACTTCCTCACTTGTGAGTTCACCAGTCTTTCCAGCTGGTTGGCATGGGATCAAGTGACCTCATAGATGGTAATTGGCCACATGAGTCGAGGCAGTAGACCGAATTGAAGGCACCTAAGCTTTAGCTTCCCTGGGAGAGCTGTATTGTTGATTTGCTTGAAGTAATAATTAATTTTCTATAAAATAATAACAATTAAGATTAACCCATTGATGGTCCACCACTAGAAGCTCAAATGTAATTCAAGGTCTTCAGTGCATCCAAAGAATTTGTTACAACTCTATTATCAAACAAAAATTGACACCGTCACTAAGAGATAAAAGGAGAGATGACTATAAGATTGGAAAAATAAAAAGTTTTCAGGAGTTCCAAAGGAGGCTTGGGAGGGAATTCCAGAAGGGCCTAAATAAGACAAGGCATAGGAGGGAGATATCTGTCTGAGAAAGATTAGAGATATGGAGCGTGAAATCATGGAGGGGTGGCCTTGCCAAAAGGAACCATAGTATGCAAGAGAGGGGTAATCAGTGAGTTGACTTCAGTGCCACTTTAATGCCCATTTAGAGCAAGAAAAGTTAATTGGAGATATCATCTGCAGAGTTTCCAAAGAGCTAGTCATCCAGCTGCCTTTTAGCAAATAGTAGTGAAGACATGTTATTTTGCACCAAGATGAAGGAACAAAGAAAGCCACCCAAAACAACATGGCCTTATAGCCAAATCCTTTCAAATGAAGGTGACTTTATTCCACTTTGGATTCGGAGGTGACTGATTGAGCCAATATGAAACCTGCTGGTGCTTCCATGATTGGAGGTGCTTGATGGGCAGTTGGATGCGATTAATTCAGTGCATCAACGCAGTCATCAGAAAGGATAAAAATAAATGGTGATATACCTCACATTAGCAAGTCGACTTCACAAGTCTGTGAACAACATGGACTGCCCAAGGGAGTTGAGCGAGTGTAATTAGGACCTCATTGCTGGGGATGTTAGACTGGGAGAGGACACTGATGTAGGTTAATTTATCCTTCCAATGGATTTGGAAGATTTGGCAGATAAGGCATTAGTGATATCTTTCCTGTGCCAGCTACAGACAAGTCCAGGTCAGAGTTCATAGAGAAACAGGGTCTTCGGCTCATAGTTCGAATATATTAATTTCACTTTAATCTAATAGTTTTTTCCATTTTCCCCACAAAATTAGTCCATTCACCTATACACTAGGGACAATTAACAGTGATCATTTAAGTTACCAGCCCTCATCTTTGGGATGCGAAAGGAAGGTAGAACACCTAGAAATGTGCTCACAGACCGCACCCAAATTTAGGATTGAACCCAGGTCCATCACAGGTTCTGACTTCCCCACCAACAAAGGGATCCATGGGAAGCACTAGCTCCAAAAGACAGCCAATATCAAAGACCTACACCACCCAGTCATTTTGGCATTACTACCTGAAAGAAAGCAGAGGGTTGAGTAACACAGCACAACACTAACTTCAGCAACCATGACCTTTTATGGACTGTGTGGTTGGGTTGCACTATGAGCTTTGATTTCTGCAATACTATGGTTACCTAGTATTATTAGCGAAACTTGGGCAAGTCCAACATCGAACAATGCTATATCATTGCCCCGCCACATTCTTCAATCTTTTCTGACAAAATGCTGCACCTCAATTCCAATAAACCGTGAAGTGGAGCTGATCTTCAGAAACAATGGAAACAATTCAACCAATGGCAATTGAACGTTAGTTACCAAATATCATTTATTGCAACAGTAGACTCAAATGTTACTTGCCAAATATACTTGTACCCAGGAAACATCATTGATATGGGTATTAATAGGGGTTTAATGAGCCACAGACACCAAATGTAAAAACGATAACAAATCCAGTACTTTTGATGCTGCTCCTAAATGAGCAAAGGATCTGACCTAATACCGGAGCTGATTTAGAGTTTATATTTTTAAATTACATTGATTTAACAATACACCATATTAGTATAATGGAACTTTTATTCTGAAAATATGGCAAGGATCTAAGGCACTTCAAACATTTAAATACACACCACAATTTAAATGTGACAACATTTCAGCCTTATAAATATGCACAAAAATCCATGTATAATACAGGGCTTTAATTGGACAGGTCGATATACAAATAATACCTCATTGTCACCAAAACCAAATTAGATACAAATGACAAATTCTAAAATAATTAAAAAGCTGTGTTCAATAGTAAATTGTTATTCATGTAAATTTATTTTAGGCTATGTATAAAATAGGTTGAAAATACTGTATGACAATTTTTAACGATACAAACAATTTTGTTTGATATATAAAAGTTTCAATAATCAGGAGATAGTTTCTGTGATAAAGGGAAACCTATACAGAGGTCATTCCCTCAAATCATCTTAATTTTAATGTTACCATTTTATTCTATATTTTCATCAAATATAAATATAGTTCTAAAAAGTATCATGACTCTTATTTTAATGAAGTTTATATAGACAAAAATATAGATTATAACTTCTAACATTGAATGCAGTCAAATGAAACCATCACATATTATGTGATCACCAAGGACTAAAAAACAAAGATGGAATTTTAAACACTCTGATAAAGCTTGCAACATCAGCACCGTAATGCTAAGCATCATGAAGAGTGAATAATGCCAGCTCCCATAAAGCTTTTCAGTTTAGTTGCTGGTCAATGGATTGGCAGAGCTACCTTTAGTACTATTGCTAAGAAACAGTTATTTTGCTGGTGAGCTCAGGCACACATTTACATTCAGTATCTGTCAATATTAACAATACATAGCAGCTTGGTAAAGGATTAGGTGAATGGGAAGTACTAATCAATCAAATTTGCTTCGGCGCGTTGGACTTGGAGAGGTTTTCCTTCCTAATCGAGGTGTTCCCTTTTAAAATAACAAAGAACAGATTTAGGAGCTGGAAAGCTATAACACATTCAATTAAAAGTATACATTGAACACTACTGAAATAATTTTAATGTTCAAATATCAATATTAAAATTTTAAATATTTTGGAAAAGAAAAGTAAGTTTATTGGCCAAGTATTCACATACAAGGAATTTGCCTTGGTGCTCCGTCCACAAGTAACAACATGACATGCCACAGTTACGAATGACTCAGAAAACACTAAACATTAATAATAATAAAACATTAATGATAAAACACCATTGATCAAGCATGTCAACCAACAAAATACCAGATCAAAGGGAGGCTACAGATTTTTGGCTGTTGAGTAGAGCAACTACTCGCGGATAAAAACTGTTTTTATGTCTGGCTGTGGCAGCTTTGACAGTCCGGAGTCGCCTTCCAGAGGGAAGTGATTCAAAGAGTTTGTGGCCAGGGTGAGAGGGGTCAGAGATGATCTTGCCCGCTCACTTCCTGGCCCTTGCAGTGTACAGTTCATCAATGGAGGGAAGGTTGCAGCCAATAACCTTCTCAGCTGATCAGACGATTCGCTGCAGCCTCCAGGTGTTGTGCTTGGTGGCTGAGCCAAACCAGACCATGATGGAGAAGGTGAGAACAGACTCTAAGATGGCCGTGTAGAATTGGACCATCATTGCCTGTGGCACATTGTGCTTCCTCAGCTGCCGTAGAAAGTACATCCTCTGTTGTGCTTTTTTTACTGTGGAGTCAATGACCAACCCCCACTTAAGACCTTTGGAGATGATGGTTCCCAGGAACTTAAAAGAATCAACAGATGTGACTGTGGTGCTGTTGATGGTGAGTGGGGTGAGGGGAGGGGGAGCTCTCCTAAAGTCTACAATCAATTCCACTGTCTTAAGAGCATTGAGCTCTAGGGTGTTGCTACGGCACCAGGATGCCATCTGTGACACTTCCTGTCAGTAGGCAGATTCCTCCCCATCCTGGATCAGTCCAATCAGGGTTGTGTCGTCCCCAAACTTGAGAAGCTTGACAGAGGTGTCTGTGGAGGTGCAGTCGTTGGTGTAGAGAGAGTAGAGGAGAGGAGAGAGTACGCAGCCTTGCGGTGCTCCTATGCTGAGCATTTGCGGGTTCGAGATGCGCTTTCCCAGCCACACATGCTGCTTCCTGTCTGTCAGGAAGCTGGTGATCCACCGACAGAGGGGTTCAGGCACAGTCAATTCGGAAAGCTTGGAGTGTCGTAGCTCTGGCACAATGGTGTTGAATGCAGAGCTAAAATCTTCGCATAGGTCCCCTGGCGGTCTAGGTGCTGTAGGATGAAGTGCAGGCCCAGGTTGACTGCATCATCCACAGATCTATTGGCCCGATATGCAAACAGCAGAGGGTCCAGCAGGGGGTTTGTGATATTTTTCAGCTTGGCCAGCACAAGCCTTTCGAGTGTCTCCATGACTACAGAGGTCAGTGCGACAGGCCTGTAGTCATTAACACAAGTAATCATTGCCTTTTTGGGTACAGGGACAATAGTGGAGACTTTGAAGCAGGCAGGGACAGCACATGTTTGTAGGGACTGGTTAAAAATGTCTGTATAGACCGGTGCCAGCTGTTTGAAACACAGCTTAAGAGTAGAGGGGGAGTAGAGTAGAGTAGAATGGCACAAATAGGCATTGCTTGACCAATGTTCTAACCAATTTACATTATTCTAATGCAATTTTTTTCCATTCAGTTCTTTCAAGTCTAGAGTCACGAGCCATTGGCCTGACTCATACATGCCTCATCATAGTTAGACCTATCTAACCCATATCCCTCTTAAGCCTTTCCTATCCATGAATCTGTCCAAATGTTTTTAAAATGTTATTATTGTACTTGCCTCAACAACTTCCTCTGGCAGCTTGTTCCATGTACCCACTATATACCCTCCACATTCTGCATGGAAAAAGTTGCCTCTGGTTGCTTTTATTTTTACCCTCACCTGAAACCTCTTGTGCTTGGTGCTCATACCCTTGGAAAAAAACATGGCCCTTTCTTCCTATCTAATCCCCTCTTGATTTTATGCCCCACTATATGATTACCCCTCTGCTCCAGAGAACAAAGACCTAACCTGCCCAACCTCTCCCTACAACTCAGGGAGCTTCAAGTCCCGGCAACATACTCATAAATCTCTGCACCCTTACAATACTCCAAGTGCTCCCCAAGTTGAAAGAACTGAAATGTAATTCCCACCAAGATATTTAACATTCATATAAGGTGCAACACAGATCCCCCTCAATAAAGCACAGGAGCAGTGTATTGGATGAAGGCTTGAAACTCCAGCTAACTACAAGGACAGAATTACTTGGAAAGGTGAATTAATAATTATTAATATAAATGTACCTTAATTTATTGGCAAATGTAGGTGTAATTGTAGTCAATATTCTTATCATTTTTACTATTTAAGTACAATGAACTCTATTTAGATATTGGTTACCAAAAACAAGAGTGGATTAAGGCAATGAAAAACAGATGCTGGAAAATTAAAAAAACCTGGAAGCTCTCAATGGGTCAGGCAGCATTGGTGATGAGAGAAACATTTCCGGTCAAGAATCAGCCATCAATACTGAAGAAGTGAGAAAACAAGAATGCTTTAAGTTGCAGAGAGGGAGGGGGAAGCTGGAGAGACCCGAAGGAATGTCTGAGATAGGTGCAAGTCAAAGTTGCCAAGGCAACAATTGTATTAAACGGAGAGAGCTCCACAAAGGCATTTTCTTCACAGGCCAAAGAGAAGTAAAATCAATTTGTCAAGCACACATTAACCAACATTACCCAGAAATGTGGCTAGGATGTGTTACAGAGATCAAAGAGACACAAAAACTCTGTATTGACTGCAACTACTATACCAAAATATACAAGTATTTAATGAGGATAGTAAAGCAACACAGATTTTAACCAAAGAACATTTATCCACAGACCATTGAAGCTTTAAATATACACATATTAAAGGCAAATGATCTCCAAGCACGTACTGACCGGGGATGTAGCTTTGGAGAAGTTTACGTGAGCATAAAGCAAGACTCCTATATCCTTATGACCAGCCTCCAGAGCAATGGATAATGCTGTACTTCCATCCTGAATATAATGATAGAATGGAGTTAATGTACTTAAAATACTACTCAAATATCTGCATATTAAAAAAATCTGAAATTAATTTTGAAATCAATTATTGACAATGGCCAGCAATTTTATTTTACAATTAATTTTATTTCAGTTATGTTATGACCAGAAAATACATGGAGATGTGATTAAAATACTTACTCTGAGCTAATTTAAAACTTCAGCAGTGAATAATCTTTTTTTTAAATAAAGTTTGATAAACTGGGATTGTTCCAAAATTGTAAAAAAAAACAATTCAGTTTCAAGCTTTGTATTTAACAGGAACTGGCAACAATCAAAAAACCTATCACCAATTGAATTTTTAAGTATTATTACAGCAAAGCATCTTCCTTGTTAATTCTCAGTGCTGGTGCACCATAAGGATGCATTCTCAGCCCCTCACTCCACTCCCTATAGCTCCCTATAGATTTCAGGATGGCACAGTGACGCAGCAGTAGAGTTACTACCTTACAGGACTAGAGCCCTGGGTTTGATCCTTACTATGGGTACTATCTGTACCAAATTTCTACATCTCTCCCAGTGATCATGTGGATTTTCTCTGGATGCTCCAATTTCCTCCAATTTCCCAAAGACCTACAGGTTTGCAGGTTTATTGACCGGTAAAACTGTAAATTGTCGGTAGTGTGTAGGATAGTGTAGTGTACAGTAATCGTTGTGGCCTTGGTGCGTCTGTTTCTGTGGTGTATCTCTTGTTGTTTTGACCAACAGGTTTCTGGTGCAGCAGTGGTAGGACATTGATTCAGAACATGTGTCGACACTGCATGGAGTAATCCAATGCAATTGATTTCATTAGTTCTTATGTCAGACATCAGAGTCATATATCTGCTAGTTTCTGAAATGGCATGGTCAAGAACAACCTTGGACATGCCACAAAATTAAGCAGAGTTTAACCAAATAGATTGCCGCACATTTTCATGTTGTCTTTTGTATTTGCTGGTGTTAAGTACAAGAACCCTGGCAGACATCACAGGGTCAGTATTAACAAGACCAGCCCCACCACCCCAATTACTGCTTCATCTAAGGTCAGCCCAAAATGGATTCATTTCTCTGTCTGTTAGACTGTATATAGGAGGTTCTATTCCAACATGAATGCATCACAAACACAGAATCCTCATTCATTTCGCAATAAGTACATCAAGGATGTTCCATAACAATGATAGATCTGTTTGGATCATCTGATGAAGACACAAAATAAATGAAACACTGGCTCAAGCACGGGATGGCCCAATGAAGGGGAAAGAGATTAAAGCAGCCTTCTCTGTAGGTAAATAACTAAATGGAAACTGGTTATTTATTTAGTGCTTTCCTACAGAAACAGCACAGTCAATGGCAACTGTATTGAAGTGGTGTTTCACAACTCAAACACTATACCCTTTTACGTTCAGTAACTGGCTTTGAAACAGAGTCAGATTCATCCACTAAATCAAGACAGTTCCAATCACTCTTTGAAAACATTCACTGTTAATAAATTGAGGTTTGCATAAATAGAGTCTGTCTGATAGGGGGAAGGATCAGAACAACCAACAAATATTTAGACCTTTAAATAGAACATCTCAATAGTAACTTACACTGTCAGCCAGTGTGGAATCACATCCAGATTGGGCCAGAAGAAGCTTAACTATCTCCACATGGCCATGTTCACTCGCACACATCAGAGCTGTAGACCCCTCATCATCCTGAATATTGACATCAGCAGTGCAGAGGAGAAGTGCTTTCACCATGTCCATCCGACCGTGGCTTACTGCAAGCATCAGCGCTGTCTGACCAGCCTAAACAATAAGAGAGAGGGAGGAGAATTGATCAATTATATTCATTGCAACTATTTAGATGCTGGACAATTCATACAATCTGCAGCATGAAGTAGTTGGAGTTAAGTTCCAAACCACTTCAACAAATACTTGTTAATTGCACATCCCTGAGGATTCATGGAACTTTGTGCTTAATAATGGAGTCACAGGCAATCATACAGACAGGTAATAAGGTCATGTTACACAATAACAGTATAATATATCATCAGATAATACTATTCAATATCCTAATATATTCTAATATAGTAACATTCAGGCCATTTAGCCTGCTTCATCCAAAAGACCATGTGCACATTTTTTTGGAAGTTTGCACGTTCTCCTTGTGACAAATGTAGGTTGTCTCCAGTTTCCTCCTACGTCTCAAAGATGTGCTGGTCTGTAGGTTAAATGGCCTTTGAGAAATTGCCCATCATGTGTAGCGACGGGATGAGCAAGTGGGATAATTAATAGTGGACGAAGGAATGATCAATAGTGGACTCAACGGGCCAAAGGACCCATTTCCATGATGTATCTAAACATAACCAAACATAGTCTACCAACATTCTACCAACATTCCATTGGATCCTAGCTCATCTGTACGTCATCTCCAATTATTAATCTTTGCCTCATATGCCTCAGTACTCCTACTTTAGATACATGTTGATCTCTATCCTAAAACACAAATTAAACCAATTTACCCAGTGTTTCAGTGAAAACCCAAGTTTCCAGGAGAATGGGTGAGAAATAGTGCCTCGAGAAGAGCTCATCTAATTCTAAGACAGTACCCCCTTCTCCAAATTTGTCTGACACAGGAAATAGTTTATCCAAAATCCTTTAATTTTCAACACCATCTAAAAATGGTATATAAGGCATGCTTACAAAAATAGTCCTCAATTTGATCCAGAGGTCGAGAATCATTTTGGCCAATGTGAGCAGTACATTCCCAAAGGTCATCATATTCTGCTGAGGTGAGGTTACCCACACTGGACTGAGCACCTCATTTAGGAAGTGGCCAAAGTTTTATACAAATGCAGTTATATTCCAGTATCTTTTAAATAATGTTCCATAGGGTTTTTCAATTATTCGGTTTTAATTGTAACTCATTTATAAATTGTAAGTGAAAAAAAAGGGCGGCAAGGCAGTAGAGTTGCTGCCTTACAGCGCCAGAGACCCGGGTTAGATTCCGGCCACAGGTGCAGTCTGTGCGGAACTTGCACATCCTCCTATGACTGTGTGGGTTTTCTCCGGGGTTCTGGTTTCCTCCTACACTCGAAAAACGGACAGGTTTGTAGGTTTGAATGGTTTCTGTAAATTATCCCTAATGTGTAGGATATTGCTACTGCACGGGGTAATCGCTGGTCGGTGTGGACTCAGTTGGCCCAAGGGCCTGTATCCACACTATATGTCTGAAGTCTAATTAATCTTGAAGGCTAAAAATATAATTGTATTGTATTGTATTGTATTGAATGCAGCAATATACACAAGAAAATTAATTGACAATGTAACCAGAGATTAACAGTGACAAATACAGGTCTAATATCAGTTATACATTTGGAGAGAGTGCAAGTGGGAAACAGAAAACACAAGGAAAGAAAATCTAATGGACAAGGCATTGTTAAAATGGAAAGGTGGATATGAAAATCAAATCTCAGAAAAACAAGATGTAATAATAGATCAAAGATTATTGCAGCTGTTACAAAACAATTAGCTTTGTCTGCTAACAATTTTATTACTATTGCATTGGTACCTAAATCTCATTCAAAATAAAAATGCTTTTCCCCCCATTTTTAGAATTTGCGATATCAATTTCAAACCATGGATGTTTGGGATATTGATAAGTAGAAAAGGACTGCTTTTGGAGATCCAGATTTAAATTTAAATAGCCAATTAGAATAACAATATTGCTTGACTGAAAATTCAAGGTGAAGGACCAAGGCTGCCATGAATGCAGTAAAGGAGTGAAAAAGGAGCAAGGACATACATCTGAATATCATTCCCTACATAAAATAAGTAAAATTCACAACAAGCAGCACCTAAAAATAAACGAGATTTCCAGCTTCACACTCCCCCCAAAAGCCGCAAGTTATTAAAAATACTTCCCTGTTGAACTGAAAGGTTAATCTATAGAATTGCATTGCGATTTCTCAAAGCTGTAAAATACAAGAAAGTCACCTGACTGGCTTTGGCATTCACATCGCCTTGACTAAAAAGTTCATCCACAATTTTCATATCTTTCTCATTTTCCACTGCAGCAAGAGCAGCAAGCATGATCGGAGTATAGCCAGCTTTATTCTGCTGATTAACATTGCATACATCTGTAATAAAATAATATTACAACCGCAAATTTATTGACAAAATTAATTTCAAACATCTTTAATAATATCAGCTAGTAAAGCGAGAGACAAAGTGGAGCAATTTTTTTGATTGATTGTCCTTCAATGTTAATAAGGACTTAATTAGAGAATGTAATGTCACCAACGTTAGGACAGAACTTACGCAAGCTCATCATACTCACCATTATTTACATGCAGACGCAATCAAGGTGCATTAAAATAATAAATTCAGCAGCTGTTATCCAAGATGCACTGTGCCAATGGCAGCCCTGTGCAAAGAGGATCCCTATTCAAATTCATAAAATATTTTTAGTTTAACTTATTCATTCATGGGAAGTGAATGTTTTTTGGAATTTCCTGTTCAATCTTAACTTGCTCCAGAAGAGGTCTGAAATCAAAGTGCTACTATGGGGAGGGGGAGGGTCCGACACGGGTGAGCACGCAGGGTACTCTGACACGGGGAGCACGGGTGGGATCACCCATGATAATAATTAATTCGCTACCGAGACCACTGAGCTTAAAGAATTGCTTACATAAGTGTAAGTTTATGCAAGTCACCGATTACACAAGTCAGGGAGTGCTTGCAGCTGTCATAAGGAGGAGTTGAACTTATGTCCCTGGATCAATGGCTGTTAGTCCAGTAATGTAACCACTATGCTACTGTACATCCAACTACAAGATGGATACACTTCATGTATACATTTTAAGCATTCTATTGATTTTCAAACTATCAAAAAATCTCATGACAATGAAAATTATCTATTTTTAAATTATCGTGAAATCTTATTCCTTCAGCTTTAAATTGTTAACATTTATTTTTTTATTCTCCCCCCTCTCAATCTACCAACCTGCCTTCTGTATGAAACATCACATTGAAAGCACTATTCTAGCTTATTCTAGCATCAGACCATTCATTCTAGTTGCTAACAATTCTTAAATCTGACTAAGAATTAAAAAAATATATACCCAGTGGCATCTTGCCTCTCAAGCTTACCATGACTTTCCTGCAAAGACTCACAATAAACAATAATTGGTTTTTGCCGTTGGTTCACCACCATTAGCGAATTTGCATGTAGGGAAAAAATATATAATTTCATCCACTAGTATTTGAATATAGCAAGAGGACTTAGTGGTAATAGGTTTGTAAAAGGCCCCCTTTCACTGATGCAGAAATTTGAACTCAAAGTATTTTTATGATGCATTAAACATGCACTTTACATCTCTGGCTTCTCTTCCGCAAGCCAAAGGAATATAAATAGCAGGGGAATCCAGTGAATGGATGTCTTTTTCCTAAAATTGTATTTTTCAGTTCCACCAGTACTGATTTTCTTCTTATTTGTCCACTTTTTCCTCCCCCAACCTAGGTTTGAAGCAGTAAAATAAGTATGTGGGTTCAGCATGCCTGTTCTTTGATCTATTTAAAAATCTTTTAGCAATGCAAAGAATTTACTAATGAAAAGTCCAATATGTATCATGACATTTAAATCCTTTTTGAGATGGCATTCATGACATATTTGTGCATTGCATTGTGCATTGGCAGACATCAGAAAACACAATCAAACCAGCAGGGCCTTTTCTGTGTCATGACAATCAAAGCACCCAAGGCATTTACCATACATTGTGATTTTTAAAACACCCTGCATAAACATTTGTTGAACTTTGCCTTACAAGTATTTGAATCTTTAGTCCGCTTGTAAATTAAAATCTTCAGTTTAAGTAAACAATATTTATTTAAAACCATTTTAACTACGCAACAAAATATTTATTTAAAGTTCAAAGAAACCCTGTTATTTACATTCCATGATAGATTGCATTTAAGGTGTTAAGAACAAAGAAAGTCCACGTACATCTGCAAAATACACGTGTGTGAAATAAATAAAACAGCATTAACAGCAAGGGGCAATAATGTAAAACATTCAACGTACTTGCATCAAGAAGCAACTTCACAATTTCAAAATTTGAGTGAGATACACTGTAGTGAAGGGCTGTATTGCCATTTCCATCAGCCATGTTGACCACATGTTTCAAGACCTCTGCTGAAATCTCCCTGAATCCTGTCAGGTAATCCTCTACCATGACGGGAACTGCTGACTTCTGACTTGACACACGGAACCATTCATGTTGGATATTGTTAAGGCAAAGTCTCTAAAGTACACACAAACATTATATATTAGAGAAGCAACAAAATATGCTGAAAATAGTTTTGTGTGTTTTGAAGGACAAAACAGAAATTCCTGGAAATATTTGGTAGTTCTGTGAAGAGGGGTTTATAATCAATGACCTTTCATCAGAACTTGGTATTTTAGTTAAGATTAGAAAAGCTATGGAGCTAATTGCAGTGGAATAATAAAATAACAATAATTTGTAGCTTTAAAGTAGTAAAACATCCCAATATAATTGAGATGAGTGTTAAACAAAATCTAACAGACAGTGAAGGGAGCATTCAGCCAGATGAATAAAAGTTTAAGAAATAGTTTGTAAGGAGTGTAACAAAGAGTGAGGGAGAGGCAGAGGGAATTGGGAGAAGGGCAGGAGCAATGTTAGAACTCCCAGCTCCCAGTGATTGGAAGGAATTATTACATTTAGGGACCATCAAGTGGCCAGAATATCAAGGGGGGGAAGGGGGGGATGACCAATGACTCACATAAAACAGTTACTAGCCAGCAATGCTTTGCTGAAGGATAGTCCAATGGTAACACAGGTATAGATGAAGGTTTTGATCAGGAGCATAGGTGAGTGATGCAACCTTTTAGAAAATAGTCGGAAGATGATCTGCACTTCTCATCACCCCTTACTTATGATGACTTGCATGAATATGAAGAGCCTGCCACACTGGCCTGAACCATCCTAGACCCCAGGGGCATGGCAGACAGAGTAGCACGTCCTGCAAAGACTAAAGCTAAAAGCCTTAATAGGAGGCAAAACACCAGATGCACCAGCTGGCATCGTGGCAGGATTTTTTAAGCATATTCAAATGTTTTTGATAATCACTGACATTAAAAGCTAATAAATTAAACCAATTAAAAACAAGAAATACCATATAAACCATATAACCATATAACAATTACAGCACGGAGACAGGCCCTCTCGGCCCTTCCAGTCCGTGCCGACCATTTGTTTTCCCCTAGTCCCATCTACCTGCACTCAGACCATACCCCTCCATTCCCTTCACGTCCATATACCTATCCACTTTACTTTTAAATGTTAAAATCGATCCTGCCTCCACCACCTCTGCTGGAAGCTCATTCCACACAGCCACCACCCTCTGAGTAAAGAAGTTCCCCCTCACGTTACCCCTAAACTTCTGTCCCTTAATTCTCATGTCATGCCCTCTTGTTTGAATCTTCCCTACCCTCAATGGGAAAAGCTTATCCACGTGAACTCTGTCTATCCCTTTCATCATTTTAAAGACCTCAATCAAGTCCCCCCTTAACCTTCTGCGCTCCAAAGAATAAAGACCTAACTTGTTCAACCTTTCTCTGTAACATAGTTGCTGGAACCCTGGCAACATTCTAGTAAATCTCCTCTGTACTCTCTCTATTTTGTTGACATCCTTCCTATAACTAGGCGACCAAAATTGTACACCATACTCCAGAATTGGTCTTACCAATGCCTTGCACAATTGTACAAATACCCATAACTAATGAAACAGATAATTAAAATCATTCAACTAAACAAAATAATTGTTTAAGAAAGATAAACTTTTCCAATGCTTTCTTAACCATCTTACAATCTCAATTCAAATGGATGGAATCTGAATCTATGAATCTGAAGAGTTCTCTAGGATAATTGCAGAGGAATTCATAACATGCAGATTTGCCACGGGACTCCGTATATGGCTAAAAGTGTGGAAATGCAAGAATTGGTATTTGACAAGCCATATGCAGAAATCCCATACTAGATTCCATTTAGATGAACTACTTCTGATGGGTTTTGTTAGGAACTGCTGGCATTTACAATCAAGCTCCAGATGATTTGCTCAGATAGTCCAAATGTTTATTTGGAAGTTTGCAAGCAAATCTACTGATTGAGCTGTAGTGGAGGAGTTAGGGAGGGGCAGAGGAGGCAGAATCTAAAGGTTCACGGAGTTGAGTAGTGCTGGGTCTTATGAGCATGCAAGTAGAAATGAAGCAGCCTGTCGCCAAAACATTAATCAGTTTTCATATGGATGAGTTCTCATTACTCAAAAGCCATAAATTATAATCAACCACAGGAATCTGTAATTATTTTGTGGATTTGATGATCAAGTTCAAGATCTGTTGCAAGAGACAAGGTATAACCTGCTTGAAATGAGCCACGTGTTAAGGAGTCTTACCGCAGACATTCATCCCACCCAATCAATTTAACCTCATGAATAAAAGTCCATGATAGAATGCTCCTGACTTTCAAATATAAATCGATAAAATGCCATACATTTCAACTCTTGCCACTTCTTGTTCATCCCCATGACTGCTGCTTTCAGTAGAATGCAAGGACGATACTGTAAATTTGATAATAATTTCTAAATATATTATGTCATCAAAGGCATTTGAAAATATGTAGTTTGTTGTAGAGATATGTTTTTTAAGTTAGAAGTTTCATTGGCCTGTGAAGATTTATAATTACACTTCCATTTATTGAAACTATATTGATACTTAACATAAACATACCACTTCTTTGCTGGCCATTGCTTTTGGATCATTAAGATGGTTTTTCAATATTTTGCATGCTGACAACACCTTCTCACTTAACTCGAACCTATGGAATATAAAAAAATTCAAAAACACGGTATTAAAAACACTTCCATTTCTGTTCATTAATGTATTTTCAAATCTGACTCATTAACTGTTTCTTGCTCAAAGAACAGACAATTGATGACATTTTCTGGCAATAGTAAGATTGAGCATGAGCATACACTAGGTTATCCTGTAGCTGAAGGGAAATCCTTGGCATCATTCAGCATTTCACCATTAAATCCCTAACTCGGGTAATGGGCTCAGTATTTAAGACAAATGAAACACAAACACTTGCAGAAGATGAGAAAACCCCATGCAAATAAATAGAGGTGGAATTACACAACAGCCCAAATGTATGCCTGTATTATTTTGGGATTTTAAAAGGGTTATTAGTACTCCTTGCAGTAATATTGCACAAAACTATGTATATCTCATAAAAATTGGTTATACCTTTCTCTTACTTCCACTTTGCCAACTTCTTTTTCATTTGTTTCCAACTTGGCAACCTCTTGATTTGCTACACTTGCCGTCTCAGTCCTGCACAGACAAGGTTGCTCTGGCTGTACATCACAATTAATCTTCACTTCATCTTTAGAACTCTCTTGAACCTCTAACTCATCATCCGATTCAGAAGATGAGCTTTCATCCGAACTGGAATCATCGCTGGATGTTGTTTCGTACCTACGGGAATAAAGACATGTGATAACGTTTTGGTTAATACTGTAGAACCACAAATGACTGTCAGCCAAGAGGTGTGCCTGGGACAGTGAGAGAGAGAGAGAGAGAGAGAGAGAGAGAGAGAGAGAGAGAGAGAGAGAGAGAGAGAGAGAGAGAGAGGAGAGAGAGAGAGAGAGAGAGAGAGAGAGACAGAGAGAGAGAGAGAGAGAGAGAGAGAGAGAGAGAGAGAGAGAGAGAGAGAGAGAGGAGAGAGAGAGAGAGAGAGAGAGAGAGAGAGAGAGAGAGAGAGAGAGAGAGAGAAACACAGAGAGAGAGAGACAGAGAGATACATAGACAGAGACAGAGATAGAGAGACAGAGAGAGAGACGGAGAGAGAGAGACAGAGAGAGAGAGACAGGGAGACAGAGCGAGAGAGAGAGAGAGAGAGAGAGAGAGAGAGAGAGAGAGAGAGAGAGACTCTCACTTTGGTTGACTGCCCAGTGCTTTAACACAAACGTGTTTTCAGATAAACTGAAGGACAACAATATTTGCAAAGCTCATTTGGTGCATCAATGTAGTCATGGGTTTTATGGGTCTTTCATTAAAAATGAAATAGCCTGAATAAGGACGCCTACATTGCTTTAACATAGAACAGTGCAGCGTAGGAACATGCCCTTCAGCCCACAATGACAGTGTCAAACATGATGCTAAGTTGAACTAATCTTCTATGCCTGCAAATGATCCAAATCCCTCTATTCCCAGCATATCCACGTGCCTCTGAAACATCTCCATTGCAACTGCTACCATCACAACCTATGGCAACGTGTTTCAGGCATCCATCATCCTTAAAAAAAAACTTGCTCCGCACATCTCCTTTAAACGTTGCCCCTCTGATCTCTAAGGTATGCCTTTCAGCCTTTCACATCTCGCTCTGTCAAAAAAAAACCTCATGGTTAGAAACATGAAACATAGAAACATAGAAACATAGAAAATAGGTGCAGGAGTAGGCCATTCAGCCCTTTTCGAGCCTGCACCGCCATCAATATGATCATGGCTGATCATCCAACACAGTTCCCGTACCTGCCTTCCTGATCCCTTAACAAGGGCCACATCCAACTCACTCTTAAATTATAGCCAATGAACTGGCCTCAAACTACCCTCTGTGGCAGAGAGTTGAGACTCACCACTTCTGTGTGAAAAAAGTATTTCTCATCTCGGTCTTAAAGGATTTCCCCCTTATCCATAAGCTGTGACCCCTTGTCCTGGTCTTCCCCAACATCAGGAACATCTTCCTGCATCTAGCCTGTGTAAGAAGGTAGTGACCAACCCCCGTAGTGACCACTCCTCTATTTCAAGTTGTTTCTTTTGCATCTCACTCCAACTCAGTAGTCTCTTTGCCACAACTACACAAATTAAAGTGAATGTGGCTCCAGTTTCCTCCCACATCTCGAAGACATGTGGGTTTGTAGCTTAATTGACCTTTCTAAATTGTCTCCAGTGTGTACAGAGTGGTTGTGAAAGTGAGATAACATAGAACTAGTGTGAGCAAGTGCTCAATGTTTAGCTTAGTTTACTGTCATGCGTACTGAGGTACAGTGAAAAGTTTTTGTTGCGTGCTATCCAGTCAGCGGAAAGACAATACATGATTACAATCGAGCCATTTACAATGTATAGATACATGATAAGGGAATAACGTTTAGTGCAAGGTAAAGCCAGCAAAGTCTGAACAAGGGTAGTCCGAGGGTCACCAATGAGGTAGATAGTAGTTCAGGACTGCTCTTTGGTTACAGTACGATGATTCAGTTGCCTGATAACAGCTGGAAAGGAATCTCAAGGTGTGCATTTTCATACTTGTCAGGAAGCTCCAACGTCGCAGGAGATTCAACTAGCCCTGACGCGGTGTCAGATCGCCCGAAGCAGAGTGTCAGACCGGCGGCTATGGGAGCCAAGATCGTCCCGTCAACGGAAGGCTCAAGGCCTCCGACCGCGGGCGAACAAAGAAGGGAAGAGATTGAACTTTTTTTTCACCTTCCATCACAGTGAGGAATGTGGAGGAGTCACTGTGTTGTATGTTTATATTAACATGTATTTTGTGTGTTTTGTTGCTTTTTATTGGTATGACTGTATGGCAAATCAAATTCCTTGTATGTTACAAAACATACTTAGCTAATAAAGTATGATTATTATTATGAAATTCACATTATTCAGGAAATGGTGTTGGGTAGACTGATGGGACTGAAGGCTGATAAATCCCCCAGGGCCTTATGGTCTGTGAAGAAGGACCCTATATGCAACCAATAATATTGAATCCCATCACTTCCCAGTAACCCCTGACCCATGTAACATCAATCATAACGCTTCCCTCTCCCATCAGTAGTAAAATTACCGTTGCTTGAAGGTGTATGTAACACCCAGTGCTATCATTAAAAACGTGTACACTTAAGAGATTGTAAAGTTTTTCATTTACATGGTGTCTGAAGTGGGATTCGAACCCACGTCCCAGTCTAAACATGCTGGCCCATCTGATCTCTGTTTCTACTCACATCCCAATTTGTTTGAGTGCAATGAGTGCCGGGCCAATAATTCTGCCGAGGACTCTCATGTGTTTAACCCTCCTACAGACACCCGCCACCGCAATGATCCCCCGTACCTGTTACTGTCCAATGGCGTAACCTTCCTCTCCTCAATTAGATACTGGCGCGAGAGGTCCAATGTTTTGTCCAAATCTTTTTCACAAGATAAGGAGTAATTGAGCCTCTGTTTGTTGACGCTGCTACCCTGCCGCCTATGGTGGAGAGATTCAAATGCCTGCGGGGAGGGCCACTATTAAACTTGCTGCTGCAAAAGGCCCACAAGAAACCTGGTTTTCTATGTTTTGAACTCTGACTGTGTACCCTGTTGGGCAAACCGTGCGTGCCAAGTATCATGGCCTGGTCTCCCTTTGAACCGCACGGTCCACAAAGTGCCACTTTCGTTTGACCCCGGTTGCTGAATACCATGAACAGTTCGCGATGACCTGGGGAGTTACCAGTTGTCATAACCATATTCCTTTGACCCAAATATGCAACCCGTGTCCCCAACCTCACAGGTGTCTCGACGCCATGAAAGGACAAGTCCGATGCGATGCTCAACCATATGTCGAAAAGGGGTGCTATACCCGTTAGAGCGAGCCCCCGTTTGGTTCTCCACCATTGTTTTGCCACTACTAGAAAGACAAGAATTCGAGATCCGCGTGTGTACTCAACCCGAAGGTACTTAAAACCTTTTCCAACAGGCGACCACCTACCCCATGCGTCTGTTGAGGGATGTGGCGGACAAAAAGGTCGGCAAGCCAGCCATCTTTTCGGTCCTAGAACGCCTAATAACTCGGTTTTGGCAGGTCCCGTTGGACATAAGGCTTCTTTCTGACCTTACGACCTTCTTCGCCACAATCAAAAACCGTTCCGGCAGATTCAAGTTCCTGCGAATGCCCATTCGGCATCAATTCTGCTTAGCGAGGTGTTCCACAGCAGACGATGAGAGCAATTATTCGCGGCACCTGCCAAGGCCAACATCGTGTGGAAGGATATCCTGTTTACGGGAAGGACCTTTGCCGAGCACGACCTGAACCACCGCCGCTCCAGGAACGCGCGCACAGCGAACCAGAAGCTGAATCCCAAGAAGTGCTGGTTTCTTGTCCTCAGAGGTCACTTATGTTGGACATGTTTTCACCTCTAACGACTAAAACCCGACCCTTGAAGTCCGCTGCCATCTCCAGAAATGGCCAGTCCCCCACCGATGTGCCCTGTCTGGCATACGATTCTTGGCATGGTAGACTACCGTGCAAGTTTATACCAAACCCCAGTGAGCTGAGTGCTCCCCTGCGCAGCTGACAAAAAAGGATAAAACGCCTGGGCCAGGCTCCCAATCAACAGCAGGCATTTGACCGCCTCAAGTCGAAACTGATTAGCACCCGACGTTGCGGTTTCTTTCGATGTGGTCGCCACATCACCGTAACCTGTGACGCTTCCAATTTCGTCCAGGTTGCCGGCCTGCCATCAGTCTGTCGATGGATCGCTGCATCCCTCTCCTATTGCCTCCCGCACCATGACGGACAAGCCGAGCAGGCGGTACGCTCAGATCGAGAAGAGCTGCTCGCGGTGGTGTTCTACAGCTCCAAGTTCAGAACTTTCCTGTTCGCAGCAGATTTACGTCGAAACCGACCACCCAGCCACTGTGAAAATCCTGAACAAGCCGATTCACAACGCTGCCCTGCCAGGCTCAAAAGCCGTATGATGCTGCAGCTCCAGTCGCTTCGACTTTGACATTAATCTACATGAAGGGCACCGAGATTCACATGCGGACACCCAGTCGCGAGCCCCGCGTACCACCTCGCTCGCCACCCCACGAAACAGAGGAACTTGCTCGTACTTGGGGCGTTAACTTTTATTCCCACCAAGCAGCTACAGGTATTGGCCGAGCACAACCAGCTTCCGATCCCGGCATTTGCAGCAGCTTGTACTCTGTGATTAAAGCAGGGTGGGCCAACAAAGCCGCTAACCTCCGCGCCACTGAAACTCAGCTTTCTTCCTGTTCCGCGACGAACTGGTTGCTCCAGTGATGGGCGTTATCGTCAAGGACAAAAAGTTTGGGTCCCGACCTCCCTGTTTGACTTTTACTTTTGTGCAGCCCACAGGCGGACACCCCCTGGGGTCGCTGCAACTCTTGCTGCCCACACACAGTGCAATTCATGGCCTGAATGGCCAAATATATCCGAGACAGAGTTTTCTGCCTGCTCCACGTGCAACAGTCTTGCGCCACATCCAGCATCGACAGCCCCTGCTGCAACAGCCCGCCCCTGCTTTGGCCTGGTCCTTCGCTGGCTGCCGACATATCGAGTGCGTGTAAACCATACCTTCCCTGGACGACTCTACTACCACTGTTCGAAAGGATTTGCGACATCCCTCCACGTCGGGAAAGATGGTGATACCGCAAGCTGCGGATACACACTTCTCCTACTTTTTGGGACCCCGGTCAGCTGCCGACTGACAACGGCAGCGGCAGTAACAAGCCAGAATTCAATAAGCTTAGGCCGACAAGAATGGAACTTCGTGCATATCCAACCTCAGCTAGCCCAGAGTACATTCAGTCACACGCAAACATCGGCCTAGGCATAACGGCAGACCGTAGCCTTGTACAATCGCCAAGCTTCTGAGGAACCACAGCCGCAACAAGCACGCATTCTTATTTGTATAAAGCCATGGATCTCTCGAACCAACAGGAATGTTATCCTAACGAGGATCCGGCCATGGTGTCCCCTTGCCTCAGCGTTCAGATATGATTCCAAACTACCAGATCCACCGTCCACGAAAATGTTTGCCCAGCCGCCAGCTTGAAACCCGGGTGCTGGAGCCCCGCCTCCGTGCAGAGGCGAATTCACGAGAAAACATGACAGCCACGCGTTTCCCACGATCGGGAGTCCGTGCAGACCCACCTCGATCCTCTGGTTGCCCGGACAGGTGTTCGATTGCAGACCGCCAGTGGTCACTTCCCGTCATGGCCACCGTTTTGGGGTGGCCGACTCACCTCGTTCGTATCATGGTCGCTGTGAGGGTTCCATCTACCGAAGAAGCCGACAACCACCTGCTTGCGGTTAAAGATCCACAGCCGCCGCCCCCTGGGCCCATGCCCCACCACTCTCCTATCAGCAGCCGGCTGCCCCCCCGGCTGGTGTTCCCCTGCATATCCTCGTTCCCCCGTCGCGGGCGCCTGGTTCCCCTCGCGCGGGACCCCGTTGCCGATCGCACGGTTTCTCCTCTCCCTCTCCTGTTTCTCCCATCCCCAATGCCCTTCCCTGGCGTTCCCCCCCCTGCCTTGCGTCCATCCTGCTCTTCTGCTCTTTCGGGGGAGGGGGAGACATCCGTTACGCGCTCGGGCAAGGATCAAGTAAGCCGCCTTTTTCGCTACGGCGATTTCGTTTAATTGCATGCGTTTACTTCGGTTGTCGTGGACAACAAACTGGTTATTAGATTTTCTAAGGGAAGGATTAAGATGGTCTATATGCAACCAATAATATAGTTACCATCACTTCCCATTAACCCCTGCCCAGTTAACATCAATCATAACCCTTCCCCTCAGCAGAAAAATTGTAGCCGGTGCTTGAAAGTGTATGTATCACCCCTGCTATCATATAAAATATGTAGTACACCTTAAGAGCCTTAGTAAAGTTTTCATTTACAGTCTGCATCCCCAGGGTACTCAAGGAGGGGTTCTAGAAATTGTGGACGCATCGAATGATCATTATCCAATTTTGTAAGATTCTGGATTCATCCTATGGATTGTAGTAGCAATGTTGATCCCACGTTTCAAGAAAGAGTGAGAGAGAAAGCAGGAGGAATTGTAACCCGTTAACTCTGACATCAGTGGTGGTAAAAGATCTGCGGTCGATTATCACAGATGTAATAGCGCGCATTTGGATAGCAGTAACCGGATCGGTCCAAGTCAGCATGAAATTTACGAAGGGGAAATCATGCTTGACAAATCTCTGAACTTCTTTGAGACGTAACAAGTAAAAATGATAAGGGAGAGCCAGTTGGAACATGCATCTGACTTTCAGAAAAGCCTTTGATAAGGTCCCACAGGAAGATTAGGGACCAAATTAGATCACATGAGTATGGAGGAGGTATTGACATGGATAGAAAATTGGTTCGGCAGACAGGACACAAAGAGTAGGAATTAACGGGTCCCTTTCCGAATGGCAGTGGGTCCACAAGGTTTCGTGCTGGACCGCAGCCATTTACAATATACAGTAAATGATTTAGATGAAGGAATTAAAAGTAACATTAGCAAATTGACAGATGACACAAAGCTGGGTGGCAGCCGGAACTGTGAAAAGGAGCTATGAGGAGCAGAGTGGACTGTTGGTGAGTGGGCATATGCCATGGCAGATATAGTATAATGGGTTAAATGTGAGGTATCCACTTTGGAGGCAACTACAAAGGCAGATTACGAGCTGATTGTTGTCAGGTAGGAAAGGTGAAGTACAATGAGACCTGGTGTCCTAGTACATCAGTCACTGAAATAAGCTACAGTACAACCAGACAGTGAAGAAAGCTATGGCCTTCATAACTTAGTAAGTTGAGTAAAGAGCAAAGAGGTCCTCTGCGTTGCAGGGCCCTGGGAGACCACTCCTTGAGTAGTGTCGCAGGTTTTGGTCTCCTAATTTGGGATGACATTCCTTGCTATGGAGGGAGTGCATGTAGGTGAACGAGTTAATTCCCGGATGGCGGGACTGGCTTATGATGAAAGATAAAGAGACTAGCCCTGGTTGTCACTGGAATTTTAGGATGAGAGGGGATCTTAACGAAACATATAAAATTATTAAGGGATTGGACACGCAAGATGCAAAAAATGGTTCCGATGTTGGGGAGTCCACAACTAGTTTAAGAATATGGAGAGGTAATTTTAGAACGGAAAAATGAGGTAATACTTTTCACAAGAGCTGTGAATTTGCGGATTCGCTGCCTCAGAAGGCAGTGGAGGCCGATTCACTGGATGCATTCAAAAGAGAGTTAGATCGAGCTCTTCGGGCTAGAGGAATCCAGGAGTAGGGAATGCTGGAACGGGTTCTGATTATGGATGATCAGCGTGAGCATAATTGCTTGCGTGCTGCTCTAAGGCGAATGGCCTCTCCTGCACCTAAAAGTTTTTAAATCTAGTAGCCGCAATGTCCATGCCGAACATGATTACGTAGATGCGCTAATCCTCCCTCCTGCTTGTGACCCATCCCCCTTGCATGCACTGCCTACCATTTGACGATCGCGAAGGCTCTTAAATCACGATATATCTTACTCCACCTATCACCTGTGGCAAGCTTCAGAATTAATAAGGCAATATGAGTTGATTAAAAATACATTAGCATTTGAAGAGCATTTCAGATATTCACATTGCCAAGATAATATTTGAACCCATTGCACTTAAGGAGGCTTTTGTGTTTTTTTAGGGGTTGGTTGGGTAGGGAATAGAGTGGCCAGGGGAACATTTTTAGATAGGAGTCAAAAATTTTTTGCCCCATATGGAAAAATCAATTACGCAAAGGGTATTTAAGGTAAGTGGCAAATGTTTAACAAGATGCGCAGGTAGGGTGGGGGTGAAAAATAAAGAGGAAGAGTGTTGAGTGCCTAGAAGGTACTACCGGGGATGGGGGTTGAACTGAATACGTTAGTTGCATTTACAGACTTTTGGATAAGCATGGTGAAGGTAACAGGAATTGGATATGTGCAGTAAATAAGTGATGGATGTTCAGCACAGACACTGGTGAGCCGAGCGGCCTGTTCTTGTCCTGTACTGTTCTAGATTCTAACAAGGTATAGATGAGCAATTCAATCACAATAGCAACAAACTACCAAAATTGTAGTTTTCTCTGCTCTCTGCTCTCAATAATACCCTTGGCTTTTATTCATGAAACATGTCATTCTGTACCAGCTGCATAGTACCCCAGTACTGACAAATCCACACTCACTGCTCCATGCTGCCATATCCTTTAACTCCTCACACACCAGGAGGCACCTTCTACCTAAACCCAATACTACCTAATATCCAATACCCACTGCAGAAATTTCTCACAGTTGAGAAATGGAAAGCTCACAAGCAATTTGATAAGATGGACATAGATGTGTGCTTCCACCTGCAAAATAGTATTAAAACTATGAGTGAAGGAAAACTAGCAACTCCCTTCCCGCAGCCACCTAGTTCCCTGTGCTCTTCACTATGCCACATGTCACGACATCCCCCCAGAAGGCACACTCCAGTCTCCCGATGGAGGTTACTCGTTCACTTGTGGAAGCATTCACTTCAGTTTGGTGCTCTTCTGTGTGCTCCAGCACGGCCCATAAATGCCCACATTCCCCCAGATTAACTGAGGCGCTAATGGCAGTTCAGAGTCTGAGAGTGGTAGACTTCCAAGTCAAGAGACATGATACAAGTTAAGGGGTTTGGCTGCAGAAGATAGCATCTATGAAAACTACGCAATCAACTGTGAAAGGCCTGGCGGGTGAAACATTGAAAGATGTGTGCTTTCAATTTACATGGCAAAGGGGAACAAAATCCAGGCTGCCACAAGCATTGATAGCAATTTGCCCAAAATTTACTTAAGAGTCAGATTGGACACACCAAAAATATAGTATGCAGACTTTTGTGATGCCATCATTGCTAACAATTCCATAGTCGTGATGTCCACGATCATTTATGGAAACACATCAATGAACAAGGTTGTTTTTTAACTTGCACTAGTAAATATTTCTCAAGAAGAGATAAGTAAATAAGTTATAACAAACAAATTGCAGTGAAGGAACACATAAGTCTATGTGTCGGAAAACCTCAGTACATTTTACGCTGCGGCACAATAAGACCATTGAAGTAAATCCTGCATCATTGGTATTTCCATGTTTTATTTATTTAGCAATAATTAAAGCAAAGTTAAAATTGAACATTACATGAAAGTAATTCTGGCCAAAATTCAATTTAATTTTCCCCCCTTTTTCCTTTCCACATTTAAAAATCAAACAATATTTCAATCCTGAACCAAATAACACAGAAGCAGAGCAAGAAAAGGATATTTAAAAAAACTCATATCTTTCAATATAATTATTTTTCTTAAATAATACAGCAGCTTAATTTAGTCCTAGAGGAAATGCATTGGTAATTGAAAAAGTGGGAGCCCAATCATAATCTAATTTATTTTTGTGCCTAATACTCTCTGGTACCAAAACTAGATCAAAGTTTCAAAGATTCAGTAGCCCCAGGGTGAAGAAAGTTCTCATCCCTGTCCTGAATGGCTTCATCCTTATTTGGTACAATTGAAACGAAAAAGAAGGGGTTTCGTTTGTTCCCCAATGTGCTGTGATGACAACAGCATTCACAAGAACAATTTAGTTTTGTCGAAGATGGACCCAAAAAGCTGGAGTAACTCAACGGGTCAGACAGCATCCCTGGAGAAAAGGAATAGCTGATGTTTCGGGTCAACACCCTTCTTCAGACTGAGAGGCCTGGGGCTCTCAGGCTGAAAAGGCCCCCTTGTCACTCAGTCTGGGAAGAAATACACTCGAAGTCCAAGGAGGGCTGCACCTTTTTGTTACACCATATTCTTGTTCCCATGCTTACCTGTTGTATCCACTCTACTGAGCCCAGCAACAGTAAAGTGTACTATCGCATTCTGTTTGGTGTTTACGGTGGTACCCTCCGACACGTCTGAGTATAAAGCATTTGTGTTGTCAATAACTGGGGCAGAACAACGGTAAAAGGCAGGGAACATAAGAGTGTTGAGGTACAGAGACAGCTTCGTAGTTGCGAAAATGTGTGACATGGACCAGCTGGTGAACACTCTGGTGTTCTTAGACCAAGGCAAGGATCACAAGAGTAGGGAAATCGCGTTGCTGGTGTATGAAACGCAAGTGTGAAAATCAAAAAAAACGGCAGATACCGAAATTTTAAAACAAAGCAATCACAGCTAATCATGTTTGCTCGCTGTGCATTTCACGTCCCACAGTTGTTTTGTCTTGGGTTTCTTCAACTGTGTGCTCATTCTGCACTGCACCCAGTGACCAAAACCCTTTTTAAACAATTTATCTCCAAGTCACCTCCATTGTCACCATCAGTAGTCATCCCTCCCCTCCCTGTATCTTTTCAAACTTCCTTAGTCTCTCTTTCTTCCAAAAAACGTCTTCAACCTGAAATGCTATCTATGCTTCTCTTCCCAAAGATGTGCCCTGACCTGCTGATTATTCCTGGCACTTTCACTTTTCTGTTCTAGATTCACCAAGGATGTTGCTTTACTTGCAAATTGGGTAAGGCTGGTTTTATTCTCACTGGAGCATACAAGGCCGAGGGGTAACATATTAGAGGCCTGTAAGATGGCGAGGGGAATACATAGGTACTTAGGGCAGGGAAGTCTAAAACTAAAGTGCATAGTTTGATGGCGAGATGAAAACAGTTTAAAGGAGAACCAGGGAAGGGACATGTTTTTCCATACAGAAGATGGTGGTTATATGGAATGAGCTGTCAGAGGAAGTGATGAGGCAGCACGATTTCAACACTTAAAATCATTTGGACAGGTACATGGCGGGGGGGGGGGGAGGGGGGGGGAGGGGGGGGGGAGGGGGGGGGGGGTGGAGCGCGTGTTGGGGGAGGGGGGGGGGAAGGGGGGTACGCATGTTGTAAAATTCGCTGTGAAGATGTAAAAAACACTTGATGATTAAAAATTATATCTTTATCCATGAAAGTGTGAAAACTTGGACATAGTCCAGCATGGATTGACGAAGGTAAATCATGTCTGACAAAATCCTATAGATTTTTTCGAGGATGTAACTAGTAAGTGGATAATGAGAACCATGGATGTGTAATATCTGGACTTCAAAGGCTTTTCAACAAGGTCCCCACATAAGTGATTAGCAGACAAACTTAAAGCACGTGTATTGGGGGTATTCAGTAATGATGGGGAATAGAGAACTGGCTGGCAGACAGGAAGTAAAAGGGTATGAGGAAACGGGTTCCCTTTTCAGAATGGCAGCAGTGACCTAGTGGGGTAACCGCAAGCTCAGTGGCTGGGCCCCCCACTATTTACAATATATATTAATGATTTGACGAGGGAATTGGAATACAACACTCCAAGTCTGTGGATGACAATAAGCTGGGGGGCAGTGTTAGGTTGAGGAGAATGCTAAGAGCTGCAAGGTGGACTTGGGTAGGCTGGTGAGTGGGCAAGCAGGGCAGATGCAGTATAATGGTGGTAAAATGTGGCAAAAACAGGAGGTAGACTATTATCTGATTGTGGTCCCGATTAGGAAAAGGGGAGATGCAACGAGACCTGCGTGTCAATGGTACCCCAGTCATTGAAAGTAGCAGGCAGGTGCAGCAGGCAGTGAAGAAAGCGATCCGTATGTTAGCATGCTGAGCATGTTTTGATATAGGAGCAGAGGTTCACTGCAGTTGTACAGGTTTTGGTGGAACCACACCCTAGAGTATTGCCGTACAGGTTTGGTCGCCAAATCTGATGAAAGACATTCTTGCCATAGAGGGGTACAGAAGAAGGTTTCACCGACATTCCTGGGATGGCAGGACTTTCATAGGAAAAAGACTGGATAGACTCGGCTTGTACTTGCTGAATTTAGAAGACTTGAGGGGGGATCTTACAGAAACTTACAAATTCTTAAGGGGTTGGACAGCAAGATGCAGAAGATGTTCCCCATGTTGGGGAGTTCCAGAACAAGGTCACAGTTTAAGGAGAAGGGGAAGTCCTGTGGACCGAGATGAGGAAATTTGCTGTTCAACAAGAGTGGGGAGTCCCGGGGAATTTCTGCCACAAAGGTAGTTGAGTCCAGTTCATTGGCTATATTTAAGAGGAGTTTAGATGTGGCCCGGTGACGAAAGGGATCAGGGATAGGGAGAGAAGGCAGACAGGATACTGAGTTGGATGATCAGCCTTGAGCATATTATTTAGGTCGTTATTCTTTGGAGCGCAGAAGTAAGGGGGGACGTGATTGAGGTCTTTAAAATGATGATAGGGATAGACAGAGTGACGTGGATACGTTTACCATTGAGGTAGGAAATCAAACTGAGGGCAGGACATGAGAATTAAGGGATAGAAGTTTTGGGTAACGGAAGGGAACTTTCTTTACTCAGAGGGTGGTGGCTGTGTGGATCAGCTGCCGGCAGAAGTGGTGGAGGCAGGATCGGATTTTCACATTTAAGAGTAAAGTGGATAGGTAAATGGACGTGAAGTAGAGTGGGGCGGAGTGCAGTAGATGGGACGAGGGGAAAACAAATGTCGCACGGACTGAAGCCATAGGGCCTGTTTCCGTGCTGTAATTGTTATATGGTATATGGGTGATTATTGATTGTCCGTGCAGGCTTGAAGGGGCGAATGGCCTACTCCTGCACCTATTTGCTATGTTCTATGTTTCTATTGTCAAACTATAAGAGTTTCCCCACCCCCAGACAGAGAACATTGGTCCTTATCATAGAGAAAAGGTTTCTCGTTAAAGGTTTTGAAAAAATTGCATCGTCAGTTTTCTAGAGAATTCAGGATTCTCTGGATAGCAATGGACAGTTCAGCAAGCCACAGTATCCCTTGAGCACTTGTGAATTATTGCCGCTGGCTTGCGTTTTATGCCAAAGTTGGCCAAGGTGGTTCGAAAACATTTCTTTAGTCGGATATTCTAACACTCCAGTTGCACTGCTTTGACTCTGTAGCACACTGATAAAACATGGCAACAGCCCACAAGGTGGATCTTCGTTATGTAGCGGCCAATGCATCCAATCTCAAGACCAAGCACTTATGGCTACATTGAGGAATAAACTTACTTCCCACGATTGGTGCAATCCAGGGAAAGCTTGCTAAGAAACAGCAAGGTGGATGGATTTAAGTGGAAGGAGTTGTGAGCTAGGGAGTGAGCTTTGGTATGAAGTAAACATCAGCATAGACCAGCTGGGACAAACGTCCTGTTCGGCAGGTTAGAAGCAGAGCTTGTGTACAAATGATTACCGCAGGGTTAAATATGAATTTCACTTGATGCAACTTTTCTTTAAATTCATTTCTTTGCAGTCAGTTTTTGAAAATTAAATCTTTCAACAGCAGAACCAATATGGTTCATTTGTGTGTCTTCGGTGTATTAACAAATTGCATAGCCAGTGATTAATAGGTAATTACAACTAACTTACCAATAATTGCAATCTCCATCTTTCAGTGTTAGTATTGTGGTCATGAGCACAATAACTGTGCCTTACAGAGACCAGACAGACATCACATAGATAACGTTTTAAGCTAAATACAGAGCATAACTTTCATAGTTAAATAATTAAAAGGCATGATACCAATGTCTTTGGAAGATATACGATTATTAAATCTCTTAGTTGGGCACATCTCATTACATTAAATCAACTATAAGGACTAAATTTCCTTTAGAATATCATTAGATGGAAACTGTCCCACGTCCGCGCAACAGTCATTTTAACCAGTCCCTCAAACCATGTACTGTCCCCTGCCGGCGTCAAAGTCTCACTATTGTCCCTGACCCAAAAAGGCAAGGATGAACTTGTCTAAATACTGCAGGCCTGTCGCACGTGACCTCTGTAGTCAGAAGACACTTTTGAAAGCTGGTGCTTGCCAAGCTGAAAAATATCACAATACTCACTGCTGACCCTTTGCTTTGCATATCGGCCAATAGATCTGTGGGGATGAGACATCAACCTGGCCTGTCACTTCATCCCACAGCACCTAGACAGCCAGGGACCTATGTGAGGATCCTTTTGTTGATTTTACGCTGCATTCAACATCATTGTGCAGAGCCTAACTACAACTCCAAACTGTCCGAGTTGACGGTGCCTGAACCCCTCGGTCAGTGGAATCATCCTGCTTCCTGACAGACAGGAAGCAGAAAGTGAGACTGGGAAAGCTCATCTCGGACCACCGCAAACCTTAGAGGGGGCATAGGACAAGGGCAAGCTGCGTACCCTCTCCGCTCCTCTAACTCTCTCTACACCAACGACTGCACCTCCCCACTGACATCCCTTTTTTGATTCTGTCAAGCTTCGCAGTTTGCGGAGGACACAACCCTGATTGGACTGACAGATGGGGAGGAATCTCCTACAGGCAGGAAGTGTCCAGCGGGCGTCCTGGGGCCGCAGCAACAACCTAGAGCTCAATGCCTCTTAAGACAGTGGAATTGATTGTGCCTTTAGGAGAGCGCCCCCCCCCTCACCCCCACTCCCAGCAACAACACCACCGTCACATCTGTGAAGTCTTTTAAGTTCCTGGGAACCATCATCTCCAAGGGATCTAAGTGGGGGCAACCAGCGACTCCACGTCAAAAGGCACAACAGAGGGATGTACTTCCTGCAGCAGCTGAGGAAGCACAAGCTACACAGGCAATGATGGTCCAATTCTATACGGCCATTGTAAGAGTCTGGTTCCTCACCTTCGCCATCAGGTCGGTTTGGCCCAGCCACCAGCACGACACCTGGAGCGCAGCGAACGGGCCTAGCAGCAGAGAAGATTATTGCGGCACTCTTTGCCTCCATTGATGAACTTACACACTGCAGGGCCAGGATGCGAGCGGCAGATGAGCTCTGACCCCTCTCACCACGGCCATAATAATATAAATATGGGGGGGGGGGGGGGGGGGGGGGTGGGGGGGAAACAAACTCTTTGATTCAGTCCCTCTGGAAGGCGCCTCCGGACGTCAAAGCTGTTACTGCCTGACCATAAAAACAGTTTTTATCCACGAGTAGGTGATAAAGAGCAAAAAGCTGTTCCTCCCTTTGTATTTCGGTATTCGGTAGAAGTTTTGTGTGGTTCACCTGCTTGAGATGAAGGGGGGGTGGTTGGTATCATGTAATGTGTCATTATTATTATTAATGTTTAGTGTTTTCTAAGTCATTCGTAACTGTCACTGTATGTCATGTTGTTACTTGTGGGCGGAGCAGCAAGGCAAATTCCTTGTATGTGAATACTTGGCCAATAAACTTACTTCCTTACTTACTTACATTAATGGATGCAATGACATCCTTTGCTGCATTTGTAAAAATGTAGTACGATTTTTATTCTTCAACATTCCAATATTCATATACCAAATTGCCCTCTTACTTTCTTAATAAAGGAGTTTGTATTTTGATTTATTTGTAGCAGCTAGGCAGAAATTCAAATTAAAAGCTCCATGGGATCAATTATTATCAAATGACTGTGTTAGAACAACAGGTTTCACACTTACCCTCCATTAACACCCACAAACTGAAGGTTCTTCTTCATGCCATTTGCTTCGTGCTTTCTGGGGCTATCTTTCTTTTTCATAATTGATTTTAGCGCGCCTGTGCTGCCAGAAGGCACTACAATAAAAAAAAACATTCAATGATGCATTCATGAAAAGAGTTAACCACAAAGCAATATCGACTATATTCCCAAAAAAATAACAGCTTGGTGAGTAGAAAAATGTGATGAGTGAACCATAGAAACATAGAAAATAGGTGCAGGAGTGGGCCATTCAGCCCTTCGAGGCAGCACCGCCATTCATATAGCAATATGATCATGGCTGATCATCCAAAATCAGTACCCTGTTCCTGCTTTCTCCCCATATCCCTTGATTCCCTTGGCCCTAAGAGCTGTATCTAACTCTCTCTTGAAAACACCCAGTGAATTGGCGTCCACTACCTTCTGTGGCAGAGAATTCCACAGATTCACAACTCTCTGGGTGAAAAAGATTTTCCTCATCTCGGTCCTAAATGGCTGACCCCTTATTCGTAAACTGTGACCCCTGGTTCTGGAATCCCCCAACATGGGGAACATTTTTCTTGCATCTAGCCTGTCCAATCCTTTAAGAATTTTTATGTTTCTGTAAGATCCCCTCTCATCCTTCTAAATTCCAGTGAATTGCGATATCGCGCGGAAACAGGCCCTGCGGCCCACCTAGTCCATATCTACCAGCGACCACCCCATACACTACGCACTAGGAACAATTCACAGTTTTACCGAACCAAAATTAACCTACAAACCCGCACATCTTTGTAGTGTGGGATATGTGCGGGTTTGTAGGTTAATTGGCCCTCTGTAGATTGCCCTTACACTGTAGGGAGCGGATGTGAAAGTGCAAACTAGTGCGAACGGGTGATCACCGGTCCACGCAGACTTGGTGGGCTGAAGGGTCCGTTTCCATGCAGTACCTCTAAACTGAACTAAACCTCCCAAGGTATGTGTAGGAAGAAACTGCAGATGCTGGTTTACACCGAAGATAGACACCAAAATGCTGGAGTAACTGAGCATGACAGGCAGCATCTCCGGAGTTGAAGAAGGGTCTCGATCCGAAACGTCACCCATTCCTATTCTCCAGAGATGCTGCCTGTCCCGCTGAGCTGCTCCAGTATTTAGTGTCTACCTCCCAGTATTCTGTAGCCGCGATAACATCTCACTTCAGGAATAGCCTGATCGAATTTCCACACTACTGCAAAGTGGCCTGCAAGTAGTTTTCAAATACGTAACACAGGAGGAAATAAAATCTGTTCCATATCATTGGATTACTTCTTGAGAAATGAGTAACAAGAAGAAACCAATAAACCCAGAAGAAGCAAACAAGAAGAGACCACCTACTCGAGATGCGGGGGGGGGGGCAGGAAAAAGAAAGGAAGAGGAGGAGCCAGAGGGAAGAGGGAGAGCTGAGAGGGGGAGGAGACAGCAAGGACTACCGGAAATTGGAGAAGTCAATGTTCAGGCCACTGGGATGCAGACTGCCCAAAGGTCGCTGAATATGAGGTGCTGCTCCTCCCAGTTCCCGGTGGTTCTCACCTGGCAATGGAGGAGATGCCCCGGTCAGAAAGGTCAGATTCAGAATGGGAGGGGAGTTTGAGTGCTGAGCCCAGGGAGATCACCGGTTGGTTAAAGCGGACCGAGCGGAGTGTTTTTGGCGAAACGGATCGCTAAGTCTATGCTTGGTCTCACGATGTCCGATCTCTGAGCGATTCTAGAGCAGCGATGCAATAGATGAGTGTCGGAGGAGTCGTGCAGGTGAACTTCTGTCACACCTGGAACGACTTCGCTTGGGTCCTTGGATGAATGCGGAAGGGGGAGGGTAAGCCGACACATGTAGCATCTCTTGCGGTTGCAAGGGAAAGTGCCCGGGGAGGGGGTGGTGCGGGTGGGAAGGGAAGAATTGACCAGGGAGTTACGGAGGGAACGGTCCATCTCCCTCCCCCATCTGCTTTCCGCAAAGACCGCTCCCTCCATAACTCCCTGGTCAATTCCCACCCGCATCCCAGTGGCCTGAACATTGACTTCTCCAATTTCCGGTATCCAGCATTTTTGTCTACCTTCGATTTTCCAGCATCTGCAGTTCCTTCTTGAACATTTTACCAACTCGAGACTACGTCTTCTGTGGACAAATACTTCATTGTACATGCTCACGACCATACCTTGGGAGTTCATCTTGATAACAAGCTTTCGTGGGGGGGGGGGGGGGGGGGGAACATGTGGACAACACGGTCACTACAGCCAATTTAGATTCGAACAGTTAGATACCTTAGACGAAACCTCTGGTTCTGCACTGTCGCACTGTAGAATCTGCCAATGGATAGTATTTGCATAGATTCTAATCTCCCCTCGATCATTCTCTCCCTCATTCCTGTCCAGTCAATGTCAGAGTGAACTGGGCAGGAGGGAAGGAGAGAGCCTTTTTTATTAAAAAAAAACTTTTGAAGGAGAATTACAAGGAGAAAATAAGTTAAAGCAGAGGATGCGAGACCACATGACAAAAAGGAGAAAATTCTAAATGCTCCTGAGAGTCAATGTGACTTGAAAACATAAAAAGGCATAATCGTCTTATTTTTTTATATTGCATTGGATAGAACATTCAATGTTTTCAATAAGTTAGACAAAATCTTTTGGGTGAATGCATAGAGTTTCTACGGTTGGGGAATCAAGAACTAGAGGTCATAGGTTTAAGATAAGAGGGGAATATTATAGGAATCTGAGTTACAACTTTTCCCCACAGAGACAATAGGTGCAGGAGTAGGCCATTCGGCCCCTCGAGCCAGCACCGCCATTCAATGTGATAATGGCTGATCATTCACAGTTAGTACCCAATTCCTACCTTCTCTCCATATCCCTTGACTCCGCTATCTTTAAGAGAACCTTTTTTATTTAACTGGTAAATGTATTGAACAACTTGCAAGAGGAAGTACCGGTAGTTGAAGCAGGAACAACAATTGCATTTAAAAGACATTTGGATAGGTACATGGATAGGAGAGAATTTAACAGGATATGGACTAATTTCAGGAAAATAGACACAAAATGCAGGAGTAACAGCGGGACAGACAGCATCTCTGGAGAGAAGGAATGGATAATGTTTCAGGTCAAGACCCTTCTTCATTTTGGTCAGCATGGATGAGATGGGCAGAAGGGCCCATTTCTACGTTCTATTATTCTGTCTGCCTATTGTATCCATGCCAAACAGAAATAATTGTGAACTATTTCCTCATCCCACTTCTCATGGTGAGAAGTTAAGTGCAAGTTAAGTAATGGAACTAGAGTTCTCGGTAAGGGAAGTAACCTTCCATTATTCACATGCATCCCGCAGTTGAATGTTACAAGAATTACATTTGCAGTTGTATGGGAATTGCTTGCCCCAAAACCATTTAAGGGAAGATCATGAAATGGCAAAAGGAAAATGAATTCACTTAACATGAAAAGAGATTTCAAAATATTGTTTGACTTCCCTTTATGGTGCAAAAATAAAGCATGATCTTCACACATAACGCAACAGAGTTTCAAAGCACATCTCCAATTCAGAAGGTTTCCAAGAAACCATTTCCAGTTCATAATAAAAATATACTTTAGAACAATTAAAACTATCATGACATAGACATAGTGACATTTAAACAGTTTTTGATCCTTAATGCTATTCAACGGTACACCAAAATAGTTACAGAATTGGGTTTCAGAATAGATAACGGCCTAAACGAATGCCAACTATACAAAATCAAACTACTTTGTATCAAGTATTTTGTGAATTTTTAAAACAAAATTAGGAATAAAGGCATAAACTATTTTCTAAATGGGGAGAGAATCCAGATACCCGAGGTGCAAAGGGAATTGGGAGTGCTGGTGCAGGATTCCCAAAAGAACCTGCGTCGAATTGATAGTAAAGAAGGCAAACGTAATGCTAGCATATATTTCAAGAGGGCTAGAATACAAAAACAGGGATGTAATGCTGAGGCTCTATAAGGCGCTGGCAAGGCCACATTTGGGGTATTGTGAGCAATTTTGGGCACCATATCTGAGGAAGGATGTGCTGAATGATCCCAGAAATGAGTGGGGTAAATTATGACGAGTATTTGACAGCACTGGACTTGTACTCACTGGAGTTTAGAAGGATGAGTGGGAACCTCATTGAACGTACCGGATAGTGAAAGGCTTGGATCAAGTGGATGTGGAGAAGATGTTTCCACTAGTGGGGGAGTCCAGGACTAGAGATCGTAGCTTCAGAATTAAAGGACGTTCCTTTAGGAAGGAGATGAGAAGGAATTTCTTTAGTCAGAGGGTAGGGAATCTGTTGAATTCTTTGCCACAGAAGGCTGTGGAGGCCAAGTCAATAGGTATTTTTAAAGCAGAGATAGATAGATTCTTGATTAGTGCGGGTGTCAGGGATTATGGAGAGAAGGCAGGAGGATGAGGCTAGGAGGGACAGATAAATCAGCCATGATTGAATGACCGAGTCGACTTGATGGGTCCATTGGTCTAATTCTGCTCCTATTACTTATGACCTTAAAATCGATTGCAAAGATGAGATTTAAACAATTAATTGGTCAATATTTTCAGATGTGAAAAGAGGATGTTTGTTAAGTATACAGTATGGGATCTGAGGTTCTGCTCAGGAACAAACAGGATACAGAGTTGATGAACAGCTTGGATTGGATTGCCTGCAAAGGAGGTAAACTCACAACCAAATGCATGGTGGTTTCATGGTGTGCCAATGGACAGGGCTTCAGATTTTTCAATACTGAACTTGAAAGATATGTCCAATTGAAGTGAGAAATACCCAGCCAGTGAGCACATGGCAATCATGATGTGATGGGAAGTTGCCTTACTGGTGTCACAGATGGGAGATAGGCTGGAGTGGTGGTTGTGTTAGAGGTGGAGTGGTAGCACTAATATTGTGGGTGTATGCATGCTCCCCTCCTCCATCCAAAAAAAGGATGGAATTATATATTTTTTCTCAAATGTTTTTAAGTGTTAGGGACCAATTAGGGGTGAATTGAATTAGCACAGATGGCCAGATATAATACCAGCACTTCATCTCCAGTATCGAAGTTTACAAGTACATGTATTATTTGGAAGAATTAATGATGTGAATGTATTTTCATTGAATCTTAAAGGTAGTTCAGTTAGTAGTTGAAAGAGTTCCTGTGTTGTCTTTCCAATGTTAGTTATTTTTTGCAGCCTTGGGATTTTCTCTGTTGATGTGTGAAGATTAGGAATGTTAAAAGCCACAAAATGCTCTTATAAACCTCTCATGTCAGTATTTAAAGTTGTCCAAGCTATTTATTTTATCTCTCCAAAGACATTGAAAGCATGAAAACACAGGAATCAATAATATTCTCTCTCTCGCTCACATTTTTGGCTTGTGGTAAGTTGTCGCCTGGTTTGCATTTTAAAAATACACTTTTTCCATAATACATACCATGAAGGGAAGTGGCTGTTTGCTGGTTGGCTAAAACAGTTTGAAGGACTATGTCTTCCTGTTGTGACAACGTCTCACAGGCGTCTCCAATCTTTAAAGTTGAGATCTGATTGTTCAATGTTGACAACGTCATAGTAGTCACAAGACTGGAGGTGTGGATGCAAGAATGTTGCTCCCCAGTTGGTCCTGTTGAATGGAACAAGGCAACTTCTCAGCACAAAGCAGTACTACTGAAGCAGAATGCCTAATATATGTTTCTATAATATAATCATATAAAAGTTAACTTTTGAAGAGACATTGAAATCATGAAAAAACAGGAATTAATAATCACTGTTGATGAGATGCAACACACACACACACACACACACACACACAACACAGCAACAGGTTATGTGCAATCACTTTAAGAATACAAGATGATCCAACTAAAGGGTATGAAATGAGGGATGATGGGCAGTTGGGAGAGGGGTTAGAGATTTATTGCAAGTAGATTAATGGAATAGGAGAGGGAGCCAGAGATGAAAATCATATAGAAGATGAGCCAAGGAAGGAGGAGGGGATAGCTGATAGAAGAAACACGAGGATGCTACTTCAGAGCTACATCAGAAACATGTCTGATGAGCAAGGTGTGCACGGGAAAAGCAGAAACACAGAAGAGATGGGTTTAGTCCCATCACAAAACAGCCTATCTGCTCCTCTCATGTCTTCTTGGAGATGAGGCGGGAAATCAACATCTAGTGAGGTGTGGGAGATTGCAGCCTTCACGTGGTCCGCCCTGTTTCGACAAATGCAATCAACCCGGCGTGCACAATCAAATAAGATCAAATAGAACAAGTTGTCCGACAACTTTAGGCTGTGCACGCCACACGCAAGAAGAAGAAGAACAACATCTAGTGAAAAGCAATGGAATGATTGTGGAGCACTGAACAACTCAACAAAGTGGCTCAGTCAGATTTACTGATTGTTGCCAGTTGAGAGTGAATTCCTACAAAGGACTAAAGCTGTCATCTTCAGTTCTCACTCGCGCTCTCCTGTCCGCAGTAGCAGTAGCTGTTCAAATCTACAACAGAGTGTGCTCAGAGACCAGCTTCTCATCACAGGTTGATAGACACAAAGTGCTGGAGTAACATTTTGTAATGTCACCATTCTTTTTCTCCAGAGATGGTGCCTTACCTGCTGAGTTACTCCAGCGTTTTGTGTCTATTTTTGGTATAAATCAGCATCTGCAATTTATTTCTACACTTCTAACCTCAGGTGTTCAATCCCTTGAAATGGAAGGATTCTTGTTTTAATATAAAACTCTATTCCAAAGGCTTGAACCACAGACAATGCAATGTAGAGCTTGTTGGAAACCAACCTACATTTATGTAAAATGTTATTGCTAGTGTGGCAGGACAAGCAGCCAACAGGAGAGCCATCCTTTCCAGAGAAACAATGGAAAATAATTAAATACATAAAGCAAAGATACCCACTGATGGCTCAGTACAGGTAGCACAATGGCAGAACAGTAGAGTTTGCTGCCTTACAATGCCAGAGACCTGGGTTCGATCCTGACTATGGGTGCTGTTTGTATAGAGGTTGTACGTTCTCCCCTTGACCGTGTGGGTTTTCTTCAGGTGCTCTGGTTACCTCATACATTCCAAAGACGTGCAGGTTTGTAGGCTAATTGGCTTCTGTAAATTGTCCTTAATGTTTAGGTTAGAACTAGTGTACAGGTGTTTGCTGTGTGCAGGTGATTGCTGGTCAGTGTGGACTCGGTGGGCCGAATGGCCTGTTTCCATGCTATCTCTAAACTAAACTAAATTCAGTGTTTGGCCGTTACCAAGTTAACTGATCTCATTCATCATTGTTGGCAGAGGACTCAATTCATTGCGAGTCCCATCAGTTAGACAGGGAGTGGGGGGGAATTGGTCAAGGCTCCCCCTCAGTGATTCTCCCAGTGTACTTTCATGGACCTCAGGAATGGGTTCACATGCGACAATTAAATAAGACCATTGACATGCCAAAGCACCATTGGCGTGGTAGTAGACTGTACCCAGCACCTGGGGGACCAAACTCAACCAACTTTGGCTCATTTGGCATAAAAACAATTTGGCTCATTTGGCATAAATATGTCTGAAGAAGGGTTTCGACCCGAAACGTTGCCTATTTCCTTCACACCATGGATGCTGCCTCACCCGCTCCAGCATTTTTGTCTACCTTTGATTTTCCAGAATCTGCAGTTCCTTCTTAAACGTCGTAAATATATTATTTTAAATGCCAGTCAAGCAGAACGATATTTTTGAAAAAGGTGAAAAGATCGATAAGGTGAAAAAACAAGACCATGACAACAGCAGAATTGACAGGTAGAACCCAAAATATTGTTTCGCCACAAATGCTCATTACCTAGCAGTGTGCTTTCAACAGATTTTTTAATTTTTAGACTTCCAATTTTTTCCATTTCCTTTTCTGAAATATTTATCTTTTGAGCTTTAACAGAGACTTTTACAACCTTAAAGAGACACCCCAAATGCCACTAATACATTCCTCATCCCACAGACAGACAAACAAAAAGCTGGAGTAACTCAGCGGGTCAGGCAGCATCTCTGGAGAAAAGGTATAGGTGACGTTTTGGGACGAGACTTCAGCTTTTTGTGTCCATCTTCGGTTTAAACCAACACCTGCAGTTCCTTCCTACACATTTTACCTCCTCCCACATATACCAGTTCACCTGGAAGGCTCTTGCATTTTTGCTTTTAGTTTCAAGCCCCTCTGTTCCATTAACTGTCTCTATATTCATAATTTCTACTCAACAGGAAATTCTATTAGAACAAGAGGACTAGCTAATGTTGACAACATTATTTCATTTAAGCAGCACATTCTGTATACTGTGCTACAACTGATAAAAAATGTAAACATAAAAAAGTCCAGGATTTTGAGTAAATGGAATGTAGTTGGCTCCATTTACATCAGCACCACAGGAATCAGCATTATGCAGAGAACTGGTACCCAGAAAGAAAAAAATCCTGTTTACACTAGCTTGCCGTGTTAATCATTGCCAACAACCACAGTTCTGTCCTATCAAAATAGCTTCATATTTTAACCATATGTGCCTTCATTTTCCACAGTGAGGTTGAATCTAACAGAAACACTTTCTTAGTGGCCACATATAACTCAAAAACTATTTTATCTAAATTACCAAACATATCTTGAGCGGCACAATTTTCCTATATAACTAGTGCATAATTACTATGATGCGTTAAAGGCCATCCGAGGACTCTGACAAAAGACACTTTATTGCAACAGAACTAAATGGCAATTGCTTGAATTGCACATTTTGTTTTTTGAAAAATATTTTGACAGCCACCCACTCCCAAACTACTCGTTCCGTACAGAAACTGTCATCTCACAAAGACCGCAAGTCTCAGATTGACGATGCAGCTTGTGTTTAGTTTGTCAGCCCTCCCAGCTTGTTTGTTAATGATCAGCTTAATCACTCCAGTGTTGAGCAGGAAAACTGGTATACAAAGGTGTCCACTTAAAATTGCCCGACTTGAAACATACTCAGCAATAACAGAATTGGAAGCAACAGCAGTGGCATCCTACAAATACATTTATTGGTATTGGTTCATCATTGCCACGTGTACGGAGATACAGTTAAATATTAAATACTACAGTGCAGGATGTGATGTTAGTGTCAGTGTTACAGTTACAGTGGTAGTGAAAATGTAGTTGTTTGGGTAGTTGAGGTAGTTTGGGTGACAAAGATTGCACCAACTTATGGGAGGATTGTTCAGTTGTCTGATAATAGTGGGTAAGAAACTGTTCCTGAATCTAGTGGTAGGTGCTTTCTGCCCAATGTGAGGGGGAGGAAGAGGGAATGACTGGGATGAAAATTGTCCTTGATTATGTTGTCCTTGATTATCCTTGGGCTGCTTTCCCAAGGTTGTATTAAGTGTAGATGGGTTTAAAATAGAGGGGGGGGGGGAGAGAGACAGTAGCTTGGGGAAGCGGGTGGATGACTTGTGCGATGAATGGGGCTACGTGCATTTCTTGAGTCTAGGGCATAGCGGTTGCCAAGCCAAGCTATCATGCATCCCAAAAGGATGCTTTCCGCAGTGCATCTGTCGAAGTTGGTAAAAGTTGGAAACCTGCTGAACCTCCTTAGTCTTCTGGGGAAGCTTTATGGGCCTGTCCCATTTCGGCGATTTTTCAGCGGACTGCCGGCGACTGTCAAGTTCGTGGAACTCGCCTGAAATACTGGGAACGGGAACGGCAACTGTTGAACCCACACACACACACACACACACATCGCAAAGGCGGGGGCCAGGGAATGCGGGGAAGCGCTGTCTGAAATTCACAGGGTGCAAAGCCAAGGTGATACAGACACACACCGCGATGAACAGGAAGGTTAAGACGGCTAGCACAGTGTACGGTAAGTCCTTTAAAAGAGGGGGGGGGGGGGAAGGAGTGGAGACACTTTTAAGAAGCCAGACAACTTTTAATAAGCCAGAGATACACAACTGTGAAGTTTGGCGGGCATTTAACATTACCGGTCGGTTATCCTTGGTTCTGAAAACTCGTGCTTACGTTTTTTTTCCCCCCAATGAGCCAATGAAAATGCCCGGTCAGCAAAGGCGATTAACTAAAACTATCTATGACTAGCTCGACTACGTATAACAACATGACGACCCCACTACAAGTGCACCTAAGACTACAGGATAATCGGTTTTATCTATGGCGACCAATTTTTGGTTCCAGAAAATGTTTCAACATGTTGAAAATATTTTCGGCGACCATACTGAGGCCGCGACTAGTTTCCTGCAGGTGGGAACTCCTCATGACCATGAAGGAGACTCACCAGAGACCACCAGCGAACATGTGGCGACCATGTGCCGATCATGAGGTGAGCGCAGAGCCTCCTGCACTCACCTAAAAAGTCGCCTAAGTGGGACAGGCCCTTTAGTGTGCTTTCTTAGAAGTAGCTTCAATGCGATTGTACCAGAACAAATGGTGGAGATAATTTATGCCTAGGAACTTGAAGCGCTCGACCATTTTCCCCTTCACCATTGATGCTGACTGGGGCAGGTACACCGCCTTATGTAAATAACCAGTTCCTTGTTTTGTTGACATTGACTTTGACATCACGTTACTAAGTTCGCTATGTATGTTTTCGTTAATGTATTTTTGTTTTAATGTATGTATGTTTTAATGTTTCTCGGCATGTTTTGATGCAACTTTTTTCCCTGTAGCATCTTCGCCCCCCACGTGGCCTAACAACTGGTTTGGTGCGGCCTCTCCAGACCAGAGACCAGCCTAGAGCTTCAAGCAGCAGGCGCGGTGTGGACTTACCTTCACAGAGCGGGCGATGGCATCCTTTGCCGAGGATTGCCAGTGTTGGAGCTCCAACCGCCGTTGATGCCTGTTGATTTTAACATCATGGAACAGCGGTCGGCGGAGCTTCTAGCCGTGGACGCGGACTTTAACATCGTGAAGCCGCAGTCTCCGGTAAGAAGCGGCCGATTCAGGAACTCCCACGCCGCGGAGTGTGTTCCGATGTGGTGGATGTTTATGTTAAATTATTTTGTGTATTGTGTTCTTTATACTTGTATGGCTGTATGGTAACTCAAATATTACTGTAGCTTAAATGGTGCATGTGACAATAAATGTGAACTTGATCTTGAACTACAGTGGTGTCATTTGCAAACTTGTAAATTGAGTTAGAACAGAAGTTAGAACTGAATTTAGTCGCACAGTTGCAAGTAAATAAATAGTAGTGGACTGAGAACTCATCCTTGTGGGGCATCAGTCTTGAGAGGATGTTTTGTCAGGAAGTCGAGGATCCAGTTGCAAAACCAGGTGCCGACTCCTGGGACCATGAATTTGGAGATGAGTTTAGTTGGGATTACAGTGTTGAAATTTATAAATATAAATTTATTGTAGGTGTCCTTGTAGTCCAGGTGTTCCTGAGAAGAGTGCAGGGTCGGAGAAATGATACCTGCTCTGGACCTGTTGCGATGGTACGCAAACTGTAATGGATCGAGTCCATCTTGGAATCTGGAGTTGGTGTTTGCCATGAATTCTTGCTGGTGGATGTCGGTGCCACTCAACTGTAGTTATCAAGGCATTCGACCTTGCTTTTCTGTGGCACCAATTTTTTATCAACATTTTTAATATTCAGACTTGCAAATATATAGCCAATCGACAAGTGTTGAATATGGTCTATAAGATGTGCAACCCAGTAAATGCCAATGGCAACAGGAAAGATGGGAAGGAAATTGAACAAACATCTTTACCATTTAAGATGGGAGATGTCCGAATGTGCAACTACAGGGTTCTACAGAATTAGAATGACCTATTCCCTTGATCCAACCTCTGCCGAATAGAGCAGGGAGCTGACATTTTGTTGCACTTGAGAGGGAAAATGGCAGAATCATTTTACTTCATTCCCTTAAAACTTGAATCTGAACAACATGGGGAACAAAATAACCTCAGAATTTCCTTCATAACCTCACCAGAACAAGTAGGATAAGAAAATAGAAATAAATACAAAATCTAAAACTTGTGATGTTGTTCTGGCTACCTTGATGAACAACAAAGTTCTTCACGAGCATTACTTAGACCATGGAAAATAAATCTGCAAATTAGAGGCATACATTAAAATGCCACAATGGGTTTTGAAATGTTCCTGATTACCCAGGAGGATAGATATGGATTATCTACGGAATTGCAGGCTTTTTCCAAAAACATTGGTAAAAGTGAACAACAAAACCATGAGAATACATGCTTAGGTTTTAAACTTTTTAAGTACCACTGGGAGGCAACCAATACAATTAAATGATCCTATTTGCTGCTATTCTCAGGTATACACATGAAGATTACATAAGTCATCAAACAATTAAAATGTTTTAACTGCACGCACACATTTACTGTATGACTAATTGCAAAAATGTGAAATATTTCCACAAACACAAGCCTATAACTATTCAGCAGAACAGGCTTAGCTCTGCATTCCACCTTCTCCCGCTGTCTCTTTTATAAGTATCATTCAATGTGTTTTGGGGTGGAAGATTGCAACCTTCACGTGGTCCGCCCTGTTTTGACTAATCAACAATTCTTGCAATCAACTCGACGTGCACAAACGGAAGATCAAATAGAACAAGTTGTCCAACAACTTTAGGCTGTGCACGCCACACGAAAGAAGATTCAATGTGTTTTCTTGCATCAAACTCCCCTGCAGGACATCTGTTCTGTGTTCTGCACATCTGTGAACTTTAACATTGCCCTACTCTTCCCCCCACAAGAACCCCACATGCAGATCATCAGATAGTGTAACCTCACTGAAGACTGCCTCCTACCGCAAGTTTCCACCTTTTGTCAAGGTTGACTGTCGCTTGCCTGGATTTTTACGCTGAGAGCGGCAGAGGCTTTGTAGATGGGGCTATAAAATGCTATAGCAGCTCTGAGAGTGTAAAGGAGGGTGTATGGGGTAGAGCAGGCAGAGGATTCAAAGGTCCAATTATTTAGTTTCAACAGGGTAATCAATGGACACTTGCACAATTCATTATAGATTTTCTGTATTTTAGGCCTTCAGTGCAGATTATCTGCATTTTAGAGGAAGATGCAGTTAAAATGTTTAACTCATCTCCTCTTATCTTTGCTATGTGCAAATTAAGAAAAACCCCTTTCTCTGATCACCACCTAACTGTACTTCAAGTAAGGGAATTGATTTCTCTCATTTGTTTCCCTACGGGCTGGGCAGCTAGAAAGCTTCCCGACGAGCCGCTGTGGACGTGGAACGCAGCCGGAGGCCTTTATCGAGGCACCGCAATCGCGATGCCTCCCGGATCGCCGTGTAGAAGCCTGGGCCGGGGCCTCCTGGGTAGAAGTCTGGGTCGGGCGAAGCTGTCGACGGAGTCCGTGGCTGGAGCCCAGGTCGGCACCACGGAGGCGTGAAATGGGGCCTCGGTGGTGCTGGGGTCCTCTGTGGTGATGAAGCCTCACGGCAGAGGCGATGCCTCGCGGGTCAACCCACAGTCGATGGTTGATGTGAGCGTGGAGAACCATCGTGAGGGGGTAGGGGAAGAACCATGGACCTGGCCTGGGGGGATCGCCGTGAGGGGAGAGGGGGGGAGAACAATGGACAATGGGGAGGGACAAAGGACAATGGGAACCCGGCGTGGGGGAACCGCTGTGGTGGTGGGGGGGGGGGGGGGGGGGGGGGGGAGGACAGAAGGGGGAGCCGGCGTGCTTTGTAACTATATCAGCGCGTAGGTGGCTGCTATTTGTATTCATTGTGTGTGCAAGCAAAGAATTTCACTGTGCCTAGTCACATGTGATAATAAAGTATTCCTATTCCTATTCCTATGAGATGAACCAAAATGGAGGTGGGGCAATCATAGCAAAGATAACAGTGAAGGTCGAAAAGTCTGCACCAGGTCAATAAACTTGCTAAATAGGCAGAGATGGTGAATGAGATTCAGGCTGAGCAATGTTAAATGACACTTTTTACTAAAGGTGAATGAGGTCGGGTCCAATGTAAATGGTGTAAGTTTGACAAAATACCAAGATGTGAAAGTATATGCACACTATTTGTAAAATCTAATCTCTGGCTTTATAAACAGAAGAGTACAATGTGAAGTGTTGCACATTGTCTGAGGTGATGGGGGAGGCAGATACTCTCAGAATGTTTTAAATGTATCTGCATGAATATTTTATAGTCGGGGCAGAAGACCAAGTGCTGGTAAATAACAGAGATACTTTGTCGGCATGGGCAAGGTGGGCAAAAGGTCCTGTTTCTGTGCTGTGTCACTGACTCGATGACTGGTTAAGGCCCCAGCTTGAATATTTCAGGCAGTTCCATATGTAACACTAAAAACCTCTGGCCTTAAGTGGATTATTGTATCTCCTAATTTTCCACGAATCATTCCCCGATCACAGTAGCCGACCAAATAAAGTTACCCAGTCGGCAAACTCATCTCAAACACAGAAGATTTACAGATGGACTATAAACTTAGGACACCATGATAATAAATACCTGTCTGCACATCTGTGAACTTTAACATTGCCCTACTCTTCCCTCCACAAGAACCCCACATGCAGATCATCAGATAGTGTAACCTCATTGAAGACTGCCTCCTACCGCAAGTTTCCACCTTTTGTCAAGGTTGACTGTCGCTTGCCTGGATTTTTACGCTGAGAGCGGACAGAGGCTTTGTAGATGGGGCTATAAAATGCTATAGCAGCTCTGAGAGTGTAAAGGAGGGTGTATGGGGTAGAGAGGACAGAGGATTCAAAGGTAATATGTAATGCAAGTTAGTGACAATTGTAATTGATTTGTTTCAGGCTGTCTGGCTCTACAGATAAAGCCAATGTTAGCAATGCTGCATTGCTCAATGCAGGTTTTTGAAAATAAATAAAGCACCTTTGGCTGTTAGTAGTAATAATTGGCTTTTGTGTCCAGTTCTGGTTGCCATACTACAGGAAGGATCTGGTAGCAACAGGGTGAAGACATTCACCAGGATATTACCTAGAATGGAGGGATGTAGTGAAAAGGAGTGATCGTGCTAGGTTTATTCTCAATGCAATGTCGGAGGCTGAGATGTGATCTTAGAGATTTATAACATTTTGAGGGGCTGGGAGGGGATAGATAATCAGAGACTCCTCAGAGCAGAGTAGTCTAAGACATAGGTTTATGGTGAGGGGACAGGAATTTAAAAAGAGCAGTACGTTTTTCCACACAGAGGGTGGTGCATATTTGGAATGGCGGTGGAAGCAGATTCCATACAATGTTTTAAAATAATTCGGACAGGTAATCAGATAAGATAGAGGCATTAGAATAGATCAGCATCATGGCCACGTGGACAACGCAGGCTGTAAGAGTACATTTCAGTGCTGTACATTTATTTATGACTATCTTCCAATATCTTAGACTCACAGATACCAAGACAGGGAGGGACAGAACCAAGATGCGAGCTGAGAATGGGAAAGGTCAGAATGCAGAAGCTCCAAATCAAGCTGGACTCCTGTAACTGTGCACCAACATCCAAGACACTTACACAATTTGCAACAATTACAATATAGTAACCCTCGTTTGAATGAACCACTTTATAACAGATTTTGTTTATAGTGATCAGATCGACCAACCACACCTTCTCTCTGGCCGTTTACAACCCCAGCTTCTGACGCCACCCTCCGACTCACAAGGTGCACCAGCGAGCCCTTCTTCACCCACTGTGCGCTGCGTTAACCCGGCTCACGTTGTAGCCCCAGGAGACACGCTTTATTGGGGACGTTGCTACCACCGACAGGACGCTGTTTCCGCTCGACCGTTGCTGCCGCCTCCTTCTTCTCCTGTCGCTCTGTCCACTTGACCTCCCCCCCCCTACACCCTCCCCCGACCCTCCTCCCACCGCTGCCTCCTTCTCTCCCAGAATTGCAGAGATACTCCATCTTCGAAGCAGCAGCAGGGGAACGCGGACAGAGCCCCATGGTGACCGAGCTGGTCTTTCGCGACAGCCTGAAAAAACGCTATTGCCAGAGGCTACAACATGAACCCAAATAACAGCCAAGTCAACCAGTGAAAAATAGCTCGCTGGTGCAGACGAGCGGCATCGGCGCCTCTCCATATTTATGATGTGGCCTGACCCGCTGAGTTATTCAGCGCCGTGTCCTTTTGTGTATTAACCACCATCTGCAGTTATTTGTTTCAACTACATACAATGATTATACCCTACCACATTCAACATACAACAAATAATCCTCCGACATTTTCGCCATCTCCAACGGGATCCCACCACTGGCCACATCTTTCCAGCTCCTCCCTTTTCGGTTTTCTGCAGAGACCGCTCCATCCACAACTCCCTGGGGAATTTGTTCCTTCCCACCCAAACCATCCCCTCCCCTGCTACTTTCCCTTGCAACCGCAGGAAATGCTACACTTGTCGGTTTACCTCCCCCCTCGACTCCATCCAAGAACCTAAGCAGTCTTTCCAGGTGAGGCAGAGGTTCACCTGCACCTCCTCCAACCTCATCTATTACATCTATCTGCTGCTCTAGGTATCAACTGTTCTACATCGGTGAAACCAAGCGCAGGCTTGGCAATTGCTTTGCCCAATGCCTCTGCACAGTTCGCATTTACAAACCCGATCTTCCGGTGGCTCAGCACTTCCCCTCCCATTCTGTCCTTGGCCTCCTCCATGGCCAGAGTAAGTCCCACCACAAATTGGAAGAGCAGCTCCTCATATTTTGTTTGGGTAGTTTACACCCCAGTGGTATGAACATCGACTTCTCCAATTTCAAGTAGTCCTTGCTTTCTCCCTCCTTCTCCTCCCCTTCCCAGCTCTCCCACAGCCCACTGTCTCCGCCTCTTCCTTTCTTCATCCCGCCCCCCCACATCAGCCTGAAGAAGGATCTCAACCTGAAATGTCACCTAATCCTTCCCTCCATAGATGCTGCCTCACCAGCTGAGTTTCTCCAGCATTTTTGGCTACCTATGATTATACCCCCCCCCCCCCCCCCCCCCCCCCCCCCCCCGCCCTTATGGTCCATTATAATGAGGGTTTCTCTATTGTCAGGAGACTACTCATGTTATTATACTTCTTATGGTTGTGCTTCAATAGTGTGGTATCATTTAGACAGCAATTATATGCATGTTTGTTTTGCATTGAACATACAGAAAATATGGCCACACTAAGGAGGCAGGGTACAGAAGAGATTACTACTGGGAACTAATAACATTAGCTACATGGAGAGATGCAAGGAGCCGAGGTTACTCGCAAAGCAGAACAAGTTCAGTGGAGATGAGATAGAAGGCTGAAAATCATGAAGGATTTTGATATTAAAATGTCAATATCAAATATTTGATATTTCTGGTGCAGAATGGTTGGCTAGTACAGAACAAAACAAAACATTGTTGAAATAAAGGAAAAATATTGCTTGCAGCAGAATCCATTGTCCAAAGGTTATGCAAACAGATACATTAACTTCCGAAAAAGGAAATTGTTTGAATTGAGATAATTCCAGAGCCATTGGGAAAGTTAAAAGGAATGAAGCTTATTGAATACTTCTTTCGGGGGGGGGGGGGGGGGGGGGGGGTATAAATACAGTTAAATAGTCTCTTCCTGTGGTATATTATTCTTTGCCACAACAGAACAATATTAGATATCCTATTCCAAATTAAAAAACCCTTGAATTTATTTTATATCCCATGATCACACTGACGATGATGTAGATTCCTTTAGAGGCAAAATGTAGGATTAGGCAATTACTCAAATGCTACTAATAGTGTGAAAAAATAATTTCACTCAAAGCTAGATTGTACAGTGCCCTCCATAATGTTTGGGACAAAGACCCTTCATTTATTTACTTGCCTCTCTACTCCACAATTTAGAGTTTTGTAATAGAAAAAAATCACATGTGGTTAAAGTGCACATTGTCAGATTTTATTAAAGGCCATTTTTATACATTTTGGTTTCACCATGTAAAAATTACAGCTGTGTTTCTACACAGTCCCCCCATTTCAGGGCACCATTATGTTTGGGACACATGGCTTCACAGGTGTGTGTTTAATTGCCTCATGTAGGTACAAGAGAGCTCTCAGCAACTAGTCTTTCCATCACCTTTGGAAACTTTTATTGCTGTTTATCAACACGAGGACCAAAGTTGTGCAAATGAAAGTCAAATAAGTCATTATGAGACTGAGAAACAAAAATAAAACTGTTAGATATATCAGCCAAACCTTAGCCTCACCAAAATCAACAGTTTGTAACATCATTAAGAAGAAAGAGAGCACTGGTGAGCTTACTAATCACAAAGGGATTGGCAGGCCAAGGAAGATCTCCACAGCTGATGACAGAAGAATTACCTCTATAATAAAGAAAATCCCCAAACATCTGTCCGACAGATCAGAAACACTCTTCAGGAGTCAGGTGTGGATTTGTCAATGGCCACTGTCCGCAGAAGACGTCATAAACAGAAATACAGAGGCTGCCTCACTGCAAGATGCAAACCACTGGTTAGCTGCAAAAATAGGATGGCCAGGTTACAATTTGCCAAGAAGTACTAAAAAGAGCAACAACAGTTCTGGAAAATGATCTTGCGGACAGATGAGATGAAGATTAACTTATATCAGAGTGATGGCAAGAGCAAAGTATGGAGGAGGGAAGGAACTGCCCAAGATCCAAAGCTTACCACCTCATCTGTGAAACACAGTGGTGGGGGTGTTATGGCCAGGCATGTATGGCTGCTGATGGTACTGGCTCACTTACTTATCTTCATTGATGATACAACTTCTGATGGTAGTAGCATAATGAATTCTGAACAGACACATCTTATCTGCTCAAGTTCAAACAAATGCCTCAAAACTCGTTGGCCGGCAGTTCATTCTACAGCAAGACAATGATCCCAAACATACTGCTAAAGCAACAAAGGAGTTTTTCAAAGTTAAATAATGGTCAATTCTTGAGTGGCCAAGTCAATCACCCAATCTGAACCCAATTGAGCATGGCTTATATATGCTGAAGAGAAAACTGAAGGGGATTAGCCCCCAAAACAAGCATAAGCTAAAGATGTCTGCAATAGAAGCCTGGCAGAGCAACACCAGAGAAGAAACCCAGCAACTGGTGATGTCCATGAATCGCAGACTTCAAGCAGTCATTGCATGCAATGGATTTGCAAGAAAATACTAAACATGACTACTTTCATTGACATGACATTGCTGTGTCCCAAACATTATGGTGCCCTGAAATGGGGGGACTATATATAAACTGCTGTAATTTCTACATGGTGAAACCAAAATGTATAAAACTGGCCTTTATTAAAATCTGAGTGTGCACATTAAGCATGTGATTTTTTTTAAAATACAAATCTCAAAATGTGGAGAATAGAGGCAAATAAATAAATGATGGGTCTTTGTCCCAAACATTATGGGGGGCACTGTACATGTCAAATTCCCAAGTAGGAAATCTAAGTACGATAAAGTTTTATCGTATTAAATCAATGTTTTACTGCTCAATGCGTGCTCCAAGTCATCACAGATCACAGAATGAAGCTGATGAGGTAACCTTGCCCTACGCCTAGCCACACCCACCCCACCCACCTCCCCAGGGCTGCATCCTACCCCTACCTCCCCTCAGGTTCATGGAAAGGACACTCCATACATCATGCTGAGAACTAAATTGTGAAAAAATATATAACCATCAAGTGGCAGCAAATTTTGATTTACTGAGTTACTTGAGCTCTGATCCACTTTGAAACAAAATCTGGAAAATAAAACCTTTAAACTGAAGGATTATTTTCTGGAAGTATTATATATGGCATTTTATTAATGACGCACTGCCAGCCCTCAACCGTCGTATAATGCAATTAGCAAAGAATTTGCCAAGTACTGGCGCATTCTTTCAGGTCACAGAATATATTTACCCTTCAATTGCTGTAATGCATCTTCTCAGAATGGAAACTCAGCATAAACCAACAATTTAATTTCAACACAATATGAGCACTGAGATAATTAAAGTGCTTTTCACATCACATCAACTGAACTATACCAGTGTCTGCTACGTTAGCTTGGTGACTTGATAAGTGAAGATAGAAACATCTTGGCTTTAGAATTGGAATGTATACAGAAAGGAAACAATTGAAGTTAAATCAGACCACGTTTAGAGGCAAAAAGTAGGATTAGGCAATTACTCAAATGTTCCTAATAATGTGGAAAAATAATCTCACTCAATGCTTGATTGTACATGTCAAGTTACCAAGTAGGAAAATAACTCTATCCAGTTAATGCATCAATTTAAGTCAGCCAGAGTAAAATCAGAGGAAATATGGATAGACTACCTATACATTATAGGCTTTGTTTCTTAAGTGGGGGGGGGCGACCATCGGCTCCACGGTCAAAAAGGCACAACAGAGGATGTACTTCCTGCGGCAGCTGAGGAAGCACAATCTGTCACAGGCAATGATGGTCCAATTCTACACGGCCATCGTAGAGTCTGTTCTCACCTTCTCCATCATGGTCTGGTTTGGCTCAGCCACCAAGCACGACACCTGGAGGCTGCAGCGAATCGTCCGATCAGCAGAGAAAATTATTGGCTGCAACCTTCCCTCCATTGATGAACTGTACACTGCAAGGGCCAGGAAGCGAGCGGGCAAGATCATCTCTGACCCCTCTCACCCTGGCCACAAACTCTTTGAATCACTTCCCTCCGGACTGTCAAAGCTACCACAGCCAGACATAAAAACAGTTTTTATCCACGTGTAGTTGCTCTACTCAACAGCCAAAAATCTGTAGCCTCCCTTTGATCTGGTATTTTGGTTCACATGCTTGATCAATGGTGTTTTATCATTAATGTTTTATTATTATTAATGTTTAGTTTTTTCTGAGTCATTCGTAAATGTCACTGTATGTCATGTTGTTACTTGTGGGTGGAGCACCAAGGCAAATTCCTTGTATGTGAATACTTGGCCAATAAACTTACTTACTTTTCTTTTCCTGATGGCAAAAAACCATCCCATGCTCTGAAAATGAAACCCTGATAAATTATTGTAAGTGCTAATTTTATGTGTTTGTTTTCTCTTTTTTCCAGATTTATAAGAAAGGTCTTTGACTTGGAACATTAACTATTTCTCTCTCCATTTATGTTTCCCAACCTGCAGAGTGCTTTAAATTCTCAGCATCCATATTTGGAAAGGAAACAAAGGGGGCAGGGGTTTTTAAAAGGGAAGAAGGGGGAGGGAGCAATGAGGGGTGAGCAAGGGAGTGAGCGAGGTGGTTGAGAAGGAGGGAGAGGTGGATGAGGGATGACCAAGAGGGTGAAGGAGTGTGAGGGGGTCAGGGTGGAGAGGGGCAGGGGAGTGAGGCGGAGTTACTGAAGGGGGGAGCGTAAGGGGGTTGGGGGGAAAAGGGAAGGAAGAAGGGTGAAAAGTGAAGGAGGGTGGGAAGATGACCAGAGGCAGCACGGGGGTTGATGTGACGAAGAGGGAGCGAGCAAGCATTGGGGTTGGTGTGACCTGGAGAGGAAGGGAGAAAGGAATGGTGACTGAAAAAGAGGTGGGTGGACTGAGGGGGGGGGGGGGGGAGTGAGAGGGTTTGATTGAGAGAGAGGGTGTGAAGGGGTCACTCGCACAGCAGAGAGGGAGAGAGGGAGGAGAGGTGATCGAGGGGGAGGGAAAGGATTTGACCGAGGTAGGGGGGGGGGGGGTTGTTGAGCCCAAGTATATAGAGCCAAAGTATTACAACATACATCAATGATTTAGATGAAGCGATAAAAAGTAACATTAGCAACTTTGCAGATGACACAAAGCTGGGCGGCAGTGTGAACTGTGAGGAGGATGCTGTGAGGATGCAGGGGGACTTGGACAGGTTGGGGGAGTGGGCAGATGCATGGCAGACACAGTTTAATATGGATTAATGTGAGGTTATCCACTTTGGTAGCAAAAACAGGAAGGCAGATTATTATCTAAATGGTGTCAAGTTGGGAAAAGGAGAAGTACAACAGGATCTGGGGGGTCCTTGTTCATCAGTCAATGAAAGTAAGCATGCAGGTACAGCAGGCAGTGAAGAAAGCGAATGGCATGTTGGCCTTTATAACAAGCGGAGTTGAATATAGGAGCAAAAAGGTCCTTCTGCAGTTGTACAACAGAGCCCTAGTGAGACCACACCTGGAGTATTGCCTGCAGTTTTGGTCCCCTAATTTGAGGAAGGACATTCTTGCTAGTGAGGGAGTGCAGCATAGGTTTACAAGGTTAATTCCTGGGATGGCGGGACTGTCATATGCTGAGAGAATGCAGCGGCTTGGCTTGTATACTGGAGTTTAGAAGGATGAGAGGGGATCTTATTGAAACATATAAGATTATTAAAGGTTTGGACACGATAGAGGCAGGAAACATGTTCCCGATGTTGGGGGAGTCCAGAACCAGGGGCCACAGTTTAAGAATAAGGGGTAAGCCATTTAGAACGGAGACGAGGAAACACTTTTTCTCACAGAGTTGTGAGTCTGTGGAATTCTCTGCCTCAGAGGGCGGTGGAGGCTGGTTCTCTGGATACTTTCAAGAGCGAGCTAGATAGGGCTCTCAAAGATAGCGGAGTCAGGAGTGGATATGGGGAGAAGGCAGGAACGGGGTACTGATTGGGGATGATCAGCCATGATCTCATTGAATGGCGGTGCTGGCTCGAAGGGCCGAATGGCCTACTCCTGCACCTAGAGATGAACTGCCTCTCCACCCAAGTGCAATGACTGCAGCACAAACAACGTTTCAGACTGCAGTAGGATAAATGAAAGTTAACCTCAACTTGTGAAACATTGATTGACGAATAAACTTAGCTGGGATAATTATTGTTTGATTAGATATATGGAGTATGTGTTTATTACTGCCATAATGAGCCTGCATCCCTAACAAGCCAGCATTCTCTGGATTCTGCACAGTACGACCAGAACATCAGGGTTTTTTTGATTTGATTAAATAATACCCCCACTGAGTCAGCAGACATGTTTGGGTTTGAACTGGAGTGACTTTGTAGAGAGTAAATCAGTTTCTTTTAAAATCAAAATCTTTTAGTGATTCCACAGCAATCTTACATGAATCAAATAATCCTTATTTTTTTTACAATGGTACTGATAACCAATTTATTTTTGATGAAAGCCAAAAAAATGAAAGTTTAAAAAAAAGCTATAACATCAAGTATACCTTCTTCTGCCCCGTCCACAATCTATTTTGGCACATGCAATGACCAGTCAGTGCAAAAATAGATTTATATACATCTTGCTTTTCCAGCATTCTCCTGTTCCACCTCCACAACCCCCCCTCCCCCTCCCTCCCCCCCCCCTCCCCTCCCCCCCTCCCCCCACCCTTTCCCACTGCAATCAGCCTGAAATGTGCCAAACTAAAATGTCATCTATCCATGTCCTGCACAGATGCCGCGAGCATGCTGACTTACCCAGCACTTGACATTCTACGCAATGTTCCAGCATCTGCAGTTCCTTGTGTCTCTAATCTTCTGAATCTTTGATTCTTGATTAGTACAGGTGTCAGAGGTTATGGGGAGCAGGAGAATGGGGTACGGAGGGAGAGATAGATCAGCCATGATTGAATGGCGGGGTAGACTTGATGCACTGAATGGCCTAATTCTACTCCGATTCCATATGACTTATGACAAATGGCAACTGACCTGACGGCTGCCAGAATGCTTTTATTTCACTTCCAGCATCTCTAATTTGGTTTTAAACATTATGAAGTGAATAAAAAATCACTTATGCAGGAGCAAATTGGCCATTGTTCTGGTATGGCAATTTGGTGCAAAATAGCTGCTTATTTTAATTCCTATAATAACAGTGGTAAAGGGAAGATAATTTCCATAAGGGTCTCACCTCCGACTTATTTTTTGATTCTTTAGCTGCAAATACTATGCCCTAATATGAGGAAAATATCATATTGATTTCAGACTGAATAAACAACATGATTGATCCCTACATGTTAATTGGAAAGCCACACTTTCTGGCAGGTGAACCATGAATGCAATGACATTTGTGCTTTAGTTATTTTACCCAAATATATATTCTTGATATCATGCATTTGCTTTAATTTATATTTTCATAGTAGTCACATGGAGCATTTTTAGTTGCAATGTTTTGAATGCAGATGCTTTCTAACGTGACAGGAAGCACAAAAGTTTGATTAAGGAGGGAAAAGCAAGGTAAAGTAAATTTGCGAAGAGCATGAGTGGATTGTAAAAGCTTCTACACAAATGATTTACTTAAGACAACGAAGTGGAACACAGGAATACACACGAAGGAGGATCTTGAATAAGAAATATTAACTGGTTTGCTTTTCACATGCACTGTCTGACCTGCTGAGCTTTTCCACATTTCCTGTTTCTTTTCTAAGAAATATTTTGGTTCTATTTTCGTAGAAGAGGACACAAATGGAACAGTTCCTACAAATTGGTGGCAAATTAAATGCTACTATTTAAAAAAAGAGAGATTGGAGAAAACTGGAGTCCAGCTAGCCCGACAACAGTACTAAAGAAAATGCTAGAGTACAGTATGAAAGATGTGGCCACAGGCATTTAAAAATATCAGTGGGATTAAACAAAGTCAACACGGACTAATGAAAGGGAATTTGTGCTCAGCAAACCTGGATTTGGTTTCTGATGTAACTGGTGGAATAGATAAGCAGGCGCAAGTGGATGTGAATTTGGATTGTCAGGCCTTTGATAAATGAGGGAATAGAGCATATTTTTTTCTTAATTTGTCACTGACAAGATTGTGAGGAGAGCACAAAGACTTCAAAGTGATTTAGACAAGTTGAGCAAGAGAGCAAAAAATGTGGCACACACAGCGTGGAAAAATATTAAATAGGAAATGGCAAAGCAAGATATTATTTATGGGGTGATGAATTAGAAGATGTAGATGTACAAAGCAACCTGACACTAAAAGCAAGTAGACAAAAATTCTGGAGAAACTCAGAGGGTGAGGCAGCATCTATGGAGCGAAGCGATCGCCAAGCCTACACTTCGTCTCACCGATGTAAAATGCAGGTGAAGCAAGCAGTTAATAGAGCAAATAATATGGTGGTCTTCATAGCAAGATGTGTGAACAGGTGCATGGACAATTGCTACAATTACACAGGGCCTTGATGAGACCACAGCTGACATTGCTGTATTTTGTTATCCTTACCTAAGAAAGAATACATATGCAATATAATGCAGTAAAGGTTTTACCATCCTGATGTATGGATAGATGGGCTGTGTTTGGAGGAAATAGTAGGTCAATAAACGGAAACTAACAAGATTCTAGCAGGGCTAGATAGATTGGGTAGGTTTAGAATGTTGCCTCTGGCTGCTGGATCAACAATAATCACACTCTCAAGACATTTAGGACTGAGATGAGGAGGAATTTCTTCACCCAGATGATACAGAACCTGTAAAATTCTCGATCAGACAAGATACTGTAGGCCAAATTATGAATATCTTTAAGGAGGTGGTAGATTGATTCCTAGTCGCACAAGGCATGAAAGATATGAAGGGGCAGAAAAAATCGTAATTACATAGGGTTGGCCAGGATTGTATTGAATAATGGAGCAGATTCAACGGGTCAAATTATTCGATTCTATGGAAATACAACTCAATTCATGATCAAGAACATTACCATGTTTTGTCATAGTGCGTACTTAATCCCTTGACATTACAAGTCACATCATTTACTAACAAACTCAAATCATTTCTGAACAAATTTGATCTTTAAGTTCTCAAATGTTAATTTCAGAATGGACTTGCAAGCCTTTAAACTAAATCTAAAGATCTACAATTAACTGGAGTGATAAAACCAGTTAAATCACTGTTCCTAGTTACAAATATTTATTTTCTACGTAATTTGTAATTAATCTGTCAACTCACCTGAAGAATCTGCAGAAGGGCGTTCATTAATATTGCTTTTCATTTCCTCGTTGCTCCCATATTTCATAACCGAATTTATAGAAGTCAGTGTATTAAGGAGCTGGGAGTTGAGAGACCCAATTTGTGAATCGGGTTCTCCAAAGGCATCAGCTAGTTCAGTGTAATTTTCAGCAAGTAACATTTGTTGCTCCTGCAACAACTTTTGTACACGTTCAACATAATGGTTCAACGTGGATTCTTCTGCTGGATTTTGCTCCGTGTCATTTTGCTCCTGGCATTTTTCAGCAAACACAGACTCATCACCAACACCGATACTCTTTGTGTTTGCAGGTACAGGTTGCAGATTGATTGTGCCACAGGCAATATTTCTTGTTTTCAAACCAACAAGGAAGTTTTCGTTGATGCTCAACTGGCCAACTCCAAAATCTCTGGTCTTAACAGAGGATTTCTCCAAATCAATGTCATAATTGGATATTGTGCCCACACCAATGGAGCGGGTTTTAACAGTTGCATTGATATCCTTCACTCTACCATCTCCGACAGCTACAGTTCGTGTTTCAATAGTTGTAGTATTGGTCTCCTTATTAATATTGCTCACATTGGTATTGGTAGTGGAGTCTATAAGTGTTACTACCTCGGTATTAGTGAATTGGTTGGATGTATTCACATCTGTACGAGTTTGTTGGTTTGCTGTTTGGGGCATCGCCATTACTGCTGAGTCTGCTGTATTAACCTGAACTGTGTTCGTACTTGAAGACATTAGTTCTTTTCGTTGGCAAATAGTAACGTCCACTGAACAATCACCAGATCCTATCGATTTAACTTCCCTGACATTGGCAAGATCTTGATCGTCCATTATTCCTTCTGTATTTACAGCTACATCGCAGAACGTTTTCAGCCCACAATTCATTGCTTTATCACACATTACAACACGGTGACCTACTGCTATATCTTGCAATTCCACCTTTTCATGTACCACCCAGCAGTTCATAGGTATATCTGAACCCACAGATATATCTTGACAATCAGGCCTACAAGTGACTCCAGTGCTGTGTGTTTGCTGCTGAGTCCCCACACAAGCATCACAATAGTTTACATGGTCACCTACTATTTGGTTTTTCATTTGCACTACTGCTTGCACTGACGTGCTGGTGGTCAGCGGCTGTGCCATGACATGTTTATCTGCCCTTTTCCTTGATCCAGCAACCTGCAGCTCCAGTTTTAGTTTACTCATTTCCACTTCGTGAGTAGTTTCCTTTAATTGCACCTCAAGTCTATAGATTTTCTCCTTTAGAGCATCAATGGTCTGCTGTTGCAGCTCAATTTCCATGTCCGCCTCAGTGGTGATACCTAATAGAGTCTCAGTGACCCCAATACTGACGTCATTCTGTTCAACAGCTGTCCCCACTGCCACATCTTTGAAATGTCTTTCGGCTCGAGGATAAACTACAACATTGTTCCTGTCCACATCTGCTCCGACAGCAACAGACCTGTACTCTCTCCCTTTCATCAACGGCGGCGAGATCTGCTTCTCATCAACATTGTCCTGAATCTTTTTCTCAAGCGCTTGCATTTCTGCTGTCAATTGCCTGAATTCTTCCATTCTCACAGAACTCTGATCCAAGCTTTCCATTTCATCCTCGGAGTCGATGTGCAGCTCTCCTCCTTGCTTGATCTGCAGTAACTGCTCAAAATGATCCGCGTTTCCAGCACTGTAGGATCGCTTTCGAAACCCACAAGCAGCGTTCTGATTTGCAGTCTTTTGGCTTTTCAGCTGTGCTGTTAATTGTCTCCTTTCTTCCTGTAACACTGAAATTTTTACTTGGAGAATCGGAATGGTTTTCACTTGCTCCTCGAGCTCCTTCAGTCGCCGAAGGGCAATGACCATTTGCTCCCTGATGTGCTGCAGATGCATTGGAGTGACATTTGTGACAGGCGTGGTGATGCCAGAGCTCAAAGGGCTGTGACGAATGGAACTGCCCATCGATGAAGCAAAGTAAGGATTGTAATCTCCATTTGCCTGGAAGCCATTTTGAATTTGCTGGGAGTTTGGGGATACTTGATTTAGCCCAGTTGATCCTGTAAATGAAGCTAAGGAATTGGTCGAACCCATGCCTCCAAAACTCGCAAACCTAGGGCGCCGCACATCTCCAACAGTCGACTGCATGATCAATCGCTCTTGCTCCAACCTTCTTCGGGTTTCCATCAGAGTTTTTTCAACATGGAAGTTATGCACTGCTGGCCTTGGTGAAGGTGGAGGCAACAGTTTCTTTTCTTGAACACTCAAGAGTGCCGGGGAAGCCTCAGTTCCACCGCTCCTTATTTGAGGAGTATGCTGGCTTCTAGCACCGATAAACAGCGATGGCGACAATTTGTTGTCCTCACTGTTGGAGGAGGACAGGGATTCTGTCGATGTCCATCCACTGACCTGCTCTCCAGTGCTTCTCGGATTTGCAGGACCTTTAGCCACTTTGGGCTTTCTTTGAATATTCAGTTTCTTTATCGTGTTTCCCCTTTGTATATCATCCACATATTTCAGAAAATCCAGGTCAATTTGAAAACCGTAAGGAGTTTCCACCGAATACGGAGACTGCAGATCCTTCTCATCTTCTCCATTTAAAGAACCATCGCCTTTTTCTGTTTGGGAAAATGAAACATAAAATTATTGGCTTGTTTTTATTGTCCAAGCATGCATCACAGCTACGTTTCACCAAAACTGGCAGGAAATAAATGTTTTTGAATGTCACTTCAACAAGCTTTTTAAAAATAGTTAACACGGTGCACACAACAAAAAGACAGTAAGCATGCATTCTGGGTTTGAAGGTTTGCAATCGCATAAGCAGTATTATTTCAAGGATTAGCAAGTTTATTAAAACGCCACATTCTGAACAAATTGCAAATATCTTAATTAGCTCTAATTAAGGACATTCTGTAAATTGGAAGTTAATGCAGCTCCAGCTTTGGCGACTGAACTACTGTGTCTTTATCAGGTGATCATAAACACTGCGTGTATGTATTTAATCTATGAACCACTGTTGTATAACGTTAGTACCTCCACCAATGTAAAGCACTTTGATGTGCTATAGAAATAAAAGTAACTTGACTTGACTTGACTGCAGTGAACCGTACGGTGAAAGATTCCGTGGAGCGAGAGAGAGAAGCATAACGAATAAATAAAAAAAAACAATTCTTACTAAAACTAAAGACACCGCTGACTTTCTTTCCTTCTGCCTTCCAAGTTTGCTACAAAAGAGAGCGGGGCTCACATACAACTAACTTGAGTTTTGGAAGTGTACTCGATGCCCTTGTTTTTAAGCAACAGCTTTGTGCTGGCTACAGTGCAGTCCCAGTCAGGTTTTGCTCAGCTCCGAGCACACTCACCAAAAATATGCAGTCAGACCCGTTTCTGACAGGGTCTGAAATTCCACAGCAAGTGAGGAACTGCCGAATCAAATAACAGGCATGCAGACAGAACAATCGTAAGAAATTCTGGAACAAAGTTGTCCAGTCAAGCTAGTTAATGCACATTATTGAACAGTTCTGAAAACAACATTAAAACGTAAAAGAGCTGCTGCTGCTTCAGACTCATTAACTGTGAAAGTTTTGGCCTATACTACCAAACAGGAAAGGAGAATTCCATTACTTACAATTGCAGACAAGCAACTGTGAGGAAACAAGATCCAGCTTCTGAAATGGTGGTTAACTTTACATTCAAGCGTTTCTCTGCCCACTCTCTCCAAACCCCAAGAAACAAATTGCTTATAAAATCTCTGATACAGGGCTTCCAAACACTTTCAGCAAACTTCACCCAGGCCGAAAAAGCTCGTCAACCAAAGCCCTGCCTGCTTACTCACGCTGTGCCCTATAAGGGAAAATTCCAGTATTAGAGTAAACTTAGCCAAGTACAGCACACTATAGCACAGACTGGACTGACACCAATGAAATGCCTTTTCCGAATATGCCCAGCTCCCCCACCTGCTCTTGAACACTTTTTTTAAAAAACTGAAACAGAGCAGCTTCTGTTCATTCAACTGACAGGTTATAAAAAAACACAGTTCATATTCTGCTTAAATGCAACATTGAATTCAACGATTGTGGTGGCGGTGGAGGGGAATGTATACAAGCTTGCATTTCTTTAAAGACTACTGCATTATGTGGAGCTTATAAACTCTGCAGCAAAATAAATGGTTGGCCTCTGCATGTCTTAAAATAATTTATTTTCTCTTTAAGAATTCAGATTTTGTTTAATCCTCTAAAAAATTAGTTTCAAAGGGTGCATGTGCCAAAGTGAGTGGTGATTTTAACCTTTCCAATCAGAAATGTTAAGTCTCTCTCTCCGACTTTCTCACTCTCTCTCAGATGCCCCATCACTATTTTTGTTATACTATTTTTTTTTAAATAGCCAGCCAATTTTGAAAGCATGAAAACTTGAAAGGTTGTACACAAGTCCACCGCAAGCTATTGGGTATGGTGGTTTGCCCGAGAATGGCTTCGATTCGCAGTTGTATGTTTGGGTGACAAGTTGTCAATGAATAGCGTGGTTCCAGCTCCAGGGCAGACCATGCTGATTGGCTGCGTTGTCAGACACAACTCATCAATTTGGCACCATGTTTCCTGAAAATGGCAGACATCATGTCATGTGACTCAGCTGGTTTGATTGGGCCATTTAGAGGCCCGACCAAAAGCCACGCCTGACTTGGAAGGTGCATTAGCGAGCCCTTCTTCACCCACCGAAAGGACACAAAGTGCTGGAGTAATTCAGAGGGTCAGGATCTCTGGAGAACACGGGTAGGTGACATTGCGACCCTTCCTCAGACTGATTCAGTTGGCGGAGTTACTGCAGCACTTTGTGTAGTTTCACTTGAAAACTAGACGCCAATGCTGTTGGTCTGCACCAGGGAGCCCTTCATCACCGGTTCACATCCTTCTTGTTGTGACTCGTGTTGTACTCCCCGGGGACAGCACTTTTTCCAGCGTGCGCCCGCCCACTGATAGAATGAGCTCGGTCACTGTAGTGCTCTCTCCCCTCTCATCTGTTGTAACTTCCAAGGTGGAGTATGTTGGCGACGCCGACCTGCAGAGAGCGCTGTCCCCGGGGCTACAATGCTGGCTGCAACTAAAGCCGTGTCACGGGAAGGTGCGGGGAGTGAAGGGCTCGCTGGTGCACCTTGCAAGTCGACAGTGGGGTCGGAAGCCGGTACTTTAAACGGCTGGGGAGACGGTGCGAGCTGGGGGGTGGGTCATTCTATTTACATTCAGTTTACATTTTATATTTGTTTTATTTAAATTTCTGGCACGCCATGGTGTTTTAGAAACACGGGAGAGATGCCATTAGCGGGCCAGTTTCATTATCACATGACGACCTCTGTTAGTCCAGAAAAACTGATAATCAGAAATGCTCTGGAATCGAGGGTGCCTAAAAGTGTTCAACCTGTATTTTTATTCTTGTGTTGTTATGTTAACGTGCCTGTAAAAGTTGCAACACCAAAGAATTTCATTCCCGGTTCCTATGGGCAGCATGGCCATGCGGCGGTAGAGTTTCTGCCTTACAATGCCAGAGACCTGGGTTCGATCCTGACTTAGAGTACTTATGTGCATGGATTTCATATATTCTCCACCTCTCCTGCGTGGATTTTCTCCGGGAAGTTCCAGTTTTCTCACACACTAAAGGCTGGACTCGGTGGGTCGAAGGGGCTGGTCCTGCACTGTGTCTCTACAACTAAACTAGACAATTGAACATTCTTGAGTCCTGAATAATTGCTCCCATTATTTAGGCAACATTGAATGCAGCGACCCACCAACGCAAGTGAGATTACTCATCAATCAATCGGTTTTGGTGGCAAGGGACAACAGATAAATGTTAGCTCGGACACCAGAAAAGCTAAAAGCAAACAAAAACTATGAAGGAATCAGAGACTTTTAAAACGAATGCAGTCCAAAATATGACGACATTTTTACAGCAACTTCACACTATATGTCAATTGTCAATGTGATACAAGGATTCCTTGCTACATGCAGAACAATGGCTTTCTAAAATTGGATCATGCATGCTGCCTTGCACAGACCAGCACAATTTTGATGGTCTAAGCTCCAATAGTACATCGCATCCAGATGTGTAAACAATAACTTGTTTTCATGTAATCATTTGTTTGAAATGTAACCATACTCATGTGCTGCAGCCTATTTATAGCACAATCAGTTACACAATGTAGTACTATTTAATTTTACTTCAGACAATATCTGCTTGACATAATTAATGGACCTAAACTTGGAGACTGATGAAACTTGGCTCATTGGCATGAGTGGTCCAAGTGTTGTTGCATAGCAGCTTATTTATATTGATATCAGACATTTGATTATTTTATAACTAAACAAGACTTTGAGTCATTTCCAATCACTTATGAATAATATGTATAAAAGTACAAAATAAACTTCCAAATTAAAGCTATCCAGATGAGAGTGGCTTTGCTACAAAGCATGAATGTCCTGACAAGAATGTCCTGACAAGAATGTCAGCTTCATTCAAACACTGTTGGGATGTATACTTTCACAAAACACAAGGAGCCCTTGGGGCACATGGTATTGGGGGTAGAGTGCTGACATGGATAGAAAATTGGTTGGCAGACAGGAAACAAAGAGGGATTAGCAGGTCCTTTTCAAAATGGCAGGCAGTGACTAGTTGGGTACCGCAAAGCTCGGTGCTGCGACCGCAGCTATTTACAACATACATCAAGGATTTAGATGAAGGGATTCAAAGTAACATTAGCAAATTTGCAGATGACACAAAGCTGGGTGGCAGTGTGAACTGTGAGGATGCTATGAGAATGCAGGGTGACTTGGACAGGTTGGATCAGTGGGCAGATGCATGGAAGATGCAGTTAATTGTCGGATAAATGTGGGGTTATCTACTTTGGTAGCAAAAAGAGGAAGGCAGGTTACTATCTAAATGGTGTCAAGTTGGGAAAAAGGGTAAGTACAATGGTATCTGGGGGTCCTTGTTCATCAGTCAATGAAAGTAAGCATGTGGGTACAGCAGGCAGTGAATAAAGCGAATGGCATGTTGGCCTTTATAACAAGAGGAGTTGAGTATAGGAGCAAGGAGGTCCTTCTGCAGTTGTATAGGGTCCTAGCGAGAACCACACTTGGAGTATTGTGTGCAGTTTTGGTCTCCTAATTTGAGGAAGGACATTCTTGCTATTGAGGGAGCGCAGCATAGGTTTATAAGGTTAATTCCCTGGATGGCGGGACTGTCAAATGCTGAGAGAATGGAGCGGCTGGGCTTGCATATTCTGGAGTTTAGAAGGATGAGAGGGGATCTTATTGAAACATATAAGATTATTAAGGGTTTGTACATGCTAGAGGCAGGAAACATGTTCCCGGTGTTGGGGGAGTCCAGAAGCAGCGGCCACAGTTTAAGAATAAGGGGTAAGCCATTTAGAACAGAGACGAGGAAACACTTTTTCTCACAGAGAGTTGTAAGTCTGTGGAATTCTTTGCCTCAGAGGGCGGTGGAGTCCGGTTATCTGGATACTTTCAAGTGAGAGCTAGATAGGTTTCTTAAAGATAGCAGAGTCAGGGGATGTGGGGAGAAGGCAGGAATGGGGTACTGATTGGGGATGATCAGCCTGGATCACATTGAATGGCAGTGCTGGATCTAAGGGCCGAATGGCCTACTCCTGCACCTAATGTCTATTGAGCCAGTGTAACTCTGCTTTCCAGCTTTATTCCATGCTTGAAGATGGGTCTTGAGTTGGAAAGTGTGCAGAGAAGATTTACAAGGATGGTGCCAGGACTCGTGGGTCTGAGCTATAGGAAGTGGTTGAGCAGGCTAGGACTTGAGAGCAAGAGGATGAGGGGAGTGTACAAAATCATGAGAGGAATAGATCGGGTAAATGCACAGAGTCTTTTGCCCAGAGTAGGGGAATCGGGAACAAAAGAGCATATGTTTTTGGTGAGGGAGAGAAGGATTTTACAGGAACCTGAGGGGTATTTTTTTTTGTCCATAAACCGTGATGGGTGTCCGGTTGAGCTGATGGAGGATGTCGCAGAGACTAGTACTATTGCAACATTCAAGAAACAGTTGGACAGGTACATGGATAGGATAGCTTTAGAGAATGGGCCAAACGCAGGCAGGTGGTACTAGTGTAGATGGGGCAAGTTAGTCAGCGTGGGCAAGTCAGGCCGAAGGGCCTGTTTCCACGCTGTATGACTCGATGACCCAAACCATTATTTGTCCATTTCCTTCTCAGATGTTGCTCAACCCCCTGAGTTCCTCCAGCATTTTATGTTTTGTTGACCATTCCAGCATCTGTTCCTCGCATCTCTATGCTTTCAGAAATTCATTTGACAAATTAATACAAAACATAAAAGTTAACATTTATTTGTTATTGTCCTAACCTTGCAGTTTGGACAAGGTGCTAGTAATACTTCTGCCCAATTTTGATCAATAGGTTATTAGACAATAATTATCCATGATGCTTTTTCTTAGAATATCTGTTTCTAATGATACTGCGATTGAGATCTTTGCACAATGCTACTTTCAGTCAAATGCAATCTAAAGGCATGTGCGTACATTGTTCCTGTCCAACGATTACAGATAATGTCAACCTTAGCTTGAAATTCTGCATGCAGCTCCATATTTCTCAAGATCGACAAGATTTCAAACATTACACTGTATGGACTGTGAATTTTGGCAGAGCTTTTGTGATAGGTCCATGAAACAGTGGTCAAAAGATGTATAGACATTTTTTAAGTTTCACTTTTTAAACTAGACAACATAATCTGCTGCAATGGAGGTACAAGGGCATAGATGTTGGAATTGTGAACAAAATGCAAACTGCGTGAGAAACTCAGCAGGCACGGCAGCATCTATGGAGGGCCAGATGATGTGGTGTATTGACCAATCTAGCTGTCTAGGCCCGAGTTCATTCAACATGCCGAGTGAGAAGATTGCAGTGGGAAATTTCTCCGAATGTTGCCTGGAGTATTAGCGACAGGAAGAGGTTGGACAGGCTTGATTTGTTTACTCTAGAACGCTGGAGGTTGCTGGGAGATCTGATAGGAGTATATCAAATTCTAGGAGGTATAGATAGGGTGGATACTCGGATCCTTCTTACCAGGATGGAGAAAACAAATACTAGATTTTGGATCTTTTTCAGATGAGAGGGGCAATATTCAAAGGAGATGTGCGGGGCAAGTTTAAAAAAAATATATAAACAGGGGGTGGTGAGTGCCTGGAATTAATTGCCAAGGTTGGTGGTTGAGGCAGATATGAAAGTGGCATTTAAGAGGCTTTTGGATAGGCATATGGCTATGCAGGGAATGGAGGATAGGGATTATGCACGGGTAGTTAAGAGATGGTCTTGGCATCATGTCCGGCCTAGACATTGTGTGCTGTAGGGCCTGTTTTTGCCCTGCACTGTTCTATGTTCTAATGTATTATAAATGGATGAAGTTACATGGGGTGAAATGTGGTGAGAAAGCTCACCACAGAATGTTTTTCTTTGTCCTCTGCACAAGTCCTATGCAGAACTCTGCCAGATGGCTACTCTCAACAGTAATATTTTGAGCTATGAATATGCAGCTGGTATTTCACAAGTCGTGCTCTCACACATTATCCAGGTGGTGGCCTGAATGTTGATCAAGGAAGATAATATGGAAACCTATGTAATATCAATTGAATGAAACAGATTAACTTTTTTTGCATTTGTGGTCAAACAGCATGAAAACAGGCCCTTCGGCTGAACTTGTCCATCACTACCAAGGCCCCTCATCACATGTTTATGCATTTGGCCCATATCCCTCTATACCTTTTCTATCATGGTATTAAAAAGCAACAAAACACAAAATACATTTTAAAATGAACATCCACCACAGTGACTCCTCCACGTTTCTCATTGTGATGGAGACAAAAAAAAGTTAGTTATCTTCCCTTTTTTGTTCTCCTGCGGTCGGGGGCCTTGAACCTTCCGTTGACGAGGCGATCTTGGCTCCCACACCCGGCGGTGTTCGGGCCCTCCGCTTTCGGGGTGATCAAGCTCCTGCATCGGGGGGGGGGGGGGGAATCTCAGCTCCCCCATGCTGGGCGGTCTGGCCCAGGGTCTGGGCTGGTCGAACCTTCTGCGTCGTTTAGAACTTCCCGACATCGGACTCTAACCGAGACTGCGAGCTGTTCGATGGTGAAATCCGCGATTGGAGTGTCGGTCCCAGGCAAGGGATCGGCTCCGATGGTAAGTCCACATCCCCGCAACGGGGCTCAAAGTCAGTCCCAAGCAAGACCTCCAGCTCCATGATGTTAGGCTGCAGAGCGACCGGAGAAACGACCCGGAAAACAATCGCATCTCCGGCAAGGTAAGAGATTGAACAAAAGTTTCCCCCAACCCCCTCCTCTACCCCCCACATAAAACAAACCAGAGAACATTAACACAAACTTTTAAAACACACTAAAAATAACAAAAAAAAGTAGGAAAGACAGACAGACTGTTGGCGAGGCTGCCGTCGCGTGGCGCCCCTTGGTGGTATCCAGGTACTTGCCCCAAGAGTTTTATAAATGCTGTCATTGTACATGCCACGACTAACTCCTCTGGCAGCTCATTCCATTTACCCAGCAGCTAGAGTGAAAACGTTTCCCATCAGGTTCCTATTCAATTAATTTTTTTTGAGATGAACCGCAGAAACAGGCCCTTCAGCCCATAAGTCTGTGCCAACCAGCGATCCCCACACACTAACACTATCCTACACACACACACACACTGGTGACAATTTCTAATGTTACTGCAAGCCAATTAATCTACAAACCTGTTAAAGAAGGAACTGCAGTTGCTGGAGAATCGAGGGTACACAAAAGGCTGGAGAAACTTAGCGGGTGCAGCAGCATCTAAGGAGCGAAGGAGATAGGCCACGTTTCGGGTCGAGACCCTTCTTCAGACTACAAACCTTCCTGGGTGTTAGTTACCGAATGTATGGCAGCGAGCCTTTTTGTGATGCATCAGTCAATATGCTCTCTGCTGTACACCTGTGGAAGTTAGAGAGTATTTGTTGACAAGCCCAATCTCCTCAATCTTTATAAGGAAGTAGAGGCTATGATGGGCTTGAGCTGGGTCCAGGACAGATCTTCAGAGATGTGCACTCCCAGCAATTTGACGTTTCTGACTCTCTCCCCCACCATCCCATTGATGAAATAGGTTTGTGGATCCTCAGGTGCAACACATCTCTCTTGTACAGAGCTCCTCTGCCCCAGAAATGATCCCAATGGCCCCAAAACCTGAATCCCTGCCCCTTCCACTCCCGAGCCTCACAATTCACCTGTCCCACCTTCCTGTTCTTACCCTCAGCTCCTTGTATTCACTCTGCAGGATCTCATCCTTTATTCTACCTTTGTCAATTATGCCGAAGTGCACAATGATTTCTAGCTGCTCACTCTCCTGCTTGATAATGTCCTGCAGCTGCTCTAACACATCCTGGACCATGGCTCCGGAGCGACGACACATCATCCTGGAGTCTCATTTGGTGCCATAGAATCTCCTGTCTGTCCCGCTAACTAATGTGTCTACGGTCACAAAAGCTCTGCTTGCCTTCACTCCTCTCTGCTGTGCTCCAGAGACAAGTCCAATAGCACAGACCTGAGTCCAATAGCACAGACTCTCCTGTCAAGTTATTCCCCCCAAGGGGCATTCATGTTGTTGTGGAGATTGGGTCCAGGGAATTTCTGCACTTTCTTCAGACCAAAGGGTGTCGACCCGAAACGTCACCCGTTCCTTCTCTCCAGAGATGTTGCCTGTCCCACTGAGTTACACCAGCATTTTGTGTCCTACCTTCCATATTTCCATGACAGTTACACACAAAAAGCATTCACTATGTTAAATAATAACATTTCAGAAACAGTTAAAATCTTTATCTTATCGTATCTTATCTTATCTTAAAAAATGATATTTTCCTGAGCACAACTGCAGTGTCAACTGGTTTGCAGATCCTTGCTTCCAGGAGAAGCTCTTTGGATGAAATCCATACGGAAAGAGTTATAAAATATTGCCCCAGATGCAGTTATGATTTTTTTTCTCCAGACTATTTCAGGAATTATGCTCATTGGCAAAATAACTCAATACCAGTTCTAAATGTACTGAATGTCTGTTTGGTTAGTTAAGTGCAAACAGATTTAGTCTGCAGGCTATGTTTCCCATTGATAAAAAATACTTAGTTCCAAATGCTAATCAGTAGATTTTTAATTTTAACTGAATTCACATGTATCCATGCAGCATGTATATAGTAATGCAACACAACAATACGAGAAGATAGACACAAAATGCTGGAGTAACTCAGCAGGTCAGGTGGAAAAAGGGATAGGTGGAGTTTGGGGTCGAGACCATTCTTCAATCTGAGAGTTAGGGGAAAAGGAAACTAGAGGTATGAAAAGGTACAAAGAACAAATTAATGAAAGGTATGAAAAAAACAAATCAAAGCCAGCAATGATGATCAAGGAAAGGTGGAGGCCACAATGGTCCATTGTTGGCTGTGGAAAAGATGATAATAAGTAGATATAAACAATGAAACTAAGCAGGGTGACAATGAAACTAGTGAGATGACTTGGGAGGGGGAGGGATGGAGAGAGAGGGAATGCATTGGTTACTTGAAGCTAGAGAAATCAATATTCATACTGCTGGGTTGTAAGATGCCCAAGCAAAATATGAAGTGCTGCTCCTCCAATTTGCGTTTGACCTCATTCTGAGGCAGCCCAGGACTGAAAGGTCAGTATGGGAATGTGAAGAAGAGTACAAATGTTTGGCAACTGGGAGATCATGTAGATCTAGGCAGACTGAGCGAAAGTATTCAGCAAAATGACCGGCCAGTGTGCGCTTGGTTCAGAGAAACGATCGTCAAGTCAGTGCTTAGTTCAGTACTAGTAGTCAGCTCCAGCTTAAAAGCAAAAGCAACATCCCAATCCAAGCATTTGAATTTTTCCCCATATCTGACCCGTCCCAAAACCATTTCATGAGAACAGGAACAAAGAACTTGCTGTCATTGATCAAGAACAGGGGACACGGGCAGTATATTAATCTAGATGAAGTACTGAAAAGGGCAAGTGTGGCATGGCCTGACCCAACCCAACCCAAACCTCAAACATGTTTATTAAAATATTCACTTAATCCAACCCCAAAACCTATTCGTGATCCATCGGATCTGACTGGGATTATCAAAATTCTGAACCTCTTTACATTTCAGAAAATGACATTAGGTCTACTACTGATGACCATATTTAAAACTAGATAAGTGCGGTGCCGGTTCCGATACCGGTGGCCGTTATTCTGTAGTTAATACCCTCCAGCTGCTCTAGAGTCGTTTGGGCTGAGGCCACAACGATAGGTAAGCATACAAGGTCTGCTCTGAGTATGTGTTACCAGATGCAGTTCCTGAGGCAGGGAGATGGGTACAAAGTATTATACCCAATACAGCCACATCAACCCTTATATTGGGAGAACTGTGTGATACTGAGATTAACATAAATGTTCTGCAAGTAGAATGTGCCTGTCAGAATCAATAATTCTAAACATGAACATATATGATTATGCACAAATACACAAGAAAATGTAAAGAACGTTAATCTCCTCCGAGAGAGGACAAGAATGTGGGGGAGACTAGAAATGGAAAATGCTCCACACTTTACTCAGTCAAGGGTCCAAAGACCCAAAGATTCCCAGGCAGCCTCCGAAGGAGTTCCATACACTATGTATGGTGCCTGTTAAAAATGGGAATCTGACTCTCCAGTGCCTTCTTAGGTCTGGATGAGGTCTCCCTAGAGCAAGACTAAAATGCTCTAAACTTTAATCAGTCAAGGGTCCAAAGACCCAGAGATTCCCAGGCAGCCTCTGAAGAAGTTCCATACACTGAGTATGGTGCATGTTAAAAAATAAAAAAAAAAAAATGGGAATCTGACTCTCCAGTGCCTTGTTTAGGTCTGGATGAGGTCTCATAGAGCAAGACTCGGGAGTACCAGGGCAGGAGGAGACTGACCCTGAAGCTGGTGTCCCTACTTATGTGTATACACCAGAGCACAAGAGCCACGCTCCGGGTGTTCCCGATGTAGCATCAAGTTTGCTATATCGGTATGGACTGGTGAGGCTATGGATGAGAGCTGGCTGCCAACATTATTTGGTTTCTCACCTGCTCCAAGAAACCGTTATGACTGAAACAGTAAAATATATTAACACCTGTCTATTGTGCCTCGCTCAGGCTGCCAACAGTAAACTCAATAATTTGGGCACCCATGAGTGTTACAATGCGAGGGCAGGAAATGTGTTTCCAGCATGTCCTCTAGCTGATATCAGTTGGCATCACTGCATTTGGGGAAGACATACACAGTTCAATAAATGTCCAAAACTTATAAAGACAGGCTTGCGTTACTTTGCAGTACCTATTCGAACCTAATTGTATGATGAAAATTGCCATTTGGCCAACATTATACCCAAAAATGCAGGACTATGTAAGGCAAACAATAACCAGATCAATTATTGGTGAAAATCTGCCAAAGCAATTCAGGATCTTCTAGTTCATTTACGGAGGTACAGGAACTTCATTCCATCACACATAGAACTTCTGGGGTACAACCTCTGGTTGGGTGTAAGATTACAATTGTTTTATAATGAATGATGCTGCATAATATTGATCGGTTTGGTGTTTGCTGCACCAGAAACTCGTCAGATAGAAAATATATCCCAGAGAGAAGATGGGGGTTGCAGAATCATTCTGGACCTCACAAACTAAATTCATATGTTCAGTATAGGCATTTAATAAAGTACACCTTCAACACTGTAACGCAGTTGTTATCACAAGGCTGCTATATGGTTACTATAGATGTAAAAAATAAAAAAAGATACCTTATTATTCTTATTAAAGATACCTTATTATACTTTAAGTTAATTTGATGGGTCAGCTGAGGCAATTTAAAGAATTACCTAATGGGTTAACTTCAGGTCTCAGGCTGTTCACATAATTATTGAAACCAGCACTGGTGTTACTGAGGGCTCAGAATCACATTGTAATGGCTTATCTAGAGGATATGTTAATTGTAAATGACACTCAGGAGACAGCTGAAGAACTGGTTTCAGCAACCATAAGCCTATTGAAAGGCTAGGGTTCTGTCCATCCAACAACATCTAAGTTACAGCCATCCCAAACAATTGATTATTTGGGGTTTGTCATTAATTCAGTTGATATGTCAGTAACTTGCTAACCGATAAGGTTGGGGATATACAAATGTCTATACTTGTCTCGCTGAGAGACCTTATCCCTCCATCCGAGAAGTAGCTACGGGTATTGGTAAACTGGTAGCAGCATTCCTGCTGTCGAGTTTGGACCTCTGCATTATCAAAGTCTGCTAAGAGCCAGAGGACAAGCACTAAACATAAAAAGTAAAAAATAAATAAATTAAAATTAAATTTAAAACAAAATAAAATAAATAAATAAAAATATAAATAAAATAAAAAGCGTGCAGGTCATTTGATAGGTCCACGCAGTTACCAACTAAAGTTTTAGCTGAATTGCAATGGTGGATTCTCAATGTTGCACAAGCTACTAGAAAATATTTTGGTTCAGCAACCTTCAGTGGTATTACAAACTGATGGGAGTGCTCTCGGATGGGGAGGTAAGGACAGCACCACCAGTTGAGGTGGTGATGGACTGTCCAAGATGATTAATTCTTCTAACACATGGTATCAATTATTTGGAGTTATTGGGGGCGTTTTATGCATTGATAGCTTATTGTTCTACAATGAATGACTTACATGTTCAATTACAAATAGACAATACCACAGCTTTGGCGGAGACAATATTGTGGCAGATAACAGATCACGAAAGTCAATGACAATGCAGAATGGATGTTAAATCCAGAAGTTCAAAAAGATTGTCAGTCGGTATGGGTTCCAAATATTGATCTGTTTGCGTCCAGGTTAAATCTCCAGTTGCCTAAATATGTCATAGGAGCCAGACCCAGGAGCAGTAGCGGTGGATGCATTCTCGCTACATTGGGGAAGTACAGTCTTCTATGTTTCCCCATTTTGCCTGATTAGGCAATGTCACCAAAATAGGGCAAGACTCCACCGCAGGCGTTTGGTGGTTCCAAACTGGTCTACGCAGCCATTGTTCCCATTGGTGCTCAGAATGATGACTCAGCCATTCATGACAATCCCCATTTGCAGTAATTGTTGGTACATCCAGTACAGGAGAAGTCATCCATTACATGATCGTATTAATTGTTAATCTGCAGGTTCTGATGGTCTGTTGGATATGACAATGGATGTTATAACTGCAGCTTGGAGAGATAGCACTAAGAAACAATATATGTCTCATATAAGGAAATGGGAAATATTTTGTATACAGTTAGATATATTTTATCATACTGCAAACATATCGGATGTATTGGAGTTCCTTGCTATGTTGCACCTGAGATATAGTGCCATTAATAGTGCTCGGAGTACTTTGTCCTCCTATTTAGGACAATTCTCAGAACGACAATCTATCGGGTTCATCTGTTAATATCCCGATTTATTAGAGGAATTTTAATAAAATCCTACCAAACCCAGATATACAGAAATCTGGGATGTCAGTATAATTCTCACATAGCTTCGGCAGTGGGCTCCAATTACGTCACTGTCTTTTCAGAACTTAATATTTAAAGTGGTTATGCTCATGTCATTAGTATCAGCACAATGAGTACAAACATTGCAAATGTTGCGCTTAGATTGTATGCAGTTATCTGTAGATAAAATTACTTTTTATGTCTATGATCTAAGCAAGCAAAGCAGGCCAGGGAAGGCTGGAACCAAGGTAATCTTTACAGCATACCCTGTCGACCAAACATTGTGTGTGGTTAAGCATCTGACTCAATATATTAAAGTAACTAAGAGTCTCCAAGATTGTGAGACACCAATGCTCATTTCCCACAAAATTTTAAAAATAAATAAATAAATTAAAAAAAAGTGACAGTAGAAACTATTCTAGATGGTTAAAACAGGTTCTGTATTTAGCTGGAGTTCACACTCATGTATTAAATCTCAACTCCACAGGGGCGGCATCAATGTCCACGGCGAAGGCGCAGGACGTGCCGCTCGACCAAATTCTAGAGGCCGCAGGATGGTCTAAAGAAGTAATTTTTTTTTTTTTTAGATTTATGATAAACCTGTTGTCACAGTGCCAGGGATTGCACAAGCTATGTTGTGTTCTGTTCAATTTGTTTGCTTTGTTTCATATCATTGTTTCATATCATTTGTTGTAATTTTCCCCTGGGATAGAGGGGTTATTACTTTCCTTGTTATTATTATTATTATTAACATAGTTCTTGAATAATTTGAAACAATGTTCAATATATTATTTATTCACTACTGTGTCAACTGACGCAGTGTGCCGTATGGAGTGAATCTACGGCATGAAAATCACAGAGCTTTAAAATCTTCACGTAGTCACTCACGTGACTCCGAAGTTAAATAGTAAGATTAAACGAGAACTTACCTGATCGAAGTTTGATCTTTATTTTAGCAGGAGTTACGATGAGGGATTACGTGCCCTCCGCTCCCTACCCTCATAATCTAAGGGTTCGTCTGGTAGTTCTAGTCTTCTGTAAGCCTTACTATCTTACTTCGGCTATTGGTTTCTGTGTTTTTCACGCTGCTGCTTTGAAGTATGACACGCATGCGCCTGACGGGGCTTCTTCACGTAATCCCTCATCGTAACTCCTCATAAAATAAAGATCAAACTTCAAACAGGTAAGTTCTCATTTAATCTTACTATTTCATTAGGTATAAACACCTCTGAGGCACCTGAAAAAAGAGCATGAAAGCACCATTTAAATACAAGCTCATCTTTCTTCTTTGTTGCATTTAACCCTGAATGTGATACCTAAGTTACACCTGCTTGTATTAATGCCTGCTTATTCATATTTAATCATGTTGCATATTTTCCAACACTTCATTGCTTGGTTGCTCAGTTCCTCCTGCCATCGAGTGAAGCCTTTGCCTGTTTGACACCAAGGTTTCCATGTTTTTTGTCACCGGACCCAGTGACATTGTACTCATTTATTTGAAACAACTTTCGGATGCCAGGTTAATCCTTTTCCAATTCTTTTGTTGCCTTAAGTTAGGAGCTTGGCTACCCTTGGCATCAGCATGCTTGTACTCACTGCCGCCCCTGGCTGCATTTGCTTTATTCTCGTCCCAGTACGTGTACTGGGCCCACACTTTCCCTTCTCGTGTGCCAAGCTGCATCTCCCTCTCTCCTGCAGTTCTCCCTGGATCTGCCTCAGCATCGCAAATCACTGCTGAACACCATCTTTGAATGTTAACAGTGTTTCCTCTGTTCATTCAAACAGAATCGTCAAACACTTGGATAAGTCCCGCTTCAATTTTTAAAACCATACGTCTTCAAATAAAACAGAGATAACTATTTAACTTATAAAACCAGCAGTTGCAATGAGCAATTTCAAAATTAAATGGCTGAATTTGATAAACAATTGAAGTCAGGGCATGATAAATGTCACTGGGAACATGGGTGGGTGGAAGAGGAATAAAAGGCTGGCAGTGGCAATGGCAGGCTGGCATCAATACTTAGATTGTCCACAGTGCAGTTGAAGATCTACATGACAGAGGCATAATTCATTTGCCACTATGTGTTAGAACACTGCAGGAGTGAGGTAGGAACAGACTTTAATTCAGGGGCAGAACGGAATGAAATCCAGCAAAAGCAATGACAAGCAAAATGTGAAGGCAGAAAATTGACCTTCAGACGATAAATTAGATTAGATTAGATTAGATTAGATTATCCTTTATTGTCATACAGACCTTTCGGTCTGAACAAAATTTCGTTACCTTGCAGTCATAATAGATAATAAAAAAACAAAACACACAATAAACACATATTTAACATCCACCACAGTGAGTTCACCAGGCACCTCCTCTCTGTGGTGGAAGGCAAAAGTCTCTGTGGTGGAAGGAGTCTCTGTCTTCTTCCCTCCTTGTTCTCCCTCTGCGTTGAGCAGATCCAGGTCTCCGATGTTGCTGTCCACCAGGCCCGCGGCCGAGCCTCCGAAGCCGGGCTGCCGCCACCGGAATGCCGGAACACCGCCACAGGGCCTGCCGCTGGAATGCTGGAGCACCGCAGCCCCGAAAGCCAGGTCGCCGCTGGAGCACCGCAGCTCCGAAGCCAGGTCGCCGCTGGAACGTCACTGGAGCACCGCAGCCCCGAAAGCCAGGTCGCAGCTGGAGCACCGCAGCCCCGAAGCCAGGTTACCGCTGGAGCACCGCAGCCCCGAAAGCCAGGTCGCCGCTGGAGCACCGCAGCCCCGAAGCCAGGTCGCCGCTGGAGCACCGCTGGAGCACCGCAGCCCCGAAAGCCAGGTCGCCGCTGGAGCACCGCAGCCCCGAAGCCAGGTCGCCGCTGGAGCACCGCAGCCCCGAAAGCCAGGTCGCCGCTGGAGCACCGCAGCCCCAAAAGCCATGTCGCCGCTGGAGCACTGCAGCCCCGAAGCCAGGTCACCACTGAAGCTCCGAAGCCGTGCCGCCGCTGCTGGAAGCTGGAAAGCCGCCATAGCTCCGAGGCCGCCAGCTCCGCCATTAGGGCCTCAGCACAGACGGAGACTGTGACGGGGGATACGACAAGAAAAATCGCATCCCCCAGAAGGGAGTGACTAAAACCCTGTTTCTCCCACCCCCCCCCCCTCCACCCACACACATACACAGCCTAATAAACCAAAATTATCACTAAAACAGACACAAAAAGACAAAAATAAAATAAAAAACAGACGGACTGCAGGTGAGCCGCAGCTGCCAGGCAGCGCCGCCACTTCCGGTTCATGGTTTAGTCATCAAATTCATGGTTTAGTCATCAAAATTCTGAAGAGTTGGGGAAATGAGAACCAGTGCTGGTGGGAGAAGGAGCTGCACAAATATGATACATAAGATGGCGGCAGTAACCAATGATAGCTAGAAGAAAGATAATTAAGGGGGCATGAAGAAGGAGGGGGTAATTGTCATCTAGACCTTTAGAAAAGAGCAAGAGGTGAAGTAACGGAAAAGAGAGTACACAATGGCTTAAATCTGAATGGTGGAGAAACAGGAATGTCACATAGGTCATCAATAAACTCAGGAAGAATGTTCACTTAAAAATTGGATTGGAAAAATTAAACCTGGACAATAAGAGACAGGAAGGAAACAAAGTGCTCATCACACCAGCCATTAAACTTGGTGACTTGAAAGCATCAAATAACCCCAACACCAACACAAATGTCACACTGCAAAATCATCCGACAGATACAAATAAGACAAAGTGGATTCTCGTACTCGCCATGAGCAACATCATGGAAACACAAATATTGCAAACTATGGCATGCAGCTATCACCTGACACCACTGCAAAATCAACATTGCTTTTATAATCTCACTGTCTAAATCTCACTGTTCTAAATACACTTGCTTTCGTATCTATGAACATTGCTCATATCTGGCCATCTGATATTGAAATTCATTCAATTCCTTGGCTTCTTCAAACTTTAACATTTCCCACCCTCTGAAATATTAAGACCTCCCTAATCTCTGATGCACCCAGTTCCTCAGATTTATACATCTCCATGCTTAAATTAATTAATAGGTCACCATAATTCGGCAGCCCTGCAATGCAAAATGTTCTTATTCTCTGGCCCAACATTCCCTTTCCTAAATGTCATCTGTGGCCTTTGTTACATCTACAAAGGCAAACAAGCTTGCTTGCCTTATAAATACCAACATAAGAATTTGCAATTTGTGGAGAAAGTAAAAGGTAATAGGAGTTCAAAACATACCTTAAAATCTCCCGATTGAAGTAATCTAGATATGACTATTAGATGAAAACAAGTGCATACAAACATGAGGCATTCCCAGGAAAGCTAATGTAGCAATGCAATGGTTAAGGGTGGATAGGGAGGAAATATGTCAGCTTCCTGTCTTGGGAGAGTGGGAAGTGGCTGTCCTGTATGAGGATGGTGTGATCAGCTCGCTTTGAAAGAACAACCTCTGATTGTTTTCTAAAATATGCCAGAGTATTGCCTTAAGAGTTCACTTCTGGATATAAGGGCACACTATTTAAGAACAGCATGCTTTCAGATTATTGTTAGATTTCAAGGATGGGAAATGGCACATCCTGTATTACGTTTCAGTTTTCCACAATTTAATATCATGTCAAATGATGTCAATAATTACAGGAAACAGCTTGGCCAATTGAGCCTGTGCTGCTCCTGGGACGGGGGTGGGGGGGGGGGGGGGGGGTAGTGGTGGCCCCATTTACAAGCCCTGAGAGTCGAATATAATGTTGGCAACCCAGACACAAACAAAGTTTGTCCATTCTTATGATTTCAATGTAAATTTACCATGTATACCAAATCTCCTTTTACATTCCTGTTCGTCAAATATTTCCTTGCAGTGAATACACGACAATTACAAGTCAGGAAATCCACATATGCAAATCCCAAGTGGCTGTCATTTACTCAGCACACTTCCAAAACCTGGATTGATGATAATCAGTATTAATTTCAATATCTAGGGATAAGGCAGCTATGAGCATTTGGGCCATTTGCCCTATCTGTAAGTTGCTAGGTTTTACATCAGGTGAGTTTTTTGACAGCAGGTGAACACCAGCAACATCAGCAAGAATGCCGGAATTTAAATATTCATTAATTTAAATAGAATTAATTTAAACTCAATGGCTTGTCAGTTTGAGAAGCATTATTGAAAGAAAATCTAAGTTTCTAAAGCCTTCAGAGGACAACTAAACACTGCTGATACCTCCAGGTAATTCAGACAGTTTGGGCATTTAATGAGTCCTGTCAGTTTTCGCTGTTTTGGGCACATTTATGGACCATATGACAAGAGGAAGGAATTCCGCAAAGAAATCAAAGTGATTTGCAAAATTAACACTGGAATGATTGAGGTTTGTGAAAACAAATCTGGGCAGTATTTTTTTTAATTTAGTCAGCTCTTTAGTCAACATGCTTCTGAGCACTACATTTTCCCCAAAATATGCTGATGAAGAAGATTCGAACTTGGAGTCCAGGGTAAAATTTTGGGATTTAATTATATATTCAGTATCAACATAATGGTAGTGAGCAATCCCAGCAGCTCAGAACTGCAAACTCCCCTGCACTGATGATTTCACTGTAAATATCAAAGTTCCATGAAACAAATTTTGCACATACAATTTTGTTTCTTGATACAGATGTAGAAACACAGATTAACTAAAGGCATAGCTAGTCTACTTACCACAGCAATAATTTTCTTTCTCCCACTCAATGGAAAAATCCTTTATTTCGTGCACCGCAGAGGGACTGGCCTATATTTCCCTGACACATCAGCAACAAGCATTGCTAGGGCCAGCTCACTTGGCTCTTGTGGAATTTCCCTGTAAACTTTGTAGTAGCTGCCAAACCAGAGACCTTAGTTCCATCGCTATTCTTAATACCAGCTAGCCCAGAGTTTGTGTGTTACCCTTAAGGTTCATTTGAAAACATAGTCAAACAAGGATAAAAGGAGACCCATATTGTCGATAGGAATAATGTTTGATCATGACATGGTTTTTATTGACAACCGGCTCATGCTTTGAGCTCTGGTAGTTAAAGATTAAAGAAAGGCCACTGATTATTAGTAAAATGTAGGACATTTTTTGGTTTTCAGCACGAGAGCACCAACAGCGTTTTCTTGCAAAATAGGACTCTGCCGTGGGGCTTGGACAGCTGCATTTGTGATCACTTTCTGAAAGCACCATAGAATTAAAGAATCAAATACGCTTTAATTACAGAAATGCTTACATTGGATTATTCAAATCAACTTAGTTATAAAGCAGAGAATATCTGCCAAGGTTGTTGCGGCAAAGTAATTAATCAAAGCAATTGACGCGAACCAGCAAAAGACAGGTTGGCTAGTTATCAAATATTTAAAGGCAGATTTGAAGCAGTCTTAAGGGGAGAGGTAGAGAGCACAAAGGGTTGATAGAGAGGATCCTGGATATTATGCAGCTCGATAGTTATCGGTTTACAGGGGACACCAGAGCTGGAGGGGCAATGTTCAGGAGGGTCTGTAGGCACAGAGACAGTAAGAGACCAAGTCAAGGCAGGGTTTGGGCAGAACGATAAAAATGGACACTGATGATGTGGAGGCCAATTCACGTAAACACTTTCAAGGTTATAGGTGAATGTGGTGCATGTTTGCACAAAGACGGCAAGTCTTAAAAGTTTGTATTTATGGAGGGCAAAAGATGGAAAATCTCACTGGGGAACACTGAAAGAAGGAAGTCTGGGCAATTCACAATCATAGATTAAAACTACAGCACAAGACAAAGGCAATAAAAGTGACCCATCCATGATTTCCTTTGCCATAAGAGGTAGCTCGGACTTCAAAAGGAGAGAAAATGGGCCAGGACCATGCAGAGGCAAAGGGAATTGGCGGAAGAAGGTGACAACCACAAAATGATACCAGGAGTAAATAACTTGCAATCTCAATAATCAAATATTAAATAGGATTAGAATCTAGATTCTCCAGATATTCCTGTAACAGTGAATGGTTTTGTCAAAGGGACCAATAAATCCCAATGTTAGGTAGGAAATTGTCCAATACACAAACTGTAAGGTTTACTTCATGTACAATTAATTTTTGATAACTAGACTATGCTCACACGTTGCATGAAGTTACAGAAGCAAGGAAGTTGCATTGTTGTACATTGTCACTGCCTGTCGGGTCGCTGGTCGTTTTCCCATTTCCCTCCCCGGCATCTTCTGCAGTGAAAGGAGGTGGTGCGGACACGTACCGCACACGGGCCAGACGGGTTTGCAGGCCACCCGTTAGATATAGTGATTTTGTATAACTTTGCAAATGTATTATTAACATTCCACCTATATTGCTTAGCCACCAATGCTTCTTTTTGTTTCTGCAAGGAAAGATGTAGATTGGCTATTTCATACTAGCCAATTACAGTGTTTGTTAGTAGTGACTCAGCCTATTATGTGCTGAGAGCTTGCTTACGCTAGTTAGTATGAGTAGCAGCTCAGAGATGTAATGTCTGCAGATCCTTGCTTTAATAAACATGTGTTGTTTCTTGATGTGTGTTTGAGTTAACTCATTACACCCTGGAATGGTCATTACACTCCTGTCAAGAGTGGAAAACCTCGAGCTCTTCATTTGCTGGCTACTTATTCCTTAAATGTCTTGATATTTTGCACAGCCCCATATTTTTGCAGTTCAGTTAATTAATTAATATGGATCTAAGATATATTTTCTAACTCAAAAATGGCTGGCCTCGCAAATCACAATGACTTAATTGCAGCAAGGACCACAAATAGGATACAATTCATGATGCTAGGCTTATGTAGCCTGTTATAGTTATTAACCAGAATATATCTGGTTAAGCAGTAGCTAAGCAAAAGAGATATTGTGGTGAATAGAAAGGTAATAACTCCAACCAGTGCAAACATCCCAACATCTATTCTGACAAGCCCTTCAAAATGCTCTTGTATGCTGAAATGAAATAGATCAAGCTCAGATGTTAAATAACATGCTTGTTATAAGATTTAAAAAAACATGGCAACCTGGAGTTCACCCACTTCCTGTTGCTGGTTTACCATTATTGTGATTACTGTACCAAGAAGGGTCCTGTCCCGAAACGTCACCTATCCATGTTACAATAGAAACATTTATGTGTCAAACATTTACACAGGTACATATATAGGTTCAGAGGAATATGGATCAAACGCAGGCAGGTGGGACGTATAGATGGGGCATGTTGGTCGGTGTGTGCAAGTTGGGTCAAAGGGCCTGTTTCACACTGCAGGGATGCTGCCAGATTCGATGAGTTACTACCGCACTTTGTCCTTTTTTTATTATTGTGATCACGATGCGCTTCAAAATATTTACTGGAGCTGTGAATGAATCCAAGGAGGAGGGGGAGAAAATTAGCTTAATTTCTTTGTAAATTTGGAGAACTCACAAATTGCTGGCTTTAATGATGTGTTTCTGTGTAATCACGTGCACTGCAATTGTAGAAAGTGAAAATTCAACAGAAAAATTGCACATTTGAAAAAAATCAATGTTCTGGAAATTCAACAAGTCAGGTGGCATCTTTGGAAAGAGAAAGAGTCAGCGTTTCAAAATCCATGGCTTTTCCTCAGAACCTTGTACCTGAAAATCTTAACTTGGTTTCTCTATCCAAAGATTTTGCCTGACTTGCTGAGTGTTCAAATAAAAGGTGAAAAGATCAAGTTAATGGCAACACTCGGAACAGTATTGATGAACAGAAGGATCTTGGGGTCCAGGTTCACAGCTCCCTGAAAGTGGCAATACAAGTCGATAGAGTAGTAACGGTGCTGCTATGGTATGCTTGACTTCATAGGTTAGGGCATTGGGTTTAAGAGTGAGGAAGTCATGTTGCAGCTTAGGTTAGTCCACACTTAGAGGAATGTGCGCAGTTCTGGTCACCTCATTACTGGAAGGACGTGATGCCTTGAGGAGGATGGAAAAGAAATTTACAAGATTGCTGCCTGGATTAGCTACAAGAAGAGTTTGAACAAACGGGTTGTTTTCTCTGGAGCGTGGAAGGCTAAGGGGAGACGTGACAGAAGTAAATAAAATGAGAGGCACAAATGGATAAGTTTATTACTGTCATGCATACTGAAGTACAATGAAAAGCTTTAGGGTTGCTGTCCAATCAAGTCAGAAAATAACATGCAGTGCATTCAGAAAGTATTCAGACCCCTTCACTTTTTCCACATTTTGTTACGTTACATCCTTATTCTAAAATTGATTACATTCTTTTTTTTATCATTAGACCATTAGACAATACCCCATAATAAAAAAGCGAAAACAAGTGTTTAGAAATGTGTGCAGTAATTAAAAAGAAATAACTGAAATATCACATTTGAATAAGTATTCAGACCCTTTACTCAGTACTTTGTTGAGGCACCTTTGGCAGCGATTACAGCCTTAAGTCTTCTTAGGTATGACGTTACAAGCTTGGCACACCTGTATTTGGGTAATTTCTCCCATTCTTCTCTGCAGATCCTCTCAAGCTCTGTCAGGTTGGATGGGGAGCATTGATGCACAGCTAACTATTTTCAGGTCCCTCCAGAGATATTCGATTGGGTTCAATTCCGGGCTCTGGCTGGGCCACTCAAGGACATTCACAGACTTGTCACGAAGCCACTCCTGCGATGTCTTGGCTGTGTGCTTAGGGTCGTTGTCCTGTTGGAAGGTGAACCTCCGCCCCAGTCTGAGGTCCAGAATGCTCTGAAGCAGGTTTGCATCACGGATCTCTCTGTACTTTGCAGTGTTCATCTTTCCCTCGACCCTGACTAGTATCCCAGTTCCTGCCACTGAAAAACATCCCCACAGCATGATGCTGCCACCACCATGCTTCACTGTAGGTACGGTATGGGCCAGGTGATGAGCGGTGCCTGGTTTCCTCCAGACGTGATGCTTGGCATTTAGGCCAAAGAGTTAAATTTGGTTTTATCAGACCAGAGAATCTTGTTTTGCATCATCTGAGCATCCTTTAGGTGCCATTTGGCAAACTCCAAGCGGGCTGTCATGTGCCTTTTACTGAGGAGTGATTTCTATCTGGTCACTCTACCATAAAGACCTGATTGGTGGAGTGCTGCAGATATGGTTGTCCATCTGGAAGGTTCTCCCATCTCCACATAGGAACTCTGGAGCTCTGTCAGAGTGATGTTCTGATTCTTGGTAACCTCCCTGACCAAGGCCCTTCGCCCCTGATTGTTCAGTTTCGCCGGGCGGCCAACTCTACGAAGAGTCCTGGTGTTACCAAAGTTCCAAATAACTGATTGTGAGAGTGAGACTTTTCTAGCAGCTTCCAGTGATGATGCTACAATGGCATCTCACAGTCCTCCAATCACAAAGGGACCTCATTTATACGCTGCCGTGAACATTCCATCAGCCGAAAATGACATAACAATGGGATCTCAGCAGGCACTCCCCACAGCCCACTCCCCACGGCCCGCTGCCCGCTCCCCACAACATTTTGAGAGACTGAATTTTGGCGATGCCCTTCTCTGGCAGTGGTGGCCCAATCGTTGAGCAACAGCATCACCATTTGCAGAATCACGTGGGAAGGATTTATTGGCTCCACGGAGCGCCGACGGCAACTCAAAAGTCGAGTCCATTCATTGTCTCTGGGAAGTGCCTTCTGCTCCCCCCCCCCCACGTGGGAAGGATTGATTGGCTCCAGGGAGCGCCGACGGGTTGCATTGGGGAACCATGCCTCCCGTGGGGGCTATGGGTGAGTGGTGGAATATTGCTTTGGGGGAATGGGTGAGTGGTGGAAATGGGTTGCTTTTGAGGAACGGGTGAGTGGTGTATTATTGCGTTGGGGATGGGGCCCCATGTGTCGCACTTGGTTGAGTATATTACTATAACTTTCATCTTGTTTGTAGCTATATATATTTGTACCTATATTTGCGCAAAAACAGTACACGATAGTGCAACAAATTTAGACCCACCATACTCATCGCTGTCCTGGGATGTGTAGTATCAATTTTCATTCAGATTGATGTTATATGTTACGTTATTGACGATTAAAAATTAAATAAACTTAAAATAGCGACTCCACTTGCTGGCCACACTGCCAGCTGTGCCTGCGCAGTTGGGGGAGGCCCGTCAGCCCCGTCACAATTGAAAATGACGCCTTCTCCCCGCGCGTGCGCCGTGGCCCCGGTATACGCCATTTTCTGATCGCCATTTTTTTTTTAGTGTACTTGCCTGGTCTTACAACGTGGACCCAACGGCTCCACAGGTAAGTTTCCTTCAGTTTTACAAACGGTCCTCTTTTTCACTTTATTAACTTAAATTAATTTCTGCCATCAACAGCACAGCTTTGAACGTGGCAGTCGCGCCTGCATTGTGCGGACCCGTCATCCACACATGCGCAGTTTGGTGGAATATTGCGTTGGGAGAATGGGGCCCAACGGGTCCGCGTTTGGTTTATTTTAAAGCTAATGAAGGGAACTGAACCAAAACAAAATACCTAGCATTGTAAAACCCACAACCTGGTGTTCTGAGCAAAGTGGATGAACAAGACACATTAATGTGCATCTTGCAAAATTCTCCAGTTTCTGGAAAGGACCAGGTAGATTGGAATAGGTGAGTGCTACTGGGGTATTATTGCATTGGGGGGGGGGGGGGGGATCCAACGGGTTCACGCTTGGTCTATCTAAACTAAACCTCTCAACCATCTACAAGTCTGAACTAAATTATACTCTCCCTCCCTTTCCCTCTATCCCCCCCCCCCCCTCTACCCCAGACACTTACGCTTACGATGGGTCTCTGGCACTGGGCGCAGTGAGGAGAGAAGTGTTCAAGGAAGTCTCCCCCACAGTAGGGGCAACCCCCTTTCTCGAAGAAACTCCCTCTAGCAAGAGCAGAATGACAGAGAATGGAGGAGATAAAGTCAGGGTGCCAGCAATGGCCCAAAGCCAATATTCTCTGGAGAGGACAGGAGAGGAGAGATGAGGGGAGGTGAGGGGGGGAGAGGGGAGGAGGAGAGAGGGGAGGGGGGAGAGGAGGAGGAGAGAGGGGAGGAGAGAGGGGGGAGGAGGGACAAGGAGGTGAGAGGGGATAGAAGGAGGAGAGAGGGGAGAAGGAGGAGAGGGGAGAAGGAGGAGAGGTGGGAGAGGAGGAGGAGGAGGAGGGTGGGAGGAGGAGGAGGAGAGGTGGGAGGAGGAGGAGAGGGTGGTGGTGGAGGAGGAGGAGGAGAGGGGGGGGAGGAGGAGAGGGGAGGAGAGAGGAGGGAGAGGAGGAGGAGAGGAGGAGGAGGAGGAGGAGGAGGAGAGTGGGAGGAGGAGGAGGAGAGGAGGAGGGGGCAGGAGGAGAGGGGGAGGAGGAGAAGGGGGAGGGGGGGAGAGGGGGGAGGGGGGAGGAGAGGAGGAGGAGAGGGGAGGAGAGGGGGAGGGGAGGGGAGAGGGGGGAGGAGGAGGGGAGGGGAGGGAGGGGAAATGCCGTTATAAATACATAAATGGGACAAAAATGTTTGTGTACATACATTAAAAAATGCCAAGTCTGCTTGAATAACACTTTATTGAAAATCCTTGGAGATTAAGAAAATAGTCAGGGTGCCAGCACTGAACCAAAGCCAATACTCTCTGGAGAGAACATGAGAGGGGAGGAGAGGAGAGCAGATGAGAGAAGAGGGGAGGGGAGGGGAGGGGCAGGCAGGACAGGGCAGGAGAAGGCAGGAGAGGGCAGGGAAGGGGAGGGAAGGGGAAGAGAGGGGAAGAGAGGGGAAGAGAGGGGAGGAGAGGGGAGGAGAGGGGAGGAGAGGGGAGGAGAAGGCAGGAGAAGGGAGAGAGGAAAATGCCTTTTTATATGCCATAATTGGAACAAAAAAGTTTGTGTATAAGTCTGCTTGAATAAAATATTGCAAATCATTGGAGATAAATAAAAAAATGTCTTTTTTGTAAGACACAAAACCGATCAAAACAAAAACTATTTCAAAAACCAGTATGGGCTATTAGGGTTGCCGTTGCCGATTTTCACATCGCCTTCCCAACGGCTCCACGGGTCGTATACGTTGAACCAGGAATAAAGGTATCTACTAAAGGTCATATATTTAATGGGAGGCCTTTTTGATGTAATACTTAAGGGCCTGTCCCACTTGGCCGTCATTTGCGCGTCACGCAGATGGCGCACGAAGATTTTATGCATCACAAAATCCTGCAACGCCGTGCGTCACTGGCCATGTCATCACGCACCATGCGCGTGTAATGCGCACCATGCGCGCATCACGTGTGTGCATTGTAACGCGCAGATTACGCGCAAATGACGGCCAAATGGGACAGGCTCTTTACGTGTGACAGGGACTCAACGGTATGCGTGTGCGTGTGTGCGGACCCTTTGCTATGACACTCAAACACTTCATCCTGTTTGCATTGATTATCCTTGAGATGTTTCCACAACTCGATTGGAGTCCACCAGTGGTAAATTAACTTGATTGTACATGATTTTGAAAGGCACACACTTGTCTATATAACGTCCCACAGTTGACGGTGCATGTCAGAGCAAAAACCAAGCCAAAGGAATTGTCTGTAGACCTCCCGAGACAGGATTGTTTCGAGACACAGATCTGGGGAAGGGTATAAAACAATTTGTGCAGCATTGCAGGTCCCGAAGAGCACAGTGGCCTCCGTCATTCTTAAATGAAAGGACTTTGGAACCACCGGACTCTTCATAGAGCTGGCCGCCCGGCCAAACTGAGCAATCGGGGGAGAAGGGCCTTGGTCAAGGAGGTGACCAAGAACCCGATGTTCACTCTGACGGAGCTCCAGAGTTCCTCTGTCGAGATGGGAGAACCTACCAGAAGGACAACTATTGTAGATTGGTTTATGCATGGCAACCAATCATAATAGACTAGCATCACTAACCCCACCTTACTGTATCATTTATATTAACACCCAATTCCTATACTGCACAGTTCTGGAAAGTCAGGATGTTCTGACAACTAACGATCTACTGTACTGCTATAGTTTACATATTGATTAAAGATGATCTTGGATTATATATCGTGTGATTCTCTTGTTTACATGGTGTTAGTCAGCTTGGGTTAACCCACTGCTTCTGTATATTGGGTTTTATTTTCTTTTGTGAGTTTCTTTTCTGTTTTACGATGGCTCTATCTTGCCGAAAGCCTGCACAGCTTATCTTCGACTCCGACATCGGTGAGCGATGGGCGACTTTTGAGATTGATTACCAACACTACATGAACATCGTGTACCGAAATGAACCAGACCCTGTCAAAGCTTGCCTTCAACTTAACCTCGCGGGTCCAGATGCGATGAGGAGGGCTAGGTCTTACCGATACGCCCCTGCAGTCCTCGACGCCAACGACTAGGTAGTTACACCAGCAGAATCTGCTGACAATCCAAATGTATTGCTGCATAAATTTAGAGATGTTTGTGCCTGCCCTCGAACCACATTTTGGAAAGAGCCAGATTTTATGCTCGACGACAACTTCCCGATGAGTCAGTTGAGACATTTATTTGTGATGTGAAATATATGGCCCAAAGGTGCCGCTTTGAAAATATGACTGACCAGCTGACAAGAGCCATTTTACTGACAGGAATGAACGATCAAAAGCAGCGATCAGAGTTGCTGTGAAATCCTAATTTGACCCTAGATGAGGCCGCACATGCCTGTCGTTTGGCAGAGCTTGTCGCCCCATCAAACGATCAACGTGAAACTGAAACAAAATCCATCAATTTGACTGGATTCGCCAGACCGCGAGCACAGACAGACAACAGAAGATTTACGACCGAGGCCCCTCGTCTGGCCAACCAGGGGATTGGTAATGAGCCTCCAGGAGATGCCCCAATTGTAATTATCTTCACAAAAAGCAAGTACTATGTCTTGCTTACGGGAAGTCTTGCAAATATTGCAAAAAAAAGAACCATTTCTCTGCCGCCTATCGGGCCCGTGGGAAGAGATCCTCCGGTTTGAAACCTAATCTGCACATGTTACAGCAAGACGAAACAACCTCGACTTCTCAGTACCAGCTCGACACTGCCCCCAACAACAGTCCAATAAATTCGCAAGGGGAGTCAACCGTGTATTCAATCCTACGTGCAGCTGGTAACATTTCCAACCCTACAGTTCTGTTTACTGTCAACAATTTTAGCTTCAAGGCTAAATTAGACACAGGTGCAAGGGTCAATGTAATGTCTGTAAACCTCTACAACAAGATAAGGAATAACGAGGTCCTGATTACGGACAGCTCCACTTTGCATGCTTACGGGGGAAGTGTTGTTTCCAATGGCAAGAACCACTTTTAAATGTGCGCTGAAAAAAACTAGAAGGGATCTGACCTTCTATGTTTTGAACTCTAACTCTGTGACTCTGTTGGGCAACCATGCGTGCCAGGATTTGGGGCTGATCTCCTTTGACCAAACGGTCCACAAGCTACTGATATCAATGGACCCGATAAAAGAATACCCTGATCGGTTCGATGACAAACTAGGCAAGCTGCCTGTGACCGACAAGATATCCACCACATCGTGTGGCACATGCCATGAGGGACAGGATCGAGTCCGAGCTCAAAAACATGGTCTCCTTGGGTGTGCTAGAAGAGGTCAGTGAGCCCACAGATTGGGTTTCCACCATGGTTGCTATTCTCAAGAAGGATAAAAATGAGCTCCGTGCGTGCATCAATCCGAAAGACTTGAACTCTGCCATCAGGCGCCCTCACTATCCTATGAGGACTGTCGAGGACATTATGGCACAGATCGGACAAGCCACCGTTTTTTCCGTCCTCGATGCAAAGAGCTCCTTCTGGCTAATACCGCTGGACAATGAGTCGTCAAACTTGACCACATTTGCCACCCCATTTGGCAGATTCAGGTTTCTAAGAATGCCATTCGGCATCAACTCAGCCAGTGAGGTCTTCCAGAGGAACATGGAGCTGCTGTTCCTGGGCTTCCCGTGTGCCATCATTGTTGACGATATCCTGGTGTTTGGCAAAGATGCACCGGAGCACGACCACAACCTAAGGCTTATTATGGACCGGGCACGTCAGATCAACCTGAAGCACAACCCTAACAAGTGCAAGTTCAGGGTTTCAGAGGTCACCTATGTCGGGCATGTGTTCACTCCCGATGGCCTCAAGCCGGATCCGAAGAAAACTGCCGCCATCACAAAGTGATCAGCCTGCAGCGATTCCTGGCCATGGTGAACTATCTGGGAAAATTCATAGCAAACCTCAGTGAACTGAGTTCGCCCCTGCGACAACTGACTAAAAAGGATACTACTTGGTCCTGGTTCCAGCAACACCAAAAAGGATTCGACGATTTAAAATCAAAGCTGACCAGCGCACCAACCCTGACATTCTTTGACCTGAAGCGCCCTGTGACAGTTACCTGTGATGCCTCGCGATTCGGGCTTGGTGCAGCCTGCCTACAACCATCTGCTGATGGTGCCTTGCGCCCTGTTTCCTAGGCCTCCCGCACCATGACCGACACAGAACAGCACTACGCACAGATTGAGAAGGAGCTGCTGGCTGTCGTCTTTGCCTATTCCAAATTCAAGGATTTTATCTTTGGAAACGCCTTCACAGTCGAGTGAACCAACCGCTGGTGACGATCCTTAACCAACCCATCCATACTGCACCAGCACGTCTGCAGCGCATGATGATGCAGTTCCAGCGTTTCGACTTTAAACTTGTCTATAAAAAGGGTAAAGACATGCACGTTGCGGACACTCTCTCTCGCGCATCCAGCAAATGTCACCCCAATGAACGGGTGGAGTTCACAGTCCTCGACGTTGACTTTGTCCCTACGAAACAACTGCGCTGCCTAGCCGAACATACTGCCGACGACACCACCCTCCAGATACTATCATCAGTGGTCAAAAGAGGTTGGTCAGACAGACAATCTAGCGTACCAACAGAGGTGCAGCCATTTTTTCTTAGTCCGCGATGAACTGGTCATACAGGATGGTGTCATAATTAAGGGCCATAATGTCGTGATCCCCTCATCATTACATGAGGAATACGACAATGAGGCGCACAGCGGTCACCCAGGAATTGATGCCACGCTGGCCCACGCGTAGAACCTGTTCTACTGGCCTGGGATGGTCAAGTACATACGGGACCGTACTGCCTCCTGCCCCACCTGCAACAGTCTAGCACCACACCAGCAGAGGCAGCCCCAACTGCAACAACCTCCACCAGCTCTGCCCCGGACGTTGGTGGCGGCAGACATTTTTGAATGGCGCGCTAAGCACTATCTCGTCCTCGTCGACTCTTTTCAAACTGGTTTGAACTTGACCTACTGATCTCCACCACATCTGAGATGGTCATTCGAAAACTATAGAAACATTTCTCTACATTTGGCGCACCCGTCCGTTTGCAGACTGACAACGGAGGACAGTTTACCAGCCACGAATTCAAGCTCTTTGCCAACCGATGGAATTTCCAACATGTCACGAGCAGCCCCGAATACCCACAGAGTAACGGGCTTGCTGAACGAGCTGTCAGAAGCGCAAAACACCTGATGGATCGAGCACGCCTTGACAATTCAGACGTGTACCATGATCTTTTAAATCTCAGGAACATTGCTAGATACGGGACTCTGAGTTCGCCAGCCCAGCGACTGATGTCCAGAACAACGAGACCTCCAATTCCGATTGCTCAGCAGAAGCTGATACCGCAGGTGCTGAAGGCAGCAACAACCCAAAAGTGTGTTCAGGAGAAACACGACATTCAGAAACGATCGCATGACAAATCCAGCAAACCTCTTACGACTCTACTGCTGGGCCAGGTTGTTCGTTTACAAACTTCTGTGGGACATTCCCGTCTGGGTACTGTTGTCGGCCTGGCTGAAGAACCCCGAACTTACCTTGTGGACTATGATGGTACCATATACCACAGAAGTCGCCAACATTTGCTTGCTGTGAAAGAACCTCGTCCGCCACCAGCCGGTCCTTATGCTTCACCGCTTCAGTTCCAACCGTTTGCTGCTTTACCTTCCACCGGCCCCAGCACGTCCCACACTCCACCACGACCAGCGGCTGTGACTAACCACGGAATTACCACTCCTGCATGCTCCCCCTGTCAGCCATCACGGGTGTCCCCCGCTTCTTTCTGCATGAGGGAGGAGCTTGCCAAAGTTGACCGGAAAGATACACTAGCAGGGATGACAGTGGAACAAAAATGGCAGGTGTTTCTAGGAATAATACAGAAGGTGCAGGATCAGTTCATTCCTAGTTGTAAGAAAGATTCCAAGGGGAGAAAGGGACAGTGTAAAATTTAAAACGAAGAAGTACAACATAGCAAAGATGAGCGGGAAGCAAGAGAATTGAGTAATATTGAAAAAACAACAGAAGATAACCAAAAAGACAATACGGGAGGAAAGGTGAGTTACGAAGGTAAGCTAGCCAATAATATAAAGCAGGATAGTTAAAGCTTCTTTAGGTATGTGAAGAGGAAAAAATTAGTTAAGACCAAAGTTGGACCCTTGAAGACCGAAAAAGGTGAATTTATTATGGGGAACAAGGAAATGGCAGATGAGTTGAACAGGTACTTTGGATCTGTCTTCAACTAAGGAGGACACAAACAATCTTCCTGATATAGTAGTGGCCAGAGGATCTGGGGTGATGGAGGAGCTGAAGGAAATCCACATTAGGCAGGAAATTATGTTGGATAGACTGGTGGGACTGAAGGCTGATAAATCCCCAGGGCCTGATGGTCTGCATCCCAGGGTACTTAAGGAAGTTGCTCTAGAAATCGTGGATGCATTGGTGATAATTTTCCAATGTTCTGTAGACTCAGGATCAATTCCTGTGGATTGGAGAGTAGCTAATGTTATCCCACGTTTTAAGAAAGGCGGGAGAGAGAAAACAGGGAATTATAGACCAGTTAGCCTGACATCGGTGGTGGGGAAGATGCTGCCGTCAATTATAAAAGATGAGATAGCCGAACATTTGGATAGCAGTAACAGGATCGGTCCGAGTCAGCATGGATTTACGAAGGGGAAATCATGCTTGACTAATCTTCTGGAATTTTTTGAAGATGAAACTAAGAAAATGGACAAGGGAGAGCCAGTGGATGTAGTGTACCTGGACTTTCAGAAAGCATTTGATAAGGTCCCACATAGGAGATTAGTGGGCAAAATTAGGGCACATGGTATTGGGGGTAGAGTGCTGACATAGACAGAGAAATGGTTGGCAGACAGGAAACAGAGAGTAGGGATTAACGTGTCCCTTTCAGAATGGCAGGCAGTGACTAGTGGGGTACAGCAAGGCTCGGTGCTGGGACCGCAGCTATTTACAATATACATCAATGATTTGGATGAAGGGATTCAAAGTAACATTAGCAAATTTTCAGATGACACAAAGCTGGGTGGCAGTGTGAACTGTGAGGAGGATGCTATGAGAATGCAGGGTTGGGGGAGTGGACAGATGCATGGCAGATGAAGTTTAATGCGGATAAATGTGAGGTTATCCACTTTGGTAGCAAAAACAGGAAGGCAGATTACTATCTAAATGGTGTCAAGTTGGGAAAAAGGGAAGTACAACGGAATCTGGAGGTCCTTGTACATCAGTCTATGAAGGTAAGCATGCAGGTACAGCAGGCAGTGAAGAAAGCGAATGGCATATTGGCCTTTCTAACAAGAGGAATCGAATATAGGAGGTCCATCTGCAGCCCTAGTGAGACCACACCAGGAGTATTGTGTGCAGTTTTGGTCCCCTAATTTGAGGAAGGGCATTCTTGCTATTGAGGGAGCGCAGCATAGGTTTACAAGGTTAATTCCTGGGATGGCGGGACTGTCATATGCTGAGAGAATGGAGCAGCTGGGCTTGTACACTCTGGAGTTTAGAAGGATGAGAGGGTATCTCATTGAAACATATAAGATTGTTAAGGGCTTGGACATGCTAGAGGCAGGAAACATGTTCCCGATGTTGGGGGTCCAGAACCAGGAGCCACAGTTTAAGAATAAGGAGCAGGCCGTTTAGAACAGAGGCGAGGAGACACTTTTTCTCACAGAGAGTGGTGAGTCTGTGGAATTCTCTGCCTCAGAGGGCGGTGGAGACAGGTTCTCTGGATGCTTTCAAGAGAGAGCTAGATAGGGCTTAAAAATAGCGGATATGGGGATATGGGGAGAAGGCAGGAACGGGGTACTGATTGGGGATGATCAGCCATGATCACATTGAATGGCGGTGCTGGCTCGAAGGGCCGAATGGCCTACTGCTGCACCTATTGTCTATTGTATGTGACGGCTGGTTGGGTGAAAGGCATAGACTCAGAGGACTCTGTCCCTTTGCAACTGGGGGAGGGGGAGCAAGAGCCGAGCTGCAGGATTCTGAGGGCCTGATCCATGATTGGAGAGGGGAACCCCCGTTCCCTAAAGAATGAGGAGATCTTGGATGTGCTGGTATGGAACACCTCATCTTGGGCGCAGTTGCACAAACACAGAAGAATTGGGAGCAGGGGATGGAATCTTTGCAGGAGGCAGGGTGGGAAGAACTGGAGTCTAGATAGATGTGGGTGTAGGTTAATAATAGATGTCCATCAATAGTGTATATCCTGGGATGGAGATGGTGAGAACCAGAAACAGAAGGGAGATGTCAGTGATGGTCCAAGTGAATTTGAGTGCAGGATAGAAATTGTTAGTGAATTTAATAAAGTCCATGAGTTCTGGATGGGTGCAGCAGGTAGCATCGATGCAGTTGTCAATGTTGCAGAGTTAGAGTTTGTGGATACGGCCAGTGCACACCTGGAGCAGGGATTGTTCGATGTGCCCTACAAAGAGACAGGCACAGCTGGGGCCCATGCGAGTGCCCATAGCTACGCCTTGGATCTGGAGGAAGTGGAACGTGCCAGAGAAGTTGTTAAGGGTAAGGACCAGCTCCGCTAGGCGGAGGGGAGTGTTACTAGAGGGAAATTGTCTGGAATTGTCTGGATCAAGGAAGAAACAGAGGTCTTTAAGACCTTCCTGGTGGGGGATGGAGGTGTAGAGTGACTGAACACCCATACTAAAGATGAGTGAGTTGGGGCCTGGAAAATGGAAGTAATTGAAGAGACAAAGGACGTGTGAGGTGTCCTGGACATAGGTTGGAAGGGGTTGGACCAGGGGAGATACAATGGAGTCGAGCTATGTGGAAATGAATTCAGTAGGACAGGAGCAGGCAGAAACAATGTGTCTACCAGGGCAATTCTGTTTATGGGTTTTGGGGAGAAGGTAAATCCGGGCCGTGCGGGGCTGGGAAATGAAAAGTCGGAAGTGATAAAATCAGAAATAGTCTGCGAGATTATGGCCTGGTGTTCATCATACAGACATCTTTGAAGCAGTATTGCTTACAAACCTATATACCAGAATCCTTATAACTCAACTTGGTGCAACGTGATCTGTGAAAAATTAACCCTTCCAACATCCTGGATTCTCCGCTCAAGTATGTAAAAGCAGGAACAGGCCCTGCCAACAAAGTGAGTGACATCATCTATTGTAGTGGTTTTCAGAGAACACTACTGAGGTAACAGAATATGCCTTCTGATTGTGATCGTACCACAGGGGATGTAACTGGATGACCTTTGCTTTTAAAGTCGACTTAAAGAATAAAAATCCACATGGTTTAAGCAAAGCAGTTGAATATCTAGTTACAGAATGGATATTGCAAAAGCGGCAAACAAATGGAGACCATGAAAGGCCATCTCAACATCCTGCAACATTCATCTCAAAGTCTGGAACAAATAATTCAATCCACCAATGATTTCTTCCAATGCCTAAATCAAACATTAAAATACAAAATTATTTGCTATTATTCAAACCTTGAAGAACAAAAGGTAGAAAAACATGCCTTTCACGGTTGTATGAAAATAACTTAGTTGAGCAGTGTTATAGAATTTGTTAAAAGGCAGGGACCATGTCAGTGAGGAATTTAAAAAAATAATTGAAGTATCATTTTAATCTGATTTTTTATAATTTTGCTTTCTATGCTTTTAATATCTTTCATAAAAATTCAGTTGTTGCTTTATTATCTGTGGACAGAAGTCCGAATACACTTTCCATTAAACAATGCAACAAAGTTACTGTATGGTCACACAAATTAAATATCTTTCCCTTAACGAAAACAAATTTAAAATTGCATTAATTTATCTCGGTGAGTATTTTGATACTTTTATTTACTTTTAATGCCTATTATATAGTAGGCAGAACTGTAAACAGCATTTTTAACAGGTGGATGAGATTTCATCCACCCAAACTCGCAATTAGCAAATACGACAACTGTATCTTGAAGAAACCTCACTTATGTTCTTTCATATGAAGGCAAATTTAATGAACATTATTACAATAATATATTTAATTACCTGGAACACTCCCATTAATCACAGTGTGAGCCATATCTGCATCTGTTTATTCATAAATCCACAAAGACATTAGTCATGCAACCCGCATGCATCAAGTCCAGCCACTCATGCAATCTGCAAGGAAAAAGAAATCATGTCAAGTATATGATATGATTTATATGATTATTAGGTTCTTCCTCAAGTAATTCAGAATTAGCGCAAGTTAAACTCGATGTAACTTCAGTACTATGACTTGCCTTTTGAGCATGGATATAAATTCACAAAGACAAAAATCACAAAATAAATGAGTAATTCTGATAAACAAAAGTTGCATCAGATTTCAACAGTGAATTCAGCAATAAATGTTGAACACATTTTTCAATACCTTTGGAGAAAGACATCACCCAGTGAGCCATACAAATAAAACAAGGGCCACGCTGTGTCGCTGGTCTGTGACTTCATCTGATTTTCATACAGGCTGCCAGATGAGTGCAACTGACTCCTGTGCTTTTCAGCAGCAGCTAGTCTGACACTGGTCACAACCCAGTGGCAATGCCTTTAAATATTTACAGACTGGAGCTAGCTCATCTGTTACTCCTGAAGCTTCTTTTCAACCAATCATATCTTAAACAAATAGCTTGCCTGAGATCACAAGAATAACCATTAAGGATAGCTTGAGCAGCCTCCAGTGAAACATACTCTAACCCAAATAGGTATAATTGAGAAGCAGCAGAGGAAAATAATAAAATGGGATTTAAAAAAAAAAAGAATTGGCACCTTTTAAGAAAGTTTTTCATCCTATTAAATTTATCCTGAAAAAGATCATAATAGTGATTGTATTCTTGTATCTAATTAGCTGAGGAAGAACGCACAAAGCCAAAACATCACCATTTCTAATAAATTGAAAAAGACATGAAAATGTTTTTAAAAATCTGGGACAAGGTGATTTTGCTGTGTTGATAAAGAATGAAGAGTGGCAGGGGGAAGAGATTAAATTCATGTCCTACTTCTGAAAATCTTTTAAATTGCATCTGATTACCATATAAATAAATACAATCATCTAAAACTACTAAGTTTTTAAAAGTTCCGAATATTTTCAAATTTTTGGTAGATATAGGCTTTGCAATCATTACAAAACAATGGGAAATCAAAATAATGACAGTAATATTATACCTCACAATAGCAAATTCCCATACCTTGAAGGGAAATTACAAGTTTCAGAGGCTATTTTATTGAACCACATATTGTTAGCTAATCAAGCAAACATTTCTTGCTGGTCATGTTTCTTAAAAATAGTTCAGCGCGACACGCAAAATAAAGAACCTTGCCAAGCATTAATAACATTTGAATTGACATTTGATTGGTTCTAGATACTTATTTCAACTTGGTCCATCCTAAGCAGTAATTACATGTCCTTGCTTAAGTCACCAAAACTGGAAACATGGACACGATATCAGAAGTGCACTAAAAGATAGAGCACCACTCACCTCAAACAATGCCATTATAAACAAAAGATGAATGGATGGAGACTTGCTCAAGTATGAGCGACAGAGCATTTTCGACCAGTATGTCAGATGCAACCAGTTAGCCAGCATCAGTTATGTGCTTCGCCAGGGGAGATTTGCCAAGAGGCCAAAGATCAATTGAAACTTTTTGTGTAGAAAGGAACTGCAGATACTGGCTTACACCAGATAGATACAAAATGCTGAAGTAACATTTTGCAGCATCTCTGGGAAAAGGGTGATGTTTCGGGTCGAGTTGAGTCTGAAGAAGGTTCTTGATCCGAAAAGTCAGCCATTCCTTCTATGAGATGCTGCCTGTCCCACTGAGTTACTCCAGCATTTTGTGTCTATAATTGATTTTTTTTGTAACACTTTTTTGTGCACCAAAAATATCAAAACTATTTTTGCTTTTCTCAAAACATTATCACCATTCTGTAACGCTTGATTTAGTCAAAATGTGTCAGAAATCAGAGAGTGATGACAACATTTACCAAAATGTATTGTTAAGGGCTTGAACACGCTAGAGGCAGGAAACATGTTCCCGATGTTGAGGGAGTCCAGAACCAGGGACCACAGTTTAAGAATAAGGAGTAAGCCATTTAGAACGGAGACGAGGAAACACTTTTTCTCACAGAGAGTGGTGTCTGTGGAATTCTCTGCCTCAGAGGGCGGTGGAGGCAAGTCCTCTGGATGCTTTCAAGAGAGAGCTAGATAGGGCTCTTAAAAATAGCGGAGTCAGGGGATATGGGGAGAAGGCAGGAACAAGGTACTGATTAGGGATGATCATATTGAATGGTGTTGGCTCGAAGGGCCGAATGGCCTACTCCTACACCTAGTTTCTATTGTCTATTGTCTTAACTGCAAGTTTTAGAATTACCACCCTTATATATTATGTTTCTTTTACTATCAGCAATTAACCTCTAGAATGTATTTGTCCATTTCTTAATGACATGAATACACTGCAGATTGAATTTGCCAAAATGTATTTATTTTCTAAATTTAGTCATCATCAGTCTTTATCAAAAGATACTGCTGAAAGTACACAAAGACACTTACATAATAATTTAAAGCAGAGGTCAACAGATTGTGTACTGGTATTTAAGAACTTCAATACATGCAATTATTATCATTTTTTGTTTGAAAGAATGGGATGCAAAGTTGAAGTTGCAAAGAACCAAACGTAATTTTGTTTATAAAATTACTCCCATTTAAATTGTGACAAAGGAAACAAATTCTGCACAAAATGATCCAGAGACAGAGTTAAGCTTGATGGGTGACATCTACCAAGCAGAAATATCTTGCACTCAAGTCTGAAGGTAACATGCGAGATTAAGAATCACTTGACTTTTCAACTCAGCATTCCAGGGACAGCCTCAGCCTCTTCAAAGGAATGGCAAATTCCATTTACTGATAACTGACTGGAATTTGTTTTTTTAGATGTCTACAGGTTTCTACTTGATATTTCAAGAAGTAAAAAGTTTGAAAAAAAAGGGCTCTATTTTCTAATGAAATCATAGTTGACTTCTAAGTTCCTATTTTTGTTTCTTCAAAAGTGACATTACTACTAAAAGTGATAATCAAAATTGAACAATGGCAACATAAGCATCTCATTCTTTTTTAAATGGCTAACATGAATGTAATTTCCATTCGGCAGATAACACTAGAGGCAGCAGGGACAGTTCAGGGCCAGTTTCGCGATTCCCTTTGATGGCACAAATAAAGGGACAAAACACACTACAATTGAGCAAAAACTAATTCTGTTCTTTAATTTTTCACATTCAGCAGTTAATTTAAGAAAATACATAAAACATGCTAAAGGTAGAAAAACCCATCAATTCTGTTACATAATGAATATGAACATCACAGTGTAGAAACAGGCCCATCAGCCCAACTTGCCCACAACGGCCAACATGTCCCAGCAACATTAGTCCCACCTGCCTGTGTTCAGGCCTTTATCCCACGAAACCTGTCCTAATAGCATAGACTAAAAATTAATTCACAATTCAAACAACATTTAGATGGCTTCTCATAGTCTTACGGATTAGATTGCAATCTTGAAGATATTTCATATTTCTACACTTTTGAAAGAATATATTTATGGGAGTTTGTGGGAACACTGAATGTTTTGGGCATCACTGAGAACACGGTTGGTGAGTGGAGTGAACCAGTGATTTACAATATCATGGGATGCAGTTGCTCACAGAAATTCTAAAGTGATCCATAATATCAGCTACAAAATCTGAAAACAAACATAATTATGGCAATGCCTGAGATTTTATGAATAAAAGCTCAGTTTCCTTCAGAGCAGCCAACTTGCATCTTCATAACCAACAAGTAAGTGTGTGTGGAACAATCGAATAAGGAAATTAACTTTCCCGAGTTGATTAATCACAGGACAACTGTGCTCGAGTACTGGACTCGAGAGCCATAGCAGTTAGTTTGTCTTTTTTACAACAATTAAATTCTTACTTGCTGCAGCTTTACAGGCAAATTAGATGCAACCACAAAAATATACAATAAATTATCAGTTATTCTAAGTAAACCATACTATGATAGTGCAAAAAACAACATACACACAGCAACCAGCTTAGTGCAGTCCACAGTTCTACAGCACTGAGGTGGGGTTATGGGTAGAGTTGTGCAGGTTGGTCCAAAAAACTGATGACTGATGGGAGGGCACTGTTACCGAACCATCTTCCTTGTGAGTCCAAGTTGGGGGGAAACTATAAGATTTCCCGGAGTAAGGCTAGAAAACCTGTCTGACATTCAAACATACAATCACATTGACAAATGGTTAACTTGGGAGAGGTGGGGATGATATTGGAATGGGTAACGTGAGTGGAGAAGTTAAGATGGTTGATGTAACCCCTGCAGTTGGAAATAAAAAAGCCCAGTGAGGATAGAAGGCAACTGGGAGAGTCCATGAGGAGGAGAAATGTTGGAAACAGGAGAATGGGTCGTCACTGGGAGGGCTCTTTGACAGAGAAAAAGGTTCAGAAGCTCAACATTATGATGGGCTCAGGGGTAGGGGTACAAAGGTGAGGGCTCTGCTGAAGACTGACCGCCCTGCATTGGAAAGAGGGAGGATGGGTGAAAACCCCACAGTGGCAAGAGCGGGTTTCATACCCAGACTCTGAGGGCAGCTCAGGGGAGATAGTGTGAAAGAAGATGAGAACTCAGAGTGGAGGGATGTGAGAAGGGTGGTGTAGGGGTCGGGGAGCTGGAGAAGTAACATGGTTGGCATAGGGGGAAGGAGAGTAGGACCAGACATTAGGCTCCAACATTGCAACAGCAAGTATTGACCACTCTCCCTACAACTTAAAACTTTCTTAGTTTTAATTAAAACCTTGCCCCAGCTCCAATGACCCGAAACACCAACTTCGTCGGAAGTCCTGAGCATGTCAAGCAGCTGCCTTGGGGAGAGAGACATTCTCTCGCTTTGTTCCCAATTTCCACCTGGTTTTAGCTCTTCCAAGAGACAATTGAATTGTGCTTTGTACTGGATACATAAATGCAGAATGCATCCATTACACTCACAGAAAAATGTGAATCAATTGAATAACCTTTTTGAAAAGATACTCGAGCTGGTTTGCATTGTGTGCTCAAGTCATTCAATGTTTCACAATCTTCCTGCCACTTTGCGCATCTTCATATTTTACTTGCATGTTGCATGGGTCAGATTTCATTTCTTATACCATTTTATACCTGAAAGTTCATTCAATTTCATACCAGAAACACAATGCTTGCCCAGAAATTCCCATGCCAAAGGGAGTAGAAAAATAAACATTGTTGGATTAGATCAAAAGATAAAATTTATTTAAAGATACAAATGATAAGCAAAGATTTACTGAAAATTGTTAGCGTCAATAACTGCTCTCTTTAGAAAAAGATAGTTCCCGCAAGACTCTCTGAACAAACTTGGTACTGTAATGTCTTACTATCTTCATTCTTACACCAAAAAATGTTTTTTAGCATTTAGAAACATAGAAACATAGAAAATAGGTACAGTAGGAGGCCATTCGGCCCTTCGACCCAGCACCGCCATTCATTGTGATCATGGCTGATTATCCCCAATCAATAACCCGTGCCTGCCTTCTCCCATATCCCTTGATTCCACTAGCCCATAGAACTCTAACTCTCTCTTAAATCCATCCAGTGATTTGGCCTCCACTCTGTGGCAGGGAATTCCACAAATTCACAACTCTCTGGGTGAAAACGTTTTTTTTCTTACCTCAGTCTCAAATGTCTTCCCCTTTATTCTAAGACTGTGGCCCCTGGTTCTGGACTCGCCCAACATTGGGAACATTTTTCCTGCATCGAGCCAGTCCTTTTATAATTTTATATGTTTCTATAAGATCCCCCCTCATCCTTGTAAACTCCAGTGAATACAAGCCTAGTTTTTTCAATCTTTCCTCATATGCCAGTCCCGCCATCCCAGGGAACAATCTCGTGAACCTACTCTGCACTGCCTCATTCACAAGGATGTCCTTCCTCAATTTAGGAGACCAAAGCTGTACACAATACTCCAGGTGTGGTCTTACCAGAGACCTATACAACTGCAGAAGAACCTCTTGTTATGAAGGCCAACATTCCATTAGCTTTTTTCACTGCCTGTTGTACCTACACACCAACTTTCAGTGACCGGCGTACAAGGACACCCAGGTCTCGCTGCACCTCCCACTTACCTAACCTAACCCCATTGAGATAATAATCTGCTCCCTTGTTTTTATCGCCAAAGTGGATAACCTCACATTTATCGATATTATACTGCATCTGCCATGCATCTGCCCACTCACTCAACCTGTCCAGGTCACCCTACAACCTCCTAACATCCTCTTCACAGTTCACACTGCCACCCAGCTTTGTGTCATCCACAAACTTGCTAGTGTTGCTCCTAATTCCCTCTTCCAAATCATTAACATATATGGTAAACAGTTGCGGCCCCAACACCGAGCTTTGTGGCACTCCACTGAGGATACTGAGTTCGATGATCAGCCATGATCATATTGCACATTTTTAGAAATGTAGAATTTTTTAGTTTATGAATTTCATTTTTGTTGAATTAATCAGTTGATTCCAACCGATCAACAGGCCACTTATTCAGAGTGCAAGAGGGATCCATACACAGCTGTCAAATGAGAAAAATAAAAAATAATCAGCTTGCTGACTTGAAGTCACAAAAGGCAAAACTTATGTCTCTAATATGATCAATTAGTGGGGGCTGGGTTTGTGACGACTGTTGGACTATATTCTCAGTGAAGTCTTGCTGAAATACTAGTCTTGTCAGTTTTAAACAATGCACATTTATAAAACTAATTAACAAAGTGCAGGAGCAGAATTTCTTCTCCTACAGGCACCACTACTCCAAATCCACCAAAATAACTTAATCCACATATCTCCAATATTCAACATTTCATCTTGCAGCTCATTTAACAGCCACGCAAGGCACTAGCAACCAATACTTTAGGTCAATTTGCAGTAAGGCACAAATCTATGTCAAGAGTCATGCAAAAGTATGCACCTCTCCTGAAGTTACTAAATTCTGTTGACCCATTTTAGTATGGCTGTCAGAATAAAAATTGCTGAAATAATTAATCAACTGATATTCCAGTGGTAATACTATCTTTGACAATGCCTTATGCAAATGTTAATAGGCAAATGTTTTGATCACATTTCAATTCCTGGACAAATATGAAATTAGATATACTTCATGATTTACCAAAGAGAAAAAAGTTTTGTATGTGAGAGAAACCGGTTGTGCTAAGCTGTTTCTTGACATGGGAACATTTTTTAAAGCATATTATATTACAATAGCAAAATAAAAAGCCTTAAAGTGGTGTTGCTGGTCATATATTACTTGATATTTACAACAAACACCAAACACAATCTGATCAATATACATAATTGCTGCTGGGAGCATCCTCTGAAGCAATCGTTGTTACATGGAGAAAATCAAACAAACGTATGCACATAATTTTTTGGTTAATTTGAACTCTACACTCAACACAAGAAAATTAATTCAGTTTATTTTTTTATATAAAAGTGACATGATTAAGTTGACAACAAAGCTTTGCAAATTCATCATGGCTAATAACGTGGAATATGTTACAATTTTATTTTGTAGAGCACGACCAACAAAGTAAACTGAGGCAATAAATATTTATGCACCAGGATGGCAGGAGTTAAGGCAGAAAATGCAAATTACCTCGTGCTATAACATGAAGAACGAGTTTGCAATTCAGGAATTACTGCTGAATTAATGATACTGTGTTATAAATGCTGCACAATGACACGTCAACAAGTGTTCAGTTCCACTTTAGATACAGATCTATCAATATCTAAGTAAATGGTATAAAAATACTCATGGGTCAGAGTGACTGACTGCTGATGCTCAGTTACTCTGCAGTTTTGTATTCATGATTCTGCATTCTACGGCTCAATTATTTTTCATTTCTGCGGGAAATTTAAGATTTTACATTTAAATTAAAAGGCCAAGACAATATACAAAGTTCCATTCCTTTTTGCTAGTCTGGTTGTTACTAAATTGAATCATCTAACCTTTTTACAATTATAGTGCAAAGTCAAAGTGATACAGACACACACCGCGATGAACAGGAAGGTTGGCGCTGTAATTAAGACGGCTAAAGCAGTGTACGGTAAGTCCTTTAAAAGAGGGAGGAGAAGGGGGGAAGGGAAGGAAAAAGAGGGGGAGAAGGAGTGGAGACAACCTTTAAGAAGCCAGAGATACACGGCTGTGAAGCTCGGCAGACATTTAATATTACCGGTCGGTTATCCTTGGTTCTGAAAACTACTGCTCACGATTTTTTCCCAATGAGCCAATGAAATTCACCGGTCAACACCGGCTACAACCTACGAGAACCTTCGACCTCCTGCAACCCACTAGGACCTCCTAGTGACCTACCTATGGCACGAGAATTCTTGCTACTCTCCATGGTGGCTTCATTCTGGTCGCCAGTAATTTTTCAACAAGTTGAAAAATTTGGGGTGACCATAATGAGGCCACGACTAGTTCCCAGAATGCGGGAACTTCTCATGACCATGAAGGCGATTTCCCGGCAACAACCTGCGAATGTGACGACAGCATAATCTCCAGCGGTCGCCTAAAAAGTTGCCTAAATGGGACAGGCCCATTATTCTCTGAAGAACCAATGCATTTTTTATCCAGTACTGCTTATAAAAAATACATTTGCAAATTTCAAACCTAATTGTATTATGTTTATTTTTTCATCCTTGATTACTTTTAGTGCAAATGTATCTCAGATTTTTGGAATGAAACATCCTTTTGCAAACTTAATAGCTATAAGTAATACAAAGCCAAATGAAGAACTTGTGAAATGCAGGCACCATTGCAATTTAGTTATCCAATGTGCACACAATCTGGTCACAAAAAGAGCAGCACGAGCATAAACTGTTTCAATAATGGAACATCAATAATTGGCCTTAACACAAGAATTCCACAGCTCTTATCCAAATATTGTCTTGGAATACTCTGGGAAGACAGAAAGGCTGCAATTATGGTCTTCAAACACAAAGGCACAAATGGGTACAGAAATGAAGTGAAACCCCAGCCAGGATTTTGCACAAGTCTGTAAATTGCTCTTGAACTCCAGACAGGAAAGCTTTAAGATTTGCAATGCCAGTTTTGTGGAGGAATGTTCAGAAATACCATGTTTGACTTACTTCCTCTTCTAGTTGGCAGTCTTAACCATTTGCAGTATTGTAGAAGACAATGAGAGATAAGTCACCAAGTACCTTCTTTAAAGACCCAAAGTCATTTATCTTCCAAGAATGTGTGCCTCAGATGACATTATGTTGGTACTAGCTTGGAAATTATGCTAGTTCTGGGATGAACAGTCAGCATTTACACAAAAAATGTATGATCGGCATCAGGAATCCATTGCCAAAGCTTCAACTTTATCAGTGCGTACCAGGTTGCCGAGACGTGTGCTGGGCAGGGTCTCTGTTATCCTACAGCAGGCAGTCAGCACAGGTAATTTACTTTACAAAAATTACATTTTGTTTGATCAATTTTTCTCAAACATTCAGATACTTCCAAAACACATGAATCTGGCATTTATCCATCAAAACGATTTCCATCGGGAGACCTGTTAGTGGCAACTTCAGGTGTGCAAGTGGCAAGCAGAGCGACAAACCGGTACCGCCATATATCCTGGCCTATGCTCTTTTTCTGTTACCTTTTTCATTGCCAACTTCAAAGGCAAAACAATGGAGTTGGGCAAATGACAGTAGTAATGCTGACACCAGCTGTTGGTCTTTCATGGCTGTTTTGTCAGTTGATTTTTCAGGTTCTTACCTTGCCGGAGATGCGATTATTTTCTGGATTGCATCTCCAGTCATTCTGCGACCTACCATCGATGGAGCTGGAGGCCTCTTCGGACTGACTTGAGCCCCACCGTGGGGCGTGGACTTAACATCAGAGTTGATCCCTTGCCTGGGATCACTCCAACCGCAGCCTGCGGACTTTACCAGCACGAGCTCGCAGTCTTGGGAGAGGCTAGTCAGGAGCTCCATCGACGCGGGGTTCAATTGCCCAGTGCGGGGGAGTTGACATCCCCCCAATGCAGGAGCTGATTGCCGCAATGTGGAGGGCCAAAATGCTCATGGGCCCCCGACCGCGGGAGAACAAAGGGAAGAGATTTGAACTATTTTTGCTTTCCATCACGTCAAGTCAAGTCAAGTTTATTCGTCACATACACATACGGGATGTGCAGTGAAATGAAAAGTGGCAGTGCCTGCGGACTTTGTGCAAAAAACAAACAAACAAACAACCAACAAACTACAAACAGAATCACATGTTCTTTTTCATATTAAGTATTTTGGGTGGTATTGTAGTACAGTAAGTTAGTAGAGTTAGTCCCTGGTGAGATAGGAGTTTACAGTCCGAATGGCCTCTGGGAAGAAACTCCTTCTCATCCTCTCCGTTCTCACAACATGGCAACGGAGGTGTTTGCCTGACCGTAGCAGCTGGAACAGTCCGTTGCAGGGGTGGAAGGGGTCTCCCATGATCTTATTGGCTCTGGAGTTGCATCTCCTGATGTATAGTTCCTGCGGAGGGGCAAACGCACTACTCTCTGCAGAGCCTTCTTGTCGTGGGCAGAGCAATTCCCAAACCAGATTGTAATATTTCCGGACAAGATGCTTTCCACAGCTGCAGAGTTGAAGCACTGGAGGATCCTCAGAGACACTCTGAATTTCCTCAATTGCCTGAGGTGGTAAAGGCGCTGCCTTGCCTTACACACGAGTGCTGCAGCGTGTGATGTCCATGTCAGATCCTCAGAGATGTGGACTCCCAAGTATTTAAAACAGCTCACCCTATCCACAGTATCCCCATTTATCTTCAATGGTGTGTACGCACAATGGTATAAAAGGTCTTTTATTGTTATTCTAGGAATAACGAAATAATTTGGATAGGGAATTGAATTGGCACAGGACTTATATCTAAAATATCTAAACCAACGTCTCAAATGGAAGGATCACTTAACATCTTGGAAGTGATGAAGAAGGAAATATTGTATTTTCGACTCGGGATCATGTATTTACAGGTCTCAGGGATTTGTTCACTGTTCTAATTGTGCAGGATAGTATTTCCATTGGCAAACTATTGTTTGTGTGGATGGAGAAGTGAGCGCAACACTTGCCAGAGTAGAATAGGAAATGGTATATTCCAGGTAGTTGTGTTAATGGTGGATATAAATAGGAAGCCCAGTGTAAAAGTCAAGAGTGTCACAATGGAACAATTCAATTCTTAGTTGCAGAAGCTTAACAGACTTGTAAATGCAACACCCAGATAAATATAATCAAAAATTCAATAAGTTAAGCATAATACGACTACAAAGAAAAAAACTGTCCATTGTTTAGAGATATGCATGCCCAGGATCTTGGAGCACTTCATGGGTTCAAGAGTCCTCAGCTTTCCTTTTGTATAGTAAACATTCAGCTCCTTGGTCTTGCTAACCTTGAAAGCAAGATTGTTGATCTGGTACCATTCAACATGGTTTTCAATCTCCCTCCTTTACTCTGACTCATTGTTTACCATCAATCTTTCAACAACTACAATATTGTTGGCAAACTTATCGATGGTGTCATAACCTTGTCAGCCTGCAGAGTTATGGGTATAGAGAGTAGATAAGGGGACTGAACACACAGCCTTGAAGTGCTCATATGTTGATGGTTATTGAGGTTATCAAGGAGAAAGTGTTGTTGCAAATTGGTACTGAATATGGTCTGCCAATGAGGAACTAAAATATCTGGTTACATAGAGATGAGTTCAGACCCAGTTTTCCAAGTTTGATAAGTTTGGAGGGGATGATGGTGTTGGATACTGAACTATAATCAGTGAATAATAGCCTGATGTGTTCTGATCATCCAAGTGGCACAATGCAGAGTGGAGGGCCAGCAAGATCACATTCCCTTCTAATCAATTGTAGCAGTAGATAAATTGTGGTGGGTGCAGATCGTTACTAAGGTATGAAACTATTTAGGTAGCTAAAAGAATGGAATGAAATCAGACCACCACATGAAGGGTTGGAAATTTGAGGGCAGTTATATTCCCTACATTAAGAATGACGCAGAGTAACAAATTACAAATAGTGAGGAGTGCAATGAAGACTAAAGACTGATACCATTAGAAGAAGAGACAAACTAAAATTCCCACTGTAATATTTAGTGTAATAATGAGAATAAAATCTGGGATTGCGGGACAGTGTTGAAGGGTAAACAAAAAACTCTTCACTGTTATGATATTCATCCAATTGCTCAAGATTGGTGTTTAGGCAAATACAGGCTGTTATTTAAGGAAGAGGAAAGTTTCGGGGGATCAGGCATTCACATACACAAATCTATCCTTTGAAACAAATCTGCCAACTCTTGTCCACAATCCCACTTTCAATAATTGTACCTGGTGCAGATGAGAGCACATCTGTAATAGTGTATACTTTTGGTCTCATCACAAAGATGCACTAGCTTTTTAGGCAATGAAACTAAGGTTTACCACATCAATAGTTGCAATAAGTGGTCAGGAGTAAATAAACCATATATTCTACAGTGCTTAAAAGAATGAGGAGTGATCTTATTGTCTACTGCTTATACTATCTTGCATTTCTGAGTGAATGCCGAGAAGGTATTGAGAAAATGGAAACATGTTGTGCAAAGTCAGCGTTCAGTAGACACAACCAAGCAGAACAGATAATTGGAAGTCTAGGAAATGACGGCTCAGTGTGTAATAGTATAAGTGGAGATGGGAATAGTCAGTAAAAATAATATATATTTGTGTAACCCAAGTGAAATAACCTTTTCAACAGACTCTGACCATTTATCCTTGACATTCAACAGCATTACCATTGCTACATCACCCAACATTAACATCCTGGGAAGGAAGGAACTGCAGACGTTGGCCTACACTAAAGATAGACACAAAATGCTCAAGTAACACAGCGGGCCATGTAACATCTCTGGCAAAAAGGAACTGGTGGCGTTTCAGGTCGAGATCCTTTTCTGAGTTACTCTTGCATTTTGTGTCTATTAACATCTTGGGATCACGATTGGCCATCAGATCAATTGCATAAATACTGATACAAAAAATACAAAAATTGATCAGAGATGGGTATTCTGCAATAATTGATTCACCCTGAGTCACTCAAAATCCTTTGCACCATCTATGAGGCAACTTGAAAGTTTGAAACTCCAAAGCTCAATGCCAGCCAGAAAAATAATACAGATTCTTGAATTGGACCTCATGCACTTTGTCTACTAACTCATGCAGAGGCTACTATTAGTTGAATGAGAGGGCTGAAGAATGATAAATATAATTTTGTACAGATAGGTACATTAAACATTTTTTTTTTAAACTGGACAGGTGAATGCAGGTGAATGGGACTAGCTTAGGTGGGACTGTATGGTTGACATGGATGAGTTGGGTCAAAGAGCCTGGTACCATGCTGTATAACTATGACCTCTACAGTATCACTTGCATTTCCTTACAATAATCTATCTTGCTGGGGAAATATTTTGCAGCTCTGTCATATTTTGGCCTCCCTGATAATTAACATAACATTCTGACAAGAATTGCAGTGGTTCACCACATCCTTCTCAAGCTGACAATTTTAGGTTGTTAAACTGATGAAACATGAAACTTGATTTTATATACCCATTATTTTAATACTGTGACCATTGTTAAAGGAAACATGGAACTAGTTATTTAGAACATTTTGTGACTTAAAGCTCTGTAACTAGTTGCCCCATCCTCACTCCAAAATTGACAGCTAAACACTTTAATTCAACCATTAGAACAATATTTTCTTACTCAAATCAAATCTGTTCCCTCAGATCAATTTTTTCTCTGCAACAATCATCTCCTACAGGGGTTGTTCTGCAGTTTCTAACACAAGGGGCACATGATATTATCAGTTCTGAATTTCACCACATCATTCTTCTGGAGAAATGACTGGTCTTCCAAAGGTCAAGGACGTGCCCATTGTAAATTGTAATTGACAAGATCGGGATCCACAATACAGTAAGTTAATTATTAGAACAGATTCATAAAAGACAGTACACTGAGCTCTAGTGAACAAATTCACTGGTCAAGTACATCCAGTTAAGAAGGGCAGCTGACTAAATAAAGTCATGTTATCAATCTCTTATCCATATGAGAATTAGGGTGATTAGCAATCAACATTCACGCAATACATACATAAAATACGTGTTACACAAAGGAATAGTACATCTCAACCAATATGTTAGTCTCACAATATTAAATATTAATATTTTATCACTAACAGTTTGCACAATAAACATTAAAAATTACATCTCTTTCAACTGAAACTGCCAAACAGCCAAGTAGCTCCAGTAAGGCAGCCTTTCAATAGAACAAATGCAACCTGTACCCTTTACGTCCACCCAATCCATTTTCAGGGTAACACAGCAAATTAACAACTGTGGCAACCATGGTATTGCCTGATGGAAAGTATCGCTCAGGCGCCCACTGCAGCTCCACACTGCTTTATTTGAATATGTAACGCGCAGATGCAAATAAATGCAAATCCTCAATGTTACGTTACAATGATCATATCATTCTTTAGGGAACGGGGGTTCCTCTCTTCGACTATAGATGAGACTCTCACCAGGGTCTCTTCTAAATCCCACAGCTCCGCTCTCACTCCCCATCCCCCTCATTCCTAACAAGGGCAGAGTCCCCCTTATCCTCGCCTCCCACCCTACCAGTCATCACATACAACAGATAATCCTCCGACATTTTCGCCACGTCCAATGGGATCCCACCACTGGCCACATCTTCCGATCCCCTCCCCAGAGACTGCTCCCTCCATAACCCCCTAGTCAATTCGTCCCTTCCCACCCAAACCACCCCCTCCCCGGTACATTCCCTTGCAACCGCAGGAAATGCTACACTTGTCGCTTTACCTCCCCCCTTGACTCCATCCAAGGAACTAAGCATTCTTTCCAGGTGAGGCAGAGGTTCACCTGCATCTCCTCCAACCTCATCTATTGCATTTGCTGCTCAAGGTGTCAACTGCTCTACATTGGTGAGACCAAGCGCAGGCTTGGCGATCGCTTCGCCCAACACCTGCGCACAGGTTCGCATTAACCAACCTGATCTCCCGGTGGCTCAGCACTTCAACTCCCCCTCCCATTCCGAATCCAACCTTTCTGTCCTGGGCCTCTTCCATGGCCACAGTGAGACCCACCACAAATTGGAGGAGCAGCATCTCATATTTCACTTGGGTAGTTTAAACCCCAGCGGTATGAACATTGACATTTCCAATTTCAGGTAGACCTAGCTTTCTCCCTCCTTCCCCTCCCCTTCCCAGCTCTCGCACAGCCCAATGTCTCCGCCTATTCCTTTCTTTTTCCCGTCCCCGCCCCCCACACATCAGTCTGAAGAAGGGTCTCGACCTGAAACGTCACCTATTCCTTCGCACCAGCACCATATATGCTGCTTCACCCGCTGGTTTCGCCAGCATTTTTGTCTATCTTCATATCCTATCTGATACGTAGGTGAATAATGCAGCCAACCTATTTGATTAAGGAAAGCATCAATGACAGTAATATTTCCCCAAATTCATACAAACTGGCTGAAGGCGGCCATTCAGCCCATCATTTCTGGACTATCAGTTAGAGAGCACTAATGCATAGCGACGCATTCTTACTTTTTGTCCATATCCTTGCAACTTTTCTATCCTCGGCAACCTGTCCAATAAGTATTTATCTAATCACCCTCTGTAATCTTATTATTTCAAATCTGGCAAAACCAATAGAAGCATCCCCTTCATTTTGCAAATTACTAAAAAAAACAATAATAATGGTCGATTAGTGACAATATACAAAAGGGAATACTTTTTTCTAGTTTAGAGAAACCTTCAGTGTTCACCAAAATTTGTGAGATTGCTTGTAACAACTTTTGGTATAAGGAAAACAGTTAACTTTTCAGACCTCTTCTCAGAATGCAAGTCCTTCATCCTGGTAAACCAATTATATTGTATTTGCAGGCCTACACTGTCCTGAATATTCTTGTGGAGACCCAACCAATATCGCACAAATCTGGCACAATCAATTTCACATTCTGTGATTTCATTTTTTAACAGAAGTGAAGAATGCCTCATCGTAATATCTGTGCACACCAAAATGCTGGATTGCTCATTTTCCAAAATCAAACTGCTGAAACTGTCATCCATGCTTTGTTTGGAAATTCCTTATTGTTGAATGACTTCCGAAAGCTCCTGTCAAAGACCTTGTTTCAGTAGGGAATTCAAGGTAAGGCAATACAAAATTTAACAACTCCCCAAATTTTTTCAATTGTCTGACAAACCTGCAACATAGAATATCATGATAAGCAGACATTAGGGAACTAACTTATAAATTGCTCTCTAAGATGCACACCATCCTGACTTGGGAATAATTTATTACTTTCTCATTCTAGCTGGCCCAAAATTGTGATAGATTTTTACCAACCTGCATAGTGAGAGTACTTTCACAACAGGGCTGCAATTTAAAAAAGGATCCCACCCCTTGCTCATGGGCCTCAGGAAGTACTGAGCTCGCCAATACCATCCATATCCTACCAAATATTTAAAATACATAATGTTGATAGATGACGTGTTGGTCAGGACTCTTCTTCAAATTGATTGTGATAGGGAGAGTGGGGAAAAAATGGGAAGTGAAAAAAATTCAAGACAAATCAGGACCAGCAACAGATGATCTCATGCAAGGAAGTTCCCTGTTAGAATGATTTTTGGATGGAGACAGGTGTGAACCCAAGAGGGATACATACATAGTGAGAACCGTGGAGCTGGTTAACTGACTTTTAGTAGAGGGTGGAGGCGCGGGGGAGCTGAGGGGCAAAAGAGACATTTGTAAAATTGGAGAATTCAATGTTCATACCGTTGGGTTGTAAGGTCCCCAAGCGAAATACGAGGTGCGGTTCCTCCAATTTGCATGTGGCCTCACTCTAGCAAAAGAGGCGGCCCAGGACAGAAAGGTCAGTATGGGAATGGGAGATAAAATAAAACGCTACCAAACTAATCCTTCATGGGCAAATAGTTAATTTTGCCTGTGCAAAACCATGCCTATCTTAATTGCTCACATTACCCCATTTCGCAAAATAAATCAGAATTTAAATCATCTGTGTATTTATATTTAGATGTGGAGATTCATTTCTGCATTGTGGAAGATTTTGCAAAGATGTGCAAGTCAAACGTAACGTAAAAGGCAATGAGTGGCAACAGGTTTATCTGTGTGAACAATGGCAAAAAGGCTTTGCACTTCCAAATCTGTGTTGTTTTGGTCTCCTAATTTGAATTGTGTGCAGTTTTTGTCTCCTAATTTGAGGAAGGATATTCTTGCTATTGAGGGAGTAAAGTGTAGATTCACCATGTTAAATCCTGGGGTGGCGGGACTGACATATGAGAAAAGAATGGGTTTATTGGGCTTGTATTCACTGGAATTTGGAAGGATGAGACGGGGTCTTTTTAAAAAAATAATATTTTTATTAGAGGCATGTACATATCAAAGTCCAAACCACTACAAACTTTGTTAAACGATTACATATTAAGTATCCAGAATTCCAAGGACCCCGCTACCAATGTAGCTGGGATCCTCATTTATCGGTTACATATTAACATTGCCTCTAATTATTAATTTATGTTTATAGCTAGAAAAAAAAGAGAATTAAAAAAAAAAAAAAATAGAATAAACTATCAATAATACAACTTGGGAGATAGGTCCATAGGTCAAAGAACATAACTATTCATCTAGTCCTGGATTCAAGTTTCAGTCAGGCTTCCGCGCTGGCTCAATCTATCCCTTCAAATAATCTATAAAGGGAGACTATATTCTAGTAAATAATTCTGGTTTGTCAATTAAGACAAATCTAATTTTTTCTAAATGTAAGGTCTCCGACATCTCCATAATCCACATTTTGATTGTGAGGGTTGCTGGGTTTTTCCAAAATTTTAATATTAATTTTTTCCCAGTGATTATACTATAATCAAGGAAATTTATTTGGTTTGTTGTAAGTTTTAGGTATTGTTCTGATATGCCTAATATTATTAATTTAGGATTGGGCTCCAGTTGAGTATTAACACCTACAGAAATAATTTAAAAAATATCCATCAAGAAATTTTTAATTTTTATGCAATTTACAAAAGTATGGGTTAAATTAGCCGCAGAGTATTGACATTTATCACAGATAGGAGAGATATTGGGAAAGATGCAATCTAGTGGAATAATGCAATCTATGTAGTACTTTAAATTGTATTAAAGAATGTCTGGCATTTAACGAACATTGATGTATATGTTGTAGACTTTCATCCCAAATATCTTTCATTATGGGTTGAGCTAATTCGTTTTCCCATGCTTGTCTATATAATTCCGTCGACAGAATCTCACTATCTAAAAGAGTATTATAAATGTAAGATATTAATTTGACTGTATTGGGGTGTTCATTCAAACATTCATCTAGAATCTCTGGTTCTCTAGTTCTGTATTCTTGTGTGTGTGATTTTACATAATCTTTAAGTTGTAAATATCTAAAAAACATATTTGAATGTAATCTGTAATTCTGTTGTAACTCCAGAAACAAGAGGAAAATACCTTTTCTATAAAGATGTCCCATCATTTTAATTCCATAATTTTTCCATTGTACAAAAACTTTATCCAACAATGAAGGATTATTTGCAATTTTAATGTCTTTTTTAGTTGTTTCCAAATTCGAATACCACCGTGTATTATTGGTTTTTCACTATAGATTTTTTAATTCAATTTTGTGGGAGCTAATAGAATCGTACCAATTTCAAAAGGCAGACAATCTTCCTTTTCCATCTTTAACCAGTCTGGTTGTTGATCCATATCTTCCAACCAAAAATTCATATTTTTGACATTGACTGCCCAGAAATAGAATAAGAAATTTGGTAAGACTAATCCTCCTTTCGTCTTGGGTTTGCATAAGTGTTTTTTTACTTATTCTGTGATTCTTATAATCCCAAATAAAACTTGTCACAATAGAGTCAACTTTTTTAAAGACATTTTTGGGAATTGATTGAAAACGATATAGTAATTGCAGAAGGAAAATCATTTTAATAGCATTAATTCTACCGAGCATTGAAATGAGAAGTGTTTTCCAATATTGAATATTCTTATGCAATTTATTAAGAAAAGGCATGAAATTTGATTTAAATAAAGAAGTATATTTCTTGGTCACGTAAATTCCTGAGTGTTTACATTTTTCATTTACTATTTTAAAAGATGATTGTTGCAATATGTATAAATTAGATTTCGTTATTGGCATAATCCAACTTTTATTCCAATTAATTCCATGTCCCGAAAATAAACCAAATTGAGTTATAAGATTGAACAAGATTGGAATGCTGATTTATGGGTTTATAATATATAGTAATACATCATCTGCATACAGAGAGATTTTATTGATTGTATTTTTAGTATTGTACCCATATATTTTTGGATGTGCTCTAATACTTTCTGCTAGTGGTTCAATAACAAGGGCGAATAATAGCGGGGATAACGGGCATCCTTGTCTACAACCGCGTGCGTCTGTGTGAATCTGTGTGTGTATCGGTGTGCAGGTCTGTGTCTCTGTCTTTCGGTATGTGGGAGTCCACATGTGCGTTTCTATGTGTGTCAGTATGTGTCTGTATGTCAGTGTGTGTGTCAGTGTATGCGCGTGTGAGCGCGTGTGTGACATTTCTTTATTTTTTCCGACGGCCCACAAAAAAATGTGTCAAATATATAATGTGGCCTTCATGCTGAAATGTTTGGAGGCCCCTGGGCTAATGGAATCAAGTGGTATGGGGGAAAAGCAGGAAAGGGGTACTGATTTTGGATGAGCAGCCATGATCATATTGAATGGCCGACTCCTGCACTTATTTTCTATGTTAATCAAACTTCTGACACTGAGATGGCACAAAGAACATACTGGACAGTGCACAACCTCCACCCGACCTTGCACATCTAATAATAATATTCCTAAACCTGCTGAACATCTTCACCTAGTTTCTCTGGTGCTTCAACATGACTTTTTATTATGGTACTTTTTAAAATGAAAGTACATAATTGACATAGATTCTGTTGGGCAGGCTTGTCAGCATGCAAAGGATTTGGGCGTGCTTCAGTGAGGTCACACAGTCATCTTAGGAAAAAAATTGGCAATATGTGAAAAAGATAAATACAAGAGGACTGCAGAACTCACTGTTCCCCAGTTCCTGGGACATGGTAAAGGTCTATATTCTTCTAAAACACTGCCTTTGAATTTGCATTACTGGCTCAGAGAAGTCACAGCCAAAGATCTGTTCACAAAGAAAACTTTGTAGCAGCAACTGGAAAATGAACTGAAACTGGCAACTGGAAACTGCCTGACATAATATTACATTGAAGTCTTCACCACCCATCTCATTCCTTCAAGCAGCATCCAAATTATTTTTCCTCTTCATCCTGGTGAACCTCTTCTGCACCCTCTGCAGGCCCTCCACATCCTACCTAGAATGTGACAATATGGCCCAAAGTTTGATAACTTTCATACAGACTTCCCCCACTGAGAAGGCAGGAACGGGGTACTGATTGGGGATGATCAGCATGATCACATTGAATGGTGGTGCTGGCTTGAAGGGCCTAATCCTGCACCCATTGTCTATTGCACAACAAGCCCTGTTGAATGTCTGCCCTGTTATCAATACATCTACTTATGTTGCCACATCCAGGGAGCTATTGACTTGCACTCCAATATCCCTTTATACATCAATGCTTATAAGGGTCCTGACATTACTGCATACTTTGTTCCTGCATTTGACCACCTAAAATGGCACACCCCACACTGGTCTGGATTAAACAGCAACTGCCATTTCTCAGCCAAATTTTCAACTGATCTTTATCCTGTTATAGACTTTGTTTACCTTACTCACTATTCACAACACCTCCCAAATTTTATTTCATGTGCAAACTAAATGTGTTTTTTAAATAAAGTAGTGGCACACACACTGGAGACAATTGAGATGCATACAGGACATGCTTTAAGTAAGCAACTAAATTAGAAACCAACGCCAAAGGGTGGATTTTAGTTATTTTGTGAGAGAACAATCTGCTTGCAGTTGCCAATTTACTTGGGAGGAGACAGGAGAACTTTAAAAAAAATCACTTAACGAGTGATTGCCACCAAAAACAAAATCAGCTCTAGGCAAATGATGAATTGGATTCTACACGTGGGAGGAATTTAATTAATCCCAAACTGAATTGTGCTATTTGGTTAGCAAAAAAACAAAGATTTGTTGTCAAACACACCAAGACAAACACCTTCGTGTTGCTCCTGCAACGATGGAATTCACAAAGGAATGTGTATTTTTGCGCAAATCATTTGAATTCACAAAAATTAATCACAGCACAAATGGAGAATTTCTTATGCAAGATAGACCCCCAACCAGGTGTTGTCAGCAGGAATTTTAATCCTGCTAGCACACGACCAAGCCTTGCACGAGTCTAAACCTGCACGCATTGCAAAGTTGGGTTTGTCAAATGAAACATCAATGAATAATTCAAAGATATTTTGTTGGTTTTCCTTATGGCTACTTTGCAACTAAACTGATGGTTGTGCCATTAAGAGGCAAAATGTGAAATACACTTAATGAATACAAGAAAATTGAGATCAAATTTCCTCACGCCAGAACAGAATAATCATGAAATCAGCAATGGAATGAAAATGTCTTTACATATAATTAGACAGTTTCTGAAAGGGTGGGGAAATACCATCTTAAATTGAGCAGCAGAAAAGTTATTTACTGCAGCTGCAGGAAAAAAAGGATACTGAATTTCATCAGCTCAGATTTGCAATTTATTGTATTTCAGTCTCTTGAACATGAGACGTGATACATTTAAGTCTAAAAGCTACATACAGTAAAAACAAATCAAGTATAAAACCTATTTCAAATTGTTTTTTAACTACCACATCCATTCAACTCTTCCCCTTATGGGGACTTGATACAACCAACTCTCCCCACTAACCATCCCTGCTTTTCCACTGAATGCCAGCTAATTCAATATAAACAAAAGCCTTAGTCTAACAACAAACAATGCTGCTTCTTTCCTCAAACTGCATCCTGGATAGTCAGGATCACATTTTAATTGAAAATTATGAGATTGTAAATAAATGTAGACAAAAATGCTGGAGAAACTCAGCGGGTGAGGCAGCATCTATGGAGCAAAGGAAATAGGCGATGTTTCGGGTCGAGACATCATCAGTCTGAAGAAGGGTCTCGACCCGAAACGCCACCTATTTCCCTCGCTCCATAGATGCTGGCTCACCCTCTGAGTTTCTCCAGCATTTTTGTCTACCTTCGATTTTCCAGCATCTGCAGTTCCTTCTTAAACAATTTGTAAATAAAAGTTAGATTGAAAATAGTGTAGAGACTTAATGGGAATCAATGAAGAAAGGCCACAGTTCAGGAATCTCTGGATTGTACACAAATTTGGTCAAATCACCCATTAACTATTTACTTTAAGATTTATAAATGAATAATAACTAATATCATAAAGTAGTGAAATAACACAACTAACTGTAATGTTCACTTGTCTATATTACTAAAAGTAAGATCTTGACCGCTTTTGATGCACTGCGATTTGATTTCCGAGAGAACGCCGCCACTTACAGCTGTCATTTTTGGCCACCACGCTCAGAGCCCCCCTCCGCCGGACTGGACCAGAGGATCTTTCCCATCAGTTAAAAATCAGGGAGATATTAATGTTTTTAAAAAATTGCCATTTTCTCTCTGCTGACCCTGGTGGGAAGGGGGAGGGACTATAAAACCTGGAAGTGGTGTGCCTCAGTCTCTGCAAGATGGAGGAAGCCAGAGGATCACGTCTCTCTGAGCTCTGAATAACACTGAACACATGTCTACTCAACCTTAATGTGGTTTGAAAATGAAAATATGGTTGGTTTGAAGTAAAAAGGCACTGCCTGCAAATGGTTGTTTGGGTGGTTTGGGCTGAAGTAAAAAAGCACTGCCTGCAAATGGTTGTCTGGGGGGTTTGGGTTGAAGTAAAAAGGCACTGCCTGCAAAATGTTGTTTGGGGGGTTTGGGTTGAAGTAAAAAGGCACTGCCTTCAAATGGTTGTTTGGGGGGGGGGTGGGGGTTGGGTTGAAGTGAAAAGGCACTGCCTGCAAATGGTTGTTTGGGGGGTTTGGGTTGAAGTGAAAAGGCACTGCCTGCAAATGGTTGCTTGGGGGGTTTGGGTTGAAGTGAAAAGGCACGGCAAATGGTTGTTTGTCTAAACTTGACAACTTCATGTTTGCACTATATTGATTTTAGATAAAACGCTACCACTTACGGCTGTGATTTTTGGCCATCTTACTCAGCCCCCCTCCGCTCATCAGATGCAGAGGATTCTTCCCATCAATGAAAAACAAAAGTGTTTTGCGTAGAAAAACAAATTCCCCCAATGCAGCGAGAAAGCGTCCATCACTACTGCCCCAGGGTCAGGTTCCCTTGCGACATATGTTGGTATTTGATGGTTCAGTCTGGATGCAAAAAGGTCGATATCGGGTGTTCCATACTGAGCTATAATGTCAGTAAATACCTGGTGGTTCAACATCCATTCGGTGTTGTCATTGAATATCCGTGACCTGGTGTCCGCCACTGTATTTAGCTTACCCGGAAGATATGTAGCTGAAATCCAAATGTTTCTTTCAATGCACCAGTGCCAAATTGTGTTTGCCAATTCATCACAAGATATCGACTTTATATCACCCATATGATTTAAATATGCCACCACTGTGGTGTTGTCTATTTGCATACAAACATACAGATGATGCATGTTTGTACAGTAGGCCCGTAGTCCGTGAAATGCTCCCAGCATTTCTAAATAGTTTATACCTCGTGACTGAAGCAACGTAGATTCATGCAAATCCCATCTGCCGCCACAACTGGAAGTGGTGTTGGTAGCTTCCCAACCATGGGCACTTGCATCAGTTTGTAACACGACTGTAGGGTTTGTAACTACGATGGGATTAAAGCAATGTCGAATGTTGCTAATCCACCATCACAGCTCATTTTTTGCTTTGGCTGGTAGCTGCATAGGTCTGTCAAAATGCCCAGCATGAGACTTTAGCGCTGAGATTTTTGCTCTTTGTAAGTTTTGATAATGCAATGGTCCATATTGTGCAGCTGGAAATGTAGCTACAAGTTTGGCAATTACCTTAGCAGCGTGTCGAATAGTCGGTTTTTTGGCGCTTGCAAGGCTATTACATGCCTCTATTAAATCTGCATTTTGTTATTTGGTAAAGTGAAGGTCATGTGATTTGTGTTAATCGTGAAATCCAGATAATCCATTACGACAGAGGGTGTTAATTTTGATTTGTCTGGATGGATGACGAACCCCAGCTTTTGAAATAGTAATTTGGTGGCTGTCACAGCTAATTTAGCCAATTCCAAGGTTTTTCCCACAATCAAGATGTCATCAAGATAGGCCATGACTATGTGGTTTTGTTTTCATAGAGACGCCAATGCCAGTTTCAATATTTTGGTAAATAACCTGAGAGCTGTTGTTAGTCCATTAGGCAGTGCTCCATACTGCCACAGCTGGCCCATCCAGACAAATTTCAAATATCTGTGGTGATCGTTATGTATAGGTACTGAATAGTATGCATCTTTTAAATCGATGCAGGCCATGTAGTACCCTCCGGAAATCAGTTGTTTGACAGTTTCAAATGTTTCCATCTTGAAGTGGGTATATTGCACAAAAGTATTCAATTGAGTTAAATCAATAATAACACGACATCCACCATCTTTTTTGGTTTTGGTAAAGATGTTCGATACAAACTCAAGTGGTTCATGTTTGGTTTTCTCTGTTACTCCCTTTGTATATAATCTAAATAGCTCCGCATGTCCTTCCACTTTCTCTTTTTGAGAAAGCACAAATTTCCGGCTAGGTACATGTTGAACTGGAGGGAGGAGTTGGTTAATAAATTCAATTTTATAACCCTGAATACTGTGGAATATAAAGAGGTCAGAAGTTATGGAGCTCCATGCATCCCCAAACAGGCACAATCTACCTCCCACTTGTGAGGTTATACATGCAGTTTTCCGAAGGGAACCAGACCCACTTACCTCCATGGTTACCGGTGGTGTTTGGTCTTCCGTCCTTGGTTCTTGGGAAGTGGAGGCGCTGTGGTGTGGGATTGATGCATTTTCCATGCAGGTTGCTCTGGGCCATGGCCTAAAAAAGACCTTTGTGGATATGGCGCGACCTTTGGGTTTGCACCCGTCACCCTGTCGGGGTGGAAGAGGGGCCTGTTGGGTGTTGCATAGGGATGCTGCCGCCGGTATGCTGGTGGCCTGTTAGTGGAAGGTGGCTTTATCAAGCCCACTGCTTTGGCTTCCTCATCGAGGTCCTTGACCTGTTTAGGCAGGTCATCCCCAAACAGCAAGTTCAGCGACGGCGTAGTGCTGGCTTTGCACAACCCCGCAAATTTGCGGTTGAGCGTGGGCCGGATTGAGCTCTTCCTGAAACAATTGATTTCGTATTGAGCGTTGCAGAACAGAGCTAACGCATCCTGCTGCTCTTCCATCATATCTGTACCATCAATGGACCTTGCAAATGCAATAATACCTGCAGTTAGCAGTTTAATTTTTTTTTTCAATTTTCAATTCTTGTGCCCTGATGCTAGGGCTTATTTCCCCCCATATAGGAGTATTGACAGTAGACACATTCAGCGATACGCAGTTTTCTGGGGGCAAATACTTGGCTGTGGTCTCGGTTATTACCTGCTCCTGTAGCTGGTGCGTAGTCAGGTAATTAATGCTTGTAGCTAACCATGGCTGAAGTGGTTGTCCTTTCTGGGATGGCTGTGCAAATTTGGACACCATCTCAAGTTCCACTTCCTGCATCCCATGCAACTTTGGATCTTCCGTCAACCCCTCCTCAAAGTCAGCCAACCCCTGACTTTTGGCACTCCCCACCGAGGAGGGAGAGATGTTGGGCAGTCCTGGATAAGGAGCTGCCATGGTCCTGTGTGATCCACGGGACCCATGCTCCTGCTGGAGCAGGTCCCTCTGGAGCAGTTGCTCCATCATCCGCTCCATGCGGGTATTGCGACCGCCGTCGCTGTCTGCGAACGGCAAATCGTCGTCCCCAGACTCAGCTGAGTCAATGGGGCTATGACCGCCAGTCCGTACCCTGTCGGGGTGGATTTTCCCGGACTGTTGCGGTAGAAAGTCGGTGCCACCGGCTCCAGCGGGGCTACGCGACTTCCACGCATATCTGCCGCTAGACCGCGGTCTTCCGGACTGAAGCGGTAGCGAGTCGGTGCCTGCCGCTCCAGCGGAGCTACGCGATTTCCACGTGGATCTGCCGCCAGTCCGCAGTCTTCCGGACTGAAGCGGTGGAGAGTCGGTGCCTGCCGTATGAACGGGGCTACACGACATCCGCGCGGATTTACCGCCAGTCTGCGGTCCTCCGGACTGAAGCGGTGGAAAGTTGGTGCCTGCCGTATAAACGGGGCTACTCGACTTTCGTGCGGTATTACCGCCAGTCCGCAGTCTTCTGGACTGTCACGGTGGAGAGTCGGGGCCTGCCGTATGAACGGGGCTACCCGATTTCCGCACAGTTTTGCCGCCAGTCCGCGGTCGTCCGGACTTGAGCGGTGGAGAGTCGGGGCCTGCCATATGGACGGGGCTTCCCGACTCCCGCGCGGTCCTACCACCAGTCCGCAGTCTTCCGGACTGTAGTGGTGGAGAGTCGGGGCCTGCCGACAGAACAGGGCTACCCGACTTCCGCGCTGCCTTCCCGCCAGTCCGCGGTGGTTTTCCTGACTGCGGAACGGGGGCTGCCGAAATTTCAACGGCCAGCTCCGGGGAATTAGGCCTCTGAACTTTTTTCGAAGTTTCGTTACAATTTTAATATTATGCTGGTTGAGATTCCTATAAATTCAGTAAGCAGTTGCACTTCCTATACTTACACATTTAAAAAGGCTTTGCTATTATCAAACGGAAGTACAGTAGAGCTCTGATAATCTGCTTTGACTGGTTAGAAATCCCAATGATTTGCCATCTGGTTTGGTGCGCCGGTTCACTTGACACTGGAAATAAACATGCAGGTACAGGAAACATATGAAGGTTTGATGACCTTCATTTTGAAGAAATTTTTGAAGAATCAAAAAGAATGAAATCCAAAAGAGGGCTTTTGGAGAAACATTGTTTAGTTATAGTAGGTACTGTTTCAGTCCAAGCATCTGAAGGAGGATGTGCTCACTTCAGGATCAATGCGAGGGATATTCACTAGATCAATTCCCAGGATGAAGGGATTATTCTATGAAGAGTGTTCAGGTTTACACATGCTGAAGTTTAGAGGAAAATGCAATTTCACTGAGATTAGGTATGTCTTCCAACTTGATAGTTGAAATACTGAGGTCAGTGTAGGTTGTGTTCAGTCATTCAAGTCTGAGATGAGAAATCACCAAAAAATGCGCACCCTAGAAATTTAGCCGGAATGACTGTGAATGGTCAGTAATTGGGGGTACATGAAAGATATAAAAGTGGATAAGTCTCCAGGTCCTGACAGGATATTCCCTGGGACATTGAGGGAAGTTAGTGTAGAAATAGCAGGAGCTATGACAGAAATATTTCAAATGTCATTAGAAACGGGAATAGTGCCGGAGGATTGGCGTACTGCACGTGTTGTTCCATTGTTTAAAAAGGGTTCAAAGAATAAACCTAGCAATTATAGACCTGTTAGTTTGACGTCAGTGGTAGGCAAATTAATGGAAAGGATACTTAGAGATAATATATATAAGCATCTGGATAAACAGGGTCTGATCAGGAACAGTCAACATGGATTTGTGCCTGGAAGGTCATGTTTGACAAACCTTCTTGAATTTTTTGAAGAGGTTACTAGGGAAATTGAAGAGGGTAAAGCAGTGGATGTTGTCTATATGGATTTCAGTAAGGCCTTTGACAAGGTTCCCCATGGAAGGCTGGTTAAGAAGGTTCAATCTTTGGGTGTTAATGGTGGAGTAGCAAGATGGATTCAACAGTGGCTGAATGGGAGATGTCAGAGAGTAATGGTGGATGGCTGTTTGTCAGGTTGGAAGCCGGTGACCAGTGGGGTGCCTCAGGGATCTGTGTTGTGTCCACTGTTGTTTGTCATGTACATCAATGATCTGGATGATGGGGTGGAAAATTGGATAAGTAAGTATGCAGATGATACTAAGATGGGTGGTGTTGTGGATAATGAAGTAGATTCTCAAAGTCTACAGAGAAATTTGGGCCATTTGGAAAAGTGGGCTGAAAGATGGCAGATGGAGTTTAATGCTGATAAGTGTGAAGTGCTACATCTTGGCAGGACAAATCAAAATAGCACGTACATGGTAAATGGTAGGGAATTGAGGAACGCTGTGGAACAGAGGGATCTAGGAATAACTGTGCATAGTTCCCTGAAGGTGGAATCGCATGTAGATAGGGTGGTAAAGAAAGCTTTTGGTGTGCTGGCCTATATAAATCAGAGCATTGAATATAGGAGTAGGAAGTAATGTTAAAATTGTACAAGGCAATGGTAAGATCAATTCTGGAGTATGGTGTACAATTTTGGTCGCCTAATTATAGGAAGGATGTCAACAAAAAAGAGAGAGTACAGAAGGGATTTACTAGAATGCTGCCTGGGTTCCAGCAACTAAGTTACAGAGAACGATTGAACAAGTTAGGTCTTTATTCTTTGGAGCGCAGAAGGTTAAGGGGGGACTTAATCAGGTCTTTAAAATGATGAAAGGGATAGACAGAGTTGACGTGGTTAAGCTTTTCCCATTGAGGGTAGGGAAGATTCAAACAAGAGGGCATGACATGAGAATTAAGGGACAGAAGTTTAGGGGTAACATGAGGGGGAACTTCTTTACTCAGAGGGTGGTGGCTGTGTGGAATGAGCTTCCAGCAGAAGTGGTGGAGGCAGGATCGATTTTAACATTTAAAAGTAAAGTGGATAGGTATATGGATGGGAAGGGAATGGAGGAGTATGGGCTGAGTGCAGGTAGATAGGACTAGGGGAAAATAAATGGTCGGCACGGACTGGATGGGCCGAGAGGGCCTGTTTCCGTGCTGTAATTGTTATATGGTTATATGGTTATATGAGGCTCAGATTTGCAAGTCCCAAAGTTCAAAGAATGTGATGTTTAGGCGAGAAAGTGGAAGAAAGTCATGATACTGAATAGTGGAATGGGGTCTAAGCTTCGTATAGCCTTCTCCTGCCTCTATATTTCATATTCTCAACCATCCCCACTCGAATATCGAGATAGACGAGTCATGATCAATCTGAATGGCAAAGCAGACTTCAAGCACTGAACAGCCGCCTCCTGTTGATATTTTCTTCCTTTGTCTGACATAATTTGCTAAAATAATAATCACGCCATTTATTATATCTTGAATGTTAAGTTTGAACTTTTAAACATTATAAAGATGTTGTTTATAAAATAAATGGTGCGGTAGGTAAGCACTTAAGCAGCAAGTAAATTCTGGTAATTAGAAGTGGAATGTAAATTTGAAAAGGTAGAATGGGAATGCAACATACACTGCACACACACGAATGCTAAACTAAATAGTTATTTCTAAAGGACAATTAAGCACAAAAGCTTCAGAGTGTGCAACTGCTCGGCAAAGTCTATTACAGATTGTCAATCAGTAAAAGACAAACAGTTAGATAGCTGTACCGAGCAACTATAGGCCCAAATAGATCACTCGCATGTCAATGCACTGGAATTTTAACTAGATCACTCCTGGTGCTCCAGAGTTCAGTAAAAAAAAAAAATTCCAAAGAACCAAATAATAATTGGTCTACTTGTACAACATAACAAATCTATAGATGGAAACAAATTCTTTGCAAAGACATTGAGTTGTGCCTTACAGCAAAAATACCAGTGGTTTAATAATAAATATGCAAAGGTTTTGGAAGATGGAAGACAGCCTCGAGATCAGAGAAACATTTTGGAGGAAATTGAGATGGATGGTGGTAATAATCTATGTGTGACGTGTTAAAAATCTGTGGGAATCAGGAAATGCAGATACTAATTTACACAAAATGACAAAGTGGTGGAGCAACTCAATGGGTCAGCTCACATCTCTGAAAAATATGGATAGGCAACACTGTGGGTCGAGATTTACTTCAGACTGATTGTAGGGAATGGGGTTGGGGGGGGGGGGGGCGAGGAATGCTGGAAGACAGGAGAGGCAAGACAACGCAAGTCAGATTATAGGTGAGAGGGCTATTGATAGGCCGATGGTTGGAACAAAGTCTAAAGAATAAAACAGAAGGTGCAAGAAAGATTGAAGACATGCAAATTGTGAAGCCAGAGGAAGGAATGTGGGGGAGGGGGGAATAGGCACGCATCTAGGTAGGACACCGGAGGGGAGGGGGTTGTTAGAGGTTAACTAAAAGTCAATGTTCATACCATTGGGTTGTAAGCTACCCAAGCCGAATACAAGGTGCTGTTTTTTCTAGTTTTCATGTGTAGTGAGGGAATGGGAAGTCTTTGGTGGACTGAACGCAAGTGTACAACGAAATGGTCACTGAGTCTACACTTGGTCTCACCAATGTACAGGGGCCCATATCAAGTACATGAATGCAGTAGATGAGGTTAGAGGAGGTGCAAGTGAACTTCTCACCTGGAAGGATTGCTTGAGTAGCTGAATGGAGGCAAGGAGGAGGTAAAGGTACATCTCCTGTGGTTGCAGGGGAAAGTACCTGGGGAGGGGATGGTCCGGAAGGGATGATTAAATCAAGGAATTGTGGTGGGGCTGGAGCAGGCAGAAAATAAGAGCCTGCCAGGACCGTGCTGTTTGTGGATTTTAGGAAGGAGATAAAAGCAGGTCTGATGTGATGAGATCAGAAATAGTCTGGGAGATGATGGCCAGGTGTTTGGCTGTGGGGCCATGGTCCATGGGTAGGTATGAGGACACGTCTGAGAGTTGGCGCCTCGCCACAGTACAGTAGAGGTCAGCCCGCCAGATTGCAATGGCAACTCCCATGTTGGCAGGCTTAATAACAATGTTGGGATTGTTGCCGAGTGAGCAAAGGACTGTGCATTGAGAGGGGGTGCGAATGGAGTGGGTAAGGGAAGGAGTCAAGGTGAATTGATGAGACACCTGGAAGTTGGGTAAAAAAAAATTCAGAGAGGGTAGAAGGCTGGTAGAGGGGATTTAAGAGAAGGGGGAATGTTGGAGACAGGAGATGGGGTCATCACTGGGCTGCAAGGACTCCTTCCCATAGAAACATGCCCAGAGGTGGAGAATGAAGAGCTCTACATCATGGCAGGCCCGGAACCCGTTGAGGCGGGGGCTTAAGGGTACAACGATCAGGCCTCTGTTGCGTACCAACTGTTCTGCTTCCGGGGGATGGTGAAAACATGAGAAGAGTGAGGGTTGGGGTCAAGGAGTAAAGGGAGGCTCGGGAGAGATTCTGTGCGGGGGAGTGGGAGGGGAGGTCATGGGGACATAGGGGCGAGGGTTAGGAGACATTGTATGATTGGAATAGGAGGAAGGGTGCAGGACCCAGTGGTTCCATTATCAAGGTTCTCTGTTGGAAGGGAGAGCGAAGCAACAGCACGCAGGAGAGTCAGCAGGAGATTTGGTCCATGTGATGCCGATGGAGCCAGCATCGTGGAGCCCCTGGTCTGGAACCCAGGTGAATTACACCAGCACTTTGTGTCCTTCTGTATTAATGTCTGTGTTACATCTAGAAATTTATGTGCTTGCAGCTTTTAAACTTGAACAGCTTCTATTTCAGCTTCAAACCAATACAAAAATGGCGACGTATCAGAATGAAAGTGAGGGTATAATCTCAAAGTTTGCAAAACCGAACTAGATGTGCCTCTTTCAAACACTTTACACAGCCTCATACAGGTTCCATATACAGGTTCCATATCTGGTGCCTGATCATTAAAAAAAACAGGCTGAGCGGGAATTCATGTTTTAAGGTTAGTCTGACCCGAGACCCATTTGATTTATACAAGGCAAATATTTTTCCAAAGTGGCTGTGCTCAAAACATAAAAAAATGAATATGCTAATATGCAAGTCTTAGGTTTACAGCAACAGCTGAACTGTCAACAGTCCTGCAATCGTTGCAACCAAATATTTCTGTCAGCAGTTTCATGATGCCATTTTTGTACAGTTGCTTAAGATGTCTAATATTAAAGATCTAATTCAAGACAAAGATTAGAAACATAGATACATAGAAATTAGGTGCAGGAGTAGGCCATTCGGCCCTTCGAGCCGTTGTAAAAGTTGATTTTTTTTTTAATTTTCATAATTTTCAAGGTGTTGCTGGCAAAGGAGGTGTTTCCTGCACCTACCCAATATCAATATTAGAACAACTGAATGGTTTAAGGGCCTGCTAAGTTACTTTTGAGAACATTTATAAGTCACCACGTGGGTTGGGTCCCTAGGCAGAAGCAAACAGTATATATAGAGAATACATTTCTTCCCCTAAAGGACATTAATCAATCTCTTTACGGCTTCACAAAACCCCAGTTGATTTTGTTAACATCATTACCACGACTAGTTGTTTTATAAATTTCAGATTATTAACTGAATTTACAGTCCACAAGCTTCTTTGAAAGATTTAAACCTCATAGTTCAGATCTCCAATTACTAGTCTGCCACTACACAATCATTACACCCTAATCCAAATTTATCTAGTTCCTTTTACCAAAATGCACTAGACAGTGTTAAATCACAACACCTCGTGAAACCTAGATTTGCCTGAGTGTGGAGGAAGGGTGGGGTGGGGTGGGTAGCATTGGGGGAAAGGAAAGTATGAAAGCATTCATTTAGACAGAGTGCAAATTTGGAGGAGCTCAGCATACGATGGCTCAGCATGCAATGGCATTTTTTTCTTCTCCGAGTAAGATGGGTGACTTGCTTCCACTCTGGTTCTGTGGTGGCTACTGAGGCCAATGTGAGAAGCACAGGCTGTCCACAGATAGGGAAGGAGGTGGTTGGCAGGATGGCTTTTTGGATTTGTGGTGCTGCCAACTACCACTGCCTACGGAGGGGGTTTGTGTGCTCCAAATGCACCTCCTCGCGGCTCCCATTGCCACACCAAATGCTCCTTTCTCCCCTTTTGAACAGTCATGGGTCTGAGATTTCCAGGAGTCGCAGAGAATGTTGCACTCTAAGGAAGCATTGAGCATATTCCTGGTTCTTCAGGTCAGCTCTGATGGACAGGCCAAGTTCCTCGCCGAACTGACACCAGTCTCCCGAAACACTCTTGAGCTAACTCATGGGAGGATGTTATCAGATGGGCAGAGATGTGGTCAGTTAACATACTTCACAGAAAAGCAAAACAAAAATGCTTGGGAAAGCTGAGACAAACACAAAATTAAAGAACTACTCATAACGTCAAGCAGCATCTACAAAGAAAGAAAGAAAGAGTTAATGTTTCTGATCAGTTACCTACCATTAAAACTAGAAAACCTGGTAAACAACATGTTTTGCATTGAAGGAAGGGAGTGGTGGTGAGAACAAAGAGAATGTCTTTGACGATGCATTCCAGGAGAAACAGTTGAGTGAAAGCGAGTGACGCAGACTCATTTAATGAAGAACTGCAGATGCTGGAAAAATCGAAGGTAGACAAAAAAACTGGAGAAACTCAGCGGGCGAGGCAGTATCTATGGAGTGAAGGAATAGGCGACGTTTCGGGTCGAGACCCTTTTTCTGATTAATGTCGGGGGGGTGGGGCGGGAAAAAGAAAGGAAGAGGCGGAGACAGTGGGTTGTGGGAGAGCTGGGAAGGGAGGGGAAGGAGGGAGAAAGCAAGGACTACGTGAAATTGGAGAAGTCAATGTTCATACCACTGGGGTGTAAACTACCCAAGCAAAATATGAGGTGCTGCTCCTCCAATTTCCTGAGGGGCCCAGGAATGAGTCCCACCGCAAAGGCTCATTAATCACATTCAATCTGTTTGGATACGTGTGGAGTGAGAGGAATAAGAACAGAGGAGAAAAAAACAAAACAATGATGGAACTGTGAGCCAGCACATTACATTGACTGGAAACAAGAAAATATTGGAAATACAAAGCATGTCAGGCAGCATCTGCGGAGAGATGAAAATTGAGTTAATGTTACATGTCGATTACTTCATATCAGAATCAGATGCAACTCCTGCCCATTTATCTGTTTCTGTTCCACTTCACAGAGACCCAAACTCACTATTGATTGTAATCGTGTATGGTCTTTTCACTGACTGGATAGCGAACAACAAAAATGCTTTTCACTGTACACGTGTTAATAAACTAAACTAAATGAAATAACCGTTTGTAATGCTAATGTGTAGGAAAGAACTGCAGATGCTGGTTTAAATCGAAGGTAAACACAAAATGCTGGAGTAACTCAGCGGGTCAGGCAGCATCTCTGGAGAGAAGGAATGGGTGACGTTTCGGGTCGAGACCGTTCTTCAGACTGATGTCACGGGAGGGGGCGGGACAAGAATAGAATGTAGCTGGAGACAGTAAAACTAATGAGAGAACTGGGAAGGGGTAAGGGATAGAGGGGGAAAGCGAGGGCTATTTGAAGTTAGAGATGTCAATGTTCATATTGCTGCGGTGTAAACTACCCAAACAAAATATGAGGTGCTGTTCCTCCAATATATGCTGGGCCTCACTCTGTACCGCTTCAAGTGCTCACAACCTGCCTTTGATCCCGACTTCAGGCACCATCTTCGTAGAGTTTGTACATTCTCCTTGTGACCCCATGGGTTTCCGCTGGGTGCTCCTGCTTCCTGTTACATCTAAAAGTTGGAAGCTGGTAGATTAACTGGCCAATGCAAATTGCCAAAGTATGTGGATGAAAAGGTAGAATCTGAAGGGGGTTGACTGGAATGTAGGGAAAATCAAAAATGGGATCCGTGCAGATGGCCGTTTGATAGTTGGTACACACACGGTGGGCTGGATGAAGAGTCCATTTCCATGCCGCGTGGGGGCATGGATCCAATATAGTCTTCGAAAATATACATTAGGTGACTGCTTTGTGCAATGACTCTTTAGTCCGCAAGGATTTTTATTTTAATTTAGAGATGCAGTGAGGAAAACAGCTTTTGCCCACCGAGTCCACACTAACCAATGAGCACCCATTCACACGTTCTTCATTATCCCACTTTCTCACCCACCCCTTGCACATCAGGGATAATTTTACGCAGTTCAATTACTCATAAACTTGTATGTCTTTGGGATGTGGAAGAAAATCTACTTGGCCAGCAGGAGATTGTGCAAAGTCTATGTAGACTGCAGCTGAGGTCAGGATTGAACCCAGCTCTCTGGCACTCTGCTCTACCACTGTGCCGCCTTCAGCTTTCAAAAGCATGACACTCAAATTCTCCATCATACTCTAACACGTCTTTGGCTCGTTGACACTCTTAAACTTTTCCAACAAAGCTCAATGCAAGCTGCAGGGACAGCATTTCATCATCCCGCTGGACACATTACAGCTGTTGGGACTGATGCGCCAGGTTTTCCAGTTTGGATCTGGCCATCTCTACTGTTAGCTCAGTTCTTCTCTTTCACTACAGAGGCTGTCTAACCTACTGAACACTTCCAAGATAGTGGGTTTTCTTACATAGCATACTGTACAAATACAGGCGCTCTCCTGCTTGCACAGCCCGACCCATGTTAAATATGAACAGGGGGTTATGAGACTGGCGGCATGATTTGCTGACTGCTGCGGGGCTGCAGATATCTTCTGCTGGGTGGGATTTTGGTCCGTGGAACATTTCCAACCTGTGAACTGTTCAATTACAGAACTCTCCCACAACCCGAGGATGACCTGTAATGTGTAAACCTTCACAAAGGCTGCGGCAATGGAAACAACAGGTAACTAGATGCCGAGCGTTAGGAGAGAGTTACCAAGAGAATGGTACTGTCAAAGGGGGAGGGAGAAGTAGAGGACTGGATTAAGGCAGGATACGGCATCACAAATGACTGGTGAGGAAAGGAAGAGCACGTGCAGTGTTGTGAGAAGGAATAATGTTAGGTGACTGTGGAGGGACAAACAGCGGTGACAAAAATGTGTGATTAAATGGAATTTTAATTTTGAATATTTGGTTAGATTTGTCAATGCATGGCATCTATTCAACAAATAAATCATAATCCTATTTGTCAGGCAGCACCAAACATTCAAAGTGTGAACTTTCATCCTGCTAATTCAAATAAAAATAGTGGCAGCATTTACAAGCAAATCTACACAACACACAGCACATCTGCTTTTATATTCAACCAGTCTTGGTTATATTCAGTTATTGTAAACATACACATTTTCCTCATTTCAGCCACCATATTTGAATATTTAGAGGTTGACATTGGTCAACATTATACAATGTTGGATTGCACAAAATTAATTTAACCTGTATGTCAGCAGGATCAAAACGATAAAAGCAACAAATACTGCAAAGTCTGTTGTCATTTACTGTAACTATCCAATTTAACTACAACATAATTACGCTAAGAGCCTTACAGAAGTTTCTCCAGAAGAGGTTTACATGGGCATTATCTTGACCTTTATCATTATCCTGACAGTAACAAAAGACAAATGCTGGAAGAACTCAGCCAGTCAAGCAGTATCTGCTGAAGCAAAAACCTGTCAGTATATCTGCTAGGGGCCCTTCCTCAGTTCTCAGCATTTGGTTTGTTTCAGATTCAAGCATTGCAGTTTTACTTGATTTCCATTTGTCAACAGTACACTTGCTATTTGGAGTCAAATGTTAGGACAAAGATTAAGTGAAATAATGAAGTATTATGATTGAAATATTTGATTAGATTTTTCACACAGAGAGTGGTGAGTCTCTGGAACTCTCTGCCACAGAGGGTAGTTGAGGCCAGTTCATTGGCTATATTTAAGAGTGAGTTGGATGTGGCCCTTGTGGCTAAGGGGATCAGAGGGTATGGAGAGAAGGCAGGTACGGGATACTGAGTTGGATGATCAGCCATGATCATATTGAATGGCGGTGCAGGCTCGAAGGGCTGAATGGCCTACTCCTGCACCTAATTTCTATGTTTCTATGTTTAGATATGGCCAACTGCCGCATACGAGATCAAAAGCATAAAACTCAAGTGGATCGTATTCCAGGAGGCACTAAAGACTGGCACACAAAAGGGATGCATTTTCATGGGCCACCAACTTGAAACGTCAAGTCTGCTTTTTTTTCCCCACACCACAGATGCTGCCAGACCTGTTGGAGTTTCCAGTATTTGTGTTTTACAGCATTAATAGTAGTTCCCAACAAAAATATATTTGCTTGAAACTGTTATCCTAAACAAAGAGCAGTTTTACAGTCCATCCATCGTAATATTGTGATGCTTCAAATTGCATTACACTTAAATGAACAACTTCAGAAGTGTAATACCGATAGTAAGACAGATTTGTTCACAGAGGTCCCTTAACTATATCTGTTGTTATTGATACTAGAAGATTAACATCACCGAGGATGACAGGGAGAACTTCCCTGGTTTTACTTCCACCCGACAGGGCAGATGAAGTCCCAGTTTAATTGCTCATTTGAAATATGTTAACCAGAATTGTTTGGATCACTAACTTTCTTTCTGTCAGAGGGTTGATCAAGTAGAGTCCCAATACTTCTCGATTAGAACATTAATAAAGAGCCACTCTCTTGCAGACAGTCAAGCAGCTGGTTTAACAACAGCACAATTGAGGACCCTCAGAATAAGTTACCTGAATACTTGACCATGGATTTTTTGAGTAAAACTGAAAACAGAAAACAATTGAGATTGCCTATTTGCAATTTGATATAATTTAAGTGCTCCAGCTAACTACAAATTACACAGCTAAAAAAAGTTCATTTAGATTGGCATTTTAAGAACACTTAAAAAGAATTTAGATTGATACTTTTGATAAAAGCAAAAGCAGATACTGTGTACGATGTTAACACAGTGGCCATCAATGCACTGACAAAAGGTTTATTTAACTAAATGAAGCTTTGTAAAATTATAAGTTATTTTTGCCAACGCATGTCTGAAGGAGATGCACTTCATTTACCTATGCTATTTAAAACTGCAAATCAGTCATCATTAATTTCTCAATGTAATGTGCAAGAGCTAAAACTGCAGATACAGAATTATACAATAATTAGTTGCAATTCATGTCCTGTAATCTATTGACTGGAATTCATTGGCAAGCAATAGGTCTTACCTGTTAATCTCATGCTGACCAGAGGAAAGGAGACAGCCAACAGGGCAAGGTTACCGTTCCAACCGAAAGACAGTGAAAAGTGAGATCAGGATATCGCCTCCAATCCAAATTAAATGCTTTGATCATATGACTGTAAAGTGACACCTTAACCACGGCCTGGTGGGTGCACGTCCACATTAAAGCACAAGTGGTAACTTCAGATCTTCAAAATGTCAACGCCACAGGCAAATGTTTAGCTCGATAGTCCAAAGAAAGTAAAAGTATAAAAGAAAAGGGATTGCACTTCCGTACACAACTCTTTCACTATTAGGAAAGAGAGAGAGAGAGAGAGAGTGATTAATCCTTCCAAAGCTCAAGGAAACAGCCAGCAAGCCTCAGATATTTGGGTCTGTGGACAGGCACGCAGGTTAGGTCACGTGTGTCTTACAAGCACAATCCCACATGCCTCGGATTGAAAATTAACCGAGTCAAACAGAAGATTTGTGGTTAAGTAAATGTGAAGTAACCTCCTGGTTGGCTCGTAGGGCACGCCTCCTTTGATTCAATGTCATGGATTGTGTTCTCGCTGAACAAATAGCCAGAAGGTGGGAACCAAGATACATACTTGAACTGAAGAAAAATCAATGTGATGACTCAATAAAAAGGAACAATATCAAAAGTACCTCAGTGACCTATCCCTCTTGCACTTGGCTATGATGAAATTCAAATGCAAAATCTCTATTAGCATGATACATTCAAACTCCAGGCAGGTCAAAATGTGTAAAGTATAACAATGAATCACATTTCCATGGTTAAGTCAATTCTTGGGTCCATTATGAAAATATAACATGAGACTGAGGCAATTAAAGGTTTAGGTTTATTATTGACACGTGTACTGAGTAATGAAAATCTTTGTTTTGTTTGCGACCCAATCAAATCTGATAATACTTTATATAAATATAATCAAGCCAAACTAAAGTACAATAGGTGGAGCAAATGGAAAGTTGCAGAGTACAGAATATAGTTCTCAGCACAACACTTCCCCATGGAAAAAGGGCCTGAAAACAACAGGGGGGTTTCTTTTAACTTTGAAGCCTCATCACAACAAGATGCTTGTTAACATTAACAAACCTTATGTGCACCAGGGGGCAAGGAAATAGAGCCTTGCGTCTCTGGCAAACACCAATATTTATGTCTGATGGTCTGGGAGCCCGCCTACTTTTTACATGGCTATTCATTTGAGCAACCTACATGGAAGATAAGGACTAAATAATAAAGTAGATTTTTTACAAGATATTTATTTTACTGTCATCAAATGTCAGATAATATTTATCTGATTAATACCTGGTCAGCTGCCCACAGTCTTACATGACACATCCATGTGTCAATAGACAATAGACAATAGGTGCAGGAGTAGGCCATTCGGCCCTTCGAGCCAGCACCGCCATTCAATGTGATCATGGCTGATCATCCCCAATCAGTACCCCGTTCCCGCCTTCTCCCCATATCCCCTGACTCCGCTATTTTTAAGAACCCTATCTAGCTCTCTCTTGAAAGCATCCAGAGAACCTGCCACCACCGTGTCAGATTGGGTCTATGTTATGGTTAATCACACAGGTCATGTTGGCCTTTGCCGGGGGGGGGGGGGGGGGGGGAGTTGTGTGGGGTATAAAAATCTGCACTTCCAATATTACACTCTTAATAGCATAATTCTTTCCACTCAATCTTCAAAATACAGCTTTAAAAATGTAGAATATTTTCCTCATCCAGTTTTAGCATTCCCAGCTGAAAGGCAATTGCAAATACTTCAAATGATTTCCTGCAGACATATTGGGCGACTGCATAATTCCAAATGAGCCGGTTTGTGTACACTCCCTTTCCCATTATGCTCTGTTAACATTCTGGGCTGGAAATGACAAGTCCAGAGAGCTTTACTTGGTTTTGCTCAGCTGTGTTTACAGCCTACTGTGTTCTTGTGCCAACACGCGGGTCAGAGCTCCGCAGCCCATACAATCTGAGTCCATAGAACCGACGGCATGTGACGGCTGCAGCTCGACTGGCTTTGGGCAAAAAATTGAATGTCCTTAAGCTGGGCTGAAATATAAACAAACTGATGTGTAAGGATTGGGGACTAGGTTATAAAAGTTTAACAGTCAAAAGAGGCATGGACAGGGATGGCATTCTTGGTGAGGACAGGTGGCTATGACACATCCTCAAGCCCATGTCAGATTTGGCATGGCCCAAGTCAGGTCAAGGCTTTAATTTTGTACATGACCTCCAGTGCAAGTAGCTATGCTTGGTAGACAAGGAACTGCCAATGCTGGTTTACAAAAAAGTGCTGGAGCAACTCAGGGGTCAGGCAGCATCTCTGAAGAAAGGTGGCATTTCACGTTCGGACTCACGTTCAGGCTGATGGTAGTGGGGAACAGAAAGCTGGAAGAGAGGTGGGCGCAGAAGGCGAGGCGCTGTTCCTCCAGTTTGTGTGTGGCCTCACTCATGGAGGCAGCCAAGGACAAAAACGTCAGTGTGGGAATCTCCTCTTCCTTGATCTCTGTCATGATCACATGGGACAGACTATCGACTAACATTAACTATAAACCCACCGACTCCCAAAGTTATCTGCACGGAACCACCTCCCATGCTGCCTCCTAGGCAGTAGGCAACCCTACTCTCAATTTCTCTTTCTCCACCACTGCTCCCAAGACAAGGTTTTCCATTCTAGGACATCCAAGACATTCTATTTATTTAATAAAGATGGTTTCCCCCATGCTGTTGTAGATGGATCCCTAACCTGCATCGCTTCTGTGTCCTGTAGTTCTGTCTCACCAGCCCCCCCCCCCCCCCCCCCCAGATGAGACAAGTGTAGTTTTCCACTGGTCCTTACTGTTCACACCTCTCCCCCCCCACCCCCCCACAGCCTTCGCAATGAACAAATCATTCTCCGACATTGCCACCACCTCAACATAATCCCACTACCAGTCACATCTTCCAATTCCCATCAATTTTCGCTTTCTGCAGAGACCACTTCCTCCACAACACCTTGGTTTACTCATCCCTTCCCACCCAAACTGTTCATTCCATAAGACTATAAAGACATAGGAGCAGAATTAGGCCATTCAGCCCTGCAACCACAGGGGAATTGCAACATCTGTCCTTATACCTCCTCCCTCTCATCCATTTGTTCAACCCAGCAAACCCATGCGAGACAGAGCACTATGCACCTCCTCTAACCTCACCTACTGCATTAAGTTATCCCAATGTGGCCTTCTTTGGATCAGCGAGACCAAGCACTGACCAGGTGACCATTTTGCCTAGTACTTGCGCTCAGGCTGCCAAGGCCTGTTAGATCTCCAGTTTCCTGACAATTTTAACTCACCTTCCCAGACTGCCCTTTATGTTCTGGGTTTCCTCCATTGGGAGAGTGCGGCCATGTGCAAACTAGAGGAACAACACTTCATATTCTGCTTGGATAGCTTCCTACCATAGGAACATTGTATCCTCTAATCTTAGTTAATTAACCTACATACATGGGCCCCTACCCCCATCTTCCCCCTTCTCTACCCTGTGCCCCACATGGATGCACACCAATTTCTCCCTTGCCCTCTCTGCCCACCCCTTTCTACCTACGTTCCTTCCTCTGCCTTCATATTGTAAGCCTCTTCTATCTTCACCTCACACTATTTTTTCATCTCCGACTTTTCATCTCTGACAGAAATCTTTGTCACCTGTATCGAACCATCACTTGCCAGGCTTTGTCTCGCCTCCACCTTTCTTCCAGGGCCCCAACCGAAAAATCACCTATCCATATTTTCCAGAGATGCTGCCTGACCCATTGAGTTACTCCAACATTTTGGGTCTAGCTAGCCTTTACCATATTGGTACGTAGTGCAAAGAAAGCTATCTCTACAACAAGTGCCTTCATGAACAGAGAACAGTAGAGCACAGGAACGTGCCCTTTTGTCCACAACGTCTGTGCTAAACAGGATGCCAAGATCAAACGAAATGTGGGTCTGAAGGGTCTCGACCCAAAACGTCATCCATTCTTTCTATCCAGAGATGCTGCTTGTCCCTGCTGAGTACCTCCAGCATTTTGGATCTATCTTATGATGCCAAGACCAATGCTTATCTGTCTGCACAAAATACATCCATTTTGACGCACAAAATACATATCCTTCCATTCCCTGCATATCCATTTGCCAGTGATGAGTCAGTGATAGTTACCTTAAAAATTCAAAAGTGGTTGAGTTTGACAGCCAAATAAAGTGCTGGGAATCAAATATCCAATGTTGTTGTAAATAAAAAGTATGGAAAGTTACAAAAGTAAAGCCCACCTCAGGATATATTTGGTGCAACCTATTTGTTCATCACTGCTGAAAAGGAATGATTCTTCCTGACACAGAGGTTATTTAGAAGTAGAATTCTAATCTTACCAAAGATAACACATTCTTTCTAAGGCTCACTCTTCAGGGGCAGATTATTTCCTTCATTCTACATCTAATTGAGAAAGTGGCTATAAGAAAATCTAGTGAGAGATCAGCACTTGCATCCAATATGGTTCAGTCCACACCAAAGATTCCCGCAAGACAAACAATCATGCAGGAAAGGGCAACACTGATAATGTCCTTGAAAATCCGGTACTCAGTGTCCCTTTGGAAGAAATGGGCAGACCCAACCTCTGGCAACAATGGGCCTGTGTAAACTATGAATTATCAGGCATGAGGGCTTGAGCTATTTTACAGAATGACAATTTAAATCTAACTTTTAGTGCCATTTTAGAAGTTAAAGTAATTTCAAGATGCAACGCCATCTCAGTGCACTGCATTGGTGGTAAAATGAGCAACAATCTTGATTGGAATCCATTTCTCCACTGGCAGCGTTTAGCGCAACCATAATACACATCAATTTCATGCCTCTGCTACTGACATCAGCCACGTCTATGATCTAGTGAGACAAGGACAACAGATGCATGGAAACCTCTAATCTTAGTTAATTAACCTACATACATGGGCCCCTACCCCCATCTTCCCCCTCCTCTACCGTGTGCCCCACATGGATGCACACCAATTTCTCCGTTGCCATCTCAGCCCACCCCTTTCTAGAAATCATAGAAATCATAGAAAATAGGTGCAGGAGTAGGCCCTTCGAGCCTGCACCGCCATTCAATGTGATCATGGCTGATCATCCAATTCAGTATCCTACCTACGTTCCTTCCTGCAGGACCCCTTTCAAGTTGCACATCACTGTGCCTGGAAATCATTTTTTCTATCCTCATGGCAGCTAGGCCATAATCCTTGTAACCCACACCAACTCATAGCAGGAGGACTGCAGTGGTTCAAAGTGTAACAGCTCAGCATCCATCCCCTCAAGTACTATTAGAGATGCCCATAAGCACTGTCTATTCTAAAATGTCCAATTCACATTAGTAAGCAAACATTAACTACAATTTACAATAATACATTGCTTTGCCCTCAAAATCTTGGTTACTGATTGTTCTGCGAAATGAGAATCTTCTATGCACTGATACATTACTTTTATGCATCCTGATTTATAGTACTCACCATTTAAAGCGAAGGCTACCTGCATAATATCCATACAGTTATGGTCCAGCTACTTCCTTGATGAATTGGAAGGAAGAAAAACTTGCACACTCAATGCGATGTTAGCTGAATAACGGATTGACTGTTTCACCATGAACCAGTTAGCATAGAGTTAATTTGAGAGTTGTGTCAGATAATACATTTGCTGTCTCACTTTGATGCTAATACTCCTGGCAAACTCCTTTTACAAGTTAGTATTATATTACTTGTACATTATCACAGAGCTAAAGCTACATCACTTATTTGTAAGGAGTTAACAGTTTATCCGCTCCCTTTACAAATATTTGAGATAACGTCTTTGGACTGGGGTTAATCTACTAATTTAAAAATGGTAGATATGAAATCAAAGTTTCATAGAAGTCATTCCCATCAATTCCAAGTCCATTAATTATGAAGTCGTCAAGGAGTTTATGAAGTTAATTCAGTAACCTCATCGTTACTCCAGGCTGATAGCTTTATAATTCAGGACTTGGCAAGCTTGGTCTACGATGGTCGGAGTTAACCATACTGGTTGGTGACCCATCAGGACATACCCAGAACATTGTATCTGTGAATGATTTTTACTTCTTACCATCAAGCCCGACAACTTATTCATGTCTTTATGGGATGAGGGCAAAAGCGGTAAAATATACATGGTACTATTGGGTGGCATGAGCTACAGCTTAACAGCGCCAGAGACCCAGGTTTGATCCTGACTACCGGTGCTATCTCTGTAACCACATGGGTTTTCTCCAGGTGCTCTGGTTTCTTCCCACACTCAAAAGATATGAAGGTTTGTAGGTTAATTGGCCTTGGTAAAACTGCAAATTGACCCCAATGTGTCAATTATTGTCAGTGTATGGGGCAATCGCTGGTCGGCACAGACTCATTGGGCCAAAGGGCCTGTGTCAACACTGTATTTCTAAAGTCTATTCAGGAGGAAATGTAAAATTGCATGGAACTGAAAAGAATGTTCAGTTAAGATGCCAGAATTCTAATTGACCAAAAAATGAAGAGCTTAATCCTCTCTCTCTCACATACTTCATGGCTCTCATTTGTGACCTTTGCTTCAGTAGTCATCTTTCTGAACAAAGCTCTTAGCTATGACCCATGTGCAAAAACAAAACTGTGCAAAGCCCTTACGATAGGACATTGGGTTCCGCCAACATTTCCCAACTGCTTCCGACTAAAGTACCCATGCAGTTTGTTAGTTCATTTTGCAAAATGACCACCAGGCTTCTTGGTTCTTCTTGGTTCTTGGTTACTTGGTCCTCCAAAATATTCCAACTGGAATTTAAACTGGAGGTGGTGAAGGGAGGGGTTTAGCCAGAGAGGGTTATTGGGAAGAAAGTGCCACTTTAAATTTAGTTGCATCTGGCTGGGCAACCGTGGTTTGGTGGAGATTATTCCTTGCTTTAATAGTGCGTGGGAAGAACGAATTGCTGTACACATCTGTCTTTGTGGCTGGGACCACAAATTGGATCGAATGCCCTTGTCTGCTTCTTCTGGGAAGGATGTCTGGATGAAAGACTTCTTCCCTGTGCACAACTGCTGCCAAAGAGCAGGCCACGAGCTCCCTGGTGTTCCGCGCTCCACATTGGTGAAAGTGGTGTGCTCCCTCCGAAATAACATCACCGGCCACAAATTTCAGAGGCAATAACAATTGTCCAAATTCAAACATGACGCCAGGTTAAACTAATCTCTTCTGCCTACACGTGATCCATATCCCTCCACTCCCTGTATATCCATGTGCCTGTTAAATGCCACTATTGTATCTCCTTCCATTGCCGAACAGTATGTTCTCTGTGTAAACAAAAACATCCCCTTTAATCTTTTCCCCTCGAATGTCCCTTATGTCTTTAGTCTTTAACATTTCTTTTTTTTTTACAAAGTAATTACAAAGTACACTCTTATACACGACGATAAAAGATAAATTGATACTGTTTATATTATTTGAAATATTATCAATTATACATATCCAAGGTTTATTTATTTTATAATTGGGAGTGTGTATAGTACATTCTAATATTAGGATTTCTACAAGTCCCCCCACAATATTAACCGAACTTCTATAATTTCATATATTTTCACTTTTATAGTTGAAACTACACAATTTTATGTAATTAAAATACAAGACATTAATGAATATTTTCAACAACTAATGATATCTATATTCGCACTCTATACTTTTTTCTAATTAAGATAGAAAACAATAGATACAAGTTTGATCAGTCAACAGATATTCTTTCCGTATAGTTAATGGAGACCAAATCGGGGAAAAGGTTCGGACGGTCTAATCTTTATTTCAGGTCACCGCTCAACATTTCCGGTTAAAATTGGAAAATTGCTTCTGCACCCTCTCCAAAGCCTCCACATCCTTTCTGTAATGGGGGCGACCGGTACTGCACACAATATTCCACAACATGACTTCCTGATTGTTATCGGTGCCCCAACTGGTGAAGGCAAACATACCATAAGCTTTTTCTAGAGTCAATGCGAGAGGTCTATGTCCACACCTACACCAGGAACTGCCCGTGACAGTGTGGCGAGGGGGGACACAGGCCACTGGTGATTGTAGTGGGGCCCAACATCAATGACAAGCACACACAACTTCACTCACCTCCATCACTTCCTCACTCACACCCCTTCTCTCATCCCACATCTCCCAACCCATTCTATCACAATACCCACCCTCTTTCAACACACCCCCTCTCTCCATGTCCCTCCATACACCCTCCACCCTTTCACTCACCCCACAACTCCCACCCTCACCTCCCACAACCCATCACCCCATCCCCTCTCTCATTTTACCCTCACCCCACCCCTCCTCCCTCCCCCTCTCCCCCCCTCATTCTCTTAACACCCCCACCCATTCTTAACATCCCTAGCTGATGTGCAATTCCCCTCTTACCCCACCCCTCACCCCCCGCCATATTCCCCCACCCCTCACGACACTGCCCACCCCCCATGGATTATCCTAGGTATAATCTCCATCCCCAGCAGACTCTGGGAACCAGGGTCATGTCGAGGGAGGGTGTGTGTGCGAGGTGTGTGTGTGTGAAGGTGTGTGCGTGTGAAGGTGTGTGCATGTGAAGGTGTGTGCGTGTGTGCGGACCCAGGCTCCGGTGAGAATAATCGCCATCCCATTGCCAATTCATTCACTGAGGGGGCAGATGTGCCCGTGTGAGAGGGAGGGGCAAGTGTGTCAGAAGAGGAGTGGTCCCAATGGATGATGAACGATGAACCCATAGAGGGGAAATCGCTGCCCACGATGTCCGGGCAACTGTGGGGAGGGTGGGGCAGTGGGCACCGATGCCCGGGGGGTGGGGGGGGTGGGGGGTAAGGGCTGGGGCAACGGAAGTCCACATCCCCCTACCCAGCACCGGCTGGCTGGACACAAACAAGCTGCTCCACTATGCACACCCCAGAGTGATGGGTGGGTGGAGTGGGCGTAGGGGGTAGCTTGTTTGTGCCCAGCCACAACCCCTCCCCTCACCTCCCACTGGGGGAGGGAGGAGAGACAGAGCAGCATCGCCCGGCCCTGGTTCACACTGTGTGGCGCCCACACCCCCCCCACCCCCACCCCACCAGGACCTGGGGATCCCGCACACCTTCCGCCGGGCAGTCAATGGGTGGGGGCAGCGCCCATGGGCGGCCCTGACCATGTGCAAGGTGCCTTGTCAGAGACCCAGCACAACACCCAGTTACCGGGCCCCAGTAGACAGGCAGCACCCCTGGGTACCACGGGAATAATCCCCTGGGAGACAGCCCGGGATGAGGGGGACGGGGTGTGTTCTGAGAGTGCAGGCGGAGGGCTGAGGAGAGGTCCTGCCGACATCGTGGATCCAGGGCTCCAGGGGATCCGGGGGGCTCAGGGGCCGCTCCAAAGTATCAATGAAATTAACTGTTTCACTTATAGAATGGGTAAACTGCAAGAACAGCAAATCTTACAGAGGCAGTTAGTTGACACATATCTAAACCTTCATTTTACCTTTAATATTACAAAAAGACAATTCTATGATCAAGGTTTATCTTCTGTGTTATTGGGGAATTTATTTATTGTTTGCAAAATGACATTAATTGAACAGTTCCAGACTGAAATTATATAAAACGTTGTTGTTGCTGCATCCAATGTAATGGTAACTATTTGTCTTCCGAGGTTTAAAGCGTAATTTGGATACAATAATAATCACATCCCATTCTTTTGGCCCTGGAGAATCTGGGGACCCTATGTCATCTCCTTTGAAAGGGAAAGCCCCCAGGCCTGATAACTGCCTGTATGTATCAGCAGTGCATAAGCCTTTGGTCTCTGAAGTGCATGGAATCTTCAAGTAAAACAATGTTGAGCTGCAACCCTAAGCCTTAGTTTACAAAAAGTGTGCATTTCCTTTGAAATGGATCCCAAGCTCTGAGGGACAAAGTTGAACAAAACCACATCAGCATTTAGGCTTGCTCCACTCTCTTCTGATACCATCCCAAAACCTTTGTCTGCAAATTTTCCACACACTCTGTACTGCTTGCTGTGAATAAGGGGGAACTGGAAGTTGAAAATGGCCAAAAGTCATTGAACATTGCAGGACAGACTGAGAAAGCAATTAATAATCTGCAGACATTTCTTAGCAGATGTACAAAGTACAAAAACTGGGAAGCCATGCTAAAGTGAGTCCTTGAGCACAGAATTGGGCTCTTTGGCCCAACATGTCCTTGCCAACCGTTAAGTGCCCAACTTTCCTAATACCATTTACCATCATCACATCTGTACTCTTCAAAACCATGGTGATTCAAGTGCTGTCCGTAAACAATTTTAATGCAGCCAGCATCTTCACAGCCACTATTTTCCAGATTGGAATATCTTTATGAAACACCAGTCTGTCCACAAATGGAGTATTGTATTTACTTCTGGTCATGCCATTAGGATATTAAAGCATTAGATGGGGTGCAAAAAAGATTTACTTGAATGTTTCATTGAATGTTTGAAAAAAAAAGAGAGATATCTACAATAATTATAGGAGGCATGGAGTAAATGAGGTGCTAGAGGAGTATAAAGAATGTAAAAAGAATCTTAAAAAAGAAATTAGGAAGGCAAAAAGAAGATATGAGGTTGCTTTGGCAAGAAAGGTGAAAGTAAATCCAAAGGGTTTCTACAGCTATATTAATAGCAAAAGGATAACGAGGGATAAAATTGGACCATTAGAGAACCAGAATGGACAGCTATCTGCAGAGCCAAAAGAGATGGGGGAGATATTGAACAATTTCTTTTCTTCGGTATTCACCAAGGAGAAGGATATTGAACTCTGTGAGGTAAGGGAAAAAAGTAGAGTAGCTATGGAAACTATGAGATTCAAAGAGGAGGAAGTACTGACACTTTTGAAAAATATAAAGGTGGATAAGTCTCCAGGTCCTGACAGGATATTCCCTAGGACATTGAGGGAAGTTAGTGTAGAAATTGTTTAAAAAGGGTTCAAAGAATAAACCTAGCAATTATAGACCTATTAGTTTGACGTCAGTGGTGGGCAAATTAATGGAAAGGATACTTAGAGATAATATATATAAGCATCTGGATAAACAGGGTCTGATCAGGAACAGTCAACATGGATTTGTGCCTGGAAGGTCATGTTTGACAAACCTTCTTGAATTTTGTGAAGCGGTAACTAGGGAAATTGATGAGGGTAAAGCAGTGGATGTTGTCTATATGGATTTCAGTAAGGCCTTTGACAAGGTTCCCCATGGAAGGTTGGTTCAGAAGGTTCAATCTTTGGGTGTAAATGGCGGAGTAGCAAGATGGATTCAACAGTGGCTGAATGGGAGATGTCAGAGAGTAATGGTGGATGGCTGTTTGTCAGGTTGGAAGCCGGTGGACCAGTGGGGTGCCTCAGGGATCTGTGTTGGGTCCACTGTTGTTTGTCATGTACATCAATGATCTGGATGATGGGGTGGAAAATTGGATAAGTAAGTATGCAGATGATACTAAGATAGGTGGTATTGTGGATAATGAAGTAGATTCTCAAAGTCTACAGAGAGATTTGGGCCATTTGGAAAAGTGGGCTGAAAGATGGCAGATGGAGTTTAATGCTGATAAGTGTGAAGTGCTACATCTTGGCAGGACAAATCAAAATAGGACGTACATGGTAAATGGTAGGGAATTGAGGAATGCTGTGGAGCAGAGGGATCTAGGAATAACTGTGCATAGTTCCCTGAAGGTGGAATCGCATGTAGATAGGGTGGTAAAGAAAGCCTTTGGTGTGCTGGCCTTTATAAATCAGAGCATTGAATATAGGAGTAGGGAAGTAATGTTAAAATTGTACAAGGCATTGGTAAGACCAATTCTGGAGTATGGTGTACAATTTTGGTCGCCTAGTTATAGGAAGGATGTCAACAAAATAGAGAGAGTACAGAGGAGATTTACTAGAATGTTGCCAGGGTTCCAGCAACTATGTTACAGAGAAAGGTTGAACAAGTTAGGTCTTTATTCTTTGGAGCGCAGAAGGTTAAGGGGGGACTTGATTGAGGTCTTTAAAATGATGAAAGGGATAGACAGAGTTGACATGGATAAGCTTTTCCCATTGAGGGTAGGGAAGATTCAAACAAGAGGGCATGACATGAGAATTAAGGGACAGAAGTTTAGGGGTAACGTGAGGGGGAACTTCTTTACTCAGAGGGTGGTGGCTGTGTGGAATGAGCTTCCAGAAGAGGTGGTGGAGGCAGGATCGATTTTAACATTTAAAAGTAAAGTGGATAGGTATATGGACGTGAAGGGAATGGAGGGGTATGGTCTGAGTGCAGGTAGATGGGACTAGGGGAAAACAAATGGTCGGCACGGACTGGAAGGGCCGAGATGGCCTGTCTCCGTGCTGTAATTGTTATATGGTTATATGGTTATATGGTTATATGGTTTCCTGGAATGTGGAAAGATAGCTGGGTCCAGGTTCTTTACATGGAATGATATATGATTCGGAGAATGAGGGCGAGGCTGTTCCCATAGGTGGAAAGATTGACAACTTGGGTCGCAGTTATTATAAAATAAAAGGTAAAAATAAATAAAAGCAAAAATGAAAATCTTCCTTAGAAAACAACAGCATGCAACTGCAGATGTAGTGGAGGCAGGCTCCATTGTGGCCTTCAAATGGGAATTGGGTAAATATATTGTAATAGGAGATTTGCAAGATTGCAGAAAAGGGGTGATGGGCTAGAACTAATGAGTTGTGATGGGAGAGAGCCATGTGGATGTGATGAGCTGAATTCCATCCCAGCTGCATGATTTGATAAAATCTCAAAAATTATTGCAGAAACTCATTGTGTAGGAGGTGACATATTGACTTGCATAGAACATTGGCGGGCTAAGAGGAAACAGAGGCGGCATAAATGTTCATTTTTCTCTGCTTGGCAAGATGCTGTGAGGAATTTGTCACAAAGATCAGTGCCCGATGCTTCATAATTCATACAAATGATTTGGATGAAGCCATGACTATCGGTGACAAAGAAGGGTATTTTATTGACAAAGCTACACATGGTATAACAACAAAGCTACACATGGATAAAGCATCTTCGGTAAGTAGACAAACATCCGGTAAATGGTGGAAAATGCAGGTAAAATGTGAAATTATACTTTTCAGCCATAATATACAAAAACATGAAGTTGAGCAAGAGTGCAAAGCTTTGAGATGCTGAGAGATCTCGGTGTATATGATTCATAAAAAGCTGGAATGGAAGGACAGCAAGTAATTAGGAAGTTTGCAATTACTTATATTTACTGCTTAAGAAATTGCATACGAAAAATGTTGATAATATTCTTTAGTTATATAAAGGATTGGTGAGAGTGAATTTGGTCTCATTTAAAATAAAAATTGTGAATGACCTACTCATTTAGGGTATGTCCAGTAAACTTCAATGGAGATTAGACTGATACAAATAATGAGCAGGTGGTCACATGATGAAAACGGACGAGCTAGGTTTGCATGGGCAAAGTTTTAGAAGAGTGTGATGATTTGATAGAAACCCAAGAGATCATGACAGTGGTGGATGCAGAGAGCAAGTTTTGTCTTGTGGAATTATCTAGAACTGGGGGTCACCTAGTGATCTAGAACTAGGGGTCACCTGAGGAACAACCTCAGGACCGTTTGGAGTCTGTAGAATAGAATAGAATAGAATAGAATAGTTTCTTTATTGACATTGTAACATGAACCATGTACAACGAAGACTGGGCAATGTTCAGGTACTCGACAATGGACCTGAACGAATACCCCACAGTCATTACAGACGTATTAAAGAAATGTGGGGAGGACTGCATCCCAACAAAAACCTTCTTAGTGTTTCCAAATCAGAAGCCTTGGATGAACTGTGAGATCCGCACTCTTCTGAAGACCAGACACCGGGCATTCATGTCTGAAGATACAGTGGTCTACAAGAAGTCCAGGTACCTTGGTACCAGGTACCATCAAAAAGGCTAAAAGGGACTTCTGCTCCAAGCTGGAGGATGAGACAGATGTTCGGCAGCAGTGGCGGGGCCTGAACGCAATCACCTCCAACAAGGCGAAATCAGGAGGCAGCACCAGTGGCACTAACGCCTGTGGTGACGAAGTGCTTTGAGAGGCTGATCATGGCGCAAATCAACTCATACCGCGACAAAAACTTGGACCCACTGCAGTTCGCTTACCGCCACAACAGATCAATGGTGGATGCGATCTCGCTGGCCCTCCACTCTGCCCTGGACTGCTTGGACAACAAAAACTCATATGTCAAGCTGTTATTCATTGACTACAGCTCTGCATTTAATACAATCATCCCCTCCAAACTGGTTACCAAACTCTCAGAACTGGGTCTCTGCGCATTCCTCTGTAATTGGATCCTCGACTTCCACATTCACAGACCACAGTCTGTTCGTCTTGGTGGAAATGTGTCAGCCTCAATAACAATCAGCAGAGGTGCACCTCAAGGCTGCATGCTCAGCCTCCTGCTGTACTCACTCTATACTCATGACTGTGTAACCAGTCATAGTGCGAACTCCATCATCAAGTTCGTCGACGACACCACTGTTGTAGGACATATCACTGATGGAGATGAGTCAGAGTATAGAAGTGAGATCGACCGATTGACCAAATGATGCCAGCACAATAACCTGGCTCTCAACACCAGCAAAACCAATGAACTGATTGTGGACTTTCGAAGGAGTAGGATGGGGACCCACAGTCCCATTTATATCAACAGATCGATGGTGGAAAGGGTCAAGAGCTTCAAATTCCTAGGCGTGCATATCTCTGAACATCTCTCCTGGTCCCAGAACACTGATGCAATTATAAAGAAAGCACATCAGCGCCTCCACTTCCTGAGAAGAATACGGAGAGTCGGTATGTCAAGGAGGACTCTCTCAAACCTCTACAGGTGCACAGTAGAGAGCATACTGACCGGTTGCATCGTGGCTTGGTTCGGCAACTTGAGCGCAGAACTGGAACAGAAAAGACAGCAAAAAGTTGTAAACACAACCCAGTCCATCATCGGCTCTGAACTCTCTACCATCTAGGGGGTCTATCGCAGTCCCTACAGCCATCAGACTATTAAACTCAAACAAAAATCTGAACGAATAGCCTATTGCACTTTATCTGGTTATATCTGTGTGTGTATGTATATATATATATTACTAAAAGTCTGATCTTGACCGCCTTTGGTCCACTGTGGTGCGATTTCCAAGAGAACGCCACCACCCACGGCCATCATTTTTGGCCACCTCGCTCACAGACCCCCTCCGCCTTTCTGGACCAGAGGATTTTTCACATCGATGAAAAATGAGAGAGATATTAATGTTTTTAATAAAATCCCCATTCTCTCTGCTGCCCCCGCTGGCGGCTGGGGAAGGAACTATAAAACCTGGAAGTGTCGTGCTTCACTCAGTCTCTGCCAGACCCAGGAAACGAGAGGGTCATGGAAGCGAGAGGGTCATCTAAGCTGCGAATCTGCTCCACGGTGAGTCCCCGGGATGTGGTTTTCAGCGAACTGATGTGTATTTTGTTGGCTTGCTTGCTTGCTCAGTGTTTTTTTCCCGCAATTGCTTGCAGTCTTTTAAAGTGCTTTCAGCAACAGTTTTCAGATGGATAAAGTGAATAAACATTTTACTAGATCAGAACTGTATTTAATTTTAAAATTGGCGCTCATTCTGTGATTTTCGCTTGGTTGCAAGATGGCACCGATGACGTCATTTTCAGTTAGCAGCACGCTGGCGCTGAGCGCGTAATTTCCGGTTCGAGAGGGTGACATCAAGATGGCGCCGAGTGCAGGTGCTACTGAATAATTCATGAGTTTACTGCTCTATGGTGAGTGTGTTTGTTAGATGTTAATTAAAGCATGATTTTGCTTTACACACTGTATAATCATCACGTTCTGAAGTTACTTGGCATTTTAGTATTGGTGTGTGTGTGTGTGTGTGGTCTCAGTGACTGAGCTGCCAGCCCAAGAAACCATTCGGCCCTCAATGTTCATAGTAGCCCTCTGGAAACCAGTCCCTTCGGCGCAAAACACCATGCTAGCGCTGCAGAAAGCCCCACGCCCCCACTGGCCAGCAGTATTGGAATTGGTGGAGAGGTGGAATATTGCGTTGGGGGACCAGCCCTCCCATGTGAAGCTGGGACCCAACGGGTCCCACTTAGTCTAGTATATATATTTATTCAATGATATCTGGACACACTGATCTGTTCTGTATTTATTTATGCCTACAATATTCTGTTGTGCTGAAGCAAAGCATGAATTTCATTGTCCTATCTGGGACACCTGACAATAAACTCTTTTGAGTCTTGAATCCTAAATCAGACACAGGTGAGGTGAACCTTTCTCTGAAATTGTGATTTGAGGACCTAAGCTTCTATTGTGCTTTGAGGGGTGATGCCTTTGAATGTTTTAGACTGAGATAGACAACTGCTCAGCAGAGGTGTGAAAGGTAACCATGAGTAGATGGAAAACGCCAGGAACAAAGAACTACAGATGCTGATTAATATACAAAAGGACACAAAGTGTTGAAGCAACTCAGTAGGGCAGGCAGCATCTCTGGAGAACATGGATAGGTAACATTTTGGGTCGAGACCCTTCTTCAGAGTCTGAAGGAGGGTCTCGACCCAAAATGTCACCTATCCATGTTCTCCAGAGGTGCTGCCTGACCTTTTGAGTACTCCATCACTGTGTCCTTTTGGGAATATGCAGGGGTCAGCTATCATCCTATTATGTATCGGGGCGGGAGCGGGTATGAATGGCCTGATCTCTGTCAGGTGCAGGGGGCTCCAACTATTCTCTAAACAAGCTTGATGAAACAAACCTATTGATCAACGACTGAAGCTCCTTAAGAACTTTCTGTATTGCATAAATCCAGGGATACTGCAGCAGCAGCTGTCCCGAGGATTGTATCTCGTCACCACCGTTGCTTACTTTTGTTTTTATAAACTGTTTTTAATGCATCATTTGGCAGTTAATATGTATGAGCTGTTGACGTAGAGTGGAGTTGTTGGCCTTCTTGGGGCAAGCCCAAGGCACTGAGTAGCTGATGACAGACTGCACCCCACTTATCATTGATCACATGAAAGCCACTGGTTCTTTTCAAAATGTCTGAGATTTTTAACCTCAGGTGCTTAATAGCTGCTTGTCCATAGACACTTATGCGACAGTTGGCTCTCCTATCCCAGACAAATAGTAGGTGGCACCAAAATAAAGATAGCCATGACTTTGTTGAGCTCTCAATTACAACCTCTGCATGGCCTTTAAATATAAAAACAGAACCACCGATTGGTCAGCCAGTGTGGTTTCTCTGTCAAAAATGTTATGCAGCCTTCTCTGAAATGATACCCAAGTAACACTGAGCATTCGGAAGTAAAATAGGTACAAGTAATCTGTGGTGTAGCTGGTCTAAGAAATGCAGCAGCTTAACTAGGCATGTAGCTCATATGTGATAAAACGACTGAATTAAAATATCAGTTGCATTGGAGCCACAAAGTTGAACAGTTTGGGTAAAGCTGCAATTGCAGTACAGAATGGAACAGACAAACAAGTTGCTTCTAAATCGGAGATCAACAAGAATGTTTCTCGTACTAACTTTGGAGCTACAACAAAAATAGTAGCCTTCAGAATTTGCTCAGATCAGATTTACATGTGGACACGGCTAGTTTTCCCATTCACCCAAAGCAATTGCACTAGATGCATCTTTTTATAGCCAATTTTTTCAAATGCTCTTCAGATATCTGAGCACATCATTCGTGCTTATAAGGACACATTAGTGCAGATTCAATGTTCAAATTTTATATTTAGACAGTGGAGTCACTCATAAATTAAATATAAAGTTCTAAGTTTGCAGTATTGCTTCAATACCAGAAATGTGTAATTGAACCAAATGAAAAAGCATCTGCTAATCCAGAACCAAAATGTTGTGTTTGCACCATACTATTATGCTTTCTATTTAATTTTCATCATTGTTTGAAATCCAACAGCGGTGTCACCTGCAAACTTGCAAAATGGAGTCGGAAAAAGTACTTGGCTGCACAGTCGTGTGTGCATAGGCAGTATAGTAAGTGGCTGAGAATGTAGCCTTACAGCATTGAGAATTAGCTTGGGTGATGTTTTGTCGCCAACCTTAACTGATTGTAATCTATTGGTCAGGAAGTAGATGATCCAATTTCAGACAGAGATGCTAAATCCTAGGTCCAGGAATTTGGTGATGAGTTTTGCTGGAATTATGATATTAAAGATAAACCTGCAATGAATACAGAGGAGTTTACCCAGACCTGATTACCCAGACATGGGATGAACAAGGGCCAAGGAAATGGCATCTAATGTGGACAACTAGGAAAATTGCATTAGATCAAGGATGTCAGGGGGCTGGAGTTAATGTGTACCAAGACCAGCCACTCCAAGCAGTTCATGATAGTTGACTTCAGAGCCACTCGATAGTAGTCATTGGTTACTTTTAAGACTATCTTGCTTTTGTTTAGCATTGGGATAAAAGTGGCCGTCTTAAAGGAAGAGGCGGGAACATCGGATTGGAGTAGGAAGTGATTAAATCTGTCCACGAATACTCCTGCCGCCTGCTCCACACAGGCTGAGAACAAGGTTGAGTCTCCATCTGGCCAGTTGCTTTCTTCGGGTTTGCTCTAAGGAAGGCTAATCAGACATCTGCAAAGTGACCAGAGGTGCAGGTGTACCCAACACTATAATGGCGGTCATGTCATTCCACTGACCTTCAGTTTAAAACAAGCATAGAATACATAGAAGGTAGACAAAAATGCTGGAGAAACTCAACCGGTGAGGCAGCATCTATGGAGCGAAGAAAATAGGTGATGTTTCGGGTCGAGACCCTTCTTCAGTCTGATGTGGAGGTGGGGGGGGGAGGGCGGGAAGAAGAAAGAGAGCTGGAGTCAGTGGGTTGTGGGAGAGCTGGGAAGGGGAGGGAAAAGAAGGAGAAAGCAGGGACTACCTAAAATTGGAGGCCAATGTTTACAATGGGGTGTAAACTACCCAAGCGAAATATGAAGTGCTGCTCCTCCAATTTACGGTGGGCCTCACTCTGGCCATGGAGGAGGCCCAGCACAGAAAGGTCAGATCAGAATGGGAGGGGGAGTTGTTGTGCTGAGCAAGGCTGATCAGGTTGGTTATTGCAAACCGAGCGGAGGTATTGGGGGAGGCGATCGCCAAGCCTGCGCTTGGTCTCACGGATGTAGAGCAGCTGACACCTAGAGCAGCGGATGCAATCGATGAGGTTGGAGGAGGTGCAGGTGAACCTCTGCCACACCTGGAAAGACTGCTTGGGTCCTTTGATGGAGTCAAGGGGGGAGGTAAAGCAACACATGTCGCATTTCCTGCGGTTGCAAGGGAAAGTGTCAGGAGAGGGGGTGGTTTGAGTAGGAAGGGACAAATTGACCAGGGAGTTACGGACGGAGCTGTCTCTGCAGAAAGCTGAAAGGGGAGGCGATGGGAAGATGTGGCCAGTGGTGGGATCCCGTTGGAGTTGGCTAAAATGTTGGAGGATTATTTGTTGCATGTGATGGCTGGTAGGTTGGAAGGTGAGGACAAGGGGGACTCTGCCCTTGTTACGAGTAGGGCGATGGGGAGTGAGAGCAGAGTTACAGGTTATAGAAGAGAGCCTCATCTATAAGTAGAAGAGGGGAACCGCCGTTCCCTAAAGAATGAGCACATCTCCGATGCTCTGGTTTGGAACACCTCAACCTGGGTGCAGATGTGGCGTAGATGGAGGAATTGGGATGGAGTCCTTACAGGAAGTAGGGTGGGAAGAAGTGTAGTCCAGATAGCCATGGGAGTTAGTGGGTTTATAGTAGATGTCAGTCAGTATTCCGTCAGCTGCGATGGAGATAATGAGGTCTAGAAACGGTAGGGAGATGTCGGAAATGGTCCAGGTGTATTTGAGTACAGGATAGAAGTTAGTGGTGAAATGGATTAAGTCAGTGAATTCTGTTTGGGTGCAGGAGGTAGCACCAATGCAGTCATCGATGTAGCGGAGGCAGAGTTCGGGGATAGGGGCACGGTACGCCTCGAACAAGGATTGTTCGACGTACCATGGATCCATGAATACATGGAGCTCATTGGGGAAAGATGTCCAGTGATTGTTATCGCCAGCGATTCTGCCCAACTTCACTTTGCACAAAATGTTGGAGTGACCAATCTTGATCTGTCTGGGGGGAGGGGAAAGCGAGAGCAGAACTATGATGCACATAAACAAAAAGGCTTGAATGGGCTTGGGCCAGGAGCACGCAAGTGGGTTGGTTAGGCAACCTGTTGACATGGACAAGTTGGGCCAAAGGGTCTGCTTCCATATTGTGTAGCATTTTGGTCATGACATAGGAGGAGAATTAGGCCATTTGGCCCATCAAGTCTACTCTGCCATGCAATCATGGATGATCTATCTTTCCTTCCTAACCCCATTCTACTGCCTTCTCACCATAACCCCTGACACCGGTACTAATGAAGTATCTGTCTGCTTTAAAAATATTCTCCGCAGCCTTCTGTGGCAAAAGCAGTATAACCGTAGATGACAATTATAACCCTTTCATAAATTCTAATCGGCTGGTGTTGCATCTCAATAATACTAAAAGTAAGTGTGTGTGTGTGTGTGTGTGTGTGTGTGTGTGTGTGTGTGTGTGTGTGTGTGTGTGTGTGTGTGTGTGTGTGTGTGTGTGTGTGTGTGTGTGTGTGTGTGTGTGTGTGTGGTGTTAATTCCTATTTTCTTCCAAACGCTAGGCAACAGCCATCCCATTTTCACACATTCCACTCACATTTATTCCGTCGAAGCAATAACCCACTTCCCGTTGCATTCCCACCTATATTTCTGAAGTTTTTAATCATTTAAAGTTTTAAATGGAAAAAGAAAACCCGAGTGACATCACAATGCCCTCGCAAGGCGGGACGGGACATTCCAGGCAGGAGGGGCTCTCCAGCGCTCATGGCGGTGGCTGCCGGTGCCCGACACCAGGTGGCGAGGGTGGTGCCACGTGCTCTGGCTGGAGCTGGGCTTGGTGCTGGAGCGAGAACCCGGGGCTTGTAACCAGGGCTGAGAAAGATGCTGCCGCTGGAACCAAGGACGAGCCTGGTCCGGGTTCAGGGTTGAGCCCGGAGATGAAGTCGGGCTTGGATTTCAGTCGAGAATGTGAAATAACCTAGCCTGGAGGAGGGAAAAAGTGGTGGAGGGAGATGCGGGGGGGGGGGGGGGGGGGGGGCGGGGGGGGGGGGGAGGGGGGAGATGGGGAGGGGTGGAGGAAGGGGAGGGGTGAAGGAGTGAGATGGGAAGGGGTGGAGGAGGGAGATGCCCCCTCCCTATCTACCCTCACTCCCACCCTCTCTACCCCCTCCCTCTCTACCCCCTCCCTCTCTACCCCCCCACTCACTCTCCCTCTTTACCCTCCCTCACCCCCAACTCTACCCCCCTCCGTCTCTACCCTCCTCCCTCTCTCTCTACCGCTCCCTCTCTGCCCCTCTCCCTCCCCTCTCTACCTCCTTCTCCTCCCCCCTTTTGACCTCCTCTCTCTCGACCCCCATCCCCCTCTGTCCCCACTCCCTGCCACACTCCTCCTCTGCACGCCTCCCCATCTGCACACCCCCTCTGCCCCCCCTCCCACTCTAGGGATTGAAGAGGGGAGGAGGAGAGAGTGCTGGGAGATGAGGAGAAATGAGCCGTGCCTGCGCAGTTGCGGGCCATGCGTGAGTGGTGGAATATTGCGTTGAGGGAATGGTTTGCGTTGGGGGAATGGGTGAGTGGTGGACTCTTGCATTGGGGAGCAGACCCATGGATCTGCACTTGGTCTAGTTTCCCATAAATATCCATCAGATGAAGGATAACATGAACATGACACCACAGCAAATGTCAAGCTATTACAAGATCAAAAGACTGCACAAAATAGTTATGAAAGCACAAGTAAGTAACATGCAAAATAATGTAAGTGTACGCAGCTTATGAGAGCAAGGCTCTGCCTCACTTATCGGTGACAAAATCCTTGACTCCATTTGGGTTGTGCACACTGGGAATAGAGAGGAAGTAACCAACCCTCCAACTTTCTGGCGCCAAATAAAAAGCATCACATTTTTCGAAGGTCTGAAATTGGATCTCTCCCCTATCCTGGAACAACTCAAATTTATTTCATTGTTCTCCAGAGGAAGAAAAAGCTTTTCACAATCAAAGGAGCATTTTGCCATTGCCTTTGATCCTCAGCAGCGGCAACTGGAGGAGGTGGCAGCCCGGTATCAAATGTTGGTGTACAAGACTTTTATAGTCTATCAAAGCAAAAATAAAATAATTATTTATTTCCTAAGTTATCCAGTTTCACCTAATCCATCTTTAATCGTCCTTTTCTCACGAGCAGTGATCAAAAAAGTGCACTCTATCCAATGGACCTCCTTTTTTGCCAACTCAAAAATAAACTGTTACTCTGTTATTTTTAAATGCATTTTGGCTGCAGGATATAGTGTCACAAATACTGGGAGCAAGAGATTCTTTGACAAACATGCCCACAGATCTAATCACACCACATTATTCTGTCTTTCAAAGCTCCTCCTTGTGTTTATTAAGCAAGTTGCACAACAGATTTACAGATATATCTTTCCTACAAGCACATTGATTAATATGCTGGCAAAGCAGGTGTGCACTGAAATGTAAATGCATCAGGGTAGAAAACACTGTTCTTTACCTAATAAAAAAATCACACAATAAACCAGCACTGTTTGATGCTGGGGAGGGGGTGGGGGGGGGGGGGGGGGGGGGGGGGGGGAAGGGAAGTTGAAAATGAACCATATTCTCAGGTCTATTGCCAATCTTAAATAAATGGACAATCGCCAAATTTATCCAGGTTTAAGTTTGCATTAGATGCAGTTCCACCAATGCAAAAAATGAAACAAATGTAACCATGGCTTTTAAACAAAAATCGTGTATAACTGGAAAAAGCATTTTAAAATAAATACTTTTCCAATGTGAATGTTTTGAAATTAAACCATTTACAAAAGAACACAGATTGGAAGCATTGAAAAACAAAATCAAATAGCACTCATTAAACATTTCATTTCTCCACACTGATTACAGAACAAATTTCTTTTGGATCTTAATTTGCAAAGAACTGTTACTTTTCATGTACACCTTATCTGGCTTTACATCAACACTTACATGTCACTATGACAACAGAATAAACAGTCAATTTATGTGAGAGCAGTGATTGAAAATATATTTTTGTTAGATTGTGCGCATTACAAATTACTCACCTACCTATCAAGCTGCTCGATGTCTATACGGGGATAAAACCCAAGCTGCAGCAAGGCAGCAAATAACCAGAAGACTTGTACAGAAATAAACCAAATTAGCATGCCTGACTAGTTTACAATAGCCATCAAGTAAGTCACGGGTATACACGTGGTCAACAAGACTAATGTGTGAGTACGGTTGCACTCGTAAGCTGCAACATGACTGAACCCAGGTTAGCAAAACACCTGCTCAATTGGGTATAGAAACATAGAAACATAGAAATTAGGTGCAGGAGTAGGCCATTCAGCCCTTCGAGCCTGCACCGCCATTCAATATGATCATGGCTGATCATCCAACTCAGTATCCCGTACCTGCCTTCTCTCCATACCCTCTGATCCCCTTAGCCACAAGGGCCACATCCAACTCACTCTTAAATATAGCCAATGAACTGGCCTCAACTACCCTCTGTGGCAGAGAGTTCCAGAGACTCACCACTCTCTGTGTGAAAAAAGTCTTTCTCATCTCGGTCTTAAAGGATTTCCCCCTTATCCTTAAGCTGTGACCCCTTGTCTTGGACTTCCCCAACATCAGGAACAATCTTCCTGCATCTAGCCTGTCCAACCCCTTAAGTAAATCTACCTGCCAAGTGTATGTACAGAAACCCAGTAACATTTTTTTAGCAGGCATACATTCTTGAAAAACATCTACTATGTTGCATAAAATTAGACAATAGGCAAGTTATTTCAGATAAACAAAAGTCTGCAGAAAAATGGAATTGGGAGCAAAAATATACGGACTATTGCAGTAATGCCCGTCCCACTTAGGCGATTTTTGAGGCGACTACAGGCGACTAGGCTGTCGCCACATGGTCGCCGGGGTGTCGCCTGTATGGTCAGGCATAGTCTCCTCAGTCGCCGATGTTTCTGGTCCCCACTGGATTTTGGAATGTTCAAAACTTTTCAGCGACAGTCGGCACGACGCCAATGAGCATAGCTTGACTTCTCCTGGCGTAGGTGCTGTGGTAGGTTGTCGCCAGGATGACGTAGGTTGTTGCCGGTGCTGACCGATGAATTTCATTGGTGCCTCACCAGAAAACCGGCAACTGGACCCTCCCACGACAATGTCCACGACAATATCTGCAACAACTTACCACCTAGTCGACGTCACCCGGCGACAGGTACTGGCGACGGAATTGTCTCACCTTGTCGCGGGTGGACGTAGGTTGTCGTACGCGTGGTCATCCTAATGGGTCGCCGGTTGTCAGTAGCTTGCCGTAAACTTGGTGGTAGGTTGTTGTAGACATTGTCGTGGACATTGTTGCTGGGGGGGGGGGGGGGTCCAGTCGCTGTTTTTTCGGTGACCTACTACTATGACAGTCACCAAAAAAAGCCAAATTGGGACAGGCCCATAACTCAGCAGGTCAGACAGCATCTACACCTCCAGTGGGTCTTGACCTGAAACATTGTCTTTTTCCCTTCACAGACAAGATATTTCAGCAGCTTCAGGTCTTTTCCAAGTGGTCTTGTAAAATATAGTTGGGCAATCATTTCATTCAATGTAATGTCAATAATGTGCATTTACACAACCACTGATGCAATGAAACACATTGCAAATTTCGCAACAGGGCATTATCATGCTGAATTTAACACAAACAGCTACGACAAGTTACCAAAGAGTTATTAGAGGGAGCTCTTAACAGATATAGGTGGATGAGCTGTAACAGGGACAAATGTAGTAGTCTTGGAGGTTGGCAGGTCATCTCAGGTTAACAAGACACGAGGAATAAGTGCAAGTGAAGAAACAAAGAGCTGCAGATGGTGGTTTACAAATAAAGACAGCTGGAGTAACTCAGCAGGTCAACTCCCTGGAGAACATGGATAGGTGACAGTGTCCCTAGAGAACATGGATAGGTGACATTTTGGGTCAGGACCCTTCTTCAGACTGATTCCGGGTGAAGGATTGGACGCGACACGCCACCTATCCATGTTCTCCAGGGATGCTGCCTAGCCCGCTGAGTTACTCCAGCACCTTGTCTTTATAAATGCAAGTGAGATTTTGCCCGTGCGAGAGGTGGCATTGATTGGCAGGGATGTAGTTTGTGGCTCAAACCAAAAGCAGGTTGCAATCTACCTTTTGGAACAGTACAGCACAGGAATGTTTGGGCACGATGCCAAGGTAAAATAATTGCATCTGCCCAGGCATGGTCCAATCCACTCTACTACTTGCACTCCATGTGCCTATTGAAAAGCCTCTTAAATACCATTATCGTACCTGACTCCACCACTCGAGCAAAACTTGCCCCACACATCTCCATCAAACATTGGCCCCTTCACCTTTTATCTATGCCATCTAATGTTGGACATTTGCACTCAGAAAAAATGATTTGGACTGTCTTCCCTATGTAAGTCTCTCATCATTTTATATACTTCTATCAACCTCAAATGTTCCATAGAAACCAATCCTAGTTTATCCAACTCTCCTTGCAGCCAAAACCCTCTAATCCAAGCAGCATTCTGGTAAACCTTCTCTGCAAAGCTTCTACATTCTTCCTGTAATTGAGCAACCAAAACTGCATGCAAAACTCCAAAAGCAGCCTAACCAATGTCCTATAGAGCTGCTACATGACTCTGTCCCTTTATTCAATGTCCCTAGCAATGAACGCACACTTACCATACACATTCTCTACCACCCTGTTTACTTATGCTGCCTTCAATAAATTGCTAACTTAGATTGCAAGATCTCTCTGGTCATCAATGCTGTTAAGGGGTTTGCCATTAAAATTATACTCTTTGCTAAACATTTAATATCCCAAAGTGCAACACCTCACGCTTGCTTGGGTTAAACTTATTCTGCCATTTTTCTGCCCATTTCTGCAGCTGATCTATATCCCGATGTATTTTCTGACAGCATGCCTCACTGTCAGCAGCCCCACCAATGTTGGTGTCATCAGCAAACTTACTCACCGACCTATCTGCATGTACATGCAAGTTATTTGCATACATCACAAACAGCCGAGGTCCCAGCACAGATCCTTGCAAAACACCACTGGTTACAGAACTACAGCCAGACTTTCTACCTTCCACCTCAACCTTCTGCCTTGTAATAATACACCAGTTTTGAATCTTTACAACCAAGTCACTGTGAATGTAATATTTATTTTGGAGGAATTGTGTGCCAATACTGGATGTTGGAGAAAGTGATGGTGGAGCATTTCAGATAACTTGCAGTAAAGCAGTATTAAGCAGTTACATAGAAACATAGACACCATTGTGTAGGTTTCTTCTGGGTGTTCCAAATATCACTCACTCCCAAAGATGTGTAGGTCGGTAGGTAATTGATCACTGTAAATCACCCCTTAGCATGTAGATGAGTGTGGAACCCAAGGGAATTAGTGAAAATGTGGCGAAAATAAAATAGATAGGATTCATGTAGGATTAGCGTAAATAGGTGGTTGGTGGTCAGTACAGTTCCAGTGGGCTAAAGGGCCTGTTACCGTGCATTTTATTGAGGAAACTAGAACTAGCCAGCATAATTTCAGAATAGGTGGTCATCCAATCAAAATTGTCACAAGGAATTTATTTCTAATGGAATTTCAACTTCTTGATTATACAATCAAGACGGTCAGATTTTCAGTTTACAGAGTTATCAAGGGTTATGGAACACAAGCAGGAAAGTTCAGCAAAGCCAAAATCAGATTAGCCACAATCTTACAGAACCGCAGAGCCTCACGACCAACATCTGCCTCTGCTTCTCGTGTTGTTACATGTTGCATCCACACAATGCGACAACTGAGTGAGTCTGTCTGGAGTGAATCACACGTCAACATTAATGATCTGTAGCAAGATTACTTCATTTAAGTCATAGCTGCAGAATAGCAGCTCAGAGCAAATTCCCACCTCAGGCGTAGATTTATTTGTTATTGTAGATTTTGGACAGAAATTAGTCTTCGATACTGATGCCAACAGACACTATTCAACCACAATGCACTCCATTCACATGTTTTATTCTCATTAGAGCAATTCAAATGAATTCAGAACATTGAGAGGATGACTAAAACTACCACACATTTGGCACAAATGGTCAAAGCCTAACTATTAATCATCACTTGACAGCTACAGCGAGCGCAGTAAAATTGATTCATGAAAGTAGTAGCAAATTGAAGTGAACTGTCCAGTCATAAAGGGACTAAAATATTCAGTCCACAAGATTTAAGGCCCCAAAGATAAAGCCCTGACTTGCTCATGTCCACCATACCCCAGTTGTGTGAATGTTATTCCGTATTGGGATGAGAGATACTTCCAAGATGATTTAAGGTTGCCCATTTAAAAAAAATAATAATAAACAGCCAAATGACCTAAAATAAAACCCCTTGTCAAAGAGTCAGAGTGATACAACGTGGAACCAGGCTCTTCAGCTCAACTCGCCCACATCGACCAACACTAGTCCCACCTGCCTGCGCCTGGACCATGTACCTGTTTAACTGTTCCTTAAATGTTGGGATAGTGCCAGCCTTAACTACCTCCTCTGGCAGCTTGTTCCAAACACCCGCTACCCTTTGTGTGAAAAAGTTACCCCTCATATTCCTATCAAGTGTTTTCCCATTCACCTTAAACCCATGACCTCTGGTCCTTGATTCACCTACTCTGTGCAAGAGACTCAAGGGATAGAGTCCCAGCCAACTTAACTTCACCTTATAGCTCAGACCCTCCAGTCCTGGCAACATCCTTGTAAATCTTCTCTGTACCCTTTCCAGCTTGACAACATCTTTCCTATAACATGGTGTTCAGAACTGAACACAATACTCTAAATGAGGCCTCACCAACATCTTCTACAACTGCAACATGACCTCCCATACTCAATAATCGGAATGAGCCAAAAGCCCTTTTGATCACCTTATCTACCTACAACTCCACCTTCAAGGAACCATGCACCTGCACTCCTACCATTCACTGTGTCGGTCCTGCTCATGTTCGACGTTCCAAAATGCAACAACGCACATTTATCTGTCTTAAATTCCAACAACCACTCCTCAACCCAACTGGCCAAACAGATCAAGATCCTGCAGCAATTTTTCACAACCATCTTCACTATCTACAAAACCACCCACGTTTGTATAACCAGGAAACTTGCTAATCATGCCATGTATGTTCTCATCCAAATGATAGATGTGGATAACCACTAGTCACAGGCCTGCAGTCCGAGAAACAACCTTCCATCATCATCCTCTGCTTCCTTCCATGAAGCCAATTTTCTATCCATTCAGCTATCTCTCCTTGGATCCCATGCGATCTATCCTTCCAGAGAAGCTTACCATGCGGAACCTTGCCAAATGTTTTGCTGAAGTAAATCTCACTGATCATCTTATCTGCAAATACCAAGAGCTCAAATCTGTTTAGTTGAATCAAAAAATCAAATTACACGTCCCTCTTAACTGAAAGGTCTGGCTCAGGGGTGGGGAACCTGTGGCCTTAAGGCCGCATGCGGCCTTCTAGGCCATTAAGAGCGGCCTTTTGAATGAATCCAAATTTTGTAGAACGAATCCTTTTATTTTTATTAATATGTTTTTGTTCGTCTTTTATTATTTATATTTTAATCTTAAAATGAACGTATCTAAATTACCAAAGTGTAAAAGAAGATTCAACGAAATAATCCTCTCCGACTGACGGCCAAAATTAAAACACGAGTAAGTCGTGAGGGCTATTTTAACACCTGTTATGCTCATGATTTAGTTCTAATGCGACTCTAGAATGTACGTTAACCTCCCTGCCTGATTGGCGCCACCACCGCCTGAGGCCGGTTGATGAGAGGGAAAATGTCGGGGAGAGTCCGCTAGTCGTCAGGTCTTCAGTATTCTTCTTAAAAATGAAATTTCAGGTGAACATTTTCCACAGTTAGCGAAGGATGAGCAGGAGGATTCATGCGAATCATTTGAAGAATACGCAGCTGTTATAGACTTAATAATTAAAGAATGCAATGAAAGGTTCACTGACTTTGAGAATCATGACATCACACTCAAATTAGCATTTCAACCTCACATAGAAACATAGAAACATAGAAACATAGAAATTAGGTGCAGGAGTAGGCCATTCAGCCCTTCGAGCCTGCACCGCCATTCAATATGATCATGGCTGGTCATCCAACTCAGTATCCCGTACCTGCCTTCTCTCCATACCCTCTGATCCCCTTAGCCACAAGGGCCACATCCAACTCACTCTTAAATATAGCCAATGAACTGGCCTCAACTACCCTCTGTGGCAGAGAGTTCCAGAGACTCACCACTCTCTGTGTGAAAAAAGTCTTTCTCATCTCGGTCTTAAAGGATTTCCCCCTTATCCTTAAGCTGTGACCCCTTGTCCTGGACTTCCCAACATCGGGAACAATCTTCCTGCATCTAGCCTGTCCAACCCCTTAAGAATTTTGTAAGTTTCTATAAGATCCCCTCTCAATCTCCTAAATTCCAGAGAGTATAAACCGAGTCTATCCAGTCTTTCTTCATAAGACAGTCCTGACATCCCAGGAATCAGTCTGGTGAACCTTCTCTGCACTCCCTCTATGGCAATAATGTCCTTCCTCAGATTTGGAGACCAAAACTGTACGCAATACTCCAGGTGTGGTCTCACCAAGACCCTGTACAACTGAAGTAGAACCTCCCTGCTTCCTGCTCCTGACACCTAGTTGATGTCTCCAAGACTCCTAAAGAACTACAGATGGAGCTCTCAGAAGATGACATTTAAAGTCCTTATTTGGCGCTAAGAAAGATCCGATTGAAATATGGAAAAATGCAAGAGAATACCCACGTCTTCGGCAACATGCATGAAAAATGCTTTCTCGCTTTTCAACCACTTATTGCTGCGAATCTACATTCTCCTACCTAACCCAAATCACGACGGCCTTAAGGTCACAAATGACGGGTACCCATCCTGATGATCAGCTGAAACTGCGTACCTCCATGTGGCAACCAAATATTCAAATGCTTTCCCACAAAAAGCAGTCACAACAAAGTCATTAAAAGCTTAGTTAACTTTAGAATTAACAAAATGTTTCTTGAAGTTTTCTTGAAGTTAGTATATAGTATATAGTAGTTAGGTTTTTACAAATTAATGTACATTTTGAAGTATATCTAATTGAAGTTTATTGGATGCGACCTTATTAGATTCCAGCTAACTTAAGGCATTCCAACGTGAAAAGGTTCCCCACCCCTGGTCTGGCTCATTGATTCAGTCTGAGCACCACTGGCAGGCGGAAGCTACAATGAGATGCTGCTTCCACGTTTACTGGTGCAAGAAAGGGAGCAGATTCAAAGCCAATCCCACTGACTGCTGCCAGACATTTTATTCAATTATTATGACCTACCAGTATTAGTGGTGACTATTACCCAAGCCATTAGGTATCTTCACCATTTGGATGATAATTCTGAGGTGGGGGGGGGGGGGGGGGGGGGGGGGGAAGAGCGGCTTTGAACGGTGGTCAGTTGCTTTCCTGGATTCACCCCAATCTTCTAACGGTTTTAGTTTGGGTTTCTTGGGTCTTAGCATAGTCTGGCCAAACATCACTGAAGGCACGTCACAGATTTGACTTCAGCCAATGAAACAGCCTGCAGGGGTGCCATCTTCTGGACAGTAATATCACTGCATTAACTAACTGGTTGAGACTCAGTGTGCTCATAAACAGAATCTGCAGCTTTGCAAATCAGTTACTATTTTATTCCAGATTTTAAATTAGTCGGCCCCGTCCATTGAAGGTGAGGTTTCTTCGTCGAGTGCATGGTTGGATGGGGACTTTCTTTTTGTGGTTAGCCAATGGTCTGCAACATCTAAAACTCATCTGGAACAAGAAGAGTTGGATCCAGAGGATTGAGTGATCACAGGGATGGCAATCTAGGAGAACAGCGACCACTGTTATTTTCATTGCAATTGTTTGGCTCCTCAGTGACAAATCCTTGAGACTCATGGCAACATTATTAGGTCTTGTCACGAGAAATCTTTGCTGTAGCCAAGCTTCAAAATGAGTGAAAAGAATACCAAATTCCATTGTTTTGCAGCGATTTCTATTTGTATAGAGTGACAAGACTCCAGCTGAAGTAGGTAGATGCCCGAAATGCCAAATGGAAGGTTTCAGACTAGACGCCAGCCAATCTAATAATGCATTAATAATGATTATAACTGCTAACACAACCAGCTCCATCAAATTCAAGCACCATCCTCACAAGCAGGAGCCTCAATAAGTATTTATTGTATATCTGGGGAGAAAGGGCATCAATAATACCAGTGACCAAGTGCAGCAAGGTGACATGCCTCAATGACTACATGAAGTGCCTTGAGAGGTTGGTTATGATGCATGTCAACTTCCGCTTTTGTGAGCACCTGAATCCACTAACATTTCCCAAATGTCACAATAGATGAGCTGGGGGGGGGGGGGGGGGGGTAGGTTGCGATCTTGCTGGCTGCACGGAACCACTTGGATAATAAGACAACATGTCAGGCTGTTTATTAACTGAAGTTCGGATGCAATCAGTCAAATATGCTCTCTACTGTACCTTGCAGATGTTAGACAAGAGTATTCGTTGACATATCAAATCTCCTCAATCTTTTATGGAAGTAGAGAAGTTGATGAGCTTTCTGTGTGACTGAATCAATGTGCTGGGCCCAGGACAGATCAAAGATCTGCACACAAATGTTTTTGAACATGTCTGCCAATTTTAATTGAATTTGAAGGATATGATTACTTGGCTGGAAAAACGTAATCAAAAAGGATAATAAAAAAAAAATCTTGATTTTCTAATTGTTATGCCAATGCAAAATTGAGTGAAGTCAATTGTGTTTAATTGTCCTATGTACCAACAACATAACAATGGCATTCTCACTTCCACAATAACAGCCCACAGTACTCATGGATAACATAGTAAACAAAAATCACTAAATTAAGAACCCCAATACTAGTGCAAAAAAGCCCAAAGTCCTTTGTGTAACCAAAGGCAGTCCATAGTTTAGTGTGGTGTAGTCTTCTAGAGTGTGATGGTTGCTGGGAAGAAGCTATTCTTGAACCTGGCAGCCATGGTTTCCAGACTCCATTACCTTATTCCCAATGGTAGGAGTGAAATGAGAGTGTGGCAAGGCTGCTGTGGGACCTTGATTGTTGATGCTGGCTGCCTTTGAGGCAGCTGCTCCAACAGAGCACGTTGAAAGTGGGGAGGTCAGTACCAGTGATGGACTGGACAGTGTTCATCACTTTTTGTAATCTCCTTCATTCCTGGGTGCTGGAGTTGCCAAAGCAGGCTATGATACAACCAGTTAATTAACATATTAATATGCTCTCTATGTAGGCATTTGAGTATTAATTGACAAACCAAATCTCAATCTTCTAAGGAAGGAGAGGCATTGATGAACTTTCTTTATCATTGCATCAATGTTCATTGTTAATGTAGATTTGTTTTTTAAACTGCAAACCCAGCTCCAATCCTTGTGGCACACCACTGGTCACAGGCTTCCAATTAGGAAAAACAATCCTTCACAAATACTCTTTGACTTGTTCCTCCAAGCCAATTGGCTAACTTACCTTGGATTCCAAGCACTCTAATTTTACAGACTAACCTTTGTCAAAGGCCTGGCTAAAGTCTTTCATGACAATGTTCACTGCCTTGCTCTCTCCTCAGTCTTCTTAATGACCTATTCAAAAAAATCTGTTTGTGTGGGAAAAGTTCCCACACACAAATGAATGCTGACTATCCCCAACTAGTCAGTGCCTATCCAAATCCTGACAGAACCTGTCTAGGACGCTCAAGATGAGCATGGCCATCTTTGTGTGGAACCACAAGAGATGGGGGAGATATCAACTGAAAACGTAATCAAGAAATCCCCAATAACAATTTGAGCCACTGAAGGTCGGACCCACTGGCTGAAAATTAATTGACTTGTCCTTGCTGCTGTTTTTAAATAATGGTACAACATCAGCTACACTCCAGTCTTCCGGAACCTGACCTGTGGCTAATGATGAGAATCTCAGCAAGGGGACTTCACAATTACCTCCCTAGTTTCTGACATTGTCCAATGATGCACTTGGTCATGTCCTAGGCATTTAACCAACTTAATGCTCTTAAAACTGCTAATATCTTCTCCTTGGTAATTCATATCTGATCTAAGAAATCACAACTCTTATGTATCATTTAATTTCCATGATCTTCTCAGTAAAAACAGATGAGAAGTGTTCACTTAATATTTATCCAATCTCATTGTTCCACACAGATATCCATGCACATCTTTACGGGGACCTATTCTTTCCCTGGACACCCTTTTACTCTTAATACACCTGTAGAATCTCTTCGGATTTTAAGAATTAAAGGTTTGCACACATGTAAGATTTCAACCTTGCCTATTACAACAAACCTTATATTGTTTTAAAAATCCTGCCCCATTAGATGCATCGAGAAACAATAAATAGTGGATGCTGATTTGCAAAAACACACACCAAGAGTTTGAGTAACTCAGCTAGCTGCCTGACCCATTGAGTTTCTCTAGCACTTTGTGTCTTTTTCCATTAGATCAATCCTTCATTGTTTCTTCTGGCAAAAGCCCCCATCAGGTATATTCTTTCCCAATGTTTGCATTTCCATTTCTACTGTCACCTTTGTAAATTTTATGAATTTCTCCATTATTTTTTAAATAACACGATCAGAACTCAGAACTGGGTGCGACAATAGTACAATGTAATGCAGGAGCAATTGCCTAGGCCAAACCATCTTCTCATACTTCACCCACATACTTCCCTCCACTAGAAGTTGGAAGTTCACTGATGATTATATGCCTCAACTCATAATTCCCCTGGTAATGAAACCATTCATGTCAAAATGCAGCAAAATGAGCTGGAAATGACAAGTATGCCTGGCACTGATGATCTAACACAAATCATAATCCAGCCATCTCGCACATTGACATTACGAACATCAAATTCCTATTAATGTCGAGGTGGACATAATTGGCCAGAGATTTAACTCGGACCAGCAGCAACAGCAGTTTGGGTAACTTTGTTCTTCCACAGGGTACAAAGACCAAATCATGGTTTTGATGGTACATTTGCCATGTGATTAGATAAGCGCAACTCCTACAACACTCCAGAGTTATATGGTTATATGGTTATATGGTTATATACAACACTATCCAGGGCAAGGCAGCCAGCAGACTGACAATCCACCAGTGACCCTCCACTTCCAGCAAAACATGGCTGTATGTACACATGTGCATTGTAACAACTTGCACTGTCCCCAAACAAATGTCCTCTCCAAGTGAGGAAAGTTCCCCTTGTAACTTTAACTTTCAAGTACCATCACCCTGACTTGTAAAGGCAAAGTTAATCCTTCATCCTCACTGAAGCTAAACATACCAACCTCGGATGGTTCATGGCCCCAAATGTCATATTTTATCTGATTTTCTCTCTTTCCCCCCCCCCCCAAAAAAAACCCTTGATATCTTCGAAATAAATATAGATTACATTTTATGATTGGCGATGGTCAGCAATCTAATTATTTCTTTCAACAATGGCATCTTAAAATTGATATATATTAAGTTCCATTTGGAAATTAATTTGCTCCCTCCTTTCGTTGGTCTTCTGGGAGTATCATAGGAATCCATCAGGATGATTGAAGAATTTGGGCAGGGGAAGATAGATTTGACCATTACCACAACAGTGTATCAACACATATTACACAGCAGACTCACCAGACTGCAGATGTTGGAATCAAAAGCAACAAATAAACTGCTGAACGAACTCAAGCAGCTTTGGTTGAGGAAAAGGGAGGGCAGATGAAAGTCCTGTTGCTGGGACTCAATCTGAAACACTAACCATCACTTGGTAGACACAAAATGCTGGAGTAACTCAGCGGGTGAGGCAGAATCTATGGAAAGAAGGAATGGGCAACATTTCGGATCGAGACCCTTCTTCAGACACGGTCGGCAGAAAGGGTCTTCCCCCCGAAACATCGCCCATTCCTTCTCTCCATAGATACTGCCTCACCCGCTGAGTTACTCCAGCATTTTGTGTCTACCTTTGATTTTATCCAGCATCTGCAGTTCTTTCTTACACACTAACCATCACTTTGTCATCACTGAACCGAGTAGTTTCATGAGTAGAGTTCCTCTATCAGTTAGTTTTTCGCTCTGTTATTGATATTCAGTTCACAGAAAACATTTATATACCCAAGTCAAGGAACAGAATTATAATTACGAGGACAGTGGTCCTGGTACATTGAACAGAACGTAGGAACATACATTTCAGCCGACAATGTCCATGCCGAACATGATGCCAAATTAAAATAATCTCCTCTGCCTGCATGTGACTTATATCTCTCCATTCCCTGCCGATCCATATGCTTAAAAAGTATTTTAAAAGTCTATTGTAACTGCCTTCAACACCACCACTGGCAGTTTAATCCAATACCCACCACTGTTTGAAAGAAACAAACTTGCCCCTCACATTCCCTTCAAAGTTTTCCTTTCTCACCTTGAAGCTATGCCTTCTCTTCTTTGGCATTTATGTTTGAACAGCCTTTATGGCCAACTTTTTTATGTTTATTAGTAATTGTCTAAGGTTCCCTCAGGTTCCTATGGCATTTCCATTCTTGGAAAAAGGGTCTGAATGGCTACCTTATCGCTCACCACTGTTGAAACGAAACAAACTTGCCCCTCACATTCCCTTCAAAGTTTTTCTTTCTCACCTTGAAGCTATGCCTTCTAGTCTTTGGCATTTCCATTCTTAGAAAAAGTGTCTGAATGGCTACCTTATCGCTGCCTCAGTTTTATAAACATCCATCAGGTGTCGTCCCCCTTTTTCCACAAGCAATTATACAAACTGAGTTTTTGTCTGATATGTCTGTTTCAATAGTTATAGAAATTGATGTTCTTACACTGTGCCCAACTTACACACACACACACACATTTACAGATAAATAGCTATCCACGCAGTTACGAGAAAGTTACGGTAGTCTAAATTTTAATTAAAAATATGACCAGTTTCAGTACAAATTGTTGAATCACACAGTGCTCACCATATTACATTGATAGGATCCATTAAAGCAAAAGTTCAGAACAGCACAAATCCTGCTCGAAATGTTGATTATGGGCTCTGACTAGGTAAAATCCACATGCCCTTTAAGTTTAATACTGTGAATACTGACAGTAATGACAGAACAACTGTGATTTTAAGCCTGTGATCATCATCACCTAGGAACCATACCAGCAGTCCCAACCACTGGCAAGAGATGAAAGCATGCTCCTTATTACATAAAGCAAAGTGGATTTTTTTTTGTACCATTATTCAAACTGATTAAATATTTGCTTTCATATTCCATCCAAGATGATAATTCTGTACAGAAATGGATGACTTTAAAAAATGTTCGGAGACAAAGAAAGTAAAGGCCGAGATTTTTAAAAAAAATGCTGAAACAAGGAACTGCAGATGCTCATTAATACACAAAAGTACACAGCGTGCTGGAATAACTGAGCTGGTCAGGCTCCCTCCAGAGATGCTGCCGACCTGCTGAGTTACTCCAGCATTTTGTGTCATTTAAAAAAATGCTGTTGAACATTCTTGCTTTGCATGGTCTCAACTGATACCTGCCAATATGCTGAGTTCTATAGACTCAGGATCAGTTCCTGTGGATTGGAGGGAAAGGCAGGAGAGAGAAAACAGGGAATTATAGTCCAGTTAGTCTGACATCAGTGGTGGGGAAGCTGCTGGAGACAATTATAAAAGATGAGATAGCCGCACATTTGGATAGCAGTAACAGGATTGGTCCGAGTCAGCATGGATCTACGAAGGGGAAATCATGCTTGACTAATCTTCTGGAATTTTTGGAAGATGTAACTGGGAAAATGGACAAGGGAGAGCCAGTGGATGTAGTGCACCTGGACTTTCAGAAAGCATTTGATAAGGTCCCACATAGGAGATTAGTGGGCAAAATTAGGGCACATGGTATTGGGGGTAGAGTGCTGACATGGATAGAGAAGTGGTTGGCAGACGGGAAACAGAAAGTAGGGATTAACGGGTCCCTTTCAGCGTGGCAGGCAGTGACTAGTGGGGTACCGCAAGGCTCGGTACTGGGAGCGCAGCTATTTACAGTATACATCAATGATTTGGATGAAGGGATTCAAAGTAACAGTAGCAAATTTGCAGATGACACAAAGCTAGGTGGCAGTGTGAACTGTGAGGAGGATGCTATGAGAATGCAGGGTGACTTGGACAAGTTGTGGAATCAAATCGAATATAAGAGCAAAGAGGTCCTTCTGCAATTGTACATAGCCCTAGTGAGACTACACCTGGAGTATTGTGTGCTGTTTTGTTCCCCTAATTTGAGGAAGGACATTCTTGCTGTTGAGGGAGTGCAGCATAGGTTTACAAGGTTAATTCCCGGGATGGTGGGACTGTCATATGCTGAGAGAATGGAGCAGCTGGGCTTGTACACTCTGGAGTTTACAAGGATGAGAGGATATCTCATTGAAACATATAAGATTGTTAAGGGCTTGGACACACTAGAGGCAGGAAACATGTTCCTGATGTTGGGGGAGTCCAGAACCAGGGGCCACATTTTAAGAACAAGGAGTAAGCCATTTAGAACGGAGACGAGAAAACACTTTTTCTCAAGAGAGTGGTGAGTCTGTGGAATTCTCTGCCTCAGAGGGCAGTGGAGGCAGGTTCTCTGGATGCTTTCAAGAGAGAGCTAGATAGGGCTCTTAAAAATAGCGGAGTCAGGGGATATGGGGAGAAGGCAGGAACGGGCTACTGATTGGGGATGATCAGCCATGATCACATTGAATGGAGGTGCTGGCTTGAAGGGCTGAATGGCCTGCTCCTGCACCTATTGTCTACCTTATCCAAAGCCTCCACATCCTTCCTCTATTGGGGCAACCAGAACTGAACGCAATACTCCAAATGAAGCTGAAGCAAAGTCCTATAAAGCTGCAACATGACTTCCTGGTTCATATACAATGCAGCAACTTATGGAAGCAAGCATACCATATGCCGCCTTTACCAATCTATCTACTCGGCAAGGTGGCATAGCGGTAGAGCTATTGCCTTAGAGCACCAGAGACCCAGGTTCGATCCTGACTATGGCTGTTGTATGTATGGAGTTGTTCGTTCTTGCCATAATCTGCGCGGGTTTTCTCTGAGATCTTCGGGTTCCTCCCACACTCCAAAGAGGGACAGGTATGTAGGTTAATTGGCGGTGTAAATGTTAAATTGCCCCTAGTGTGTGTAGGGTAGTGTTAATGTGTGAGGATCGTTGGTCGATATGGACTTGGTGGGCTGAAGGGCCTGTTTCCGTGCTGTATTTTTAAAACTAAAAACAAAAACTACTCATGTTGCCACTTTCAGAGAATAATGGACTTGGATCTCAAAATACCCTTGTACATGAATGATCCCTGTGGGTGTGGAACCAATCTACAGGGCTAACGGAAAACTACTCAAACTACCAGCCATCAGCAATTTGTTCACTTAAACTTAAGACCATGCAATGTACATCTGCAAACATCCGCTACCACCAACCTGCCGTGCAACACGGCTCCACGGCCAGCTCCTGGAATATGCTTCCCATATCTCAGGAACAAACTCTGCATTTTATTTGTGTCTTCCTTCACTCTCCGATGTACCAGCAGAACCTTTGTTCTATTCAGGAAAAGGATGTCTGATGCTCAAGATTTTAAATTTGACACTATCTTCATGATCTACTAAGCAGCAGTGATCCCTCACCTGGGTATGCTTCTAAGACCTGGACTCCCTGCAGTTGACACTTCATGGGATTATGGATCATAACACTCTTCAGAAACATCCATATTTGCTGGAAGGATAGGGGCCCAGAGTCAGTGTCCCCTCCCAGACCAACACACCTAGGAAGGCCCAAATGCTCAGTTGGAGCCATTTTCATGCCACGCTTGCCCCATGCCAGGCTCCTGAAGCTGGGAGAGATTATCAAGAGAGATAAAGCAAAACTTTCAGGGATGTACACACATCCTCCTTAAAAAAAAAAAAAAAAAGCAACATGCCGATTGATTTCTGGAAATCTTTGATGTGTAACTGCTCAAAGTAGAAAAGGAATATTTGGGATGGCATGAAGAACTTAGAAACATAGAAAACAGGTGCATGAGGAGGCCATTCGGCCCTTCGAGACAGCACCGCCATTCATTGTGATCATGGTTGATCGTCCGCTATCAATAACCCGTGCCTGCCTTCTCCCCATATCCCTTGATTCCACTAGCCCCTAGAGCTCTATTCAATTCTCTCTTAAATCCATCCAGTGATTTATGGAATTCCCTGTGGCAGGGAATTCCATAAATAAATTCCATAAACTTCTGGTTAATAGATCAGCAGCATAAATAACAAAAGCTGCCCACCATCTCTTAGACCACCCAACTGCCCCTCTCATCAGGCACCACCTGCCCCATTTGTAGTCAAGCCTTTGGATCCCATCTTGGTCTCATTAACTGCCTCAAAACTCAGAGTTGGAAGCAAGTCATTCTCAATCCCAAAGGATTACACAAGAAGAAAGAGCAAGAAATTATTAAAGTCCCAGAGCAAAAGGCAGTCATCAATGGTTTTAACCCGGAGGTATGCAGTATCCTGCAGGGATCGGAATTAGCCCAGTGTGTTTTAATTACCTTTCTTAATGAGCCAAAGCACGCATTTGGAGAAACATCCAAAAATTTGCACACAATACCATTCTCATGCTTATGCTGGCAAACATGAAGTTTATTAAGTGAAATATTCATTGTTTTTCTCACTCCACCAAAACTGTATGACCAAATGTTTCACATTACTGATCGCTTATCAGTTCCGAAACATTTACTGTTCTTAAAATGAAGGGGATGGTTTAACTGGTGTAGAGAAGGTATGCAGACATCTTAAAGTCTTCACTACTTTATTTAGCTTACATTATACATAGCCCTGGCAGTACGTGGTCTGTCACGATCACTAGAGAGCGAGCTAGGGGCGTGTGGGTTACAATTATACTAACTGGTGGGGGAGTGGTTAGCATGGACATCGTTACTATCAATTAAAGGTGTACACACATATCATCTACAACTGGTGATTATTTATAGCAATTGCAGTTACTTATTGCAGATTTCCAGAATATACACCATTTTGCTTTAGTGGTGATGCATATGGATTTTTGATTATCTGATTGAAAGCAAGCTCAAGATTGCACAATTAGATTGAGCTGGTTGACTAGACTATGGAACAGAGCAGTTCAGGAATGTGCTCTTTGGTACCAAATATCCATTTCAACCATGATGCCAATCTAAACTAATCCAAATCTGCCTGTATATGATCTGTATCTCACCATCCCCTGCCTTTCCGCGTGACTGTCTAAATGCCTCTTAAAAGGCAGCTCTTATGTTTGCTTCCAACACATCCCCTGGCAGCATGTTCCAATCATTGTGCATGTAAAAAGAAATATTGCCTGAAGCTTTGTTCAAATTTTGCCCACTCACAGCGATTTGATATTTTCACCCGAGGAAGACTATCTATCCTACCTCTTCCTCTCATTGTTGTTTGTTTCTAACACTTCATCCCTCAACCTCCAACGCTCCCGGGAAAACAGTCCGTTTATCCCGTCTCTCCCTGTAGTTAATTCTTTCATCAAGGCAATATTCACATGATCCTTCTGCACCTTTTGCAAAGCCTCCACATACTTTCTGTAATGCAGCAACCAGAACTGTACACAATACTCCAAATGTGACCTAACCAAGAAGATGTATATAGTTGCAAAATGTTGACATACTTAATGCCCTCATCACCAATAAAATTATGTTTGTTTACCTTCTTTATCACCATATGTACTTATGTTGCCTTTTTCAAGGAGCTTGCATGCAAGCACGCAAAAGATTCTACTGCACCTCAACCATTTCATAGATCCTGTAATTTACAGTATACTTTCCTCTTCAATTTGACCTGACATAGCGCAACACCACATTTGATCAGATATAACTCCATCTGTCAATTCTCTGCCAATATTTTAAAATGTCCTTTGACATCTTTCTTCTATGTCTTCAACTCCATCAATTTTCATGTTGCCTGCCAATTTACTGATCAGCTCACCCACATGTCATTTATTATATAGGTATCTGCACTGATCCCTGCAGAACACCATTGGTCTCAGCCGTCTCATCAATTACACCTACCCACCACAATCCTGTATTGTTTAAAAAAGAACTGCAGATGCTGGAAAATCTAAGGTAGACAAAAGTGCTGGAGAAACTCAGCGGGTGCAGCAGCATCTATGGAGCGAAGGAGATAGGCAACGTTTCGGGCCAAAACACTTCTTCAGACCCTCAGTCTGAAGAAGGGTTTAGGCCCAAAACGTTGCCTATTTCCTTTGCTCCATAGATGCTGCTGCACCCGCTGAGTTTCTCCAGCACTTTTGTCTACCTACAATCCTGTATTGTATGGCCAAGCCAATTTTGAATCTAATCTACTGTGTGTCCCCATGAAACCCATGTATCTTAATCTTGTGTGTCAGCCTACAATATAGGATCTTGTAGAATCCATTAGTGAACTTTTTGTGGATAACACCACTTGCCATATCCTTCATCACCTCTTCAAAAAGTCTGTAAGATAAAGCCATGCTGACGGTGAAAGCCTATCCCCAAGAAACTTCTCCAATAATTTCCCTGTTACTGATCGAAGGCTCATGGATGTATAAATGTCCTGGTTGGTCCCATGCCCTTTTTAAACAAAGAAAAAATGTTGAGTATTCTCCAGTCCTCTGGAGCAATTCCTGTGGGTAGGATACAAAGATCCATATCAAGTGCCAGCAATCTTCTCTCTTGCCTCTCTCAATAACTGGGATCGATCCCTTCAGGCCCCTGGGACTTCTTCAAAGACACAACACCTTCTTGATATCAACATGCAATAGCTCAAATTATTTACACCATGTAAAATCCAAGGTTTTGCTGTATATCAAGGTCTGCCATGTAAGAAAGAGACAGATGAAATAGTACAGGATTCCATCAGTGTCATAGAGTGAAAAATAAAAAATAAAATATTAAAGTGACTGATCAAGGTACTGATATTTGGCACTGCATCCTCTCAGAAGTGAATTGAAAATAACGGATTTGGTCATATTTTGCTGGTGCCACTGTCTCTTGTATATATTTTAACTTAATTTTATTTAGGCAATGTAACTAACATAAGGTGATAAATTTGAATAGGATGAAATAATAAGCTCAGACACTATTAGCACAATACCATTGTCACTCCAAACCTCATTGACCAAAGTGGAATAAATCAACAGATTAAAAATCCCTTATTGGGTGCTAATAACACTCCGAGTCACTAGAGCAATGCATGGCCAAGCAGTTATATTGATATTAAAGAACATTTCTGAGATTCCGATTAACTCTGTGGAACTGGAATTGACTGCTTATAACTGAAAATAGAACGCTGAAAAAAGCCGTTTCATTCTATTGTTCTTCCTACTAGCACATCCACAACACAAATTTCAATCCAATTTTAAATTAGAATCAAAGATCTTGGTGACATTCAAAATATTCACATGACAATAGTTCTATTGTATTTAGAATGTAATGCTGGTATAACTGCAAGGGGACACCATTTCACAACCAACCTAGTTAGCTGCTCGTTTCCATTTCAGAATTGCGGCTGCCCGTTCTGTCCGCTGCAACATGAGAAAGATTGTAAATTATTAACAGGAAAACTGCAGTCTGCGCTTCTCTGCCACATCCCAAAATTAAAGTCCTGTCCTGCACGTGATGATGCTGTTGTACAGCTTGACTGGCGACAGGAAATTGTACACCCTTATCAGAAAGTTTAGATCTGCCACCAGGCATAACTTTGGGGCTAAAAAATGCACACTGACCTTCAAACGGTCCCAAACCAGACTGATAATGATCATGAAGCCACATGTGTGATTGCTCCAGTCGTCATGTGTTTATTGTAAGCAGCCAAATCCAAGGTCTTTTTTTTTTTAACCACTGGAAAAAACATTTGGCATCACAATAAGTAAAATTAAAGTGAAACCTTTGAATATATTATCTTCAAAATCATAGCAATTGACAACAGGCAACCATTTAATGATCAGGAGCTTGTGCAGAAACCAGCCACCAAATTATTCTGTCAACGTCCCACTGTCAATTTTGCAGTTGCAATGGTAGCAACATCAGCTAACAGCAACTCTGAAGTTAGTTTGGTAAGGTGAGCAATTTTTTAAATGGAATACAAAGTCATATCAATGACTGGCAAGCTCCACCTTTACAAAAACAAAGTATCTGGATTGCAATTGACCCATTACTGTTTCTACATTAACTGAGTTTTTAAAATAATGTGATATTTATTGTTTTAGCTCATTTGCATTATCTACTTTGTACTCTGCAAAGGTTTTTAAAAACGAAGAAGTTTTTTCTTCCCTTCTCTGCAGTTACAATTCGTTGATGTGACTGATTCCTCAAGACACTAAAGTTGCTGAATGTCAGGGTTCCCTTTTGAACAGCCACTAGCTATTGACAATCAGTAAAGGTTTATTCCTGGCTGATGATCTGAAAAGGGGAGCTGCAAACTTTAAACAATTGCCATTAATTGCATAATCCACCATTCCATTAAAAATAAAAGATTTACAACTGAGATCTCAGAATAGCGATGCATTTAACTTTGTAATTTTACTTAATTCGCTTTTCAACTGCAACTTTATATTTAACATCAAAGCAACACAATCTTCATCAAGAGCAATTTCTGTTCAAGTTCCAAAAGCGTACTTTGTAACAAAAATAAGACTTTGAAAATCTACCCGCATGAAAATCTACTCGCATTTGAAAGTTAATGGAAAAACTAGCAAGCGTTTAAATACGTGCTACTAAAGGTATTTTCCAGGGAACCAGAGACAAGGAAACAAAATTGCCTAATTATTAGTCTGTTGAACATCAGCCTCACACCATCTCATTTGATAATGGCCATGTAGTTTTAACAAGACAACAGTGGCATCCCCAAAAGATGGGTTCTTCGTTCCATCACAGCAATTACCAGGTGAACAGAAGAAGTGATTCAAACACATTTTTGGGAAAAGTTCAACATCATCATCAACTTAAAATCCTTAGTGCACAACCATTGAAAATGGAAAAGCACTCATTCAGACCTCAAGTCCATTTTTGTGGGGAGTGCACAGAAGACTTATGTAAACAGGAGTGCACCACTGGCCAACAGCTGCCTGCTGCTACTTCACACACCTGCCACACCAGTACAACAGCCACCACAGAACAAGAATGGAAGCAAAGCCCCCTCAATACTGAGACATCACCTGATGCAGCAATGACGTAAAGTATTCACCAGCCATTTGTTATAGTTCTCCAAGTCATCAACAGTCACAACACAGATTGGCTTAATTAAATAATCTATAATCACATTGTCTAAGCAAATGTGAGGTATTGCATCTTGGGAGCTTGATTGCAAGGGAAATAGCAAGACCATGAACAGCATTAATGTACAGAGGGATCTTGGTGTTTAAGTTCTCTCTAAGTTGATAGCTTCCTGAATGTGGCAACACAAGTAGAGAGAGCGGTAAAACAGGGATTTGGTATGCTCGCTTTCAAAGGTCAGAGCATTGATAACAAGAGTAAGAAAATCATGATGCAGCTTTATCGGACTTTGGTTAGACTACATTTGGAGTATCGCGTGCAGTTCTGGTCACCCCATTACAGGAAGCTGTGGAGACTTTGGAAAGGTTGCAGACGTGGTTTAATAGAATGAAGACTGCATCAGGGGACTGGTTGAACAAACATAGGACTGGTTGAACAAACATGGACTGTTTTCTCCGGAATGCCAGGGGCTGAGGGAGAATCTGATGGAAGTAAATAAAACTATGAGAGGCATAGATAGGGTAGACAGTCAGAACATTTTTCCCAGGATGAAAATTTCAAACACTAGAGGATATAGCTTTGTGAAAGGGCAGAATTTAAAAGAAACATGCAACATACGGAGCGTATTAGGTGCCTGGATCGTAGTGGTGGAGGCAGATATGTGGCATTTAAGGCCATGGAAGAGAATGGATCAGGTGCAGGCAGATGAGATTAGTTTAGCTTGGCATCATGTCCAGCACAGCCATTTTAGGTAGTGTACCTTTCTATGGAGTCATAGTCATAGAGTGATAGAGCGTGGAAAGAGGCCCTTTGGCCCAACTTGCCCACACCAGCCAACATGTCCCAACACTTGTCCCACCTGCCTGCATTTGGTCTATGTCCCTCCAAACTTGTCCTATCCATGTACCTGTCTAACTGTTTCTTAAACGTTGGGTTAGTCCCAGCCTCAACTACCTCTTCTGGCAGCTTGTCCCATACACCCACCACCCTTTGTGTGAAAATGTTATCCCTCAGATTCTTATTAAATCTTTTCCCCTTCACCTTGAACCTATGTCCTCGATCCCCTCCTCTGGGCAAGAGATGTTACATGTTCTATTAAAAAACACAAATGTCTCACCATTTATTTTCAGATGCTGCCAGTCTTACAAGAGTAGCACTTCTCTACCAGTGTAACAGCAACAACCCTTTCATTAGTGTTGTCGTGACTATGGGTCACAACACCATCATGCACAAATGGCTCCATTATCTCTGTAGTGACATCAAACACAATGACATCACAAATCCTTGTTGGTCAAAATATTTGGTCATGTTGTATTCCAAGGTGCAGCATGTTCCCACTGCTGAATTCACATCCTGAATTTATTTCCCTGCTGGTTTAAAAAAAAGTCACTATTTTGCCTTCAGCATTGCCTCAATTGATGATATTCAACAAAGTAGCTCTGGTTTGAAACAAAATTCAATGGCAGTTAGTATTTACTTCAGTAGCAACCTTTAGCCATGAATTACTTTTATTCCAGTATCTTTGATCCAAAAGCACGTGAATTTAATGCTCAGCCTGTACATACATGTCAGGGCTCGAAATTAGCGTTTGCCAGGGTGCCAATGACCACTCAAAGCACTGCCGGGCAACCTAAAACCATATAACCATATAACAATTACAGCACGGAAACAGGCCCTCTCGGCCCTTCCAGCCATGGACCATTTGTTTTCCCCTAGGCACTCAGATCATACCCCTCCATTCCCTTCACTCATTACCTATCCACTTTTCTTTTAAATGTTAAAATCGTCCTGCCCTCCACCACTTCTGCTGGAACTCATTCCACACAGCCACCACCCTCTGAGTAAAGAAGTTCCCCCTCACGTTACCCCTAAACTTCTGTCCCTTAATTCTCATGATGCCCCCTTGTTTGAATCTTCCCTACCCTCAATGGGAAAAACTTATCCACGTCAACTCTGTCTATCCCTTTCATCATTTTAAAGACCTCAATCAAGTCCCCCCTAACCTTCTGTGCTCAAAAGAATAAAGACCTAACTTGTTCAACCTTTCTCTGTAACATAGTTGCTGGAACCCTGGCAACATCTAGTAAATCTCCTCTGTACTCTCTCTATTTTGTTGACATCCTTCCTATAACTAGGCACCAAATTGTACGCTTACCAATGCCTTGTACAATTTTAACATTACTTCCCTACTCCTATATTCAATGCTCTGATTTATAAAGGCCACACCAAAGGCTTTCTTTACCACCCTATCTACATGCGAATCCACCTTCAGGGAACTATGCATAGTTATTTCCTAGATCCCTCTGTTCCACAGCCATTCCTTAATTCCCTACCATTTACCATGTACGTCCTATTTTGATTTGTCCTGCCAAGATGTAGCACTTCACACTTAACAGCATTAAAACTCCATCTGCCATCTTTCAGCCCACTTTTCCAAATGGCCCAAATCTCTCTGTAGACTTTGAAAATCTACTTCATTATCCACAACACCACCTATCTTAGTATCATCTGCATATTTACTTATCCAATTTTCACCCCATCATCCAGATCATTGATGTACATGACAAACAACAGTGGACCCAACACAGATCCCTGAGGCACCCCACTGGTCACCGGCTTCCAACCTGTCCACCATTACTCTCTGACATCTCCGATTCAGCCACTGTTGAATCCATCTTGCTAAAATCCAAGTCATTTTGTTGGCAACCAGATACTGGTTTGTAACCGAAGATAGACCCAAAAACTGGTGTAACTGCGCGGCTCAGGCTCTCTGGAGAAAAGGAACGCGATGTTTTTGTCGGCGACGGTTTATGCGGGGCAAAGATCTAGATGTGGGGTGAGGAAGGGTCGGAGGCGAATGATGGGCCCCGAACAGCGGCAGCAGCCCTGCTCCCGCCCGATAACTAACCCGGCGCTAACGCCTCTTTAAAAACAAACCTGCTCTGCTCGTCTGAAGCAGCTGCACCAAAGATCTTAAAGCTATAGGATCTCTGAGCTGCACCGCTCGGCCCCGCACCTTGCTGTTGGCTGGCGGAGGAGGGAGGCGGTGGCGAGGAGTTCCCAACAGCCAAGGCAGTGGGGCGATGTTGTCCAGGGAGCACTGATCTTCCTTCCTCCCCACCTCGCCCCTCCTCTCACTCTCTCTTTTACGCCCCCTCCACCCCCTTACCCTGGGACCCCTCCTCTCCATCCCACACTGACCCCCATTCCCGCCTCTATTCAGTCCTCACTGACATCCCCTGTGCTACCCTCTCCCCATCTACCCCCCCCCCCCCCATCTATTCATGGGAAGTGGAAAGAACTAATAGAAATTGCATTAATTGCAATGTGTAAAAAGAGTTGAGATACTCTTATAATTTTGCTGCATGTCATTGTGGTATATTTCATGTCTTGATTGGTGAATATGTTTAGTTTGTGACTTTATTTGAAGCAGAAATAATATGTGAATGCATCATTGAGTATAATTCCGACTGGTAACTACACACTCCGTCTGAGCACATTATCGCACGAGTCATGCAAGCCGTCTTAAATGACCACCTAAAAATCTGATTTGGCAACCTAAAAAGCTGCCAAGATTGCCCGGCTGGCAACAGGGAAAAAAAGTTAAGCGAGAGCCCTGCATGTATCCCTCCCTTGATTGCTCAAGTCGCATGTTGCTATTCTTTTCAGACGTAGGTCAAGAAATCTATCTTATTTTCAAATGTACTCTCGTAACAGAGGCTAGCATAATAGTTAGCAGAAAAAAGTTTGAACAAAATTCTCATTGTACCTGTACTCACTTTATTTATGCATCACAAACATAATTTGACTCAAGACCGTATAAGGAGTCACTGCTTTGAATAGTGGTGGTTGTGGTGGTGGACAAGAACTGTTGAGTGGTTTTTCTTTACGATCTAGGGAATTTTACATTATAGAATCTGGGTCTAGCAGTTTGCTGCTGGAAGGAATAAGCAGAAGATGGCAATGCAAGCAGCAGAAAGATGACAACGGGAGACCGTTCACCCAGAACCTGAGGAAGGAAATTCAGAAAGCACTCAAGCTCCAAGATCACTTGTCAGTTAGTCAAATACAAAATCTCCCAGGAAATTCTCAGACCGTCCAGATATGGGAAACTGCGTTGTCTGTATCTATGCCCGCAGAGTTCTAGATATCCACACAAGGCAAAACATTATTTCAGAACCGTCACTTTTTTTCATATGTCAACCCCTCATCCCAGCAACAAAGCTGCAGAACCCTTTCCACATTGGTTCAATAGCAAGCTCATCCTTCTAAATAAGTGGTGACCATGCTACAAACAAGTGTGCTCTTTAATGCATTTTAAGGTTCCATAAAAACAACCTTAATTTTATATTCCATATCACTTGCATTAAAGTGTAACATCACATGACCTTCAAATTATTTTGTTCATCTACATGCCAATATCTGAGATTCCCAGATTATTTTTACCGCAACATTTTGCTGTCTTGCTGCATTTAAAACTAATCTGCTCTATCAATCTCACTTCTAACGAGAATAAGCTAACATTTTCCCACATTATATTATATTTGCCAATTTCTTGTACACTCACCCTTCCCATTAATGTCTCTTTGCAGGTGGCGCAGCGGGAGAGTTGCTACCTTAGAGCTTGCCGCTCCAGTGACCCAGGTTCGATCCCGACCATGGGTATTGTCTGTACGGAGTTTGTGCATTCTCCCGTGACCGCATGGGTTTTCTCCGAGATCTTCGGTTTCCTCCCACTTTGCCGCGTACAGGTTTGTAGGTTAATTGGCTTGGTATAAGTGTAAATTGTCCCAAGTGTGTGAAGGATAGTGTTAATGTGCAGGGATTGCTGGTCGGTGCGTACTCAGTGGGCCGAAGGGCCTGTTTCTGCATTGTATCTCTAAAACTAAAACAAAAAAAACATGCTCCCCTCATATCTTGGTAACATCACACGTGTTAAAGTGCACATTGTTTATACATTTTGGTTTCACCTTGTAGAAATTACTGCAGTGTTTACACAATCCCATTTCAGGGCATCATAATGTTTGGGAAAACATCATGTAAATGAAAGTAGTCATGTTTAGTATTTTGTTGCAAATCCTTTGCATGCAATGACTGCTTGAAGTCTGCGATTCATGGACATCACCAATTGCTGGGTGCCTTCTCTGGTAATGCTCTGCCAGGCCTGTATTACAACCATCTTTAGCTTACGCTTGTTTTTGGGGGCTAGTCCCCCTCAGTTTTCTCTTCAGCATTTAAAAGGCATGCTCAATTGGGTTCAGATCGGGTGATTGACTTGGCCACTCACGAATTGACAATTTTTTAGCTTTGAAAAACTCCTTTATTGCTTTAGCAGTATGTTTGGGATCATTGTCTTGCTGTAGAATGAACCATCATCCAATGAGTTTTGAGGCATTTGTTTGAACTTGAGCAGATAGGATGTGTCTATACACTTCAGAATTCATTATGCTACTACCATCAGCAGTTGTATCATCAATGAAGATAAGTGAGCCAGTACCTCCAGCAGCCATACATGCCCAGGCCATAACACCCCCACCACCGTGTTTCACAGATGAGGTGGTATGCTTTGGATCATGGGCAGTTCCTTCTCTCCTCCATACTTTGCTCTTGCCATCACTCTGATATAAATCAATCTTCATCTCATCTGTCTACAAGACTTTTTCCCAGAACTGTGGTTGCTTTTTTAAGTACTTCTTGGCAAACTGTAACCCGGCCATCCTATCTTTGCGGCTAACCAGTGGTTTGCATCTTGCAGTGTAGCCTCTGTATTTCTGTTCATGAAGTCTTCAGCGGACAGTGGCCATTGACAAATCCGCACCTGAAGAATGTTTCTGATCTGTCGGACAGGTGTTTGGGGATTTTTCTTTATTATAGAGAGAATCATTCTGCCATCAGCTGTGGAGATCTTCCTTTGGCCTGCCAGTCCCTTTGCGATTAGTAAGCTCACTGGTGGCTCTCTTTCTTCTTGATGATGTTCCAGTTGATTTTGGTAAGCCTAAGGTTTGGCTGATGTATCCAACCGTTTTATTCTTGTTTCTCAGTCTCATAATGGTTTATTTGACTTTCATTGACACAACTTTGGTCCTCATGTTGATAAACAGCTATAAAAGTTTCCAAAGGTGATGGAAAGACTGGAGGAAAGACTAGATGATGAGAGCTCTCTTATACCTGCATTAAGGAGGCAATTAAACACACCTGAGCAATTACAAACACCTGTGAATCCATGTGTCCCAAACATTATGGCGCCCTGAAATGGGGGACTATGTATAAACACAGCTGTAATTCCTACATGATGAAACCAAAATAGAAATAAAAATTGGCTGTATTAAAATCTGACAATGTGCACTTTAATCACTTGATTTTTTTCTGTGACAAATCTCAAATAGTGGAGTACAGAGGCAAATAAATAAATGATGGGTCTTTGTCCCAAACGTTATGGAGGGCACTATATTATCTTATGCAGGAACTGAATATGTTAATAAAATGTCATTCATAATATTGTTTTAAACCAAAAAAAAACACAAATCTGTTGCAACAAGAACATGACCAAGTCAACATTTTCCTTCTGTTTAATTTTTGTTCTGGAATAATGTTATCCTTATTTTGTGGAAGTAGAATCTTGCTGCCTTGATTATTATTGGTTTATTATTGTCACATGTATCGAGATAGTGAAAAAAAGTGCTATCCAGTCAAAGCATACCTTACATGAGTACAATCAAGTCATACACAAGGACACAAAAAGCTGGAGTAACTCAGTGGGACAGGCAGCATCTATGGAGAGAAGGAATGGGTGACGTTTCTGAAGAAGGGTCTCGACCCAAAACGTCACCCATTCCTTCTCTCCAGAGATACTGCCTGTCCCGCTGAGTTACTCTGGCTTTTTGTGTCTATCTTCAGTTTAAACCAGCATCTGCAGTTCCTTCCAACACATGGACAACAGGTTGTGCAAAAAGAAAAATACATTATAGAGTTATAGCTGCAGAGAACGTGCACTTTTTTTAAAAAAGTGCTAAGTCTACAAGGAGGGAGGTTGGGCACTGGTGTACTTCATCGGCCATAACATGGTTGGTCCAGACACGTTGTTGGTAATGTTTACGCTTAAGAACTTGAGCTCTCAACCATTTAATATTATTTTGGACCACTGCTTTTGGTGAAAATACTTAGCTTTTAGCAGCCTTTCTTTATGCTGGAGAACAAACCAGATGTTACACCATGAAACAAGATACTGCAGCTGCTGGAAACTGGAGCCAAAATCAAACTGCTGGAAGAACTCAGCAGATTAAGCAGCATATGTAGAGACAAATCACCGTCTTGATCTGAAGCATCAATTATTGCATTAGTTGACGTTAATTACTAGTGCTGTTGGCTAGTTCCTATATAATACCAGTACTGTGTAGTTGCCACTGTGATAATTGGTTAAAAATACATCAGCAACCAAATTTAAAAGAAACTTATAGACAACGAAGAGTAAAGTTTAAAGCAATTTATGAATCTAATAAGTTGCCAAACTCCCAGAGCAGAGCAAGCATCAGTGAACTCTCAGACAAATAACAAGCATGTGTGTCAGAGTTCACTTTTGCTCTGAAATTGTTTTATTTGCAGAATGGGTGAAACTACATCAGCCATTTAATTTTCAGCTGGTGCTCTGCAGGATGCTGTTAGCTACTGGAACTTGTTAATACAATTTCACCATTTCAAGCTACTCACTTCAAGTGTTGGGCCCATTTTAACACAATTACTTCTCAAGGGTATTTACATACTTGTTTTCTTTACATTATAACAGTAACCTAGCTTAGAAACAGATATCTTAGAAACAGATAAACATATTCCTCCGTTCTTTACTGCAGTGGGCATTCATGACAGATATCAAGTCATGCCTTAGTAAGGACCTGGAACCACTATAATTTACCTCCCACCACAGAAGATCAAACAGGGTTACGGTGGATCTCTACTACACCACTTCGACAATAAGAATATGTATGCCAGGTCGTTGTTCATCAACTACAGCCTGTCATTCAACAACATGATCCCTTCCAAACTCAGACTTGGGTCTCTCTCATCCATGTGATTGGATCCTTGACTTCCTAATTTTCAAACCACAATCAACACGAATTTCCACCTCGAGTTTCCTGCTCTACTCTCTCTTTTCACATGATTGCGTAGTCAGGCACAGATCCAATACCATCTTTAAATTCACAGACCACACCTCCATTGTTGAACGAATACTGGGTAATGATAAATCAGAGCAGAGGTGAGAGATTAAAAATATGATTGAATGAACCTCAGCAAGGCCAAGGAGAGAAATGCCGAGGGAAAAGTCAAGGATTCACGAACATGCTTTCATCAACACGGTGGCAATAGAGCAAGTCAATAGCTTCAGGTTCCGACGCATACATTTCTCTGAAGATCAGTCCTGGGCCCAGCACATTGATGCAATCACAAAGACAGAACCAATTTAATTATCCCATTCCTTCACCGACTAAAATTACAAAACAAAATGGACGGAATTAAGTCCATCTCCACATGTTTGCTTACCCAGTGTCATCACAAGATGTTTATCCTCCAAGTGAGTTTATTATGTTTGTAAATATTGCAATAAAATCACTCAAATTTCAATGCATTTTGCTTTTCTAGGCTATCTATCCTCCAGGAGTATTACACTAAACGTTGCACGTCAGTCCAGGCTATGTTATTTAACTGATATCAACTCCTGTGGTTACAATACTTCTCGGTGGATAAGTAGCTGGGACTCCTGTGCTTGAAGTCTGTTCAGTTCTTTTGACTGCAAAACACCTTCTTGTGGAACAGAGCACGAGTATGATTTTTGTTGACATACTGCGTCAAGCCAGGAGTGCAGTAAAAGTCGAAAGTACACATTTTGGGTTAATTATGCAATCAGTATATGCTGGCAAACTATTTGCAAATATAGGTACATGGAGGGAAAGGTCTTTTCAATGTCCTTATCCTAGATTCATTTGTACTTCCCCACACAAAAACTGGCGGGGTGGGGGTTAGGCAGGATTAAGCTGTGTTACATGCAGGACAGAACAGGCTTGGATAAACAATATGCTTTTTATCTTCCTGCCTATCAATGTATGCACCGCCTCAGTGCTTTTGGAGGTCAAACAAGTTCAAGTTTGCAACAAGAGAAATGCCAAAAAAAAGCCCTACTGTTAATAAGGAACAATATCAAAACAACTGCAAAAATATTTCCTTAAACCAAACATACACAGGCTCCATAAAGTCAAGAGGTCTTATCACCACCTTTTTTTATTTGCTCGGGTTCACATGACAATTGGGAGAAAATGCAAGTCCTTTCACTGAGAGCTGCATGTGACTCAACTTGCCAGTCATGTCTTTCTGCAGTTTTCATTTCAAAAAGATAAAAAGGAACAGCAGGCTTTTGGCGAATGAAAGCAGTTCAAACATGGTGCAAATCAAAGGTCATATTTCTCGTGTGTTTGCTATGTTACTCGTTAGCTGTTGAAATGCAGATACAACATTTATATAAAACTAACAGGACAGCAATTCTTGCACACAGGAGCTACACAATCTATTCCCACCACTACCAGAATTAATGGAATACTAGTCCCCACTTCAAACAAGACCATGCGACTGAGAACCACAAAAAATGAAGTATTTAATTTTGTAACTGCTCGATCAACTGTAATTATTAAGTTAAAGTAAAGACAACATTTAGAGAGCAAGAAAATGAAATAGATTTTATCATTCTAATTTCCCTTATGTTGAACTTTAAGTATATAAACTCCATGAAGAGCATTAACAGGAAGATGGAAAGTGAAGGAGTTAGAAAAAGACAGTCTGTGCATTTACCTAGTTCATCTGCTTTGTTTGATTCCACTGCCTTCAGTTGCCTGGATCCTGAAGGCCATCCCCTCACTCCTTTTTCTCATTTGAGATTTCCTTAAACTCATCACCATAGCAATAACTTGAAAGTTCCTTGAAAGGAGTGTCACAGGTGGTCAAGGCGGCTCTCAGCACACTAACCTTAAACAGTTAGGGTTTCAAGTATAGAAGTTCAGATGTTATGCTACAAGTGCACATATTGCTGGTGAATACCGTTGAAGGATTGTGTTAAGTTTGGGTCATCCAGCTATAGGAAAGACATTGTAAAACTGGACAGAGTGCAGAGAAGATTTACGAGGAGGTAGCCAGGACTTGAGGGCCTGAGCGAGAGGGAGAGGTTGGGTAGGCCAGGTGCGTTTTCCTTGGAGTGCAGGAGGCTGAGGTGCAATCTTATAGAGGTGGACAAGATCACAAGGGGAATAGATAGGGAGATGCTGAGAGTCTTTTACCCCGAGTAGAGGAATAGAGAACCAAAGGACAGATTCAGGATGAGGGGGGAAAGATTTAATAGGCATCAGAAGGTGAACATTTTTCACACAAAGATGTTGGGTGAGTGAAATGAGCTGACACAGGAGGGAGTTGAGGCAGAAACTATAACAACATTTAAAGGACATTTGGTCAGGTACCTGGATATGAAAGGTTTAGAGGGATATGGGACTTGTGTAGAAGGGGCACATTGGTTGGCATTGGCAAGCTGGGCTGAAGGGCCCGTTTCCGAGCTGTACGACTCTCTGACCTCGTGTGTTGCTCAAGGCACGTCTGCCAATAAGAATAAAAAGGTGAGGAAAGTCTGTTAGAAGAGTGGGACTCAAAACCATATCTGCCTGCAGCACACCCTCGCGTCTTGTCATTCCAGTTCTTGGGTCACTCAGATAGCTGAAGAATCTTTGAGGGATCTTCAGATTCTGCCAATATGGAGCATGTGCTGTTTGCAGGTTATTTGGGAGAATCTGCACTACTTTTGCCTGACCTCCATGCTTTTGAGGATTTGAGTTGCTCAGTATCTTACTAGAGCAGTCCGACATGGGATTTCCATGAGTTGATGGGTGGTTACAATTATCCAAGCAGGTCAAATAAGCTTTCTTTAAGTCATCGTTTCTCCTGTAAATTTCCTGGCATGAAGGAGCTCAGAGTAGAGTGTCCATTTCAGGAATCTAGTGTTGGGTACGTCGAAAAACATGGCCTACCATTGGAGACAGCCAAAATGCTGGAGCATCTCAGTGGTGCAGGCAGAAACTCTGGAGGGAAGGAATGAGTGACGTTTTGGGTCGAGATCTTTCTTCAGACAGAGACACAGGAGAGGGAGTCTAGAGATGGAGGGGCAAGGTGTGAAAATGACAGATCAAAGCAGACAATGTTAAAGGAAATGTAGAATTATTCATTGTTAGGCGAGGGAAGGTGACAATATTGTAGAGAGATATAGAACAAATTTGCATTTAGCATCGCTCTGACAATGAAGGAGACCTAGGACAGAAAGGTCAGTGTAGGAATGGGAAGGGGAATTAAAGAGTTTAGCAACTGGAAAATCAGGTAGGTCCAGGCGGACTGAGCGCAGGTGTTCAGTGAAATGAGCACCCAGTCCACATCTTAAACAACGGATGCCGTTAATTGAGGTTGGAGGAGGTGAAAAGTGAACCTCTGCCTAACCTGACAGGATTGTTGGGGTCCCTGGACAGGGTTGAGGGATGTGGTGAAGAGACAGGTGTTGCATCTCCTGCAATTGCTGGGGAGGGGTGGTTTGGGGATGGGAAGGGATGAGTTAACCAGGGAATTGCAGAGGTCTCTGCAGAAGGCGGAAAGGGTGGAGATGGGAAGATGTGACTAGTGGTGGGATCCCGTTGAAGGTGGCAAAAATGTCAGAGGATTGTGTTGTATGCGATGGCTGATGGGGTGAAAGGTAAGGATTAGGGGGACACTGTCACTGTTGCGACTAGGATTGGGGGGGGGGGGGCAAGGGCGGAGCTGTGGGTGACCAAGGAGACATGTCTGAGGAAATCTATGATGAAAGAGGGGAACCCCTGTTCCCTAAAGAATGAGGACAACTCGGCTGTCCTGGTATGGAACACCTCATCTTGGGCGCAGGTGTGGCATAGATGGAGGAATTGGGAGTAGGGGATAGAGTTTTTGTAGGTAACAGAGTGGGAAGAAATGTAAGTGAGATAATTGTGGGAGTCAATGGGTTTGTAATAAACGTCAGTCGATAGTCTATCTCCGGTGATGGATACGGAGATCAAGAAAGGGGAAGGAGGTGTCAGAAATGGTCCAAGTGAATTTCAATGGTTCAATGGTCCTTTATAGTCATGTGTACCATTTAAGGTACAGTGAAATTTGATTTACCATACAGTCATACCAGAAAAAAGCAACAAGACACACAAGTGCATAAAGGTCAACATAAACATCCACCACAGCAGCTCCCCCGCATTCCTCACTGAGATGGAATGCAATAAAGTCTTATCTTCTTTACTCCTTATTCTCCCGCAGACAGGGCAGTTGAACCATCCGCAGTAGGGGCGATCGAAGCTCCCGCAGCCGCCGGTCGAAGCTCTCACAGCAGGGTCATCGAAGCTCCCGCGATCAGGGCGATCGAAGCTCCTGCGGTTGGAGCTCCCAAAGTCAATCCCTAACCAAGGGAACACGAGTTCCACGATGTTATGTCCGCAGGCTCCCGTGGTTGGAGCTCCTGAAGTTGATCCCTGACAAAGAGATCGCAGGCTCCACGATGTTAAGTCGGCAGGTTCCCGCAATACGGAAAATAAATTTTATCTCCGTCGAGGAAAGAGATTAAATAGTTTCCCCCAGCCCCCCCCCCCCCCCCCCCACACATAGCTAAAGATACACTAAAACATACTTAACAACATATTAAAAACAACAAAGAAAGAAAACGACAAGACAGACTGTTGGCAAGGCTGCCATTGTACAGGATGGAAATTGGTGGTGAAGTTAATGAAGTCCATGAGTTCTGCATGGGTGTAGGTAGCACAGATACAGTCGTTGATGTAACAGTGATAGAGTCCGGGGATAGGTCCAGTGTCCGCCTGGAACAGAGATTGTTCAACGTACCCTACAAAGAGGAAGGCATAGCTGGGGCCCATGCGGGTGCCCATAGCTACGCCTTGGACGGAGGAAGTGGGAGGAGTCAGAAGTTGCTGAGTATAAAGACCAGGTGGAGTAGAATGTTAGTAGAGGGAAATTAGATGGTTCTGCAGTTGAGGAAGAAACGGAGGACTTTTAAGGCCTTCCTGATGGGGGAATGGAAGTGCAGGTCCATAGAAAAGATGAGAGAGTGGGGGCTTGGAAAGCGGAAGTCATTAAAGAGACAAAGGGCATGCGAGGTATCTTGAACATAGGTCGGAAGAGATTGGACCTGGAGGGATAGGATGGAGTCGAGGTACGTGGAAATCATTTCAGTGGGACAGGAGCAGGCAGAAACAATGGGTCTGCCAGGGCAGTTGTGTTTATGAATTTTGGGGAGAAGGTAAAACCGGACCGTGCGGGGCTCAGATACCCCTCCAGTGTTCATCAATCCAAACACGAACTTGGAAAAATCAGCAGAGTAAACTCTCGTCTGAACGGACCACTTTCCATTATAGCGGAAGGACCTCCACCCCTCGCCGCTTCCAAGCCACATCTATTGCCACCGCCACCCTCACCCTCACTCCGGTCACCCGCGACCATCGACTCCGCCAATCCTCATTTCTCCCGGCCACCAGCAGGCTGGAACCATCAACTCCCCTGGATTCCAGACCTAGAGGCTGAAGGGTCTCAACTCAAAACTTCACCTATCCATATTCCCCAGAGAAGCTGCTTGACCTGCTACCAACTCCAGCACTTTGTGACCTCTTGTGCATTAACCAGCAACTGCAGCTATTTGTTGCTACTACTTCCACAATGTTAATCCTTTACTCAGTTATAGCAGACAATTGGCAATAACGGACACCATCCCCCCCCCCCCCCCCCCCCCCCGGTAAATTATAATGAGGTTTTACTCCATGCCCAGTCGAGCAGGAGGTAATTTCTTCAGAAAGCCAAAGGATGATCTGATACATTAGAAAACATGGTGATTTTACCACTGATGCTCACCTAAAACGCAGCAGGAGGCCTGCACCTCTCCATGAATCTTTTGACAGGGGTCAGCTCAGCAGTGACACTGTGATAGAGGTTCTTTATCTTTAGGATATTTAGCTTAGTTTGGAGATACAGGGCCTTTGGCCCATCAATTCCACGCCGACCTTTGTTCACCCATACACTTGTTCTATATACTGCACACTAGGGGCAATTTACGGAAGCCATTTAACCTACAAACCTGTACATCTTTGGCACGTGGGAGGAAAGCGGAGCATCCTGAGAAAACCAACAGGGTCACATGGAGAAGGTACAAACTGCACCGACAGCACCTATAGTCAGGCTCAAACCCGGGTCACTGCCGCCGTGAGGCAGCGACTCTACCACTGCGCCTTGTCGTGGAGAGGCTTGGGAAAGTAGAGACCAACGTCAAAAAGATAATTCATTTCTGAAAGCGAAGCAATGTCCCTTTGCAGTCAACCACAGGGTTGGTTGCTGTAAAGATGTTCAGCTGCCTCCCCTCATGAGCCACAGAGCTGTTCCAAGACACAGAGCACATTCAGCCTATTGAGAAACAGCAGACATGATTTTCACCTCACAGCAACTCAAAGGATAACGCAGGGAGGTGCACCAACCGCTACACATCCTTTGTCCCCCAACTCTCTCAAACAGGGGATTTTGTAGTGTGCTACCAGACTGAAAGCAGCAGAAACATTTACTATTTTACATAGTTTTACCAAATCATACCCAAGTCCACAAAACGCCAGTGAAGAGATCTTTTTTTAAACTCAGTAACCTGCCTTTTGGGATATTCATTGTTGTAATCTTTTGCCCTTTCATGTCCTCGGGACCATCTAATAATGCTACCAAAACTCAAATCACCCATTCAGAATACGGCACACAAACCCCTCCCTCCCCCACCTGCCCCCAAAGTTGTAATTGGCCCAACAGACTGCCAGGTGTCCAAGGGAGTTCCCATATCTAGACACAATACTCCCAAAGTGGTCTATTAGCAATCTTGTGCAAGAAAAAAGTGAGGTGCTTTGTTAACATTGAACTAAGTATCGCCAGAATTACTGCCAATTCTCAATTCCCCCATTTCATATGATATATTTCACAGTCTTGTAACCGACTCAATCAAATGCAATGTTTGCTGTAAACACAAGTGGACAACGTGTTGCAAAATTACCCTTGTGCTATACCCAGGCAGACTTGTGCCTTCAAGGCATAGCTCTCCATAATACAAATTACTGCCCAATCATGCAAACTCTGGAGATATGCAGTAATGTTTCTTGGCCTGATTTATCAACACACATCATGAAGGAACTTGTTTGAATGGTGTGGTTTTGGACACCAGATACTTTTAAACTTTAAAACTGAGGTCGCAAGAAAACTTAGAAAAAGGGCCTGAAGCAGGATTAGGTAAAAATACAGAAGGCAGATTAAATGAGGTAAACGATATAATTTGAGTAAAAATCAGCACTGCAAGATATGTCACCACAGATTTACTAACATCTAAAATTCACTGCTCGCACCAAAATACCAACTGACCATTTTGAAATCAATAGTTACACTGCAAGATGCATTTATAAACTTACATTGACACATGTATACATCACAGTTCCACAAATAAAGAAAAACCATCCTCCAAATCTGCACAACTTTGAATTTTTAAAATATTTCTCTTGTCCATTTGGTGTACAATTAAAAATTATGGATGTTCAAACTGAAAATGTCTTTGTTACTCTAATGGTGGAGTGGCTTAATTCTAGATTAAGCAACTATGGGCTGCAAACACATTACCGTTGAAAAGGATAAAGGATGAACGCATACCTTCCACCTGAGTTCTTTACTCTCGAGCTGAGTGCCAGCAAGCTGCCCTCCACAGGTTTTACTTTTCACTAATGAAGTTCAAACAAACTCTAATTCTTGAAGGTCCAATTAAGTTTTCTTCCGATGGTCTTTTAGGAAGCTGATTTAAAAACAATTTCTCATGTGTCCATCTCTGATACAATCTTACAGAAAGTATGCTGGTCCTGTTTGAAAATTGCCTTTTCCTTTGGAAACAGAGCACTTATGGTTTAATTACTTCCTACTCCTGCACTTAAACAAAATTAGATGATCTTTGAATTCAACTAAAAATATAAAGTGAAAGGAGGGAAAGCAATTTACAATTTAATCCAAGATTATAAAATGGTGCACAAGTTTTGAACATCATCAATTTTTTTTTAAAAATTGGAATTAATTGAATTCCTATGCCAATCTGGAAAGCAATTAGAAATTGATCAGAACAAGTAGAAGATGACCTCAAAGACAATTTGGCAATGTCAAAGCAAGCAAATACTCTGAATTACAATGGGATGTGTGCTGGTGACTTTGGTCATGGGCAAAGCATAGGAATAGATAAACTGAGGTGAAAAGAAAGAAAACAGAAGTACAAAAATAAAGCTGAGAAATCAAAGGCTCAAGATTTAATCCTGGGGGAAATGACCAGCACCCCACCTGAAAGTTTGTGTTTTATTTTGCAGCACAGTAACTCTTTTTACAGTTTACAGTGTGTAAACATAGAAACATAGAAATTAGGTGCAGGAGTAGGCCATTCAGCCCTTCGAGCCTGCACCGCCATTCAATATGATCATGGCTGATCATCCAACTCAGTATCCCGTACCTGCCTTCTCTCCATACCCTCTGATCCCCTTAGCCACAAGGGCCACATCCAACTCACTCTTAAATATAGCCAATGAACTGGCCTCAACTACCCTCTGTGGCAGAGAGTTCCAGAGACTCACCACTCTCTGTGTGAAAAAAGGCTTTCTCATCTCGGTCTTAAAGGATTTCCCCCTTATCCTTAAGCTGTGACCCCTTGTCCTGGACTTCCCCAACATCGGGAACAATCTTCCTGCATCTAGCCTGTCCAACCCCTTAAGAATTTTGTAAGTTTCTATAAGATCCCCTCTCAATCTCCTAAATTCCAGAGAGTATAAACCGAGTCTATCCAGTCTCTCTTCATAAGACAGTCCTGACATCCCAGGAATCAGTCTGGTGAACCTTCTCTGCACTCCCTCTATGGCAATAATGTCCTTCCTCAGATTTGGAGACCAAAACTGTACGCAATACTCCAGGTGTGGTCTCACCAAGACCCTGTACAACTGAAGTAGAACCTCCCTGCTCCTGTACTCAAATCCTTTTGCTATGAAAGCTAACATACCATTCGCTTTTTTCACTGCCTGCTGCACCTGCATGCCTACTTTCAATGACTGGTGTACCATGACACCCAGGTCTCGCTGCATCTCCCCTTTTCCTAATCGGCCACCATTTAAATAATAGTCTGAATCGGCCACCATTTAAATAATAGTCTGTAGGGCAGCACCGGAGGAAACAACACATTGTAGGGCACCCACCTGTAGGGCAGCACCGGAGGAAACAACACATTGGCAGTCAGAAAGAAGAGGCTGGGAGCATGACGTCTGCTCAGGATTCGACAAATTCTCATGCCATCAGTTTAAACTCGGGCAAAGAAACCTACTGCTGGTCACCTGAAACCCTTCCTTGACCGATGAATTGATATGGGGGATCATAGACAACATTTGAAAGGGCAAGATCCAGTACCAAATGTACTCTGGATTATGGCTGTTAATGTCCAACTGCAAGAATGGCCACCAACTGAGCACAGAGGACCATCAACAGCCAAAGATCAACATGAACAAAAACACCTTTGATAATCACTTGATGCAAGCAGAAGAATATCATCCACTAAAATGACCCAGCACATTCCTATCCATGCCAATATCATTTGCCACAAAACAACACTCCTACAATGAGAAGGTGGGAGGCATGGCACCAGGTGGTAGGCATAAGGTGAGGAATAACCCAATGTGTGATTGCGATCTGGATGCATCACTGGGAGTGGCGGCACTGCCCTGGCAGCAGCGGCTCACCTGCAGTCCGTCTGTTTTTCTTTTTATTTGTTGTTTTCTTGTCTTGTTTTTAGCGTTAGTTTGAGTTATTATGTAGTGTATGTGTGTGGGAGGGGTGGGAGAAACGTTCTTAGTCTCTTCCTTTTGGGGGGACGCGACTTTTCTTGTCGTATCCCCCGTCTCTGTCTCTGTCTGCGCTGAGGCCTATCGCGGAGCTGGCGGTATCCAACTTTAACTGCGACCGACCCGAGGCTCCGGAGGTAGAGCCAGCCAGGACTTACCAGCGCGGGGCTGGCCGACTTCGGGGCTGCGGCGGGTTCAGGCGTTCCGGAGGCCCGACTCGGAGCTATTGCGGCTTTCCGGTGGCGGTGGCGGCGGCAGCGACTTCGGAGGCCCGGCCGCGGGCCCAGTGGACGACATCGTCGGACCTTGCAGGTCACAGGCTGGTGACCTGTTTTTCCGGAGCTCCCGCGGCAACAGCTGCGTCCGCTGGACTGGAGGGCGGCAGCTTCGACCGCCCCGGGCCGCGGAGTTGAACCGGCCCGCCCGCGGAGCGCGGTTCACCCGCGGGACTTATTTACATCACCCGGTGCTGGTCACAACATCGGAGGCCCGGGTCGCCTCAGCGCAGAGGAAGAGGAAGAAGGAAGAGACAAAGACAAGATTTTTGCCTTCCACCACAGTGAGGAGGTGTCTGGTGAACTCACTGTGGTGGATGTTAAATATGTGTTTATTGTGTGTTTTTGTTATTTACTATATGTATGAATGCAGGCAACGAAATTTCGTTCAGACCGCAAGATCTGAATGACAATAAAGTTTTCCAAGTAACCCAAGTCCAAGAATGTGAAGGCAGGTTTTCAATATCTCAGAAGCACCTAAATTGGTGCTTGAATCAAAGCACTGTAAGCCAGAGACCACACTGGTAACTTGCATTAGTGCAGATAGCTACAGATGATCAACATGGACATTTTGGGGCTGCTCTGCAGTGTGACCTCATAACAGACACATCAGGGAAACGCCAATAAGACAGCCCAACACAGATCAGATCAAATGTTTGTGGTCCTGCCACTTCAAGTCACGAATGGCATTGGACAAATGAGGCAGTGGCTCCTGCAATGTCATACCTTCAGTATGGGTGGAGTCTTGCATATGCCAAAGAGAAGGTCAAATTATTGTTAGCTCAAGGGTATCTCGCAGTCAGTATGGTTTAGTTTAGAGATACAGCATGGAAACAGGCCCTTGACCCACTGAATGGTCACCTGTACACTAGTTCGATCCTACACACTGGGGAGAATTTACAGAAGCCAATTAACCTACAAACCTGCCATCTTTGGAATATGGGAACTTTATTAGCGCCCTTTCTGTGGCAACTCTTTGCATACCTTGGGTAAGCAAAGGTAACATCACATGTGACAATAAAGTATACATTCATTCAAACTGGAGCAGCCGGAGAAAACCTACGCAGTCAATGGGAGAACATGCAAATGTCACACAGACACCGCCCATAATTAGGATCGAATCTGGGTCACCACCCCCAGGGAGTAAGGGTTGGCTCTTGGGTTCCTATTAAATCTTTCTTCTCTCACCTTAAACCATGCTCTCTCATTTTCTGACTCCCTTACACTTTGAAAAAGGGTCTGTGCATTCACCCGATCTATTCCCCCCGTGATTTTATGCACCGCTCTAAGATTACCCCCAGCCTCCTGCACTCGAAGGAATAAAATCCTAGTTTGTCAACCTTTCCCTATATCTCAGGCCGTTGAAACCTAGCAAATCTTTCCTGCACTCTTTCCAGCATAATGACATCCTTCCAATAGCAGGCTGATCAAATCTGAACACAATACTCCAAGTGCAACCTCTCCAAAGCTTGACCTCTTGAAAATCTAATTGGGTTACAACATCCACATTAGAGTCCTGGAGTCGCTCCCTCCATAGATACTGCACAGATATCAGGTTATACATCACTTGGAAAATCTATGCTATTCGCACTTAAATAAAACATTTCCAACGGGAAAATTAAAACATTTTCTCATCAAATGAAAATATAAACAAGTGCCCCATTTTTATTGACGACTCCACAAAAATGACTCCGTGAACGGCAATATGATAATGACTACAAGCCTATTTTAATGAAGTCAACAACTTTATTCATTTTCCAGGATGTGGGTGTTGCAAATCATCCCTAATTGCTGTAGAGATTGTGGTGATGAGCCAACGCCAGGAACAATAATGGCCATGATGAGTAGATACAAATAAGCCAGTATGCACCTTCAATAAACATACATATCAAGTAGCCAGAAAACAATATATGTTTAACTTTTTAAAGATGTGCCAATCATGATGCTATTAATGTTAAGGTCACCTTGAGGATGATCAAGATTCAATCACATTGTTGGGAGTCAGGAGTCACACACAAGCCAGGCCAGGCAAGAGTGGCTGATCTGTTGGACAAAATAAGTGAAAAAAAATGTTAGGTCGTTAAACCAATAACAGTATAAATATATGGACTGAATAACACTAGAAAATGGACAATATTTCTGCATTTATCTATCACACACAAGCACATTTTTTTTTTACAAATAATGTTAACTTTTAAAATTTAAAAATACAATAAATTCCATGAGTCTATTTCGGCCCCTCTCCTTTCCTGATTTTCCAGCCAGGAAAAGGAGCAGACCACAGCAACAAAGTTTGAAAGTATGTTGTTTAATTGGCTTATTGAGAGACACAGCATCCAATAAGAAAAGAAAGTGCAGCAGAGCAGCCTTTTGGGAATAACTGTGATCTGAGGAAAAGTGTTCTGATTGAGGGTAAGTGCATCACTGTGGATAAATCCCCAGGTCATGACCAAGTACATTCTTAAACCTGAAGAGGGGTCTGAAGAAGGGTTTTGGCCCGAAACGTTGCCTATCTCCTTCGCTCCATAGATGCTGCTGCACCCGCTGAGTTTCGCCAGCATTTTGTGTACCCTCGATTTTACAGCATCTGCAGTTCCTTCTTTAACTCATTCTTAAACCTTGTGGGAAGCAAGGGAGGACATTGTAGAGGTGTTTGCAGAGATATTTGCATTAACTTTACCCAGTTAAATTCTGAAATACTGGACAGTGGTTCATGTTGAACCATTATTTAATAAGGGCAGCAAGCGGGGAACTACAAACTGTGGAGCCTGACTCACCACTCTCTGTGTGAAAAATGTCTTTCTCATCTCGGTCTTAAAGGAGTTCCCCCTTATCCTTAAGCTGTGACCCCTTGTCCTGGATTTCCCCAACATCGGGAACAATCTTCCTGCATCTAGCCTGTCCAACCCCTTAAGAATTTTGTAAGTTTCTGTAAGATCCCCTCTTAATCTCCTAAATTCCAGAGAGTATAAACCGAGTCTATCCAGTCTTTCTTCATAAGACAGTCCTGACATCCCAGGAATCAGTCTGGTGAACCTTCTCTGCACTCCCTCTATGGCAATAATGTCCTTCCTCAGATTTGGAGACCAAAACTGCACGCAATACTCCAGGTGTGGTCTCACCAAGACCCTGTACAACTGAAGTAGAACCTCCCTGCTCCTGTACTCAAATCCTTATTGAGAGTGTTTTATTGTCATATATCCCGGATGGGACAATTACATTCTTACTTGCTGCAGCACAACAGAATATGTGAATATGTAAACATAGTACAAAATGGTGGAAGAGGAAAAAAAAGTTCAATAACTAACAAATATAGTGCAATAATAAGTCTTTTGCAGTTCAGAGCTCAGAGCTTATTCGTTGTTGTGTTTAATAGCCTGATGGCTGTAGGGAAGAATCTGTTCCTGAACCTGGACGTTACAGTTTTCAGGCTCCGGTACCTTCTTCCTGATGACAATGGTGAAACGAGCGTGTGGCCAGGATGGTGTGGGTCTTTGATGATTTTGGCTGCCTTTTTGAGGCAGCGACTACGATAGATCCCTTCGACTTTGGGGAGGTCAAAGCCAGTGATGGACTGGGCAGGGGTCACAACTTTTTGTAGTCTTTTACACTCCTGGACGTTCAAGTTGCCGAACCAGGTCACGATGCAACCAGTCAGATTGCTCTCTACCGTGCACCTGTAGAAGTTTAGGAGAATCCTCTTCGACATGCCGAATCTCCGTAATCTTCTCAGGATGTAGAGTTGCTTCTTTATAATTGCATCAGTGTGCTGGGTCCAGGAAAAATCTTCAGAAATATCCACACCCAGGAATTTGAAGTTATTGACCCTCTCCACCATCGTCCCATTGATGTGAACAGGATTGTGGGTCCTCATCCTTCTCCTACCAAAGTCCACAATCAGTTCCTTGGTCTTACTGATATTGAGAACCAGGATGTTAAGCTGGCACCATTTGGTCAGTCGGTCGAGTTCACTTCTATACTCTGACTCGTCCCCATCTGTGATTCGTCCAACAACAGTGGAGTCGTCGTCGAACTTGATGATTGAGTTCGCATTATGTCCGGCTACGCAGTCATGGGTATAGAGTGAGTAAAGCAGGGGGCTGCGCAGGCAGCCTTGAGCTGCTACTGTACCAGTTGTTACTGAGGATGAATGGGTTTCCGCCAATTCGAACAGACTGTGGTCTGTGGATGAGGAAGTCGAGGATCCAATTGCAGAGGGGAAAGCATGAGAACATCAAAGTGCTGGAGGAACTCAGCAGGTCAGGCAGCATCTGTGGAGGGAATGAATAGGTGACCTAGCTATGTGGCCGAATATGGATTCAAGATGGTGGAAAGGAATTGACCAAATGCATGCTAGAGCAGTGAATTCAAAGCAATTAAAAAGCCAGTCAATGTAAACCCTTGGATGGATACTAAATGCACAATACATTTCCTTTAAATCTAACTTCATAAAATGCAGGAGAAACTTAAAACAACTGTAGTTCAAATCAGGAAAAATGTTGCAAGCACTACTTTTTCCTTCCACATCAGAAGCAAAATAAACATTAAGAGTGACTGGAAAACTCTTTAGTATCACAATTTAGGTAAAGCAAAATTATTGGCAGTCTTGTTCATGAATGAAAATATGACCATCAATATTAAACAGGAACGCAAACATTCAACAGGATGCAACTTGGACCAGCACAGCGTTGAAAATAACCGTTGGCACCATCTGCTTGTCATTGTAGGAAACTACACTAAATTAACTTTCAATTCACTTTGTGTTTCATAATTATTTTTAAGATTTAAGTTTCAATTCATGAACTTGGCATAAAAGGTATTGGCAACTTCATGAAAGCATAGAATGATTCATACAGAACGAGTCACAGAAAGCCCACAAAGTAACTTAATGTTGTGGTCTCCAGTAGATAGGGAACATTGGATGAAAGCTGCTAGATCTTCAAGAAACTCAACTAATGAAAAGACCTACAAGCATGTGAAACAAAGGCAAGTCCTACAAGCATGTGAAACAAAGAACAAGCTTAATGGAGCCCGGAACATTGAGGAGAGTTGGAACATGAGAACAACAGAGTGCTGGAGGACCTTAGCAGATCAGGCAGCACATGTGGAGGGAATGAATGGGTGACATTTCAGGTTGGGACCCCGTTCATTCAAGAGAATGCGAAGGTGGAAATTGACTCAAATTGAGTTTATTGCATACTAAAATTCAAATATAAACTTTATTTGTAACAAATATATATATACATTAAACCTGAAGTGCATTTATGGTGTCATTTAGTCAATTGTTATTAGTTCTACGTGTTGGTGGTGTTAGGACCTCTGCCTTTCATGTGGCCTCCTGGAATGATACAAACTTAATGTTTAAGAGGGTTTGACACCAGAGCTAGTCCCTCAATGACAAATGGCAGAGGACCCTAAACTGAAGTTCTTCCTCACAAAACCTTTGCAATGGCTGCACCAAGGTTCAGCGGGCCGCTCAGCATGTATTCCCGCATTCTGGAATGTGTCAGTCGTCAGCATTCCCTTACATTGGACTGAAAGAGCAACACGTTTTGGGCAGACGAAAGAGCACATTTCACCAGGTTGATGAACTCCCAGCAGCACTTGATGTTTGTCTTTGGAATAACTCAGAGATCAGTCACATGGAACAAGGTCCTTTCTACATCTTCCAGACCACTTTTGCATGTCGGTTATTTGTTTAATGCAGAGAGTGGTGGGTGCTTGAAATGCACTGCCAGGGGTGGTGATAGAAATTCACTGATTTGCAGAATAACAAAACTGTAATCTTTTAAGCTGTTTCTTTAATGTACAAATTTTGCAAATAGTCCACAGAGGTCTCTGTTTCATCGCCTGAAGGCAACATTCCCCGAGAGTGTGATTCTAACTATATAGGAAGGATCCGACTGGGGGAGGCCCTCTCACCACCAGTCAGGAGAGATCTTAATATTTGTTGGAGAGTTCTGGCAAAGAGGCATGCAGCCAGATGATTAGGGAACTAAACTATCGCACACAGTTCTCATGACCCATAACTGGAAAGATGTGGAGGCTTTGTAAAGGGTACAGAAGAGGTTTGCCAGCTTGTGGCTGGATTAGAGGACATTAGCTAGAAGGGGATATTGGACAAACTTGAATTTGTTTCTCCGGAACAAGTTTGAGCAGAGACCTGCTAGAAGTAAACAAAATTATGAGAGGAATAGAGATGGTAGACAGTCAGAACTGTTTTCCTCCAGGGTGTCAAAGTCTAAAGGACACAGCTTTAAGGGAGGGTGGGGAGGGAGGGCAGTTTAAAAAGGTCTGTGTAAGATTTTTTTTTTTAAACACTGGTGGGTGCTTGGAACGCGCTGCCAGGGGAGGTGATGGAAATTTAAACTCATCTGCACAATACCAAACTGTAATGGCCCTGTCTCACTGTGCGAGTTGACCCACGAGGTACCCCGAGTGACAGACTCGTGGCTGTGCACGAGACTGCAAGTTTATGATCAAGTGTGTAACCGAGTTCCCACGGGTATGTCATTGCTGCGATGTTCCAAGTTCCTCTCCCGAGTTACCGAGTTCCTCTCCCGCTACTCTTGAGCCAACCGTGAATGAAGGTATGTTTTAATAAAGCAACAATGTTAAAATACATCTCCATCCTGTGGTTTTGAGTTATTTCAGCGTGGCGGCATCTATTGATTTGACCTACAATGGGAAAATGCGCATCCTCCAGTAACCAAGCATTTCTTGTTGTTTTATGTTTTTAAATACTTTTTTGCAATGGATCTCTATTTTAAATAATTTTAAAAAAGGAAGCAGCTCGGGTGACTGACATTGAGCGGCCGCCGGGACCCGACAGCAGACACACACACACACACACACAGAGAGAGAGAGAGATACACACAGACAGCAGGACTGGCCGCCACTTCAGAGGAAGGAAGCAGCTCGGGTGACTTTGAGCGGCCGCCGAGACCCGACAGCAGACACACACACAGATAGACAGAGAGGGAGAGAGAGAGAGACACACACACACACACACACACACACACACACACACACACACACACACACACACACACACACAGACAGCAGGACTGGCCACCACTTCAGAGGAAGGAAGCAGCTCGGGTGACTTTGAGCGGCCGCCGGGACCCGACAGCAGACACACACACAGATACACACAGATAGACAGAGAGGGAGAGAGAGAGACACACACACACACACACACACACACACACACACACACAGATACACACAGACAGACAGAGACACACACACACACACACACACAGATACACACAGACAGCAGGACTGGCCGCCACTTCAGAGGAAGGAAGCAGCTCGGGTGACTGACATTGAGCGGCCGCCGGGACCCGACAGCAGACACACACACACAGATACACACAGATACACACACACAAACACACACACACACACACACACACACACACAGACACACACACAGACACACACACAGCCACACACACAGCCACACACACATATGTGGCGTTTCTGCTCGGGACCCTTCTTCAGACAATCCAATGTCCCATAATATATTCTTTAAATATTAAGTTTTCTGTTGAAAGTGTGGTGCCGTGGTTACGGGTCGTCGGAAGGAAGATGATGAGGTCTGGTACAAGTTGACTTTGTTTTCAGTAATCAGGCCTCCGTGTTGGCCGATGCCTGGTTGATCGAGCGTTCATACAGTTGCGAGCGAGCGAGGTCCATATATAGGAGCAAGGAACACGAAGCCTCTGAGGGTTCATTGTTCCCCTGGTTTGGATTGCTCCCAGGAGAGCGGGCACAAAGAAAAATTTAGGCATTTTTCTGTGGAAGGGGGAGGGCAGTATAAAATCGAAAGCATTGTAACAGCAGCACTCTCCCCAACACGAAACACAGCGCAGCGTAAACAATTAAACAGCTTCACTTTTAAAAGCAAAGACACACGTTAAATTACACGGCCCCAAGAAATCGCCTCTCAATTGCTTCGGGTTGGAATTGAAATATATATAATATATATAATATGTATATACATATTATACTACTTTGGTTCAGTCCCTTTCAGATTATAAAAAAGTTCCCACGGTAGACTCACGAGACACTATGGTAAACGCACGGGCCATTACGTTACTGCAACGAGTTTAAATGTTTCCATTTTTAACTTGAACAGTTAATTTGACTCGTGGAAAAAATCAAACATGTTTGATTTTTTTCACGAGTTAACAAGTTTCCCGAGTACCTGCGGATAGCGCCACGAGTGGACAAGTTGAACGCGCGAGTTCCGACGTTCCCGCTACGTGATCACCACGAGTGAAAACTCAGGGTCACTCGTGGGCCAACTCGCACAGTGAGACAGGGGTTTAACTCTTTGAGCTGTTTTTTTTTTAATATCCAAATTTTGTTCGCAAAACATCTTCAAATACTTCAGAGACAATCTTGTCCTATTTAAACAAATTGGTTGAAAAGGACTTAATCACAAAAAACAAAATTTCTAGTAACCTTTTCAAGTAACTTTAAAAAATGACAAGTTACTTGGTGATGGTATTGGTGTATGATCATCAGCCTTTTGAACTGCCCACTGTGAATTTCTCCCCAAGCCATTTCAGAGGTTCTAAGGATACAAGCAGCTGGTCTGGAGATTGAATTCCCTTCCTTAACAATCAACTTTAGCAATCTAATTGCTGTAAAGTGTTTCACTGTAAAGTGTTTCACTCACTGTATATATTTCCAGAGAAACCACCCTGGTTTTATCAGTAGGTTACTTGTAGTTTAAATTTCCTCCTCTTTTGACACCATGAAAATCCATAAAACATGTACAAATATCAATGTTTGCATTGGCGATTAATTCAATTAAGGTACAAGGCTGGATGTCAACCAGGAAAGGCTACAATTCAATACAAGCACAACTGACCAAATAAATTCTTTGCAATTTCATTAATGGAATGGAATGCTTTATTGATGTGACTAGGCACAGTGAAATTCTTTGCTGCATACTCAATGTATATCAATGCTTAGGGTTTGTCCAAAATTGCAATAATTGAAAAGAAAGGCATATTGTAGGCATTTTGTCATTGATGTACAATGACTAAATGAAACCAGTTGAGTTACCCCGTTTATCTTGACATTGCAATTTAGCCTGGACAACAGAATTTCTTTCAACTACTAACACAAATGCAACTCTGAGAAGCCAAGCATGAATAATTAAACCAGGTGCAGCCAGCAAACCTTGAGGAATTGAAATACACAGCAACTCACTCATAGCTCATCAATAATTCATGTTTAGACTTTCTAGGGGAATAAAAAACGAATTTCTCGTCAAACTTGCGATACTGATCACTTTTTATGTAGCTACAATGATTGCCCATTAAATAATGGTCAATAGTGGTAGCATCGGTTCATGGATCAAGTTGGTGGAATTGTTCCACTTCGATAGTTTAGTTGTGCAACAAATTTCTCCTAATTTTTCAGGAGGAAACCATCTTTAAAGGAATGAATCATTGGTCCAAATCAGCTTAAAAAATTGGCACAGTCGATGTGTTATCAAGACTATAATGAAAATACGTTGCGTAGATTAGAAAATTACTGGCTTCATTGTTGATTTTTCTGAGCAATCTAAGTCTCCTGCTGGATGAAAATTACTCATACTGACAATTGATCATTAAACTATAGATCAATAACACAGCTTCCTGGCATACTCGTTTAGTTGCTAATCCTTAGTGACTTGCTATCAACTGTAATGTATGCCCTACACTTTTGCTTTTAAAACCTTCAGCATATGCCACACACTTTTTTTTTTCCAATAAAGACATGGGTGAAAAGGTCACCAAAAATTGATGAGCAAAAAGCTTGTTTACCCAAATATCAAATGACAAAATAAATCAAGATTTTGCTTTAAAGAACATTCAATTTATACACTTTTTTCCAAAACGAAGTTCATAGCAACGAATGGATGTAACATGCCCTAAATAAGATTAAAAACCTGAAAATGTTAGGCCAGGAAGAAGATTTGGAGGTGAAAATGGACCTGGGATTCCACCGGGCCCACGGCCAAGTCTCCGAAGTCAGGTCGCCGCCGTTTAAACGCTGGAACGCCACCCCAGCTCTGAAGTCGAGTGGCCTCCGCCGCCGGAATGCCGCCACAGCTCCAAAGTCGAGTTGCCGCTGTCGCCGGAATGCTGCAGCAGGCCCGAGGCCACCAGCTCTGCCATTAGGCCTCAGCGCAGACGGACAGGGGTTACGACAAGAACGTCGCATCCCCCCGAAGGAAGAGACCAAAAACATGTTTCTCTCCCCTCCCCCCCACACAGATACACAACCTAATAAACCAAAACTAACTAAAACAGGACAAAAGAACAACAACAAAAAAGAAAAAAAAGACAGACTGCAGGCACCAGATGCCACCGTTATGGGGGCTATCACAGCTAGATCAAGGCTAAAGCTGCTGCTGAAGAGTTTAAGAATACAAACACTTAACCTAATGCCAAATCCTAGAAGGCGTAATGTACCTAATGGAAAGAAATGCAAGTCCTTAATCTTCTGTAACAGATGACAGAGCAGTTGTCCGAATAGGGAGTTGGGCAGAGGATTTCAATTCATGGCAGGAAGCTTGGGTCACACTCATGGAGTGAATGCTCAGCAAAGGCATGACCTATTCTACGTTGCGCACTACACAGACATTATGAAGAGCAAATATTGTATTCCAAATTCAAAGCGGGCAATGGTATTTATGTTTCTCCTATGAGGTGCTTCTGGTACTCCTGACAAGAAAGGAAGATCGACACGAAATGCAGGAGTAACATCTCTGGAGAGAAGGAATGGGTGAAGTTTCGGGTCAAGACCATTCTTCAAACTCAATGTCTAAATTTCCCGCTGCGTTACTCCAGCATTCTGTGTCCATCTTCAGTTTAAACTAGCATCTGCAGTTCCTTCCTACACAAGATGAATAGGCATGAATGCCAAGTGTGACTACCAACTACTGGTTGCTTATTGTCTTGGTCCCGGCACACACACTCTCAGCCAGCCCTTGAATGCCTGTATTGTCCCAACACAGTCTCATGGATCAGAGGGGACATTTTTTCTCACACAGAATGGTTGATAACTGGAACGTGCTGCCAGAAGTGATGGCAGAGGCAGATACACGCACTATATTTAAGAGCCTTTAAAGAGGCAGTGCATAGAATGATACAGACCTGACTGATTAATTGAAACATACAAATGGGAAACAGGACCATCAATCCTGCAACTATCATCCTCCACAGAACTTCACAATGGATTACAACAGAGTTCCTCCAGCACTATTTATTTAGCTCAAGATTCCAACATCTGCAGTTTCTTGCATCTCCTCAAGAAAAAAAATCTTTTATACCTCACATGCCCAATTGCATTGTTCAATTTCTTATTGATTGCCGTTTCCTGCGAACCTATCAAAGATTGGCCCTTTTGTTATTTCCTCTCAATTTGCTCAAAACTAATACATCTCCAGCATTAGCAAGGCCTACACAAGGTTGATGACTTGAAATAACAACTTTCATTCACAGATGCTACCAGCCTTACAGATCAGTTGAAAAATATCTCATTTTATTTCAGGATTTACTTCAGAACTTCCAAAACACTTTAAGGATTCTCAACAGGATCCAGCCACTCTGAAGAATTTTCCTCCAGAAGGTACACTTACAAATTCAGTCTTCTAATCTTTACATTAAATGTTAAAAATAGATTTGCTTTTTTGTTTGAACAAAAATCATTAATGCTGCACACAGATTCAGAGATGAATAACTTTGTCCACTTTAAAATGCCTTTCAACTTGGGCATGTATGTCTTATTGAAATAACAAGAATCATTTTTACCTTGCAGTCATTACAACCTACATAGGTCTGTTCCAGAAAGTATATTTTCGCAGAAAGACTCCATACAATAAATGGAAATCAAAAATCTACATTGTTTTTAAATTCAATGCTCCATGTTGATTAAAGACCTTTATTGCACCAAAACCTAGATCTTTTTTCCAGCAAATAGGAACAAATTTCAGTTCCCATATGCCATATAAAATAAGACCTTAGCAAAATCCGATCACAACAATCTTTCCAGCGGCATAAAAAAATGCTGAAGATGTTAACAAAAGAATTCAGTCTACACACACAATGAAGTGAATCTGAAAAAGATGACAATGTACCAGAACATCAGCAGGAGGAAGAATTGCAAAATGATTGTAGCTCTACGTTGTGGCTCAAGGTGAATCAATTACTAACCACACACACTTGCTATTTTTTTCTGGAGGTGAACAGCTGGGGTGGTTTCCAAATTCAGGCAAAGCTGTCCATTATTCAGAAACAAAAGACTTATGTACTCATTCAATCAAGATTTGTTTTAGATTAAACTATAACAGTACAGTTACTCACAAAGAACCCTACCTTTAGTGAACAGCCAAAAAATAGATGTTTCCTAACCAATTACAGGGCAGTGGTAGAGTTGCTGCCTTACAGCACTTGCAGCGCCAGAGACGTGGTTCGATCCCGACTACAGGTGCAGAGTTTTTACGTTCTCCCCGTGACCGCTTGGGTTTTCTCCGAGATATTCAGTTTCCTCCCAATCAATCAATCAAACTTTATTGTCATTTAGAAATTCATCGATATATGCAATTCCAAACAAAATTCCGTTGCATTTGGCTCCCCGTGCAACACGATAATAAACAGAAGGATAAAATGGATCAAATGGATAAAAAGATAAAATAGACAATGGTGGCAGCCCATTACATGGCATTCAGGAATCTCTGATGCCTCGTGGGAAGAAGCTGTTGCAAAACCTTGACATTCTGCTCCTTACTTATCTTCTGCTACGATATATTTTGCCTGAAGGCAGCAGAGTGAACAGTCCATGATGGAGATGTGTGGGGTCCTTTATAATACTGCTGGCCTTAGACAAGCAACGTTTGGTTGCAATGTCCCCGATTGAGGGGAGAGAAGTCCCGATGTTTTTTCCCACACTCCAAAGACGTACAGGTATGTAGGTAAATTGGCTTGGTAAAGGTTAAAAAGATTGTCCTAGTGTGTAGGAGCTTTAATATGCGGGGATCGCTCGCCGGCGCAAACCCAGTGGGCCGAGGAACCTGTTTCCGCACTGTATCTCTAAACATAAACAATTCTTGCTCTGTGATTAATACTAAAAGTGGCAGGTTTGGTAATAAAATTCATCCCATTCATTTATTAAACATATTTTTATTCCAAAGAGCTTAATATTTTCAGCATTGAAGTACACAGCATGAAATCTGGCGTTTCGGCTCAGAGTTCACAGCAACCATCAATTGATCATCCATTTACACTAGTTTGATGTTATCCCATTTTCTCATTCACTGCCGACACACTAAGGGGAATTTCACAGAGCGGGATGTTGGAGGAAATTGAAGCACCTACAAGAAACCCACATGGTCACAGGGAGAATGTGCTAACGCCACACAGACAGTCTGAAGAAGAGCCTCGACACAAAACGCTACCCATCCTTTTTCTCCAAAGATGCTGCCTGACCAGCTGAGTTACTCCAGCACTTTATGTTATGTTAACAGTGTCCAAAGTGGGAGCAACACCAGCAGAAGAAAGATAAAGGGCCTGTCCCACGATGCGAGTTCACCAAAGAGCTCTCCTGAGTTAAAAAAAATTAATCAAGCTTGTAGTAAGTACATAGAATGTATATAGCGGGTACGTCGGAGCTCGTGGATGTCTCGTAATGCTAACGGCAGGTACCCGGGAAACACAGAAACTCGTGAAGTTTTTTCAACAGTGTGAAAAATTTCCAAGAGTAAAAAAAATACTTGTGATAAGGTACCATGAGTTTGATTTTTTTTTAAACTCGGGAGAGCTCTTGGGTGAACTCGCATCATGGGACAGGCCCTTAACATTTCATTTGCTTTGAATCTTTCATGGCCCGAGGCCACCTCAAAGGTCTTTACAGCAAACAAAATACATCTGAGGCACTGCCACTGATATAAAAAATACTGCAACAATATATACACATTTTGTTACAAGCACCATTATGATAATCTGGAGTAACTCAGCGGGACAGGCAGCATCTCTGGAGAGAAGGAATGGGTGATCTTTCGGATCAAGACCCTTCTTCAGACTCGCTGGGAATAAGGGAAACGAGATATAGACGATGATGTAGACAGATAAAAGAACAATGAATGGAAAAAAGTAACAATGATAAAGGAAACGGGCTATTGTTAGCTGTTTGTTGGGTGAAAATGAGAAGCTGGTGCTACTTGGGTGGGGGAAGGATAGCGAGATGCAATGCCAGGGTTACTTGAAGTTAGAGAAATCAATATTCACACCACTGGACAGTAAGCTGCTCGAGTGAAACATGAGATGCTGTTCCTCCAATTTGCGTTTAGCCTCACATTGACAATGGAAGAGACCTGGGGTCGAAAGGTCTGTGTGGGAATGGGAAGGAGAATTAAAGCGTTTAGCAACCGGGTGATCAGGTAGGTCCAGGCGGGCTGAGCGAAGCGATTGCCCAGTCATCATTTGGTCTCGCCGATGAATAGGAGCCCACATTTTGAACAACGGATATAATAGATGAGGTTGGAGGAGGTGCAAGTGAACCTCTCCCCAACCTGAAAGGACTGTTGGGGTCTCTGGAGGGAGGAGGTATAGTGACAAGTGTTGCACCTTTTGCAGTTGCAGGGGAAGGTACCTGGGGAGGGGGTGGTTTGGGTGGGAAGGAATGAGTTAACCAGGGAGTTGCAGAGGCAATGGTCTCTGCGGAAGGCGGGAAGGGGAGGAGATGGGAAGATGTGACTTGTGTTGGGATCCTGTTGGAGGTGGCGAATATTTCAGAGGATTATGTCTTGTATACGACAGCTGATGGTGCGGAATGTAAGAACTAGGGGGACTCTGTCTCTGTTATGACTAGGAGAGAGGGAACAAGGGTGGAGCTGCGGGGTACCGAGGAGACACGAGTGAGAGCCTTATCTATAATGGGAGAGGGAAACCCCTGTTCCCTAAACAAGGATGAATCTTGGCTGCCCTCATTCACAGTCTGTTCGTATAGGTGGTAATGTGTCAGACTCGATAACAATCAGCACGAGAGCACCTCAAGGCTGCGTGCTCAGCCCCCTGCTGTACTCACTCTATACTCATGACTGTGTAGCCGGTCATAGTGCGAACTCCATCATCAAGTTCGCTGACAACACCACTGTTGTGGGATGCATCACTGATGGGGAACAGTCAGAGTATAGAAGAGAGATCGAGCGACAGTCCATATGGTGCCAGCACAATAACCTGGCCCTCAACACCAGCAAAACCAAGGAACTGATTGTGGACTTTGGAGGGAGTAGGATGGGGAACAACAGCCCTGTTTATATCAACGGGTCGATGGTTGAAAGGGTCAAGTGTTTCAAATTCCTGGGCGTTCACATCTCTGAAGATCTTTCTTGGTCCGAGAACACAGATGCAATTATTAAGAAAGCTCATCAGTGCCTCTACTTCCTGAGAAGATTACGGAGAGTCGGTCTGTCAAAGACTTCTACAAGTGCACAGTAGAGAGCATGCTGACCGGTTGCATCGTGGCTTGGTTCGGCAACTTGAGCACCCTGGAGAGGAAAAGACTACAAAAAGTAGTAAACACTGCCCAGTCCATCATTGGCTCTGACCTCCTTTCCATCGAGGGGATCTATCACAGTCGCTGCCTCAAAAAGGCTGGCAGCATCATCAAGGACCCACACCATCCTGGCCATACACTCATCTCCCTGCTACCTTCAGGTAGAAGGTACAGGAGCCTGAGGACTGCAACGACCAGGTTCAGGAATAGCTATTTCCCCACAGCCATCAGGCTATTAAACTTGGCTCGGTCAAAACTCTGAACATTAATACCCCTTTATCTGTTATTTGCACTTTTTCAATTTATTTATTCATGTGTCTATTTACGTATATAATGGTATATGGACACACTGATCTGTTTTGTAGTCAATGCCTATTATGTTCCGTTGTGCTGAAGCAAAGCAAGAATTTCATTGTCCTGTCAGGGACACATGACAATAAACTCTTTTGACTTTTACTTTTTTGACTTTGGAACACCTCATATTTTTACGGAAGAGATAAATAGATTATTGATTAGTAATGTGTCAGGGCTTATGGGGAGAAGGCAGGAGAATGAGGTTAGGAGGGAGAGATAGATCGGCCATGATTAAATGGCAGAGCAGACTTGATGGGCTGAATGGTCGAATTCTACTCCTATCACATATGACCTTTTATGCCCACTCTTTATCCTCCCTGTCCTCTCGCACCCATATCCCTCCCGCTGCCTTTACATTTTACTACTCTCCTTATCCGACACCCTTCAGTCTTCTTTTCACCTCTAGTATTTGTCACTTATTCCACCCATCTACCAATCATCTTCCCCTGACTGTCTCCGCTCCCCACATGTATATACCTATCACTTGCCAGGCTTTGTACCACCCTCACCTCCCATTTTTCCAGCTACTGCCCCCCCCCCCCCCAGTCTGAAGAAGGGTCCTGACCCAACAGGTGATCTGTCCATTCCTTCCACAACTGCTGCCTGATCTGCCAGTTTTCTCCAGAACTTGATTTTTAACCATGCCAAGATAAATAAGCCACAAATCAAACATTACTGCAAAGCTAAACTAACCCAATGTATACCACTGCTCTCATTTACGTCACCCCATTAGACATGTGTTCCAATTATATTCACTGCCATTCTTCATTACACCACATGTATGTGGACAAAACAGCTTTTGCTTTCAACACTTAACCATACCATCCTCGATAATCTGATTTGATGGATGTCTTCCTCCAAAGTACCAAATTGTAAGCTTTTCCTACTGTTCCTCTCACTAACTGTTCAAACTTACTAGGGTTGTGGTTTGAACTGCACCAATCTACAGGTAACATGTCCATGTGTTTACAAGTGTCCGTTAACAATGACTTGAACAAATATTGTCAGAATCACACAGGCTGCCGGACCAGCAGAATCTCATCTTTAATATTCTCTTTGTCCTCACTGATTCAATTACTTAATTCATAATTGGGACATCGTATGACTTCAGGAGGTGGTACTGGTGAAAATCAGTTGTCAGAAACACTCATTGTTGCTTTAATTGGATCTTCCACGCAATGTCTCAAGCCCCCCAGCATTCAGTACATGGCACTTTAAGCAAAAAACAGATGAACCCATGACTTTAAGTGTGCAGATCAAGTTTTTATCAAAAGTGAACCTCAGCTATATCTGCCAATTTTATTTATTTTTTTCTTACTTAGTATAACCTACACCATGCCAAATTAGGAAAACTTTGTTTCGAAATACTTCTGGGGTCCATTCTGTTTTCAATAAAATTGTATAATAGCCTAATACACTAATTTGCACTGCAATAAATGATTATTTTTCAATAAAAAAATAATTGTGTGTTGTTTTCACTACAGAATGTAATCATGCCTGGCTGCTTTATTGAATTTTGTTCCCCCAGCTACATTTTTTGAAAGAAGGGACTTGAACAAATAATACTGAAGATCAGAATCATATGACAAGCTGTCGGAGCAGCAGCAGCAATGTCAACTTTAAAATTCTCATTACCCTCACTAATTCAATTACTTAATTCCTACTCGGGATAGCTTAAAACTTCAGTGGAGGTATTGGTGATCAAAGAGTCATCACTTGCAGCACTGTCAGAAAGAAGAAACATCAACATCATCAGTCTGGCTTAAAGTTATTCCCAAATGCTCTGCAACCCCGATTCCCCAATAAATGTTCGACCTCCACCAAATTCTCTTCTTTAATGATGACACACACATGGCAAAAGCAGTTTGCAATACAACACATAAGATTCAGGCAATAAAATTCATGGCATCCAATAAATTAGTCAAGAATTCAGTCATGGGGGTGTGAGCGAACAGTTAACTGTTAGTGACCTTCAAAAGCAGTTCACTCATTCAAGAATCTATTGGCTTCGGCTTAAAAGATCAAGTTTTACATTCATTAGGCCAAAGTTTTCAGGGTGCATTTGGTGGTGAAGTTATTCACCATTGATATGCGTGAAATGTTCTGCTCCGAGGGTCAAATATACTTGAAATTGTAGGTCACACAAGAACAACAACTACAAACAATTAAAGATGGTCAAATATTGATCACCCAATAACTTTAGCAGAGGCAGAGTGACAAATGACAATGCTGGAGAAATGCAGCAATAAACAAATGTTATACATACCTGGAATGCAAGCAGTGACGAGGATGCAAAGAGGCTTCAAGAGTCAAGAGTGTTTTATTGTCATATGTCCCAGATGGGACAATGAAATTCTTACTTGCTGCAGCACAACAGAATATGTGAATATGCAAACATAGTACATAACGGGGGAAGAGAAAAAAAAAGTTCAATAAATAACAAATATAGTGCAATAATAGCATACATAACCTTTTGCAGTTCTGAGCTCAGAGCGTATTCGTTGTTGTGCTTAATAGCCTGATGGCTGTAGAGAAGAAGCTGTTCCTGGACGTTACAGTTTTCAGGCTCCTGTACCTTCTTCCTGATGGCAATTGTGAGATGAGATGAGTGTGGCCAGGTTGGTGTGTGTCCTTGATGATTTTGGCTGCCTTTTTGAGGTGGTGTGCTGAGTCCAGGAAAGATCTTCGGAATTTGAATTTTTTGACCCTCTCCTTTTGGAGGCAGCGACTACAATAGATCCCTTCGACGTTGGGGAAGTCAAAGCTGGTGATGGACTGGGCAGTGGTCACAACTTTTTGTAGTCTTTTTTGCTCCTGGACGTTCAAGTTGCCAAACCAGGCCATGATGCAACTAGTCAGAATGCTCTCTACTGTGCACCTGTAGATGTTTAGGCGAATCCTTTTCGACATGCCGAATCTCAAAAGGACACAAGCTAAGAAAATGAGAACAGCATGCCAAAAGTGGTACAATATGGAAGATGCGATTATCTATTCAAGTGGAACAAACTGAAACGGTGAATATTTTGCTTAAAGTAAGACCTTGGGAATTTTGATATTCAAAGGGGCCGGGTGGGCAGACCACCGAAAACATGTACAGCACGCAATTGGCAAGACAAGTAGTATTTGAACCAAGGAGATTCAAAATAAGGATAGGCTACTGAGAACTGAAATATATTTCATGAATATGGAGGAAAGAACTGCAGATGCAGGTTTAAATATATTTAATGAAACAGGTGCACATTTAGGCACTCTATAGGCAGGAAAATAGAGAGAGATAGAAAACCAGCCACAATCTTGAGCTACATGGACATTTAGACACAAAAAGCTGGAGTCTTCTTCTTCTTCTTGCGTATGGCGTGCACAGCCTAAAGCTGTAGATCAAATTGTTCGATTTGATCTTGTTTGTGCACGTCGGGTTGATTGCATTAGTCGAATCAGGGTGGACCAGGTGAAGGTTGCAATCTCCCACCCCAAAGCTGGAGTAACTCAGCAGGACAGGACTTTTTAATAGGTTGTACTATGGCTTCCACTCCCATGATCTGTGAACGAGCATAACTGGTGATTTACTGTATTATTGTTTATTGTATATCTTGTTTTGTGTTCATGTGCCTGTGAAACGGGAGCAATTTGTTTGTTCTGTTATCAGTGCATATGCCAATTATACACTCTTCATGCAGTTATAAGCCCAACAGCCTTATAACTGACCAAAAAGCTAAAGGCATAATTTCAGCCAAATGTGTCTCTGGTCTACTGAATTGCAGAACTCGCAAACTGGATTATTTCTTTAAGAAAACTTAATTTGATCATCTTAGTTCTCTCCTTGCACATTTTTTTTCTCAGAATACTCGGTGACTAATATTTCTGAAGCAAAAAAATAAAGCTTTCTCAAAGGGTCAAAAGAGTAAACATGTTAACGTTCTAACCTATTTTTAATCAGAATCAGAAGATTCACTCCACACTAAGTATCTTCCCAGTGTACAACAGAGGGAACACCACATTGACAGAGAGAGTCAGTCATTCAGATGACCCATAAAAATGGTCCATCTGCCTATTTAATTGGACATAAGTAATTGTGTCTTCTTGATGAGAACAAAGATACAGACCAAACTTTGGTCCCTGAACTATGGTAGACACCCAGATATTGTGCTATTCCCCAGCACTGTGACACAATTGGTAGAGATGCTGCCTCATAGCTCCAGTGAACCAGGTTCATTTCTGGCCCCTATTGCACTCTGTGTAAATTCTGCACATTCTCCCCGTGATCATCTAGGTTACCCCAGGTTGCTCAAATTTTCTCACACATCTCAAAGCCACACAAATTGGTAGGTTAAATGGCTATTGTAAATTGTCTCCAGTATTAGGTGAAAGGCAGAATCTGAGGATTGATGGGAATGTGGGAAAGAATAAAATGGTATTTTAGTTGAAGAATTAGTGTAAATGAGTGTTCAATGGCCTGTACTGCCAGTTGGCTGAAAGGCCTGTTTCATAAGGCCGTAAATGATAGGAGCGGAATTAGGCCATTTGGCCCATTAAGTCTGTTCCGCTGTTCAATCATAGCCGATACATCTCACCCTCCTAACCCCATTCACCTGTCTTCTCCCCTTAAGCCCTGACACCCGTACGAATCAATATCGTGTTCTGCATTCTTTTTTATTCGTATGACTGTATGGCGACTCCAAATTTCACTGTACCAATTGGTGCACGTGACATTAAATGTCTCTTGTATCTATCTAGTGGAAACATCCTCTCCACATCCACTGTATCCAAGCCTTTCACTATTCGGTAAGTTTCGATGATGTCCCCCGTGATCCTTTTAAACTCCAGCGAGTACAGGTTTTGTGACTAAAATGCTGCTGGAGTACCACCCTCAGGAAAGGAGAAAGTCAAAATCATGTAGCTTAGAATGTGATCCCTCTCGTGTACTGTCTTTTAAAGTGGACATAGTTAGAAGTTGAATATTTAACCTTTGTGCCTTTATATTCTACCAGCATAAGCAACCAAAGTACAAAGTCTCACAGAAAGTTTAATTACCAATGAGACACCTCACCTTTAACCAAAGCACCTGGGTCAGTCTTTCCATCAAATGCACCAGAGCAATATATTGCTCAAACTGATCCAGCAGCCTGAATACAATGGACAGTGCTCAATACAAGGGATTAGGTTTGGTAATGTGTCTGGAACCAATCTTGCACAAAATGAAGCACTGAGAAAAGATGTTATTGTTCTTGAGCACATAATAATCCAAGCAGAAAATTGGTGTCAAACCCAAAGCTGTTTAAAAAGACATCTGCTGGAGCTTGGGTCAGTATTTGCACGTTAAACAATACAGAAAGATTTTGTGGAGCTCAGCAGCTAGAAAAAAAGTAAAGAAAATAAAATTCAATATCATCCATACCTACTGCAATGGCGAAAAAAAGACAGACATCTTCTGTGCACAGTGTTGCTGAAAAATGAAGGGGAAATGCTCCAAATACTTAGCAAGCATTTCAGTAAGGTAAACATGCAGGAAAAATAAGGAGCTAACAGGTCAACAGGTGGCTTCTCATCAAACGCTACCCAAACCTAGATCCTAATATGTTGTGTCTTACATTTTTGCAGTACCATTTTTCCTTTACATAGAAAGCCCATGTACTCATATGTCATGAACACATTTGGTTTCTTTCTTTTAGGGAAATGGGTCGTCAGGGACTGTCTGCTCCCACCCGTGGGTTCAGTGGTGAATGATGAAGCCAACATGGGAATAGCAGAGTATATAACAGATGGGGCAGGCAACAGCTGATGAGGTAGATGGGTGGGTCACTTGTGAGGTGGTCCACTCCATCCCCTCCTTATGCAGGGACCTCCATGTGCCACTGATGCAGGGATTTGAGGTTCTCAATATTTTGCTAAATGCGCCTTCTCCTCCAAGTACTCGTGGACCAAGTAGTACCGAAGGTCAGTGAAGATTCTGCAATTATTTCAAGGAAGCTTTGAGAACATTCTTGAATATCTTTTGTAATTCTGGTGATCTCTTCCTTGACAAAAGCTCGGAATAGTGTCTGATATCATAGTCCGGTACTGTTTGCCTTGGCTATGGCAAGGTTCCATTCCTATAAACTATTTGCACCCTAAATAGTTCGTAAGCTCAAAATTCTTCCATGAACCATGTTCCCACATGGCAGGAGATGCCTGGAACTCCACAGCAAATGACAAATTCATACCCCAATCTCATAAATGAACTATACACGTTGGAGGTTTGTTAGCTGGGGAGGACCTGTATTGGGCACATGAACTTTGTGCTGCCTGAATGTACCAAGGTGCAACTGTGGTGCACCTCGGTGCTAGGTTACGTTGGCCTCCGAGATAATGCTGATGGTTTGCTTATGCATCCAGCAAATTCGGAGGATTATAGCATTGTTCCAGTGTCTTGAAATTTCTGTTGTAGGTAGTCAGGGATCAAGGCTGCCTAATAGAACATGATACTTTCAGCTAAGTTGATGGTCTTTTTCTTCAAGCACCATTTTTCTTCAAACACCATTGGAGGAACTTGACAGGTCAGGCAGCATCTAGGGAGGCAAAGATATGGTTGACTTTTTTGGCTTGAGGTCCTGCATCAGAATTGAGTGAGATGGGGATAAAGCCAGTATAAAGAGATGAGGGGTGAGGCAGGGACCAGATGGTGCTAGGTGAAACCAGGTGAGAGGGGAGTGTAATATGCAGATGTATCCATCATTAAGGGTAGTTTCATCTTTGTATTCCTCTGATCCTTTTTTCACCACTATGTGAAAAGGTGAAGTTGTGCCCCCGTTTAACAGTGTTCACAATTTACCATTTATTCAATACACGTACTTCGACCTTAACTCATAACAGCGGCTACCAACATTGAAAATGTGACTTTTAAAAAAAAGCCATTTTCTGATGAGTTTTATATTCTTCTCACATATTGACTAATTTGAGACATGCACATACAGCCACACGTACATGCAGACATATGTACTGGAATCCCCACTGGAGTGGGCAGATGCATGGCAGATGAAGTTTAATGCGGATAAGTGTGAGGTTATCCACTTTGGTAGCAAAAACAGGAACGCAGATTACTATCTGAATGGCGTCAAGTTGTGAAAAGGGGAAGTACAACGGGATCTGGGGGTCCTTGAAAATCAGTCTATGAAAGTAAGCATGCAGGTACAGCAGGCAGTGAAGAAAGTGAATGGCATGTTGGCCTTTATAACAAGAGGAATCGAATATATGAGCAAAGAGGTCCTGCAGTTGTACAGAGCCATAGTGAGACCACACCTGGGAGTATTGTGTGCAGTTTTGCTCCCCTAATTTGAGGAAGGACTTTCTTGTTATTGAGGGAGTGCAGCGTAGGTTTACAAGGTTAATTCCCAGGATGGCGAGACTGTCATATGCTGAGAAAATGGAGCCGCTGGGCTTGTACACTCTGGAGTTTAGGATGAGAGGGGATCTCATTGAAACATATAAGATAAATTTGGCATTTCTGGTGTTACCCATCCCTCTAGAAAAATAGAATCTATATGAAGCAGTAGTAACTCTAACGAAAGGAGTAACTCAGCTGGCCAAGCTGAAAAATATCACAAATTCCCTGCTGGACCCTCTGCAGTTTGCATATCGGGCCAATAGATCTGTGGATGATGCAGTCAACCTGGGCCTGCACTTCATCCTACAGCACCTAGACCGCCAGGGGACCTATGCGAGGAACCTGTTGACTTTGGCTCTGCATTCAACACCATTGTGCCAGAGCCACTACACTCCAAACTTTCCGAGTTGACTGTGCCTGAACCCCTTCGTCAGTGGATCACCAACTTCCTGACAGACAGGAAGCAGCATGTGAGGCTGGGAAAGCACATCTCGGACCCGCAGACCCTCAGCATAGGAGCACCGCAAGGCTGCGTACTCTCTCCTCTCCTCTCTCTACACCAACAAACTGCACCTCCACAGACACCTCTGTCAAGCTTCTCAAGTTTGCGGACGACACAACCCTGAATGGACTGATCCAGGATGGGGAGGAATCTGCCTACAGACAGGAAGTGTCACAGCTGGCGTCCTGGTGCCGTAGCAACAACCTAGAGCTCAATGCTCTTAAGACAGTGGAATTGATTGTAAACTTTTGGAGAGCTCCCCCTCCCCTCACCCCACTCACCATCAACGACACCACAGTCACATCTGTGGAGTCTTTTAAGTTCCTGGGAACCATCATCTCCAAGGACCTTAAGTGGGGGCTACCATCGACAACAGAGGATGTACTTCCTGCGGCAGCTGAGGAAGCACAATCTGCCACAGGCAATGATGGTCCAATTCTACACGGCCATTGGAGAGTCTGTTCTCACCTTCTCCAACCTGGTCTGGTTTGGCTCAGCCACCAAGCACGACACCTGGAGGCTGCAGGTCCGATCAGCAGAGAAAATTATTGGCTGCAACCTTCCCTCCATTGATGAACTGTACACTGCAAGGGCCAGGAAGCGAGCGGGCAAGATCATCTCTGACCCCTCTCACCCTGGCCACAAACTCTTTGAATCACTTCCCTCTGGAAGGCGACTCCGGACTGTCAATGCTGCCACAGCCAGACATAAAAACTGTTTTTATCCACGAGTAGTTGCTCCACTCAACAGCCAAAACCTGTAGCCTCCCTTTGATCTGGTATTTTGTTGGTTCACATCCTTGATCAACAGTGTTTTATCATTAATGTTTTATTATTATTAATGTTTAGTGTTTGAGTCATTCATAACTGTCACCGTATGTCATGTTACTTGTTGGCGGAGCACCAAGGCAAATTCCTTGTATGTGAATACTTGGCCAATAAACTTACTTACTTAACTTAAATCTTTTACTCCTTTTATCGATCTGCATTTTTTGCAGTGAGTTGTTTTGGTATTCATAGAGATTGTATTGCTGAAGGCAGGCAGGAAAGGTAACAATGGAAAAAGTGCACAAATACAACAGACAGAAGCACGGGTAAGCTATTGAGTTCCTCATGCCTGCTTCACATTTCAAGTTGATAATAGTTTATCTTTTACTACTTCCCTGCATAATCCCTATACTGCTCAATACTCAATATCTAAAAATCTATCTTGCCTTTGGATGCTTCAAACAGGCTGGGAATACTGTCAATTTGCACATTTAATATACTGTATATAGCTTCATCTGTACCATAGAGAAAAAAATAAGGAGAAAAAGTCAGTTCTGAAACATCTTTCCATTAAGCAGCAAAATAACACATAGAAACATACAAAAATAGGTGCAGGAGTAGGCCAGTGTTTCACAAATCACTGAACACAGATCAATTCAATATGATCATGGCTGGTCATCTAAAATTAGTACCCCGTTCTGGCTTTTTCCCCCATAACCCTCGATTCCTTTAGCCCTGAGAGCTAAATCTAACTCTCTTGAAAACACAAGCGCTGGAGTAACCCAGGTCAGGCAGCATCATTGGAGAACATGGAGGTCTGAAGAAGGGTCTTGACCCGAAACATCAGCTATCCATATTCTCCAGAGATGCTGCCTGACCTGGCGAGTTACTCCCCTTTTGTGAATCAACTAGCATCTGCAGTTCTTTGTTTCCACGTTTTTCCATTGAAAAATCTTAGTCAATAGCCTAGATAATCATCTACATGTGCTTGTAATACTCTTAATATGAATGCACTTTGCAAATTTGAAGAAAATAAATGGCTATGGAACTGGATTTAAAGTACCTAATTTTAAAGTTCAGCAAATTTTCTGTGCATTAGTTACATCAGCGTTAATGATTAAAAATTAGCAAAATTTGATCTAATGTAGCCCGACAAATCTGGAACAGCTGAACACTTCCTTTTGAAAGGTTTCATGCTCGATTACTTGAATTAGCTGGCAGAACACAAATGTAACAATTTAACTGCGAAACCAATCTATGCACATGTACAAACTCTCAATAATGCCAAAAAACTACAACTGGTTCCAAGAATAAAGTGCAAGATGAAATGAAAATAGCAATTTTTCTTCCAGTTAATACATTCCCAACCTGCATTCTCTTCTGCTGTTACATTTTTTGAACTCAAAGTCTTTCAGAAGGATCCTTAAAATGTTGTTCTCTCCATTCCCAATTCCATCCCAATAAATAGCTTTGGTGCAAGAAAGGTGAAACTTTTCAGATCTGGATTCTGAATTTAGGATCAACTTCAGGATTGGTAGCAAACAAAACAAAAACACCAATGTAATATGTTTTGCAGCACATTAAAAATGAAGTCAGGCTTACAAAATGATGTAGCGGCAATGGAATGCGTGGGAATTTGTCCTGAGCTTCGATGTGTTTCACAAATCACTGAACACAGATCAAATCAAAATTTAGCCAAATGAAGTGCACACCACAAAAACAATTCTCCTCCCATCCCCAACCCTGGTTGTGTTCTTTTTTTGCAGCTATTGAAGGAACAATTTTTTTTTTTTACATAGGGTCTTAATCACAATTTCGCAATGTTATTTACAGTGACATTTGCATTGTATGCATAGTAGTTAACCTCATCTTCCAGTTTAAAGGGCACTTGCCTGAACATTTGGCCCACACCAGTTTGAGGCAAGTTGTGGTCCAGTGTCAAAGAATGCAGTAGCATTTCAGCACTTGCCACTGAGCTTGCTGCATGTGTGCTCATGTACTAGTAATATTGTTGTTGCTGCATGTGTACTGAGGGGAATGCAGCAATTAATTGTCAGGTTGAGTAACTAACCAGATTGCTAAAAGCTCACAGTACAGAAGAAAGCCCCCTGCCTTGGGAATAGTAAATCCAGTTAACATTACTTTTAGAAGCTAGACTTAGCTGAAGCAATGAGCGAGTTTAAACCTTCACCCTATGACCAAACACACAAACTTCAGGCCACGTTGGATAGCGATGGAGATGGGAATCCTTGTCAACTTTTGTCCTCCAAATCGGATCATCATTTTAATTTGTCTATAGCTGCTCCAAATAAATTAGCACCAACTTGAAAATGTTTGAAGGGTCTGTCCCACTTGGGCGACCCAATCCCCAAGTTCTGGCAAGTTTGCCCTTGACTCATACTCGCAGCATGGTCGACACGAGGTCGTAGGAGGTCTTCGTAACTCTCCTTCATGCTCGAGAGTGGTCTCCACGTACTCGAGGCCTCAGCTAGGTCGCGGCATTTTTTTCAAGATGTTAAAAAATGCCCGCAAGTAAAAAGAGGTCGCCATGGAAAAAAATCTATACTTTTTTTACTCGTAGGTTTAGTCGTAGTAGGTTGTTGTAGGTCAGCATGTTAGTCGTAGGTAATCAAGGGTCGTCAAAGGTAGTCGTAGATAGTCTTCATCATAGTTGAAGGGAGGTCGAAGGAGATCGAAGGAGGTCGTCTTCACTCTCCATTATTCGGTGTCCAATTTTCCCGAAGTTAGTCGTAGCTAGTCGAAGCTGGTCTTCTACATAGTCGAAGGAGATCTTCAACATGTCATTTTTTCAAAATCTCCTAAACTCACCAATTAGGTCGCCCAAGTGGGACAGCCACTTGATGTGTGATGACATGAGCCATTCTGAGAGTATTAAGGAAAATACATTTGAACAATTTAAGGCAAAAATAAGAGTATTTGCTTATACCTTGTAGACAATACAACATCCACAATCAAAATTCTACTTCATGCAGTTGTAGACATTGCACACACTACTCCTCCAGTTTCCAAAAACCTGGCTTTTCCCCCAAGCATAACAGAACCGAACACAATCTTATCTGGCCAAATGTTCTTGATATAAGCACGTATAAGCACCATCCAATGAACTGCAAGATGGTGTTAAATATTTTGTCAGACAAAATAATTTTTATTAACACTTCAAAGCAACGTGAAAACACTTTTCAATTTAACTATTGATAGACCTCAAACGTCCTTGAAAATATTACTGCAACCTTGCATTCTATCATTGAATCATTACCATCTAATACAAGAGCAAAATGCCAATTGGAAAATCCAAAATGAAAACAGATAATGGTGGAAGTGCTCAGCAGATCAGACAGCATCAATGGAGAATATCAAACCCAACATTCCTGTCCAGTTGCAGAATGAAGAGAGCAAATTCACAGTTCAACCAGAGGTCCAGAGCACCAAACAAAAAGAGTGACACTCTGACGATAAATGCAAAGGTTTGCAGTTTAAGAGTTGGTCTTTTCTAAATTAATAGATATCTCATCTCACACTTGATGCATCTCAAAAAATCAATGCAAAATGCAGAACGTAACCAGATTTGTCAGACAGAACATATACAGTGCATCAATCTACATACAATACTCCATAATAAAAAAGCGAAAACAGGTGTTTAGAAATTTTAACAAAGTAATTAAAAAGAAATAATTGAAATATCACATTAACACAAATATTTAGACCCTTTACTCAGTACTTTGTTGAGGCACCTTTGGCAGCAACTACAGCCTCAAGTCTTCTTGGGTATGATGCTATGAACAAGGCACACTTGTATTTGGGTAATTTCTCCCATTCTTCCCTGCAGATCCTCTCAAGCACTGTCAGGTTTGATGTGGAGCATTGCTGCGCAGCTATTTTCAGGTCCCTCCAGAGATGTTCGATAGGGTTCAAGTCCAGCCTCTGGCTGGGCCACTCAAGGACATTCACAGACTTGTCACAAAGCCACTCCTGCGATGTCTTGGCTGTGTGTTTAGGGTCGTTGTCCTGTTGGAAGGTGAACCTCCGCCCCAGCCTGAGGTCCAGAATTCCCTGAAGCAGGTTTTCATCAAGGATCTCTCTGTACTTTGCTCCATTCGTCTTTTCCTCGATCCTGACTAGTATCCCAGTTCCTGCCACTGAAAAACATCCCCACAGCGTGATGCTGCCATCACCATGCTTCACCGTATGTAGGGTATTGGCCTGGTGATGAGGGGTGCCTGGTTTCCTCCAGACGTGACGCTTGGCATTCAAAGAAGAGTTCAATCTTGGATTCATCAGACCAGAGAATCTTGTTTCTCATGGTCCGAGAGCCCTTTAGGTGCCTTTTGGCAAACTCCAAGCGGGCTGTCATGTGCGTTTTACCAAGGGATGGTTTCCATCTGGCAACTCTACCATAAAGGCCTGATTGGTGGAGTGCTGAAGATATAGTTGTCCTTCTGGAAGGTTCTCCCATCTCCACAGACGAACTCTGGAGCTCTGTCAGAGTGACCATCGGCTTTTTGGGCACCTCCCTGACCAAGGCACTTCTCCCCCGATTGCCATAGAGGGAGTACAGAGAAGTACCTGGATGTCAGGACTTTCATATGAAGAAAGACTGGATAGTCCCGGCATGTACTCGCTAGAATTTAGAAGATTGAGGGGGGATCTTATAGAAACTTACAAAATTCTTAAATCGTTGGACAGGCTAGATGCAGGAAGATTGTTCCCGATGTTGGGGAAGTCCAGAACAAGGGGTCACAGTTTAAGGATAAGGGGGAAGTCTTTTAGGACCGAGATAAGAAAAAGAAATTTCACACAGAGAGTGGTGAATCTCTGGAATTCTCTGCCACAGAAGGTAGTTGAGTCCAGTTCATTGGCTATATTTAAGAGGGAGTTAGATGTGGCCCTTGTGGCTAAAGGGATCAGGGGGTATGGAGAGAAGGCAGGTACAGGATACTGAGTTGGATGATCAGCCATGATCATATTGAATGGCAGTGCAGGCTCGAAGGGTCGAATGGCCTACTCCTGCACCTATTTTCTATGTTTCTATGCTCAGTTTGGCTGGGCAGCCTGCTCTATGTAGAGTCCTGGTGGTTCCAAAGTTCTTCAATTTAAGAATGACGGAGGCCACTGTGCTCTTCGGGACCTGCAATGCTGCAGAAATTGTTTTATACTCTTCCCCAGATCTGTGTCTCGACACAATCCTGTCTCGGAGGTCTAAGGACAATTCCTTTGTCTTCATGGCTTAGTTTTTGCTCTGTCATGCACTGTCAACCGTGGGACCTTATATAGACAGGTGTGTGCCTCTCCACATCATATCTAATCAATTTAACCATATAACCATATAACAATTACAGCACGGAAACAGGCCCTCTCGGCCCTTCCAGTCCGTGCCGACCATTTGTTTTCCCCTAGTCGCATTAATTTACAACTGGTGGACTTCAATCAAGTTGTAGAAACATCTCAAGGATAATCAATGGAAACAGGATGCACCTCAGCTCAATATTGAGTGTCATAGCAAAGGGTCTGAATACTTATGTAAATGTGATATTTCAGTTTTGTTTTTTTAATTACTTTGCAAACATTTCTAAACGCCCGATTCATTCTGGGGTATTGTGTGTAGATTGATGATAAAAACAAATATAATCCTTTTAAAAAGAAGGCTGTAACGTAACAAAATGTGGAAAAAAGTGAAGGGGTCTGAATACTTTCTGAATGAACTGTACATTCCCATCTTAATTCTACTTTTAGAGCCCAATTCATCTAGTTTTAAAGCCTGAAATTGTTCAGCATCAAGTTAACAATCAAATGGATGAAAAAACTGGAACAATATTTCAATTTGATATTAAAAAAAATAATTGTAAATCAGAGTTAAACAGCACAGGAACAGGTGATTCAGCCCCACTGTGTCGATGCGCATCATTAGTACACATCAGCTGTAATCACACATACTAACACTTGGGCCACAGTCTTCTATCCCTTGGTGAATTGTTCAAAAAAGGATGAAAAAGTAATGGCAAATTATCGTACAGTTAATGATTATATATATATTCCACCCCGGTGCACTCATTTTCTCGAAGGTTTAACTTCGGAATAAGCTACGGCATCACAAATTAACATAAATCTTATCAGGGATATACAAATACCACGTTTCCCTTCTAGATTAATTTCCCTGCCACCAATGATCATTTGATATTCCGAACAATTCTCTTCTTCTATAATTCTGTTCAAGGGTGTACTAAGAGGTGTGAGGATATTGTACAATAAATCGCATGAACAGTTTAAATAATTATTTTTATCCTCAGGTTTCACAGTACGTATGCTTTTATAAATATATACTCAAGCGTTCTCTCTAGTTTAGCCTGTTACGTGCTACATTGCAGGTGCATCTTCCGGAATCCTCAAAAGGCCCGTTGTTTCTTCTTTTCAGGCTGCACACATGACACTAAGTCTATTATGCTAAAAAAAAAAGGCATCCTGCAGCTTTCTATTCATGGATGAAAAGTCGAGACTTTCTCACTAAAAAGGAAATAATTTACTCACGAGTTGCTAACCAATTGATCTCAAAGTGAAATGGGATTGCAAGCTTAATTAATGCTGCAAAACATGACTACGTGCTGCCCATCAGTGCTTCAAGCATTTGGCAGTCACCCAGGCAAACCAACCTACTTTTGAGCTTGCAAATGACATAGAAAACAGCGATCGGACAACTTCCTTTAATTATAAACAAAACGTACAAACAAATCTCAACACTAGGGCCAGCAGACAAAAAAAATCTTATGTCAATAATAATCTAGTGCAAAATGTAATTTAAATATATCTGAAGAAGGGTCTCGACCCGAAACGTCGCCAGTCTGAAGAAGGGTCTCGACCCGAAACGTCGCCTATCTCCTTCGCTCCTTAGATGCTGCTGCACCCGCTGAGTTTCTCCAGCATTTTGTGTAACCCCCCATTTAAATATATAGGTTTGTATTAAGGAACTTTGTTTTGGCATTTGTATGCTAATCCTGGGGTAGATGACATATACTTTACAAAAATGTACGACATTCTTCCTGTACATCGTTGTGACCATTAATTAAAGGCAATGTAAGGAAATAAAGTCCTCCTTGGTTCCATGAGAAGAGGTTAGAGGAGGGTTGGTAATTCATGCGATTCCACACTTCTGGCCGTCTCTGAACAACCCTGGAAGCCAAGACCTTTGTGGGATCATCTCCTGAAGGCAAGAATAGGGATGCAGTCAACTACTTCCAGGATAGCCTCCGGCTCCTTTATGTTTAAAAACTTCAACTAGTTTTTGCCCTTCTACAGAAATTGGCAGACAAGTTTACCACTGGCCCAATCAACGCAAGAAAAAAAATCTTGCCATTTTGTAAGGAAGGACTGGAAAGTCACTTTCAGGCACCTTCCTTCCAGGCATTCACAGGCCTCCTGTAACTGATGGGCAGATTAGTTTAGTTTAGACATGCAGCATGGAAACACGTCCTGAAGTTCACAGAGTCCACACTGACCAACGATCACTTGCCTACTAGTTATATCCGACTCAGTAGGGAGAACTTGTAGAAGCCGGTCAACATTTAAACCTGCATCTTTGGAATGTAGGGGTGTCACCAGGGCACCCAGAGAAAACCCACGGGGTCACAGGGAGAACATACAAACTCCCTACAGAAAACAATCCCAATCAGGATCAAACCTGGATCTCTGGCACCAACATTTATGCTTTCAATTGGATTAGGTATGAATAAGGTTAGGCTAAATTACATTCCTAATTATATTCCACAATAGAGCCAGGCTCTGCTCAACAGGTGCAGCACATGAATGACTATATTCATGTATGGAAATACATGCAGATTATATTCATGCTGTACAGAGAAAAACTCAGAGAAACAAAGCAAAAGTTAGACTTCCATCACTGTTCTACACAAATAAATCAACCTTGTTCAAGAAGGAACTGCGGATGTTGTAGAATCGAAGGTAGACAAAATTGCTGGAGAAACTCAGCGGGTGCGGCAGCATCTATGGAGCGAAGGAAATAGGCAACGTTTCGGGCCGAAACCCTTCTTGAGACGGTTTCAACCTTACCCTTTGAATATAGAAACAAGACGAAAATAATGCCACATATTCAATCATATATGGTTCAATGGAATTAAGATATATATGTAAAAATATATATGTAAACAGGCCCTTCCGCCCACCAGTAATCTACCATACACCAATTCCATCCACCACGCCAGGGGCAATTTACAGAAGCCAATTTACCTACAAACCTGCACTTCTTTCGGATATGGGAGAAACCGGAATATCCAGAGAAAACCCATGTGGTAGTGAGGCAGCAACTCTACCGCTGCGCCACCGTGCCACCCCATTACATTTTTTTTCTGTAATATATTTATTACGGTGTCACGTGAATAAAGATGAACACATGATTCTGATTTCTGCCCTTAGTTGGATAACACACATGCCCAGTCATTGTGTTTTATGGCTGGTTTTCAACCTGAAGGTCTCGACTCGAAACATCACCCATTCTTTCTCTCCAGAGATGCTGCCTGTCTTGCTGAGTTTTTCTAGTTTTTAGTGTCTATCTTCAGTTTAAACCAGCATCTGCAATTCCTTCCTACACTACTTGTTAAGCAAAACAGGTCCTATTCTCATTATATAATTTTGTGATCAGTGTGAGAGCATGAGAATTTTGTGAAATGCACGAGTCTCACGCTCAATGCGTGAGAGTTGGCAGCCTTGCCAATAATTCAAACATTTTATGCAAGTTCCAATTGTTTGGACAAAAATTACTTATTACTGCTTTATAACAGTTAAACATAGAAACATATAAACAAAGAAAATAGGTGCAGGTCTAGGCCATTCGGCCCTTCGAGCCTGCACCGCCATTCAATATGATCATGGCTGATCATCCAACTCGGTATCCTGTACCTGCCTTCTCTCCATACCCCCTGATCCCTTTAGCCACAAGGGCCACATCTAAATAAAGCCAATGAACTGGCGTCAACTACCTTCTGTGGCAGAGAATTCCAGAGACTCACCACGCTCTGTGTGAAAAATGTTTTCCTCATCTCGGTCCTAAAGGAATTCCCCCTTATCCTTAGACTGTGACCCCTTGTTCTGGACCTCCCCAACTTTGGGAAAAATCTTCCTGCATCTAGCCTATCCAACCCCTTAAGAATTTTATAAGTTTCTATAAGATCCCCCCTCGGTCCTCAAAATTCTAGCGAGTACAAGCCACGTCTATCCAGTCTTTCCTCATATGAAAGTCCTGACATCCCAGGAATCCGTCTGGTGAACCTTCTCTGTACCCACTGTATGGCAAGAATATCTTTCCTCAGATTTGGAGACCAAATCTGTACGCAATACTCCAGGTGTTGTCTCACCAAAACCCTGTACAACTGCAGTAGAACCTTGCTGCTCCTATACTCAAATCCTTTTGCTATGAATGCTAACATACCATTTGCTTTCTTCACTACCTGCTGCACCTGCATGCCTACTTTCAATGATTGGTGTACCATGACACTCAGGTCTCGTTGCATCGCCCCTTTTCCTAATTTGCCACCATTCAGATAATAGTCTACCCTCCTGTTTTTGCCACCAAAGTGGATGACCTCACATTTATCCACATTATACTGCATCTGCCATGCATTTGCCCACTCACCCAGCCTATCCAAGTCACCTTGCAGCCTCCTCACACCTAACACTACCCCCCAGCTTAGTGTCATCCGCAAACTTGGAGATGTTGCATTCAATTCCCTCGTCCAAATCATTAATATATATATTGTAAATAGCTGGGGTCCCAGCACTGAGCCTTGCGGTAGCCCACTAGTAACTGCCTGCCATTCTGAAAAGGACCCGTTTACTCCTACTCTTTGCTTCCTGCCAGCCAGTTCTCTATCCACATCAATACTGAACCCCCAATACCATGTGCTTGAAGTTTGCATACTAATCTCTTATGTGGGACCTTGTCGAAAGCCTTCTGAAAGTCCAGATATAACACATCCACTGGTTCTCCCTTATCCACTCTACTAGTTACATCCTTGAAAAATTCTATAAGATTCGTCAGACATGATTTACCTTTTGTAAATCCATGTTGACTTTGTCCAATGATTTCACCACTTTCCAAATGTACTGCTATCCCATCTTTAATAACTGACTCTAGCAGTTTCCTCACTACTGATGTTAGACTAACTGGTCTGTAATTCCGTTTTCTCTCTCCCTCCTTTTTTTTTTAAAAGTGGGGTTACATTAGCTACCATCCGATCCTCAGGAACTACTCCAGAATCTAAGGAGTTTTGAAAGATTATCACTAATGCGTCCCCTATTTCTGTGGCTACTTCCTTGAGAACTTTGGGATGCAGACTATCTGGCCCTGGGGATTTATCGGCCTTTAATCCATTCAATTTACCAAACACCACTTCCCGGCTAACCTGGATTTCACTCAGTTCCTCCACCTTATTTGACGCCCGGTCCCTTGCTATTTCCGGCAGATTATTTGTGTCTTCCTTAGTGAAGACAGAACCAAGGTAGCTATTCAATTGGTCTGCCATGTCCTTGTTCCCCATGATCAATTCACCCATTTCTGACTGCAAGGGACCTACATTTGTTTTAACTAATCACTTTCTCTTCACATATCTATAAAAACTTTTGCAGTCAGTTTTTATGTTCCCTGCCAGTTTTCATTCATAATCTATTTTCCCTTTCCTAATTAAGCCCTTTGTCCTCCTCTGCTGGACTCTGAATTTCTCCCAGTCCTCTGGTAGGCTGCTTTTTCTGGCAAATTTGAATGCTTCATCTTTTGTTTTTATACTATCCCTGTTTCCCTTGTTATCCATGGATGCACTACATTCCCTGATTTATTCCTTTGCCAAACTGGGAAGAACAATTGTTGTAGTTTATCCATGCAGTCTTTAAATACCTTCCATTGCACATCCACTGTCAACCCTTTAAGAATCACTTGCCAGTCTATCTTGGCCAATTCACGTCTCATACCTTCAAAGTTACCTTTTAAGTTACTTTAAGACTATTTCAGAAATTATGGCAGTCAACAAAAAATCAACTAACAAATTAAAGCAAACTAAAAAAAAAATAACATTCCCTTTCCTGACTCTACCTCATAAGTACTTTAACGCTGTTAACAGAGCAAAGGAATATTAATCTCAAGAATCAAAATGGGGGAAGTGAGGACAATTTTGCTTAAATGTTTATTCTAAGCACGTTCAGATCTGCATAGTCAGAGTTCTACAACATGTATAACTGTTGTCCATACTGATCAAGTTGGCATTCTGCGTGCCCAGGGACTGGCCGCAGTTCGCAGGTCAGCTCACCTGCCCCGACCCCGCGAAAACTAATTGAAAAACCCCGCGTTTTTTTGCGTTATGGGCCGTGTGCCCGTAGTCCGAACCCTGTCCTAGATGTTTGGCCCCATTGTGGTCGTCGTCCGTCCCCCCCCCCCCCCCCCCCCCTCCACTCCACCAGGTGCTTGTTGCCGGCAGCTGCACATTCGACCAAAGAGAAGAGAAGAGACGCAACGTTACTCACAGCCGCCAACCAACGCGCTTCCCCAGACCGCACAGAGCGCTGGCAGCTGGCGCAAAGGGACAAATTGGCGCAGGGACTGAACTCAGCGTGAGAACTCGGTCATGAGCATGAGGGCGTGAGAAATAGCTCCAAGGCGTGATTCTCACGCTGAAAGCGTGAGAGTTGGCAGCCCTGTGTTAATTCAGTCACCTCGGACTTACTATCCGGGGACCAAGCGAGCCACACGCAGCATAAAGAGCCACCAGCAAATTCCGTTTGATCATTACCTCTCACTATGTTTGATCATTACCTCTCAAGGCAAGTAAGGTGCAGCAGCAGAATTGTTATGGTACAGAAGGAAACCACCTGACTCTTGTCAATATGCTGATTCCAACTTGGGAAATTCCACTGGTCTCATTCTACCACATTGTTCCCTACTAAAAATTAATAGATCTGCATTTTCTTGAAGGATCTTCAAACTAAAACATTAAGATGCATATCTTCCCACACATGCCACCCAATCCAGTTGTTTTCTGCATTTTCTGCTTTTAACTCCTGTCCTTGCCCCCTCAATTACTTTTTGAAGACAGTCAAAACCAAACCCCAAGTACAGTGTTTACAAAGAAAGTTGGCCTCATTTCCCACATTTTAAATCTTTGAAGTAACTGCGAGAACAGTTTTTTTTCCCAATTTTCTCTGCCTAAAACTTAATTATCTTGTGCATATCCATCATCTCTCCTTTCAACCTTCCTGAATTGAAGTATAACAGCCCTAATTTATGCTGCACAACCTTGCTGCAGCCATTCCTCAATAGTTTAGTTGAGAGATACACCGCAGAAACAGTCCTTTGGCCCCCCCCGGGTCCGGACCGACCAGCGATCCCGCACATTAACACTATCCTACACATACTGGGGACATTTTTTACATTTACTAAGCCAATGAACCTACAATGCTGTATGTCTTTGGAGTGTGGGAGGAAACCGAAGATCTTGGAGAAAACCCCATGCAGGTCAGGGGGAGAACGTACAAACTCCGTACAGGCAGCACCCATAGTCGGGATTGAACCCTGATCTCCAGCGCAGCAAGCACTGCAAGGCAGCAACTCTACCGCTGCGCCATTGTGCCGCCCCTCAGTTCATTCCTGGAACTATTCTAGTAAGCCTACTTTGCACACTCTCTAGGTTCTGGAAGGGTTTCGATCCGAAACGTCCCAAAAATAATGGTCAACTCCCCCCTCCTTACATCTATTAAGTGACAACATTTCAGGGAGTTTCCAAAGGGCAAATGTGAAATATTGCTGCTCTAAGGATTCAACAGTCGATGTTTAGCGCTAACTTAAAAGGCATGCAAAGATAAGGCTTAGATGGTGTAAATTGGCTTTTGATAAAACAATGAAAGAGGTAACTGAACTTCAAGACAACTAAATGTACAGTTAAATCACAAAGCAAAATGCAGCCTGCGGGTGTTATAAAGCTGTTTTGTTTTGACTGTTGAAAATTTCAAAATAGTCACGTGGTTTGGAATGAAAAAGAAACCAAGATTCTCAAGGACAAGTGCTATCTAAAAAAGCATTTGAAATAAAGCTTTGTTTGCATTCCAAAGCAAAACTCTTGAGAGGAACATCACATGATAATTGGATCACAGGCAGCAATAGTTAATGAGAATCTTGAATACTTCATTTTCTTATTGACAAATTTTGCCCAACTGCACTCTTCCCTGAAATTCACACAATATTAGAAGTTATATAACTTTTAGATCACTTCCTCGGTAGAAGTGATGGAGCTTGAATAGTTCATAACTTAGTCATAGCATAGAAACATGCCCTTTGGCTCACTGTATCTGTGCTGGCCTTCAAGAACCCATGCATACTAATCCTCACTAGAATTTAGAAGTGAGGGGGGATCTTATAGAAATTTACAAAATTCTTAAGGGGTTGGATAGGCTAGATGCAGGAAGATTGTTCCCGATGTTGGGGAGGTCCAGAACAAAGGGTCAGTCTAAGGATAAGGGGGAATTCCTTTAGGACTGAGATGAGGAAAACATTTTTCACACAGAGTCTCTGGAATTATCTGCCACAGAAGGTAATTGAGGCCAGTTCATTGGCTATATTTAAGAGGGAAATACTGCCTAACTTGAAATTTTAAATGAATATATCATTCAAATTTCTGAAGAATAATATTCCCTAGTTGCACTGACTTAAATTTAATGTGTTTTAAGATGTAAATAAGAACACTGGATAGTGCCCATCTCTTCTCCCATCACACAACTTTTTTAACTATTGCCACTTCTCACAGATGAACTACCATTGTCAATATTATTCCCTAGCATACATTGAGTATGTGTGGATTGGCACTGGTCTCCTCCAACCACATCTACTGTATCCGCTGTACCAGGTGTCAACTTCTGTATATTGGCAAGACAGAGTGCATGTTCAGCGATCGTTTCGCTGAACACCTCCGCTCAGTCAGTCTATAATGCCCCTGTCCCATTTAGGAAACCTGAACAGAAACCTATGGAGACTTTGCGTCCCACCCAAGGTTTCCGTGCGGTTCCCGAAGGTTTTTGTCCTCCGGCAACCACCTTCAACTAGCATTGCAAACCGGCTTCAACTAAAAATTTACCGATTTTTAAAACGGAAACCACTTTTGACCATTAGGGAGACTGACAAAAACCTCCGGGAACCGCATGGAAACCTTGGGTGGGACGCAAAGTCTCCGGAGGTTTCCGTTCAGGTTTCCTAAGTGGGACAGAGGCATTAACCTACCTGATCACCCGGTTGCTCAGCACTTTAACTCCCCCTTCAATTCCCAATCTGACCTTTCTGTTCTGGGCCTCCTCCATTGTCAGAGTGAGGCCCAGCACAAATTAGAGAAACAGCACCTCGCACCCCAGCGGTATGAACATCGACTTCTCTAACTTCAAATAGCACCAGTTTTCCCACCAATCTTACTGTCTCCGACTACATTCTATCTCTGTCCTGCCCTCTCCCCTCACATCAGTCTGAAGAAGGGTCTGGACCTGAAATGTCACCAATTCCTTCTCTCCAGAGTTATTCCAGCATTTTGTGTCTACCCTCCGAATGTCATCCTATGCATGCCTTGAGAAATGTGCTAACATGCCCTGGCACAACAGAAATCCCAGCCAGACATCAAGTTATTTTACTTCTTTACTTTTGGAGGTAGATCAGGATTGAAGATTATATCAATGTGTTTTTTTAATTCTGAGGTGGTTGTCAAGGCCAATGTGGATTCCGGCTCGGCGATCGTTTCGCTGAATTCCGCTCAGTCAGCCTTAACCTACCTGATCTCCTGGTTGCTCAGCACTTTAACTCCCCCTCCCGTTCCCAATCTGAACTTTCTGTCCTCCATTGTCAGCATAAATTGGAGGAACAGCACCTCATATTTCACTTGGGTAGCTTACACCCTAGCGGTATGAACATTTGATATAGGATTTGATGTAGGAGTTACCCGACAGGCATGGTTAGTGAAGTGGCATCATCCTTCCAATACTTAAGGGCTTCTGTGAGCTCCTCATGCATGGACTCAAGTTTCTCAACACCTTCCTGAATGCTCAGTCTTCAATTTGATCAAATGCAAGTCAGAGATTGGAGACAAGCAACTGCAGATAGTGAAATCATGAGTGATTAAAGTAAAATGCTGGAGGAACTCAGCAGGCAGGATGCATCTGGAGAGCGCAAAGACATTGTGTGTCAGGACCTTTTTTTAGCCTTAAAGGTCAAGTATTGTCTGTTGATCCCCTCCACAGATGCTGACTGACGCGTTGACTTCATTCAGCACTTTAAAAAAGATCAGATGCAAGAATTCCCAGATGTGCAGGTCAGTGAGCACATCTTTGAATATTTCTTGTCAGTCGGTTAATCCTCATGACAGAACTCTGAATAGTTGTGTGTGCATGCATTAATTCCTATAAAAGAAAATAATATCAATGAAACAATACATCGATGGACGGACTGGAATACTGACACTAATTCACTGTATACATCATTTTCTACTGTAATTCCTTCTTTGGAGAAGGGAATAAGGAAATTGTTCGTTTTGTAGAAATTTACTGGTTCATTTCTCTCCCCCACCTCAGAAAAGAGTTATTTAATTTATTGAAGCAATTATGGTCCATGCCCGATTACTTTTAAGAAGGTTGTGGTGAGTAGTATTTCTGTAACTGCAGTCCTTCCAGTGAAGGTATCTCAGTGAGAGGGAGGGAGTGTGCCCCAGGATTTAGACAACAAAATGGAAGCAATTTTCTCTCCACTGTTCCTCGCATACCTGTTGCTTATCCAAGACAATGCAATGTTTGTTATACTGTACTGTATCCAAATACTTGGTATGTTTGAGTAGAACATAGATGAAATGTAGGATAGTTAAAATCCATTCCATGGAGTACAAAAGTATATTTATATCAGCAAAATCTAAAATCAAGTACATTTGACTTTAGAGCATTAAAGTGCCCACCATTAACAGCGATACACTATAATTACATGCTGAAGCCGTGGGCCTCTCCCTGTTATGTTAATCCATGGCCAAATTGTGTGGCTTCCGACAACAATACAAGTAAAATGTCAAGCTTCAGTATTTCGGATGAGTACTATCAGCGCTATTCGCTAAGCTTCGCATTCACTTAATGCACCTGCTTGTCAGTACTTTAGCACTGGAGGACTGCACTGGAATGAAACGCACAAATCAGTGAGGTTCTGTGCTCAATGAGGAACCAGATTTAGGAACGATAAGCCTGTTAAGATTGGCTTGTGTAAACAGTACACTCTTGTTCCAACAGACCATCGGAGGGAAGAACGATGTCCGTTATTGAAGATTGTCCACTATAACTGAGTAAGGGATTACCAAGTAATAGAGCATTATTGAACAAATTGTAGAAACAAAGAAATGAAGATGTCTGTGAATACACAAAAGGGCACAAAGTTCTGGAGTAACTCAATAGGTCAGGGAGTATCTCTGGAGAATATTGATAGGTAACATTTTGCATCAAGACTTCTTCAGACTTTGTCTCGAACTGGGCCTAGAAACCAGGGGAGTTGAGGCGAGGATGGGTGGAGTCATCGATCACAGCCAACAGGATGCAGGCAAGGGTTGGTGGTGGCGGGCACGGCCTGGAAGTGGCAGAGGAAGCTGTGTGAGCTGGTGAGGGTGGCAGTAGGTCCGGTCTAGAAGGCAGGGATGGCATTGGCAATCCAGCCTGAAAGGCCATGAGCATCAGCGGTGGCATCAGCAGGCCAGCGGTGGCCTGGCCCTAAAGGTTGGTAGGTCCATTCACTATAATGAAAATAAATTTTTAGGATGTCTGTAAGGTTTACTGTACTTGGGATATAAACATTTTCTCCATATCAGAGGTCTAGTGATAACCTAACTCACTGCAACATCACACATGATCAAACTGAGAACTGGAAGAATCCACCTCAATGATGATCCTATTGGGATAATCATTACTGCAGAATTTTACATTTTAATGTGATATACCATTTGTAGGCAACATGGGAAAATAACCAAGTTTTTAATTGAGAGTACAATGTTTACATTTCAAAATTTCTGGCAAATTAAAAAAAAATCTGTGATATGACAATCCAATCAAGTTTCAAGAACCAATTAAAAATAACCAAAGATTTTTGGTGATATTGACACTCGGGAAGCAGAGTTGGTGGAAAATAAAACCAGGACTCAGTTTGGATTGAGCATTCTGGGCTCTGATACCAAAGCTGCAAGGATTGGGGATGGGAAAGACATTTCTTAAATGTTAGTAATCCCATCTTCCCAGTATTAAAATTCAATTCCTTAGAATAGATAATGCTGAAGCAACTCAAGGGACAAGGAAAGTGTTAACGCATTAAAAAAGTTTTAATTTTATAGTCATAGTTATAAAATCGTGCTGAATGGAATCTGTCCACCGAATATGCAGCATCAATCACCAGTTACACTAATACTATTTAATTCCTTTGCATTCCCATCAACTCCCTTCCCCGCCCCACCCCTCAGTCAATTACCTGTACACTAGGGACAATTTAAAGCAATCAGTTAACCTACCAGCATGCACTTTGAGAAGAAGCTGAAGCACTCAGAGGAAACTGGGTGGTCACAGGGAGAATGCGTGGAATATAAATTCCACACAGGCAGAGGTCAAGACTAAACCAGATTGTTGGAGCTGCGAGTTCGCAGCTGCAAAAGCTGCACTACTGCTCCACCCAAATTAATCTTGTTCACTTGTAAATTAAAAAAAAACATTAAAATTATTTCAAAATAGACTTTATTCAAGTATAAATGCATACAATACATGAACCGTGCAAAAGAAAAAAATCATCCGACATTCTCAGAGGCATCACCCTAACCTACAAGCAGAAGGGAGATGAATGACATAAGGAATAGGAGACCAATCACATTGTTTAATTTTGATTACAAGATCCTGTCTAAGATCATCGCCAACTGGGTCACGTCTGCTCTGGGACGGGTGCTCCACCAGGACCAAACCTGTGCTGCACCTGGCAGGAAAAGCTCAGACAGCCTGGCGCTGCTGAGAGATACTATTGCCTATGTGCAAGACAGACGGGTGGATGCCTGCCTAGTCAGCTTGGACCACAAGGCCTTCGACAGGATATCGCACATGTACATGAGGGACGTGCTCTCCAAAATGGGCTTTGGGGAGGAAATTAGAAATTGGATCCAACTGCTCTACACCAATATCTGTAGTGCAGTCCAAATCAATGATTGGGAATCAGTTTCCCCGTCAGGTCATGAGTCAGGCAGGGTTGCCCTCTCTCCCGTCTTGTTCGGCTGTTGTATTGAACCCTTTGCCGAGTCCATCAGGAAGGAAGCGAGCACAAGAGGAATGATGTTGCCAGGCAGTGGGGGTACTCAGGTCAAAACCTCCCTGTACATGGATGATGTCGCCGTCTTCTGCTCGGATCCAGGATTGGTCCACAGATTGACTAGCGTCTGCTAGCAGTTTGAGTCGGCCACAGAAGCCAGAGTGAAACGCAGGAAGAGCGAGGCCATGCTCTTTGGCAACTGGTCTGACCGATCTTCCGTCACCTTCACCATCAAGCCTGACCTTGAAGGTGCTGGGGATCTGGTTCGGGGGGGGAGGGGAGGGGTGGAGGCATGCAACAAGAACTGGCTGGAGCGGATAGCCAAGGTGGGGAAGAAACTGGAGCTGTGGAAGCAGCGTTCCCTCTCAATATCGGGGGAAAATTTGGTCATCATTTGTGAGGTGCCCTTGAGGCCGCTGTACTTGGCGCAAGTGTGGCCTGTCCTTCCCTCCTACGTCACAGGGATCACTCGAGGATGGACCGGGTGCGACGGGCCACAATGCACAAGTCGGCAAACAACAGGGGCAAAAGCGTGCCCAACGTCGCCCTCACTTGTAAAATGTTGCATATAGTGAGAAAGTTCAACCCGAATGGGAAGGTCGTGCAATGAGAGAAGGCATGTCAATGAGAGAAGGCATCTAACACAGGAAGCATGTCATAAACCTCTCCGAATACATCAACCAGAGTCAACAGTCAGAAGCCCGGGAGTAGATTACCTGTGGAATGCTTGGAATTTAGTCAGGCCAAAAGAGCAGCCAGTAAAAATCTCGCTCACACACACGAAAAACATGCAATTTTTGGAAATAAAGTATTTAATGATGCAACAGTTACTCATTGTTTAAAGTAATAAATTACTACTTCGCTGAAAACAATGTCTGCTACAAAAGATAGAATGTCAATTTGCAAAAACTATAAATTACAGTCACCTTGGGAAGGATGGGGGGGAGCGGGGGTTGGCATTAACTGTTGGTTGGTGTTTTCTGCAAATGTTATTTTCAAAATAGCTATTGATCTTACTGTGCAAAGAAAGTCTCATGTCTTGAAAAACTAGAGACTGAATCAACTGCTTCAATGCAAAGACCACCCCCCCCCCCCTCCCCACACACACAAACCTTTCATCTCTGCTAGCTCATTGCTGGGAGTTAAAATTCCTCCTTCAATCTTCAGCCACAAAGTGTGCTATACATACAAAAAATATTGTTTAGTTTAGTCATGCAAATTATAAATGACTAAGTTAACTGGTCTCCACATCTTTGGACAGCCCCTGGCTTTACAATCACTAGTCCCTCTGGATTACAAATTCTAATCCCACAATAACCAGATTTAAAATTCTGTAGTTACCAGTAACAACTTTGAAACTTGCAATGCAATTTTAACCACAAAACTACCACTTAAAAAGCCGCCAGGTTCACATTCCTTCAAGGAAGGAAGCCTGCTACACTTAACCCAACTGATTTCCAATACAACTTCAGATGCACAGTACTGTGCCAAATCAGAATTGCCCTTTGAAATAATTTAGGTCATTCAGTTGTCTCAAACTACTATATACAAATTCCAACAGTTCAAGGAGAATACACTTAGCCAAATTAGCAATGGAAATGAGAAATGAATAAGAAATGTTGATTGCACCAGATATGTGCACATCCCACAGAAAAATAAGTAATTCAGGTTTCAAACTCAGGGCGGTTAGCCAGGCCAGCTTTTATTATCCATCCCCAATTGTTCTTGCATAAAGTGGTGGCAAGGAACCTTTTGAAACATTGCTTTCCTTCTGGGTGAAGTTGATCCCAAAATGTTTGTTCGGTAGAGTTCCAAAATTCAGATGCATCAGCGCTGAAGTGATGATATTTTCCCCCAGCTCTCGGATTGAATGGTGTGCCTCTTGGATGAAATGGTGTTTTACCGTGTGCTGTATCCACGTGGTAGAACCTGCAGCTTTGGGACGCACTGTCGGAGCAGTGATTGCAGTTGACTTTGCCGAGTCACATACTGCTTCTACTAGAGGGAATGTTTACAGTGATAAACTGGACACCAAATCAACCAAACTACTTTTGTCCAGGTTTGCAAAAAGTTTGACTGCTGTTGGAATTGCATCCATCCAAGCAAGCATAGTGCATTCCATTCCACTCTTGCCTTGCAGACGGCTGAAACGTTTTGGGGATGTCACAAGGCCAAGCTCTCACCACAAGATATTCTGCCTTTGACTTGCTTGTGTAGCCACACAGTTTGTTGCTGGCCCAGCTGAGTTTCTGGTCAATGGTGATACAGAAAGCGTTGATGGCAGTGGACTCCGCAACGTCCATACCATTGAACATCAAGGAAAAATTGGTTGGACATTCTTGCTGCACTTAGTCATTGTTTGGGATTTTTGTGACAATATTAGTTCCCACTGTCATTTGCTGAAATGTCACAAAGGGAATTGAACATTGTAAGATTATCGGTAAATGCCCCCACTTCTAACTTAATGGAAGTAAAATCGTTAGAGCTGAAGATGATTGGCCCTGGTCCAATCCTTTGAGTTCAGTCTTGTTAGGATTGTTTGGTTTCCAACAACTATCCTCCTTTGTGTGAGGCAAATCCCTGGCAAAGTTTGCACTTTCATGCTGACTAAGTGCAGTTTTACCAGGGCTCACATATGTCACATTACTTCACAAACAAGGCTGTGATGAGGTCTGAAGCCAAGTGCTTTTCGCAGAAGCTAAACATGAGCATTGGTGACCAATGTAAATAATGAATAAATGGCAATTGAACACACTGTCAATGAAAAAATAGTGTTTTGTTGATCAGAGTAGACCAACTAGACCCAAATTAGAACTATAAAGAACTTCGTCTGAAGAAGGGTCTCGACCCGAAACGTCGCCTATCTCCTTCGCTCCTTAGATGCTGCTGCACCCGCTGAGTTTCTCCAGCTTTTTGTGTACCTTAGAACTATAAAGGTCCCTTTTCTCCTCAGATTTTGTTCAATGTATTGAATTGTTCTAACATTTAAATATTTATTTCATACCTCCATCCACAATTTTTTGTTTTGAATGAAATTTAAAAGCAGATCTCTAGTCTGTAGATATTATAAATAGGTGGGGGAGGAGCAGTAGACCAAAGCGAGATTCTTGGGGAACTCAGGAGGCGGTGGCATGGGGCATTAAAGAGGCCTTTTGACTGCAGATTGAAACAAAACAGTCAAACAAAACCCAAGCCCAATTTGATCCCAACTCCAATACATTGTCTGGTCCTGTTGAGCTCGAGATAAGTAGCAGGCTCTAGAGGGAATCAGCCCACTAACTTAGGGTTGTGCCCGTCTTCAAGCTTTCACTGAGATTTATAGAGTTAGAAAGCACAGCAACAGGTCCATTACGGGCCCACAATGCCAGCCATTAAATGCTCATCGATATTCATTGTGTTTTCGAGCACTTGGCCCTCAATCTGTTGTAGCTTGACAATTCAAAGGCTCATCTAAATATTCCTTACATATTAGAGGCTATACCTTCACCATTCTCTCAGTGTATTACAGATCGAAACCACCCTCTGGGTGAGAAAGATAATGCTCAGATCCCCTATAAACCTCCTAAACCCAACATTAAACGCGGTCTCTCTTTTTGGAGGCCGCTACAATGGAAATCTTATGAATACCCCTCAATTTTGTATAATTTTACTAGATTTCTTCCCCTCCCTTGCCACAGCCATCTCCACTCCAATTTCATTCACGTAGCCATGACTATTCTCATTACCAGCAGCAACAAGACGGCAAAGTTAGCATGTTTTCAGGTCACACAAGTGGGTGGTATTGTAGATGATGAAGATGGTTGTCAAAAATTGCAGCAGGATCTTGATCGGTTGGGCATGTGGGCTGAGGAATGACGGATAGAATTTAATATGGAGAAATAGGAGACGTTGCATTTTGAGAGCAGCAACATTGGCAGAACATACACTGTGAACAGTAGGGTTCTGGGAGAGTTGTAGAGCAGAGGGATCTGGTAGTGCAGGTACGTGGTTCGTTGAGCGGCATCACAGGTAGATCGAGTGGTCAAAAAGGTTTTTGGCAAATTGGCCTTCATCAGTCACAGTATTGAGCATAGAAGGAGGGAGATCATGTTGTAGTTGTGGAAGATAAAGCCGAGGCCACATTTAGAGTATTGTATTCAGTTTTGGGCACCAAAAGCAGCAATGTTACAACATTTTGATTTAAAAAATCAAGTCTGCATTTTATCCCATCAGATAAAGCATAAAAAGTTTAATTTGACACATAATTCAATTTCATATCTTCAGTATTAAAACAGTTACGGCCATTTTCATACTGGAAAATTAGCATCTTCTTCCCTATCGGGAAGAAAGGTTTCGGCCCGAAACGTTGCCCATCTCCTTCGCTCCATAGATGCTGCTGCACCCGCTGAGATTCTCCAGCATTGTGTGTACCCTCGATTTTCCAGCATCTGCAGTTCCTTCTTTAACCCTATTGCTTTTCCATTGCTTAACACAAATGCTGTGATCGAGGACAGTCAAAAGCCCATAACTTTCTTAAAAATTAAGAGAACTGAATGACATTTTCAGTTATTTTACATTGAAGCATTCTGAAATAAATATAAAAAATCTTACTTGGATGATCTGAAATTAAAGCATATAATTAGTTAATTACCTAATTGTAGTTAATTACATAATTGACCGTTGTGACAGAAATTGTAATCAACACCCAGACTGCCTTGAAAATTCAAAGATGCGATATTTTCAAGATCAGAACTTTAATATTATTTATTATACGCTATAAGTCCGTAACAGACAGGTAAATAAATTAAAATTTCTAGCACTAGACCAAGTCTTATGGAGAAGATCAGTTGCTAGCTGGTACATTGGCATATCATAATCAGTAGCATCATCATGCTCCTCAGATTGCAACCAATAAGCAACTCTGCGCACCTTGTTTTTCCTCAACTTTTCAATTTTGGCATTGTAAACTACATGTTTTTGCTCTTCAAACCACACATGACATGCCTTTCTGCCCACTACTTTCCATTAAGAATATCCTGTAGATGCAATTTCTCAAGAAAAGGATAATTTTTCAAAATAGCCTAAGTATCCAAATAACAAACTAATCCCATTCGCACAAGAATTCACAATATAACATGATTTTTAAATCTCACCGTCATGAATTTATATGCCAGATGGACGGAATTTAAAGTTTAATTCCCATAAATTAATCTAGAAACATCCACTCAATATAATCAAAATTATTATTGTTTTGCACAATACATGGAACTAAAACTGATCTTTAGTATAAAAATATTGACTATGGATAGACAATAAAACAAAATATAGACGATTTAGATGGTCTTATGACATGATTGTCCAAAAAAAAAGCATTTAAATCATCTTGCGAGTGAGTTTTTCTGGAACACGATCGATTGGAACGTTGCATTTGCGGTAAATTTGAATCCCATATCGGCAGGAAAAACACTGCCGTTTCGTATGGGGCACAAATCACATTTTTGCAACGTGAAATTAGATTAAAGCCATCCCAATAAGCAAGATTATATGTAAAATAAACTGCACCCTTTGTTTTGTCCCGTTCTTGCGATCCATCACGTTGTAGGCGGTGAGGGCGTTAGAAGTCGCTTTTTATTTTAATTCAATTATTAAATTGTCTTGCGATTTTTTTTTAAAAGTGGGAACGGAAGTCCGATCAATTTTTCTTCAGCAGCTAGCTGCCCGAGGAAGTCTGCCTCCGACAGGCAGTACAAAACTGGATTTTAATACCAGCCTCCTCCTCAAAGGCACCAAAGTCGATCATGCGGCCAGTGGCAGAACTGCAGCGCCGCTGAAGGTAAGTTTTGTAACATCGCTTCCAAAAGATGTTGTCAAGCTGGAATGGGTGCAGTGAAGATTTCCGATGAATAAGAATCGGAAGGGTAACTTTTTCACGCAAAGGTCGGTAGGTGTATGGAACGAGCTGCCGGAGGAGATAGTTGAGGCAGGTACTATCACAATATTTAAGGAACATTTAGACAGGTACAGCTTTTGTGTTCAGTCAGTGGAAAAGCAATAGGGAACAAGATGCTAATTTCTGAGTATGAAAATGGCCATAACTTTTTTAATACTGAAGATGTGAAAGTGAATTAGGTGTCAAATTAAGCATTTTATGCTTTATCTGTGGGACCTTGTCGAAAGCCTTCTGAAAGTCTAGAGATAACACATCCACTGGTTCTCCCTTACCCACTCTACTAGTTACATCCTTGAAAATTCTATAAGATTCATCAGACACGATTTACCTTTCGTAAATCCATGCTGACTTTGTCCAATGATTTCACCACTTTCCAAATGTGCTGCTATCCCATCTTTAATAACTGACTCTAGCAGTTTCCCCACTACCGATGTTAGACTAACTGGTTTGTAATTCCCCGTTTTCTCTCTCCCCCCTTTTTTTTTAAAAAAGTGGGGTTACATTAGCTACCCTCCAATCCTCAGGAACTACTCCAGAATCTAAGGAGTTTTGAAAAATTACCACTAAGACATCCACTATTTCTGTGGCTACTTCCTTGAGTACTCTGGGATGCAGCCTATCTGGCACTGGGGATTTATCAGCCTTTAATCCGTTCAGGCAGATAAATCCCTGAATCCCTGAAAGGGCCCAGTCCTTGCAGACTGGAGTCGGGCTGTAAGTAGGTGTGAAGTGTTGGTTGGGGGAGGGGGTACTAGGGTTAAGTTTCTGTTTATCGAACCTGCAGTAGAACTTGTCCTGGTCGTTGGTCAGCTGACGATTGTCCAAGGAGCGGGGGGCGGGGGGGGGGGGGGGGGGGGGGGGCGGGGGCTTTCCTCATGCAGCTGGTGATTTCTTGCAAGCCCTTCCAAACTGAAGAAGTCACTAGCTGAGAACTTGCTCCTCAACATCTCAGAGTACCTTTCCTTGGCAGCTCCGATTCATCTTCTCAGCTTGTACATGGCCTGCCTGCAGAGGTCTGTATCCCCGCTCCTGTAGGCCTCATCTTTAGACTGGCGGAGTTGTCCAAGTCCTGCTGTAAACCAGGGCTTGTCGTTGTTGAACCAGATCCGTGTCCTAGTGGGAATGCAACTATCCTCACAAAAGCTGACATATGTCACCGTGTCTGTAGACTCACCGAGGCTTGTGGTTGCTTCCCCGAGAATAAACTGACCTTTGAACCTGTTGGTGGGTTACACAAAATGCTGGAGAAGCTCAGCGGGTGCAGCAGCATCTATGGAGCGAAGGTGATAGGCAACGTTTTGGGCTAAAACCAGTCTTCAGACTTTTGGTGGATTAATTGGCTCCCTGGACAGAAGGGAACTTATCGCAGGGTTACAAGGAAATAAAGGGGAATTGGACCTGTGGAATGCTGGCAAGTCCCCAATGGCTGAATAGCCTCCATCTGTGACACAGGAGGTAAACACCATGCTTATTTTCCAAGCCTCAGATCCACCAGTATCTCCTGACTCAGCTGAGAGCTCCTATGCACACAACCTGCAAGTCAAATCAAATTGTAATTCGCCTTTAAAAAAAAAGAGCTGACCCAACTCAAGGACATTTTTGTTCCAAATCTGACTCACAATTCATCACGTATTGTCTGGTTTGGTTGGCCTTGGGTCAGATAGCCAAGTTCTGATAGCGAGATATCACTAATGGGGATGTTCAGTTACAGCCACACAGATAAGAGTGAAACCAATCAAGCGCACTGCAGCAAACTGGATCACAGAGACACAGCAGACCAGCACAAGAATCCCAGACCATCTCAAAGTCTGCTTGGCGAGAGTGATGTGGTGACGTGGGACGGTCACATTCAGCAAATGCTGATTGGTGAGTGTAACAGATTTTCCCCCCGCACCCGATACTATAGAACAACTATAAATGTATAATCTCACACACACGCGCATAGTGTAACATGCGCACAGATTGCTTGGTCTAAATAAGGGATCTTTTCCCACACATGATCAGTCATCCTTACCACAAGGTTCTCATTTTGTTACATCCCCCATCTGACCTTCCCTGAACTGCCTATCTGACCTGGTCTTAAAAGTTAATGTAGTCTCTGTTTTAATGATTAACTCTGGCACACATTCCACAGGCATTAGGGAAAAAAATCCATTAAAAATCGGCAGCTATTAAATTCTTAACCATTGGTACTACCTCCACCTCATCAGGCCATTTTCTGCACTAAAAAATAGCTCAAAGTATTTTATACTCTTTTGTGGCAAAATAGTAACAAATCTGTTCTGCACTTCCAGCACCCTGTTGCCCCAACATGTTTCCTATGATGTCGAGATCAAAACTATACACAGTACATTTACAGTTATGCTAAAGTTGAATATTGGCTCCTCGTTAGATAAAGTTTAAAAATGACTTTCCAAAAAACCTGGAAGACATTATGCTTCCTACAGCCTATTCACCGAAGGAATTCATGCAAGTAAATTCAGATCTGCATTATGAACAAACAGAGAGGTAGGAACATTTTATACATCACGATTGTTTCAGGCACATCAAGATGCTTTTTAGCCAGTGAAGTACCGTTGAAACATTGCATGTCACAACTGTAATGTAGGCAACACTGCACCAAGTTTGAAAAGAGCAAGCTTCTATAAAGAAGAATGAGATATGGAAGTGATAAATCGGTACAAATGAGCTTGATTAAAGGAGAAATATTGGCCAGGATTAACTTTCAGAAAAAAAGTTTTAACAAGAGAAAAAGTCGGTCATCAGGTCTATTCAAGAAATTATCCAAATCCTAAAGAACCTACACCCATCTTTTTGTGAATACAAGGAATTGAATACAAGGAACTGCAGATATTGATGTACAAGATTTCCCCCAAACCCCACCTATCATTCCAACAGCCACCACATCCCATTCATCATCCTTCGACATTTCCATCATCTGCAACATGATCCCAGAAGTCACATCTTTTCATCCTCATCCCCTTTCGCCTTCTGCAGAGAACACTCCCTCCGCAACTCCTTGGTTCACTCATCCCTTCCTACCCAAACCACTCACTCCCCATGTACTTTTGCCGGCAACAGCAACAGATGTAATATCTGTTCCTAAACCTCCCACCTCACCTTCATCCTGGGACCCCAGCAGTCTTTCCAGGTAATACAGGTTCATGTGTACCTCCCCCTACTGCATCCAGTGTTCCAAAAGTAGCCTCCTGTACATCAACAAGACTCACCGATTATTTCACCAAACATGCTTTCGGTCCGCCAAGACCAACTGGATTTGCCAGTATCCAAACACTTTAACTTCCTTTCCCATACTGACCCCTCAGTCCCGCACCTTCTCCATTGCCAGAGTGAAGCCACATGCAAACTGGAGGAATAACACCTCTATTTTGCTTGTGTGGCTAACAACCCAACGGTATAATAACTGAATTCTCCAATTTTAGGAAACTATACAAAACCCTCCCCCCTCCTTCCCCCAACCCCTCCTTCCCCCAACTGGACTTGCATCCATTTCCCCTAACCTACATTCTTTTTTATAGCTTCACAATTTTTCAATCCTTCTGTGTATCACCTTCTGCCATTTCATCTCTGGCTTTTGTCCACCATCTGCCTATAAAAAGACCCCCCTCACCTGTATCATCCCATTACGTGCCAAGCTTTTTCCCTACCCCTCCTCTCTTCCCACTTTCTATCTCTCCTCCTCCCCCCCACAATAATTCTGAATGGTCCTGACCCTCAACGTCACCTATCCATGTTTTTCAGATTCAGGACAGCTTCGTTCCCACTGTTATCAGACGACTGAACAGCTCTCTCATGAGCCAAGTGTTTGGTGCCAATCTTCCAACTTACCACCTCAACCTACCTGATCCCCCGGTTGCTCAGCATTTTAACCCCCCCTCCCATTCTGACCTTTGTCCTGTGCTTCCTCCATTGCAGAGTGAGGCCCAGTGCAAATTGGAGGAACAGCACCTCATATTTTGCTTGGGTAACTACACCCCAGCAGTATGAACATTGACTTCTCTAACTTCAATTAAACCTGGCTTTCCCCCACCCCCTCTCTCTCTCTTCCCACTTTCACCAATCTTACCATCTCCGACTACATTCTATTTCTGTCCCGCTGACTGAAGAAGCGTCTCGACCCGAAACATCATCCATTCCTTCTCTCCAGAGATGCTTCCTGTCCCGCTGAGTTCCTCCAGCATTTTGTGTCTACCTTCCAACTTACCTCATTGTGTCCCTTACACTTCATTTTCTCCGCACTTTGTCTGTGGGTGCAAGGCTGTAACACTATAACATTATGTCCTGCACTATGGCACTTTGTTCAACACCTGTTGTTTTTGTGTATGACTTAATTGTAGTCATGTATAGTATGATTTGACTGGATGCAGCAAACAAAGCATTTCACTGCATCTCAGTACTCGTTCCTTTGCTTCTTTTACTCTATGGATTCATCAACTTTCAAACTCACCATCTTCTAATGCCATTTTCTAACCATTGTTTCTCATTCTCCTAACTCTTAGTTTGCCAATATTTCTGACAGTGTTTTGTGACTTCTGCCATGAAGTAGTACATAGAAACATAGAAAGAAACATAGAAAATAGGTGCAGGAGCAGGCCATTCGGCCCTTTGAGCCTGCACCGCCATTCAATATGATCATGGCTGATCATCCAACTCAGTATCCCGTACCTGCCTTCTCTCCATACCCTCTGATCCCTTTAGCCACAAGGGCCACATCTAACTTCCTTAAATATAGCCAATTGAACTGGCCTCAACTACCTTCTGTGGCAGAGAATTCCAGAGACTCACCACTCACTGTGTGAAAAATATTTTCCACATCTCAATCCTAAAGGAATTCCCCCTTATCCTTAGACTGTGACCCCTTGGTCTGGACCTCCCCAACATTGGGAACAATCATCCTGCATCTAGCTTGTCCAACCTCTTAAGAATTTTGTAAGTTTCTATAAGATCCCCCCTCAATCTTTTAAATTCCAGTGAGTACAAGCCGAGTCTATCTTCATATGAAAGTCCCGACATCCCAGGAATCAGTCTGGTGAACCTTCTCTGAAACCCCTCTATGGCAAGAATGTCTTTCCTCAGATTTGGAGACCAAAACTGTACACAATACTCCAGCTGTGGTCTCACCAAAACCCTGTACAACTGCAGTAGAACCTCCCTGCTCCTATACTCAAATCCTTTCGCTATGAATGCTAACATACCATTTGCTTTCTTCACTGCCTGCTGCACCTGCATGCCTATTTTCAATGACTGGTGTACCATAACACCCAGGTCTCGTTGCATCTCCCCTTTTCCTAATCTGCCACCATTCAGATAATAGACTACCCTCATGTTTTTGCCACCAAAGTGGATAACCTCACATTTATCCACATTATACTGCACCTGCCCATTCACTCAGCCTATCCAAATCACCCTGCAGCCTCCTAGCATCCTCCTCACACCTAACTATACCCCCCAGCTTGGTGTCATCTGCAAATTTGGAGATGTTGCATTCAATTCCTTTGTCCAAATCATTAATGTATATTGTAAACAGCTGGGGTCCCAGCACTGAGCCTTGCGGTACCCCACTACTCACTGCCTGCCATTCTGAAAAGGGCCCGTTTACTCCTACCCTTTGCTTCCTGTCTGCCAGCCAGTTCTCTATCCACATCATTATTGAACCACCAGTACCATGTGCTTTAAGTTTATATACTAATCTCTTATGTGGGACCTTGTCGAAAGCCTTCTGAAAGTCCAGATATAACACATCCACTGGTTCTCCCTTATCCACTCTACTCGTTGCATCCTCGAAAAATTCTATAAGATTCGTCAGACATGATTTACCTTTTGTAAATCCATGCTGACTTTGTCCAATGATTTCACCACTTTCCAAATGCGCTGCTATCCCATCTTTAATAACAGACTCTAGCAGTTTCCCCACTACCGATGTTAGACTAACTGGTCTATAATTCCCCGTTTTCTCTCTCCCTCCTTTTTTAAAAAGTGGCGTTACGTTAGCTATCCTCCAATCCTCAGGAACTACTCCAGAATCTAAGGAGTTTTGAAAAATTATCACTAATGCATCCACTATTTCCGTGGCTACCTCCTTGAGCACTCTGGGATGCAGACCATCTGGCCCTGGGGATTTATCGGCCTTTCAATCCATTCAATTTACCCAACACCACTTCCCGGCTAACCTGGATTTCACTCAGTTCCGCCATCTTATTTGACCTCTGGTCCACTGCTATTTCCGGCAGATTATTTATGTCTCCCGTAGTGAAGACAGAACCAAAGTAGTTATTCAATTAGTCTGCCATGTTCTTGTTCCCCATGATCAATTCACCTGCTTCTGACTGCAAGGGACCAACATTTGTTCTAACTAGTCTCTTTCTCTTCACATATTAATAAAAACTTTTGCAGTCAGTTTATGTTCCCTGCCAGTTTCCTTTCGTAATCTATTTTCCCTTTCCTAATTAAGCCCTTTGCCCATCTCTGCTGGATTCTGAATTTCTCCCAGTCCTCTGTAGGCTGCTTTTTTTGGCCAATTTGTATGCCTCATCTTTAGTTTTTATACTATCCCTGATTTCCCTCATTATCCACGGATGCACCACCTTCCCCAATTTATTCTTTTGCCAAGCTGGTATGAACAATTTTTGTACTTAATCCACGCAGTCTTTAAATAGCTTCCATTGCACATCCACTGTCAACCCTTTAAGACTCACCTGCCAGTCTATCTTGGCCAATTCACAGCTCATACCTTCAAAGTTTAAGTTCAGAACCCTTGTTTCTGACTTAATTATGTCACTCTCCATCCTAATGAAGAACTCAATCATATTATGGTCACTCTTGCCCAAGGGGCCCCGCACAACAAGACTGCTAACTAACCCTTCCTCATTACTCAATACCCAGTCTAGAATAGCCTGCTCTCTCGTTGGTTCCTCTACATGTTGGTTTAGAAAACTGTCCCGCATACATTCCAAGAAATCGTCTTCCTCAGCACCCCTGCCCATTTGATTCACCCAATCTATATGCAGATTGAAGTCACCCATTGTTACCCTGTGTTACCCTTGTTGCACGCACTTCTAATTTCCTGTGTGATGCCATCCCCAACTCCAATACTACTGTTAGGTGGCCTGTACACAACTCCCCATTAGCGTTTTCTGCCCCTTAGAGTTTTGCAGCTCCACCCATATCGATTCCACATCCTCCATGCTAATGTCCTTCCTTTCTATTGCATTTAATCTCCTCTCACCAGCAACACTACCCCCCACCTTCCTTTTCCTTTCCGTCTATCCCTTCCTGAATATTGTATATCCCTGGATGTTCAGCTCCCAGCCTTGGTCACCCCTGGAGCCATGTCTCCGTGATCCCAATTATAGCATAGTCATTAATAAGCTATCTGCACCTTTCAACTCATCCACCTTATTATGAATGCTCCTCGCATTGAGACAAAAAGCCTTTAGGCTTGTTTTTTACAACACTTCTACCCTTTATACAATTATGTTGACAAGTGGCCCTTTTTGATTTTTTCCTGGATTTGTCTGCCAGCCATTATTAATTTTCACCTTGCTACCACTTGCTTCTATTGTCATTTTATACCCCTCTTTCTCTCCCCGCTCACACCTTTAAGACACCCACCACCTCTTATTCTCTGTTTGTTATTTTTTTTTCTTCTTCCCCCCGTACATGTTGGGTCTGAGTGTGCTTCCCTTCTCTGCCTCCTGCCTCAGACACCGTCTCCTACCTATCTCTATTTGAGTCCCCCCAGTACCTTTGCAAATTTCCCCGCCAAGACACTGGTCCCCCTTGGATTCAAGTGCAACCCGTCCTTTTTATACAGGTCACTCCTTCCCCCGAAAGAGGTTCCAATGATCCAGAAACTTGAATCCCTGCCCTCCACATCAGTCCTTCAGCCACGCGTTTATCCTCCACCTTGCTCCATTCCTACTCTCACTGTCGCGTGGCACAGGAAGGTACTCCTGAGATTGGTCATCTTTATGGTCCTTTTCCATAGCTCTCTTCCTACCTCCCTAAATTCTCCTTTTAGGACCAACGTCTCTTTTTTTACCTATGTCATTGGTACCAATATGTACCACGACCACAGCCTCCTCCTCCCTCCTTTTCAGGATATCTTGGACACATTCAGACACATCCCGGACCCTGGCACCAGGGAGGCAAACTACCATCTGGGTTTCCGGACTGCGTCCACAGAATCGCCAATCTGGACCCCCTAAACTTTGGAGTCCCCTATTACTAATGCCCTCCTCTTCTTTTCCTTATGCTTCTGAGCATCAGGGCCGGTTCTCTGTACCGGAGGCCCGGTCGCTGCTGCTAAACCCCCCCAGGTAGGCTGTCCACCCCAACAGCACTCAAACTGGAGTACCTATTTTCAAGGTGTACAGTCATAGGGTTTACTCTCTAGCCCCTGCCTCTGCCCCTTGCCCTTCCTACCTGTGACCCACTTGTCTGCCTCCTGTGGTTTTGGAGTGACTACCTCCCTGTAAGCTCCTCTCTATGGCTTCCTCACTCTCCGACCAGACGGAGGTCATTGAGCTGCTGCTCCATGTTCCTAACACAGTCCTTTAGGAGCCCCATCTCGACACACCTGGCGCAGATTGTGGACGTCTGGAGGGCTATCAGATTCCTTGAGCACCCACATCTGACATCCACAACAGTACACTTGCCCTGGCCTTCCATACTTACCCCCCCCCCCCCATTACACAGGATACAATATCAACACAATACAATACACAACAAACTGCTGAAATCTGACTGCCAATCAGCTGCTACCCTAGTCCACTTCCCACCAATCAGCTGCTTCCTCAAAAAAACCACTTCTCCGAATGGAACGTTATGGATTTCGGTAAAAACAAGCCCCGCGCTGGATTTTTAAGCTTACGGGTCGTGTGTTGCTCCTCCCCCTCCTTTTCGAATGGCTCCTGTGATTGTTTAATTTGTGTGTCATTTTCTTATTTTCCCCAATTATAAATTCTTCTAGGTATCAGTAAAGAACCCACAGTTACACTTGAAAAGTTTAAAATGTTTATCTACACAAGTTATTAAAACTATCATATTCCTTCCTTCCTACTCCCTACCCCCAAAATAAAATGTTGGCCCTCCTTTGACAGCGTGCACCCAATCTTTGTGCCTACTGCTGTTTCCGGCAACATTGCAAGCCACACTTCCTTGGATTTAATGTTCGATTTCTTTTTGTCAGCCAGACAAAATCGCATTCCTTGGCATATCTCCTCAGTGGCATCATCCCTAAGACTACAACATTTCCCCAATACCAGTGGAGTCTAGACTTTTATGGAGGGCTAGAGGATATTCGGCATCTGCCACTATGCTAATTAATTTCTGTGGACAAGTCGAGATGGGTTCAGTAAGCTTTTTTCATCACTGGATTATCAGCAATGGAATAGGATAATACATCATAACCCATCAATATGTCCACAAAAAAACATTTAAATGCATTTTTCCACTTCTTAAAACAACTGTACACTCAAACCTTAAGAATTAATGATTAACCTGCCATGGAGCTGACAGCATCATGCATCAGATTTTCCAGCATCTGCAGTTCCTTCTTGAACATCAATTAAACATAGCTATTTGGTGACCCGCCACCAATTCAAAAAGAGGGAAAGTGTAAATTGTCTCTGCTTCAGCATCCAAAGATTGATATGGGAATATAGCTTCAACATCGCAGTCGTTTCTGTTAATAACTGCAAATGGAGAGCATTTTGTTGCCATTTGAAATTAATGAGTTAGAGAAATCATTAGCCAACCTTCTAAAACTTGAAGTGCCCCATGATTAACAATATTTTACAAAATCTATTAAAAACTTTGCTTCTAGCCAAATGTAAAGATTGATTAAGTAAATAAATTGAACACCATCCCAAGCCCTTTCAGTTATAACACCAATCAACTTAGTCACCCGGTCATACACATACATAACACGCAGGACGAAAATTAAGTGTTCGGAATAAAATTTTATTCATGAAAAGAAAAAAAAGATATGTCTCGATATAATGTCATAATACTAACTTAGTACTATAGTACTAACTTAATACCCACACCAGTACAACTTCTGGTAGGTTTAGGTACATTGTCACACATACCGGGGGTACAATCAATAGCTTTGGCTTGCAACGTATCCAACAAAATGTGGGTTAACACCGTCGCAACAAAACAAGTCAGTGAAAGAGCTTCAAATTAGAATAAAAGGAGACTTTGGGATTCAAGTTATTTTATATAGCAGTGAATGTGCATATGCAGTGGAACTTAAACCAAAAATCCAATCACTACAAATAAAGAACCAGCTGGGGGAATTCGGCAGATCAATATTTCACATCCATCTTTGTGGCAGCAATGCCATTTTTTAAAATTGATGGGGGAGAGAAATAGAGTTAATTGTTGTTTGCGTGTCCTCTCATGAAGTGAGATGTGCAACATTCCATCAATTGCATTGGCATAGATTTAGCTAACATATTCCATGAGAAAATGGACACAAATGCTGGAGTAAGTCAGCGGGTCAGGCAGCATCTACAGAGAAAGGGAATAGGTGATGTTTCTGGTTGAGTCCCTTCATCAGACTAAGAGTCAGGGAGGGGAAACTAGAGGTATAAATGCACAGAACAAAGCGGAGCTTTCTATCGATCTCAGGAAAGGTGGAGCCCACAATGGTCCAGTGTTGGCATATTCCATGCAATATATTGAATCGTATCCATTTTCACCCCATTCTAACCCCAACTTTCTTGACAAGATAGTGACACAAAATGCTGGAGTAACTCAATCGGTTAGCATTCCTGGAGAACTTGGATAGGTAGGGTTTTGAGTCAAGACCCTTCTTCAGACTTCAATGACAGTACTTTATTAAAAGCATCAAATTAATAAAACCCCCAATATGATGCAAAACAAGACAAAAATATATCCATATAGTTTGTGAATAGCAACTTATGCAAAACTAGCTCTGGAAGTGTATGAAGGGTATTTGTTCCCTTCACTCCTGCAGCACACAAATAATATTTTCCATGCACGATGTTAACATTAAAACAATTCCTGCAAACACTGGGTACTCGTTACATTCATCAGAAGAAAGAGGAGGGGTGGGAGGGGGAAACGCTTCAAACAATTTCAGTGTCAAGTATCATTATATTTTCAAGGTTTGCATATTCCCGTGCAGCTTTCAGACCTGTATAATGCAGTTAGTGGAAACAAAGTAAGAGTTAAAACTCTTTTTAAAAACCCAATCAGAATGCAGAGGATCAGTCGGATTCAAAGTATACCCAATTTTGAGCATTAGCAAATAAAAATAAAACTGCAAAAGACATTGGTTACATTCAAAATCACAAGAGCAGAACCAAATACTCCTACAATTTGTCAGTGAAACTACTTTCACAAAAGTTTTATAACAGCCCATCTGGTGTGGAGCACCATTTGTTTACCTCAACTCTAATAAAAACATTCCACAGTATATTCCAGTCATACAATGTTAACTCACAGTATCTAATATACCACAGTATATTCCAGTCATACAATGTTAACTCACACTCGAGTGCCTACAAGGCAGCCAGATGTGTTGATCTTCATGAACACAACTCAAACAGCACAACACTTCTAGGACTTAGCCAAGAGAAATCAGGGCAACGCCCCAAGTAACATTTTTAAGTACAAATCAGAGACAAAGAAAAACTTAAATGGAAAAATACCCGATTCATATTCACCACAGCTAGTTTGCAAAAGACCGCAGCGCTCCAGGTGAAAAGCACACACAGGTAGAAAGCTATTAACATTAGAGTAACCAGTGCAATACCTGCACTGCAGCAGATAGCAACCAGCAAAGGAGAGCGAGGACTGCAGCAAGCATGATGTAATAAAATATCCAACCTCCTCTTTCAGCTGCAAACATTTGGTGCAATTCAAGGCCACTTTTACAGTGACTTAAAGTTCACACTAAACATAAAGATTTGTGAAATCAAACCGCCTAGAGTTTGTAGCACACAAGTGGAGAAAACTATTTTTTTGCCAGCCAGTATGAGCTGATATTTTCAGTAGAAACTACAAGTCAATGATTTGTGAACATAACTAGCAGCTGTATAATGACAAAAGCATTTTCCAGGCAACTGGGAAGGTTTCCCCTTTACAGAAAAATACTAATTAAAACAAGCCATGATTTTGAAAATATGATACGCTATAATTTATACTACCGATATGTTAACCCAAAATAAATGAAAAACTTAATTATCAGGAACATTTATGATTCCATTCACATTTAAAGATCATTTGGTGCCAAAGCTAAAATTATATTGACAATTACTACCATTTTGCACATGTTAAAAACAAAAGGATTAAAGCCACATGGTTGTCCATGTCTTATTAGCCAGAATTCGTAGGGCTATGTGAAAATTTCCCTCATATCCTTCTACACTCCAAGTTATTTGACTATTAACCTTAAACTAATATTAATCATTGCCTGTTTCTGCTCAGTGCAACAAAAAAATCCAACCATTTGCAAAATAGGTGATCATAAGCTTGGCAATCTTTAAAAAGTGTAACTCGTCATTTAAAATTGATGTTCTTTCGAAAATAAATTCAAGAAATGAAAAGCAACTTTACAACATTTTCATATTTACTTTACATTCATAGACAAACACAAGATCTATCAGAAAATAATCAGTACTGTTACCTCTGGAATTGCTGTTAGGAAATACAAGTTCTCTCATACCACAGTACATAACAGCCCACCTTATTTTGATAGGCAACCTGGAAGTAAGACCACAGAGTGAAAATAAACACTAACTTCAAGATTGCCTCCTTTATGTTGTTGGACAGACAATCTGGCCAACACCAGGACATGCTGGTGTATGTAGTGTAGTACACCAGGACATGTTGAGTTCCAGCTTCCTCCAAATGAACAAATGGAAAGAAGAGAACCATTGTTAATTGCAGATTACCAGCACATATGGCAGTCATCCAGATTCTCATGTAGGCAGAGCATGGGAGGCTTCTAAATGGAGCTAAACAATGCAGAATCCTCAAATAGTTCCACTGACCTTATGATAGAGACAGGATCAGTAGAGCAACAGCTGAAAGATGATTGTCAAAGATGCTTAACTGGTCAAATCTTGCCATGTATGGGCTCTAATAAATGCCCCCCCCCCAAACCCTCACAACAATTTCCCGTTAACCAAGTTGAGTCCAACCCATTGATTCTCTTCCAGCTCTCACCAACACTACTTAACATCTTCCCAAATTAAACTATAAAAAAAATAGAATTAGTTGGTTCTAAAAACCAAAATCCAATCAAAAACATGTTAAAACATCAGTAAGGGGTGTATGGAAAAGACAAAAAGGAAGTGCTTTTGGAAATACTCAGTCTGATGAAGTGCCATTGACCTTCATGTTAACAATTTCTCACCCATGGATGCTGCCTGATCTGTTTGTTTCTATCTAGTTTTTATTATCGGTCTTTATTTGCACCTGCATATTTTTCTTTTCAATTTATGACATGGCTGGTGCTCTGTGAGAATTATTTTTTGTTGTAGGATTATTAACATTTTCCGATTGAAATGTACACATTTGCATGGTAATTGAAAAGTGGATAAAAACATTACAAAAATGCAGCATTACTTTAACATTTCTCAGTTTTGAAGCTACAAAAAAAAAAACAAGAATTACTTTTACTTCAGGAAATAGGGGTTCTAAATTAACCTCAGTGTATAGGAGTGGATGAGAAAATGGGATAAAAGTGTGAAGGGTGGTCAGCATGGACTTGCTGGGCCAAAGGGTCTGTTTCTATGCTGTAATTCTAAACTATTGTTGCTGCTTTCTAGTTTGTAGTCACAAAATAATCATACAAAACCACAGACATCATATATAATTAAGTAATCAGCACTCAAAGGACCAAAGAGTTACAAATCAAAGCTGCATATAAAACATTTTAAATTATAGGTTATCCTACACATAATTATAAACACACAATTTAAATTTCACTTTTGGCTTAGATGAATAAGTAAACAGTATGGCAAGTTAGAAACCATGATTGCATCAAATTATATTTATAATTTATATTTAGACAGAGGAACATGGCTCTCATTATACCATCCAGTAAGGTTAGAGGAACTTAATAGAAGCCAAAATGGACAGACATCTGGGAGACATTTAAATTGGCAAATATGGTTGTGCTTTGAGTAGGTAACCATGTTGATTGATAGATTTTGGCTACATGTAACTTCTGTAATGTTCCAAATGTCCAGAAGGTGAAGGTGCATTTTGTGTGTCAGCAGAGATGATCTTACCCACTCACTTCCCGACTCATGAAGTGTAAAGTTCATCAATGGAGGGAAGATTGCAGCCAATAACCTTCTCAGCTGTTCGGACGATTTGCCGCAGCCTCTGGATGTCGTGCTTGGCGGCTGAGCCAAACCAGACCATGATGGAGACGGTGAGGACAAACTCTACGATGGCCATATAGAATTGGACCATCATTGCCTGTGGAAGTACATCCTCTGGGGTACACAAAAGGCTGGAGAAACTCAGCGGGTGCAGCAGCATCTAAGGAGCGAAGGAGATAGGAGATGTTTCGGGTCGAGACCCTTCTTCAGACTGGTCAGGGATCAGGGAAACGAGAGATATAGACGGTGATGTGGAGAGATAAAGAACAATGAATGAAAGATATGCAAAAAAGTATCGATGATAAAGGGAACAAGCCATTGTAAGTTGTTGGTGGTGTGAAAATGAGAAGCTAGTGCGACTAGGGTGGGGAGAGAGAGAGAGAGAGAGAGGAGGAATGCCAGGGCCCGAGTCTGAGGAGAGGTGGGAAGGGGAGGAGATACAGCAAGGGATAACAGAAATTGAGAAAATTCAATGTTCAAAGCCCAGAGGAAGCAGACTCCCCAAGCGGAGCAGAATTGAGGTGCTTGTTCCTCCAACTTTGCGGTGTATGCTCACGTCAGGCCGTGGAGTGGAGGCCCATGACCGAGAGGTCCGAATACGGAATGGGAGGGGGAGTTGAAGTGCTGAGCCACTTGGAGGTCGGGTTGGTTTAACTGCGGATCAAGCGGAGTGTTCGTTCGGCGAAACGATCGCCAAGCCTCCGCTTGGATCTCACCGTTTATAGATCATCCTGATATAGATAATCCACCCCTCTGGTGCAATGCGCCACAGCCAGCAGGACTTCGCAATTGACGTTCTCCCGAAACTTCGGGCCTCACTGTCACCTAGAAGCCCCTGCAACGGATATATTGAAGTACAGGTAATCCTCTGTTTTGCCTTTTGACAGTGGAGTTGATGTGAGCCCCGCCATTTTAAGTCCTTGGAGATGATGGTTTCCCCCGGAACTTAGAACGACTCCACAGATGTGACTGTGTTGTGTTGGTGTGGTGAGGAGGAGGTGTGGGAGGTGCCCTAAAGTCTACAAGTGCAATTCCACTGTCTTAAGAGCATTAAAAACATGGAAACATAGAAAAAGGTAGTGTGCAGGAGGATGGCCATTCCGGGGGCCCTTCGAGTCGCACCGCCATCATGTTTATTGTATCGTCCGCTATCCAATAACCCGTGCCGCCTTCTCTCCCCATATCCCTTGACTCCACTAGCCCCTAGAGCCCTATCCAACTCTCTCTTAAATCCATCCAGTGATTTGGCCTCTGTGGCAGGGAATTCCATAAATTCGCAACTCTCTGGGTAAAAAAGTTTTTTCTCACCTCAGTCTTAAATGACCTCCCCTTTATTCTAAGACTGTGGCTCCCTGGTTCTGGACTCACCCAACATTGGAAACATTTTTCCTGCATCTAGCTTGTCCAGTCCTTTTATAATTTTTATATGTTTCTATAAGATCCTCCCTCATCCTTCTAAACTCCAGTGAATACAAGCCTTGTGAAATAATTTCAATCTTTCCTCATATCCAGGGATCAATCTCGTGAACCTACGCTGCACTGCCTCAATTACAAGGATGTCCTTCCTCAAATTGGGAGACATTGAGCTCTTAAGAAACAAGGGAACCAGTATTTTTTTTTTTCTACATCTTCAGTTGTCTCGTGGAAGGCCCCAATGCAGCATCACTTATACTTCCCGCCTTTACTCCTGGAAATAACCAAGAGAGTCTGCCTGAACATGTAGCAAAGTCTTTAAGTGAAAACATGTGTAAATTCCATTTGACACACCACAGCAGTATCTATTCCCATAGATAAATTTTGTACATAGTATTTTTGTAAAACACTTATGGATAGATGATTTAATTATGTGCAACTGATAGACTAATTATGAAACCATGGTCAGATGACAACTTTTTGGTCCATCAAATATTGCAATATTTCTATCTATTTAAAATAGTATTGAAAAATCCACAATGGGCCAAAACTATACATGCAAGCAGACTAGGAACGCCAGCCAATAACAGCTTAGATAAGTGGCGTTCCATATATCTGTTTCCCAGATGGCTTGAGCTCAGGATTGTGGGACCATCTGCTAAACAATGTACAACTGGGATGTTTTTCCAAGTGCCTCTTCTGTATATCCAGGCATATCTCCACTTCTCCACATGCACACCAAATACATCTGTTGGGGAATGTTAAACAAACTAAAATAGTCTTGCATTTGTTCAATGGTCATATCACTACACGTTCAATCATTTAATTGTCCTGTTCAGAGATGTCTTGTGAATTTAAGCTTAGCCAATTTGATAAATATAGACCAAATATGTAGCAAACAATAAATAAGCCACAATAGAAATGGCTATCCCATCCCATCTGCGGAAGCTGCAGGATTCAGCTACATCGCAGCAGGCATTGTGTCATCAGCAAAGTCTTAAAAACTGTTACCTTTGCCCAAGCAACTCTTAACACAAGGGTTTTTAGTGCTCCTAGCAAAGTTTGATGGATGCAAGTTAAGTTATATCATCCCCATCATTCACTCTACACAAAAGTAATGTGAAGCAACCATCATATTCGATTGGATGTAGACATGGAAACTTGCATTGATTCATAGTACAAATCTTCCAAGATCCACGCAATTGTTACATTCTCCCTCAAAGTAGTAAAATTGCACCAGAATTCACATAACGATAACCAAGATGGAGAGCTGAAGCAGTAAAACTCTCAGTCCTAACATCAGCAGCTTTAGTACTCCATGCAAGTTGGTTGGACACCTCCAAAGTCTATTGTTTGCACCACAACTAATAGACAACGCTCAAATTAGCATTAAGCTTCAACAGATTCATTACATGGTGGTGACCCTGCTAGCAATTCTTCTTCTGAGCTATTGTTCTAGCCAGCTGACCATTCAGCAGCCTCAGAGCAGAAAAACATGCTCACCTGCAAACCTATCACACTCGCCAGTGTCCAGAGAACCCACCAAACCGTGCCTTGATCTCAGAGTAAACAATGCCCCCATGGCCTCGCGTTTCCCCAAGGCCGTCTCATGTCTGCACAGAGCAGGTGAAGGTCATCTCTCAACTTCATTGCCACAATCGCTTTCCAAGCAGCAGTTCTCTGCCAATCTGAAACATACCATTGTGTCAGAGGACACTCGGCATGCATTTGTAAGAATATTTCATTTACTTCGATTTTGAAAGAGAAGCTGGCATCTTAGGTAAAGGGCACAGCTGTAGAGTAGCTGCCTTACAGCAGCAGAGACCCAGGTTCCATTCTAACTGCAGGTGCTGTCTGTATGGAGTTTGCACACTCTCTGTGACCGTAAGGGTTTTCGCAGGATGATCCGATTTCCACCCACATTCCAAAGACGTGCAGGTTTGAAGGTCAATTGGGTTTTGTAAAATTGTCCCTGATGTGTCGGATTGAACTAGTGTATAGGTGATTGCTGGTCAGCATGGACACGAGGGCCAAAGGATCAGTTTCCACTCTGTATCACTAAACATTGCTGACTTCCCACAAATGACCGTTCTTAACATTCACAGCTGCCACGTTGACATGCACTCAATTCCCTACCAGAGGGGGAAATCTTCATGGGAGACAGAAAAATAAAGGTCCCCAAAACAAACCATACTATCACCCTGAACACCAAGATTTCCACTAAGTGCACAAGGTGTAACATGAAAATGCAAAAAGTCCTCTTCCTTCCTGCTGTGAAAATCCACTTTAATATAACATCTGGAGCTGGATTGCCCCCAAAATAGCAGCAAAAGTCAGCAAACTGTCATCAGAGTGATGATCAGGGAGAATGTTAAAGCCTCAGTTGAAGAACATGGCTCAATCTCAATCAAAAACTATTAGATGTGCTCAAAAGAAACATTTCTATTAAATCTTTCCAGTTTCCAGCAAACAATATCACTTTGAAGCTTGGTCGCTAATGCTAGAAACATGTGCGCAGCTAGCTTTCACACACAATACCAAAACGACAAGTTGATTTGTTTTTCAGTAACGGGGCCAAGAGGCAACACATTACACAGGACAGGGTTAACTCAGCTAATTCAGAGACATTGCTTTTTACATCTCATCCCAAACCCAACAACATTACTCAGAAGTGCCACCCACCAACCCACTCGAGACCTACAAACGAGCCACAGTGGTCACGAGGCAACCAAGATATTTAATCAATCCATTTGTTTTGCTCTTCATTGAACATGAAGCATTATCACAAATTACACACCAAGCTTCGTAATAATGAAATTCATTTTTAAAGCTATTCATTAAAAAAGTGCCCTAGGTCCATCAATGGGATGTGTTCACATTTGATGGTTGTGCAGAGACAATAAATCAAACAGAAATGTTGCTAGGTCTCATGGTGGAGGTTGTGTCAATGATTATACCACTGCTGCTGTTAACTTAATTTCAGAGTAAAAAAAAAGCAGTTGGGATGATCCAAGCACACACTCAGATGCAAAATTATAAAATCAACAAATTTCTTGAAAAACTATTAGAGACTGGATACCAATCCGATACAAAAGCTTTACTTAATGTGCATAGAAAATGAGGAAAGGAAGCGAGGGATACAGAAGGGGAGTGCAAAGAACATTGAAAGGAATCTGACAAAGACCCATAGGAAGATCCATGGACAAATATTCACTGAAGTGTAATTACATTAAAGGCCAAAATGGTCAATTGTACTTCCTTCCGTCTAATAATCAAACACTGATTTTAACACAATCTTAAAAAAAAAAAACCACCACCGTCAGTTTCGTATTGTAAATGATTGTTTCAGAATTAAGATTCACTCTTATTAATGCTTTGCCTGCATTCAAAATAGTTAAGCTTGCTGGAATTACATGGCCAGAAAACAAGTTATCTGCACATAATAAGGTTATTCTTCAGCTCAATGATGCAGTCAGACATTGAACATATTGTCTGTCACCAAATCATAAATCACCAGATAGATTGCTCAAAGCAAGAGGAATATTTTGATATGGCATTGCTGGATTCCTATTTAATTAAATAACATGAATTCTATCTGCACAGACATCAATTATCAGGGAGGCAAAAAGCTTTGCAGATATAGAGCTTGCATATTCAGAATGGAAAAACAGTTTTAAATACATTACTAATCAATTAAAATGCAACAACTCAACTCTTACAAATTAAAACTGAATATGTAAACGCAAGTTTGAAGATGTAAACTATAATCATGCCATCATCAAATGGCATTCAATACCTCGGGCAATTCTGAGATTAATTCCATACTCTATGTGCCAGAAAACGCCTTCACATTCCAGTCACCACATTAGGTTTGAGACATGTCCAGATAATGAACAGATGAAGATTCTGATGCACCTCGGTTCTCTCACCTTCTCTTCCCACCCAAAGGATAGGGCTCTCTTTCTTACCGCACAATCAGTCACCCCATCTGAAATTTCCACCACTTTCAACGCAATAGCACCATAATGAAACCAATATCGCTGGCCTTTCAGGATTTTGAAGAGACAGTTCCTTCTATTACCCCTTGATTCCCTCTCCTATCTCCACAAGCACTATTCTCACTGCACCTTCCAAAACAACTGCAGGAAAAGCCACACTTGCACTTTTCCCCCTATTCTGGAACCTCAAAATGTCCCAAATGAAGCAAATGTGATGGCACAGCAGTACATTTTCTATCTTATAGCGCCAGAGACCCGAGTGATTCTGACCATGGGTAATATCTGTACGGAGTGGTATATTCTTCCCGTGACTGCGTGGGCTTTCTCCAGGTGCTCCGGATTCAATGCACACAATGTACGGCTTTGTAGGTTAATTGGCTTCATTAAAATTGTAAATTGTCCGTTGTGTGTAGGACAGTGCTAGTGTGCAGGGTGATCGCTGGTTGGCACAGGCTCAGTGGGCCGAAGGGCCCGTTTCCTTGCTCTCCAAGTTTTAGAATCAATAAAACAAACCATTTATTCACTGCTTACACATATTACTCTTTTCTCTCCTAATTATGCAGTTTTCTTTACATTGGAGGTCAAATATAATTTTATGGAGCACATCCATTTAGTTCACGCGGGTGAACTCGAGTTATCAGTTGTTAAAGAAGGAACTGCAGATGCTGGAGAATCGAGGGTTACACAAAAAGCTGGAGAAACTCAGCGGGTGCAGCAGCATCTAAGGAGTGAAGGAGATAGGCGACGTTTCGGGTCGAGACCCTTCTTCAGACTGGTCAGGGATCAGGGAAACGAGAGATAGACGTTGATGTGGAGAGATAAAGAACAATGAATGAAAGATATGCAAAAAAGTATCGATGATAAAGGGAACAAGCCATTGTAAGCTGTTTGTGGTGTGAAAATGAGAAGCTAGTGCGACTGGGGTGGGGGAGGGAAATAGAGAGAGAGAGATAGAGGGAATGCCAGGGCCCGAGGGCTGAGGGAGAGGTGGGAAGGGGAAGAGACAGCAAGGGTTAACAGAATTGAGAAAATTCAATGTTCAGTTATCAGTTGCCCAGTTTAATTCTCTATCCATCTCCTATGCTGCCCTTTTGCCTTTAACACTGTTCCAAAAACCAAACTTACTCTCATTTTTCAACTAACAAATTACAACTTTCAGAATTTATTGAATTTTAAGAATTTATATCACAAGCCTTTCCAGTGTGTTTCATAAATGACCAGGTCATGAAGGCAAAAACAGTTATTTCTCTCTTCAAAGATGCTATCCAGGCCAGCCTTTTGTTTCAAATTTTCCACAGTGGTCCAGTTCCATCTCAGAGTTCCAGCAATGGACATCTCCCCTTTCTACCCCCACCTTCATTGATCCATTTACAGTAAAAAAAAGTACTATTGCGACCTTTGTAATGCCGCACCAGCAGATTTTCCAGTTTCCAGAAAGTTGAACATTTCTCCTATTAATGCACAGACTTACTTCACTAATTTGTTTTTTATCACTAATTTGTTTTATATGTCACACAGTAATACAATATATTTTCAGCGAACCCAATGGTGTACAATGACTCTGGACACAATTCTGGCCACAATCCCAATGTCTGGTGTCCCTGACCCACCTTCGCACATACAGTTCATAGTATCTGAAGAAGGGTCTCGACCTTAAATGTCACCCATTCCTTCTCTCCAGAGATGCTGCCTGTCCCGCCGAGTTACTCCAGCATTTTATGTCTACCTTTGATTTAAACCAGCATCTGCAGTTCTTTCCTACATAGTTCATTGTATCGAACTAAACGCAGACTCATATCCCCTGACGCTGGACCCCCTACTTACATGTCAAATAAATGAGCAAGCTAGATATTGGACCAACAATCATAAGTCATGTTAAGTTATTAATGTTTATGTCCTCTTAGCAGATCAGCAGTAATGAGCAAACCTTCATCTACTGGTGCTGTTGCCATCTCTTTGTTTTCCTCCCCCACCCTCAAAACGATTGTCATTCCATTTTTTCTCTACCTATGTATTTTCCACAACCCCCATTTGGTTTCTAAATTTGTAGGAAAGAACTGTAGATGCTGGTTTAAATCGTAGACACAAAATGCTGGAGTAACTCAGCGGGACAGACATCATCTTTGGAGAGGAGTGGGTGACGTTTCGGGTCGAGACCCTTCTTCAGACTGATTTCTCACTTTTCCTGTCTCTGATGATAAAAGTCATTAACACAGAACATTAATTTTGTCTCTTCCTCACAGATGCAGCCTGACCTTCTGAGTATTTCTAGCATATTCTGTTTTATTAAAAATCTTGAAAAAGCTTTATCATTGTGTGTTAGTTTATTAGCTTCCTTGTATCCTCTCATCTTGTAGGGTAGCAAAACCATCTATGATAATAAGATATTACAAAATAAATTAAGCCATAGAATGAATTGTGAGAGAAACATTTTGCACTTTAAGTTTTTTTAAAGTGCAATATGCTAAGTAGCCAATATTCTTGACTGTCACATCTCACAGACATTCTCCCTGTGAAATAAGTTGATGTGGACATTTTTGTATCTTTACTGAAATAAACAAACCAACAACATGTCAAGCGAGGCGTTTAATTTTGTTACAATCTTGATCAAACCGAGGCATGCAATATAAAACTCCAAAGTAAAGGAAACCAATGCGTAAATAATCAAAATTAAAAATCTCAGTGAAAAGACCCTACACAATAATGTACTGACTAGGACAGCACAAATAATCCAGAATTGATTATTCAATTTAGAAAACACATTTTTTTCCAAATTAATTACTGAATGTTCATATCATAATGATATTGCAATGGGATTCCCTAATTCTTTATTAAACAAAGTTACATTGACAGGGCTGCCAATATTGGGTGAGAGTTGAGAGTGAGAAATTGCGAGGGAGCATAGCCACCTGGGGTGTGGGGGGGGGGGGGGGGAGAGGGTGTGGGAGGGGGGAGCGTTCCCCCTCCCACGGTAAGGAGCTTTTACATTTTTCAGTTTGAAATTGTGCAATCTGGTGCACACTGTAGCGAGTCTTTTAACTTACACTTGGATGCAACATTTATGCCTTAAATCGGATTAGGTATGAATAAGGTTAGGCTAAATTACATTCCACAATAGAGCCAGGCTCTGCTCAACAGGTGCAGCACATGAATGACTATATTCATGTATGGAAATGCAAAAGTCGGACTTCCATCACTGTTCTGCACAAATAAATCAATCAACCTTGTTCAAGAAGGAACTGTGGATGTTGGAAAATCGAAGGTAGACAAAATTGCTGGAGAAACTCAGCGGGTGCGGCAGCATCTATGGAGCGAAGGAAATAGGCAACATTTCGGACCGAAACCCTTCTTCAGACGGTTTCAACCTTACCCTTTGAATATAGAAACAAGATGAAAATAATGCCACATATTTAATCATATATGGTTCAATGGAATTAAGATATATATGTAAAAATATATATGGAAACAGGCCCTTCCGCCCACCAGGTCCACACCGACCAGCAATCTATCATACACCAATTCCATCCATCACGCCAGGGGCAATTTACAGAAGCCCAATTTAACCTACCAAACCGGCACTTCTTTCGGATATGGGAGAAACCGGAATATCCAGAGAAAACCCATGTGGTAGTGAGGCAGCAACTCTACCGCTGCGCCACCGTGCCACCCCATTACATTATTTTTCCTGTAATATATTTATTATGGTGTCATGTGAATAAAGATGAACACGTGATTCTGATTTTACTCTTAGTTGGATAACACACATGTCCAGTCATTGTGTTTTATGGCTGGTTTTCAACCTCTTCAGGCTGAAGGTCTCGACTCGAAACATCACCCAATCTTTCTCTCCAGAGATGCTGCCTGTCCTGCTGAGTTTTTCTAGTTTTTAGTGTCTATCTTCAGTTTAAACCAGCATCTGCAATTCCTTCCTACACTACTTGTTAAGCAAAACAGGTCCTATTCTCATTATATAATTTTGTGATCAGCATGAGAGCATGAGAATTTTGTGAAATGCGCGGGTCTCATGCTCAATGCGTGAGAGTTGGCAGCCTTGCTAATAATTCAAACATTTTATGCAAGTTCCAATTGTTTGGACAAAAATCACTTATTACTGCTTTATTACAGTTAAGTTACTTTAAGACCATTTCAGAAATTATGGCAGTCAACAAAAAAATCAACTAACAAATTAAAGCAAACTAAAAAAAAAAATAACATGTTCCCTTTTTGACTCTACGCTGTTAACAGAGCAAAGGGATCTCAAGAATCAAAATGGGGAAAGTGAGGGCAATTTTGCTTAAATGGTAATTCTAAGCCCATTCAGATCTGCATAGAGTCAGTTGTACAACATGTACATGGCTGGCCCAATTTGTCCATAGTGATCAAGTTGGCATTCTGCGTGCCCAGGGACTGGCTGCCGCTCCCAGGTCAGCTCGCCTCCCAGGGACTGGCCGCAGTTCCCAGGTCGGCTCGCCTGCCCCGACACCGCGAAAACGAATTGAAAAAAAACCTGCGGTTTTTCGGGTTACGGGCCGTGTGCCTGTAGTCCGAACCCTGTCCTAGATGTTTGGCCTCATTGTGGTCGCCGCCCCCCCCCCCCCCCCCCCCCCCCCCCCCCCCCCCCCCCCCCCCCCCATCTGGTTGTTGTTGCCGGCAGCTGCACATTCGACCAAAGAGAAGAGACGAGACGCGACGATACTCACAGCCGTCAACCGACGCGCTTCCCCAGACCGCACAGAGCACTAGCAGGGGCGCAAAGGGACAAACTGGCGCAGGGACTGAACTCAGCGTGAGAACTCGGCCATGAGTGTGAGAGCGTGAGAATTTGCTCCAAGGCGTGATTCTCACGCTGAAAGTGTGAGAGTTGGCAGCCCTGCATTGATGTACTTCTAAACTGTATAAAACCAACTTTTCCTTCCTCTGTTCTTCTATCAGAAATTGATATTTTAAGAATGGGTCGGGGCTCAGAGTACAATTGTCCTCTCCCAACCCACTACCCCCACATTCAGCTATCAGCATTTCAGCAGCGGCCATTTGCTTGGTCTCAGCAAGTCCACACTTTCCTCTTGGCAGTTGAAGGCCTGGGCCTCTGGTTGCTCTTGCGGACACCAATGCGCTGGTTGCCAGTTGCTTCCTGCCTGCTTAATGGAGACATGTTACTCGTTAATTTGCTAGATTGCTTGCAGCAATTGCAGCAGCTGGTATAAATCATTGATGAGGCATCTACAAGACATTTGCAATTGGAAAGTAAGCATTTCTCAAGAAATTGATACAAGGTATTTGAAATACAATACATTCCCTTAGTGTCAATGAAATATGTGTATCTCTTATGAAAAGGACTAACAGCAAAATTTCTAAAAATCAGTCTGGGCTTCAGGGTATTTTGCTACGGTGTGTCCTTATCAGTGGAAAGCAACGTGCTATTCATCATATTGAAAAAGATGACATTTCACCCATGTCAATGCATAGCAAAATTTCACAAGTGAAATGCTTTTACATGCATTTGACATGAGGCAAAGAAGCAAGGCTCGGTTGCATACATATCCTCCTTCCAAAAAGATTAGAAATCAAACATTTTTAAGTCTAACGCAGATTCCTGCACACAAAAGTTGGAGAAAAAGGTAGCCAATCTGTGTATCTTCACTAGCTTGGTCAAAGCAGACTCACTGAATAGGTTAACAGATTGAATCAATTTTCTTTAAAGCAAAGGTGGATCAAATCACTTTAAATGAATTTCAAAACTAAAGATCAAAATGCAGACTGCTCATCCGAATTCCAAATATATTAAATACAAATTCTTCAGTTTTATTGGGCCTTTCTTGTTGACAATAGCTCGTGGAATTGATTAAATCTGTAACCACTAAATTTTGAACAACAAATCTCAATGCTTACAAGGATTAATCAAATTATCTTTAGGAGACATTGGAAGTGAACAAATATCTCCAAATATTTATCTTCACTAAATCAGTTAAAATTCTTTAAAAATGTAACTTCTGTACACATTTAAGAATATTCAATGTTATACAGAGTTTGGTAAACTGAAAAAAAAGCAGGTTAATGGTACAAGTTAATGCAACTGGCTTATTTCATGGAGTTTACCAATGAATGTACAACAGATTTACTTGAAAAACACTACTGATCTCAACATTGCCATTTACCCAGTAAAATTAAAAATAATTCATATGATGCATTATGTATTCAGGCACTGATATTGCCCAATAGCTTTTCAATCAGCACAATTCATATTCTTCCCTTTCAAGTGCATACAGGTGGCCAAATATGTTCTCTTCAATTGAAGTACTAGTGAAGGAAAGCTTTGTGAGCGACTTGAAAGAGATCTATGTAGGATCATTCCAAGCCCACAGGAAAATTTTAAACCTCTTTCATTTTAATTGCACTAAACTTGCATTTGGACATTAAAGGGCTAAAGCATTAACATACCATAATGGATGAAAGGATAGTTCATGTTTAAGCAGCATTTAATTTAAACCCATAAATGATTGGCATACTGGCAAATTCTTCATAGTGTGGTGTTTGTTTCTTTTCGTCCCATTACTCTGGTATGAAATTTACACTGAAGAATGGAACACTCCCTCATTTCATCATTCATGTAAAATACACCATATCTGGTTGACACAAAAAAACTGGAGTAACTCAGCGGGTCAGGCAGCATGTCTGGAGGAAAGGAATAGATGTTTCGGGTCGAGACCGTTCTTCGGCTCAAAACCTGCAGTTCCTTCCTTCTGGTTGTTCACTAAGGACACCTTTCAAACTCAACTGAATACTTCATTCACAATCAAGAGTAACAAGCTCACTATTGCAATTTTTTGCAAGTTCAGTACTAGCCAACTTCATAGTGAGAAAATTAAGGTTTTTTCAAACTTTACACTGCAAGCGAATTGGATTGAGGATGGTTTGCACTCTAAAATACAAACCTGTAAATTTAAATTCCTGGTAGTTTTTCCCAAGAGCAAAAGGTATGATTAGTAGTTTAATTTTGAACAGTAATTGTTTGCTTTTCCAAAACCCGAACAGATTAAAAAATATGAATAAGTTATCAATTCAAAACCAATAAGTTCCCAAATGCAATTTTGAGTAAAGAAACTGGACAAATAACATCCATAAGACATGTAGGAAGGAACTGCAGATGCTGGTTTAAACCAAAGGTAAACACAAAATGCTGGAGTAACTCAGCAGGACAGGGAGCATCTCTGGAGAGAAGGAATGGTTGAGGTTTCGGGTCGAGACCCTTCTTCAGTCTCGGTCTTCAGTCTGGTGGGTCTCGACCCAAAACATCACCCATTCCTTCCAAAAAAATACATTCTGTTCATTGGGTTCATTTAAGTTACACCGCATGGAGATTGATGAGTCAATACATTATAAATGTATCAGTGTGTAGGAGCATACTGCTGATGATAGTATAAATCAAAGGTAGACACAAAATGTTGGAGTAACTCAGCGGGACAGGCAGCATCTCTGGAGAGAAGGAATGGGTGACATTTCAGGTTGAGACCCTTCAGAATGATGTCAGGGGAGTGGGTGGGACAAAGATAGAATGTAGTCAGAGATAGAAAGACTGGTGGGAGAACTGGGAAGGGATGGAGAGAGAGAGAGGGAAAGCAAGGGCTACTTTAAGTTAGCGAAATCAATGTTCATACAGCTGGGGTGTAAGCTACCCAATCAAAATTCGAGGTGGTTCCTCCAATTTGTGCTGGGCCTCACTCTGGCAAAGGAGGCCCAGGACAGAAATGTCCGATTGGGAATGGGAGTGGGAGTTAAAGTGCTGAGCAACCGGGAGATCAGGTAGGCTAAGGTGTTGTTCAGCTAAATGATCGGCGAGCCTGCACTTGGTCTCGCCGATATACAGGAGTCGACACCTGGAAGTATGACATGAGTAGATGAGGTTGAAGAAGGTGCAAGTGAACCTCTGCCTCACCTGAGAAGACTGTTGGGGTCCTTGGACGGAGTCGAGGGGGGAGGTGAAGGGACAGGTGTTACATCTCCTACGGTTGTAGGGGAAAGTACCTGGGGAGGGGGAGGTTTGGGTGGGAAGAGACGAGTTGATCAGGGAGTTGCGGAGGGAACGGCCTCTGCGGAAAGCAGAAAGTGGTGGTTGGGAAGATGTGGCTAATAGTGGGGATCAGTCTTGGTGTTGCAGCTACAGCCATCATGAGCAGTTTGGGCCCCATATCAAAGGAAGGATGTGCTGGCATTGGTGAGGGCACAAAGGAAGAGTATGAGAATGATCCCAGGGATGTCTGTGTTAACGTTGGATGAGCTGAATGGCCTAATTCTGCTCCTATGACTTATGAACATCACCGTGCTTCCAACATTTATTCCCCCAGATTCTTTCTCTTCCAGTTGAGTTTAATGTACAATTCTGGCTTAATTGTTGACCATGCCAAAATCTTACATATTTGGTTGGCGAAAGTATAAAAACCTTTGTTCTAAAGGATAACCCAGAATCACTGGATGAAATCCATTAAAAAAACCCAGCTATTATAACACAGACATCCAAAGAGTCAAATAGACGTATTACCAAGATGCATTGATTCCAAGCTGCCCCCTAGCCCAAATTTGTAATATGATCGACTTGCAGTTTGATTCTGCACAGTTAAATATTTGATTCCATGTATTCATAGTATAGATCCCAATATTTTCCATAATAACAAGGAAAATAAACTACTCTCATGTTCATGGCAAAGACGGTAATATATAGTTTAAAGACATTTACAGTTTAATTCTATTCTTTGATGTATTAACTAGCTCTCAAATTCAAACTAATACCAGTTGGAAAATTGTCTTAATAGCAATTCAGATTCACGACACTGGGAGTATCACGTCTATGCTCATATTTTTACCTGTAGAATCGAGAAAACGCAATGGCAAGGATCCATTCATCTTTAACATGTACTTCCTGCAAAAAACACTTGCAATGTAATATTGTGTAAATTGCATGTTGCACAATATCATGATTTTACTGCAATCAGCAGCTAAAGATGAACTGTTTGGAGCACTCCTGGAATCAAATTGATCTTATACCGTTTTTAAATAAAATAAAATCACACTATCCAAGCAAATCATCTGAATGCAAAATGCAGACAACAGGAACTAAAGATGCTGGTTTACAAAAAAAGGTGCTGGAGTAACTCCATTGGTTAGAGAGCCTTTCTGGAGAACATGGGCAGTTGATGTTTTGTGTCGGGACCCTATTTCAGTCAGATTTAGCTTTGATTTGTTTTACCTTCTCCCAGGTTAATGCTTAAACCACGACACCATAGGTGCTGGGCACTTGGCATTTAAAATTATGTTAACATATCAGACAATGTCACTTTGATCTTGGGAAAAAGACAGTGTACAAGTGTTCCTACAAGAAAGTGGACAAAAATTAGTTAACAACTCCAGAAACATTTCAATACAGAATCCCTCATGGCTAAGGTAATTTACTTCCCAATTTGAAAATAAATCTTTGTTAGTGTCCAATGCACACATCTGGAAATCAAGATCTTTAAAATAATCTGCCATGGAATTTATCCATTGATTTAATTTATTCTGGATGTAATATTTTCAAGCTGCTAATTAATTCATCATGCCTGCATAGTGATCCTGTTGACCAAGCTGCACATAACTTGCAGTCTCTACCAATACCTAAAAAAAATAAATGTATCACAGCAATTGTTGTAAACTGAAGAAATATACTTCATGTATACAGTTGTATTTGTTCCCACATCAATTTATGAAGAACAAATCTTAAAATAATCAATTGACCAGAGTCTGGGAATATAGCAGGCACACAACACACAAATAGCATTACAAATGGTAGAAAGAATGGTAATGTAACATATGGAATCAACGGCATATATATAGGGGGCGGGGGGGGGGGGGGGGGGTATCTAAGCTAAAGACCAAGATTGCAGTAAAACAAAATACAACAAATTAAGGAATAGATGGATGCAACTGTTCCCAATTTGGGGCTGTGTGAAGTGGGAGAGTTGTGGTGGGGAAGATGGCGAGGAATCACGGGACAGTGTAGAGTTACTGATGCAACAGAAACCATCAAATATAGTGCACATATACATAAAGATAACGCAGCGGTGGGATTTATGTCGTTATTGGTTTTACATCATTTTCAACAGAGCAAAGTTTAAGAACTTGATTACCTGCTCAAAATTAATGAGCAGCATGTAATTCAGATCCATCCATAGCTGAATTAGGCCATTCTACGCCACCATTCAATCAAGGTCGATCTATCTTTCACGCTCAACCCTATTCTCTTGCCTTTTGCCCATAAACCATAAAATCGACAAAAGTCTACCTCGACTAAATTTATTTTCTCTTTTCACGTGAAGTGGAAGATGGGCGACATCCAGGCATCCACACCATATATGAAGAAAACTAGAGATCCAAATACAAATTAGATTATGGCCAAATGCAACCGAGTAAATAAAAACTGATTCAAGTGGAAACATGTACAATTTTATGCAGCTACACGTTATAATGACAGTTTATATTTTTATGTAAAATTATTTGAATTTACGCACTAATTTTTGAGGATGCAGGAACTCACAAAATTTAAGCAAATTGGTCAAAAAAGCCGAGAGCAAGTTAAATACAGACAAATCCTAATGTGACGCGTGGAAACTAGGGAAGATGTGCCATCCTGCATGGCATTAGGAGATGATGCTGTTAACAGATGCAGGACACAAGTCAGTGAATTCTGAGAAAATGTATTTACATTCTATAATCTTGAACATGTGCCCTGCTCTGGGTGGAGAGACATAAAACAGTCAAGCATAGCCAAGGATAACCTCCACAATCAAAGGTCAGAGCTCTGTTAGATTTGCACTTTACAGCTGGGAGTAAATGACACTGTAAGAAGAATCCAGGAATGCTAATTTATAGTGAAAGTCGAAAGCTACAATGTGCAGGGGGTTTCTCCCGAGGCAGACTTTTAGAACTATATTTAGCAATTCCTGTAGAAATTACTGGTGTAAGAATAATCATGTTACAAAATAATTTCTACAAATTATGGATTTCACCAGTTCCGCTGTCAGATGCAAAACATCAACATCCAGGCTTTATCACTTTATGACCCCAACAACCATGTTGTATTCACCAGCTAAACTATCAAACGTAAATAGGCAAAAGCCCTTTCAGTTTAAGTGAATTTTATCTTGCAAAAGAGGACAAAACAGCTGAACTGTTAAATGACAGAGGGGTACAACATTAACAGACATTACCTTGGGTTCAAAGGGACTGGTTTAATTTATCATCATTAAATAAGATTCAATGCGCATTTTTCCTAAGGATTAACCCAGGGGCATAACTTCAGAACCAGGCCACACCACGGAAAAAAGGTACTTGAAGAAGGGACTATATGAACGGAAACACACAGGGAAAAATCCCCAAGCAGATTGTGGATTGAGTATTCAGTTGAACTTTTTCACATCAAGTTCAAAAGATTGTGCCGATAAGAGTTTTAAGGTTTTGGAACAAAAGGTGGCCCTTTGGAATTGCAGATCAGGCACAAGGTTAGGCAAACCAAGTTTGAGAGTGACCCCCTTCTTTATGCCTACAAGTCTAGGAAATTAAATACTAGAACATACTTAGTGGCAGGATTAGGCCACCTGGCCCTTTGAACCTGCTCCACCATTCCTCAAAATCACAACCCATGTATATTTGAGCAGTGTCTGCTTTCCACGATTTTCTTAATATCCAGAAATCCATTAACTAGGAAGAAAATTGCAAAGGCAATATAATGAAAGAAGAAAAAAACACAACATGCTATTTACAAACAGTATCTTCCCACAAATTGCAAACGAGGTTACACATGAGATAAGAGATAAATTACAACATCAAGAGATTCCTTTTATGCCCCTGTCCCACTTAGGAAACCTGAACAGAAACCTCTGGAGACTTTGCGCCCCACCCAAGGTTTCCGTGCGGTTCCCGGAGGTTTTTGTCAGTCTCCATAATGGTCGAAAGTGGTTTCCATTTTAAAAATCGGTAATTTTTTAGTCGAAGCAGGTTGCGATGCTAGTTGAAGGTGGTTGCCGGAGGACAAAAACCTCTGGGAACTGCACGGAAACCTTGAGTGGGGCACAAAGTCCAGAGGTTTCCGTTCAGGTTTCCTAAGCGGGACAGGGGAATAAATCTCCACCTTAGACTAAATCTGTCCGACGATTTCCTGATATTTCAGTAACAGGTTTCTATTGATGAAGCTCCCAAGTGATATTCCACCGCAATCTAATTAAACAATCACTTCGCAAATAGGAGTCTGAAGAAGGGTCTCGACCCGAAACGTCGCCTATCTCCTTCGCTCCTTAGATGCTGCTGCACCCGCTGAGTTTCTCCAGCTTTTTGTGTACTCACAAATATTCATGCTGTTAGGTGGAAAAGTTATCAAGCTGGGGACTCTATTGAAACCAGCTAAATGACTAGAACAGATCATTCATGCCTGACCAAAAGCACTACACTCTGATAACTTAGTCATTTGGATAATCCTAATTATGCCACCAAACTGCTCGACATAGCCAGAAATTGGAGATTAAATTCAGAGTCTGGGGCAATCCTGCTGACATTAGGTCCAGTTCTGTAATGGAGGAAAGTTTAATTACCTGTACTCAACTACCACCACAGTTAAAATTAGCATGCATCTTCAGATTTAGATGTTGTTGGACCCACACATAAAATAATGGTTTCCACAGATACAGGAGGCAAGTTTCAATCAGTTCCATTTAAGATTCAAGAAGCCTTTCATAGCAAGATAACTAATGACCCATATGAACAGCTGAATTTTGAAGTATTAAGTCAAGTTAAGTCGTTACATTTATTTATATAGCACATTTAAAAAACAACTCTCGTAGGCCAAAGTGCTTTAAATCAAGGATTTAAACAAATCAATAATTTGATTAAATCAAATTATCTTGGTCTTGACCTTACCTAATGCAGGTATATATACGATATCCAACAGATGCAGGTTCAAAGCCGCAATCTAATTAAACAATACAGACAATATCCACTAAGCCTCTGCCATTTTAATATATTTACTTTTACTACAAACAAGAAAGGTTTCATCTTATGAAATCATATTAGGTTGTTGAAGGATTCAACCACATGCAAGGGAGGTATGTGCAGTGGACTGCAGAGTAACCACACAATTATGCCTTTGCTTTTCACAAGTTACACAGATAACACCTATTTATCAGGCCAACCCTTTGCTCCTCCACGCATCTTATCTGCTGCTCAAAAGGCTGATCTATAAAATACCGAGACTTCTTTCCCTTTCACTCTGTGGTGGATGACTGGAATATCTATTCCGAACACCTGCAGTGAGCTCTACAACAAAAAGCACAGCTGCAGAACCTGCAAGGCAACGCCATCATTTAGTTAAAACGAAGGGGTATGTAGCACCTCGCCAACAAAATACTTATAAACGTTCAAAGGACTAATAATTTGACAGTATCATTAAATGGAAAGGCTCTCATTAACAAGAAAAAGTTAGAAAAAGTAAGTACACCAAACCGTTTTTTAACATCAAAATTGACACTGCCAATCAAGATTTAGAACAACGTTGTGAAAAGGCACAGGCATGACTTTTCGACAATAACAAAATCTCCAAATCAAAGCAAAACCCCAAAAGACGGTGGCACATTTCCACGGATCTTTAAACAAAAAGTATCAGAAACAAATCGCTCTCAAAGTAAAAGCAGTTACTTGGATACTTTTCTAAGGTTTTTTTTTGTAGCTCTTGGCTGAATATATTACACATTTTCCTTTTGAACAACATGTACATCACGGAGAAGTACCACGATATAGAATTTAAAAAAAACACACTTGGAAAAGAAGACCTAGCCTAGGAGAAATTAACAAAGAAACCAACAGCGCCGCAGGATTGTGGTCAAGGTAAAGCCTTTCGCCTGCAACAGGACTCTATCGGCACGGGAGAAGAAAGCCCTGCACTCGGGGGTCATCGCTGTTGCTTTGTGATCCCGACGTGTTACCATCCACATCTGCCAGGCGGATCAAACACTTGCTCCCAGCTCATGAATGTTTATTACTCCCCCCCCCCCCCTCCAAAACAAAACAGTAAAATTCCAATAGAACAAAACATTGATAGGCATTTGAATTTTTTTTTAAATCTGATAAATTTACAAACTTTTACATTATCTTTTTTGCTCAACAAAAACTTCTCATTTAATAACTAGGAACAAGAACAGTATCTTGCTCGAAACATGAACCAAAGTAAACAGGTACTAAAAAATATACACAATCCCATAACATAAGTGCAAGCATATTTAAAGGGCATTTCGCCTGCTGTGCGTGTGTGCATATATAGCGATAGGAAGCTCTCACTCTCATTCTACGAACAAGCCTCCCTGCTCCAGCACTGGGAAAACAGCAGAGACCGACAACTTTCACCAAACTGCAGGCTTCCCTCAAAACTCTTCGCAACTGACTGACCTCGCTCACCGCACCAAGCAAGGAGAAGTTGGTTCTGTCCGATAACTTTAAATGTTCTTCCATCCGCCTCCTTTGCTAACCGAGCCCACGGGAGAGACTGCCGTCTCGCCGCTTTGTACACACAGGGCATACACCACGCATGCACGTCTCAGCGAGTTGGGAACTGTGGGAGATGTAGTGTCTCAGCGAATTAATTCAGACACAAGAAACTGGGATGCTGGTTGACCACATTAATTAAAACTCCACCAGAGGTTGAAGAAACATGGGACAGCTTAACCACAGTCCACGTTCGACAGTGCAATGGAGGTGAAGACAAATTGAGAGGGGAAAAAAATGACTTGCACTTTTATACAGAACCTTTTGTCTGCCAAGAACATTTTATAGCCAATGAAGTAATTTTGAAAAATAGACACAGTCGTAATGTCAGAAATGCAACAGTCTGTCTGCACAAGACTAACTATGCCCAGTACCGTGATATTAATGAATTAAGGTCAACCAGGAAATACCTTACTTAGCTTCAAAATAGTGCCCCCTAAAGTGTTCCATGTCAACCTGAGAGGGCATGAGGAGCCTCAGTTAAACCTATAATGAGGAAGGCAGCACACCTTGCAGAGAAAGACTCAGTAATGCACGTTTCCTTTCATTCCTTCACATCAGCAAAATCAAGTGTAGACTAGACAACTATTTTGCTAAACCTGCCATTGGAGCTAGCCATTTTTAACTTCCCTTCCAATATTGGCCTTTCTGTCCCTGGCCTCCTCCATTGCCAGAGTGAGGCCACATGTAACCAGAAAAACAGCACATCATATTCCATTTTGGTAGGTTACAACCCAACAGTATGAACAACAAATTCTTCAATTTCTAGTAATGCTGCCAGTCCCTCCACATCTATTGCCTGACCTGTTGAGTTCCTCCAGCACTTTTTATTTTTGCTCAATATTTATCATCTCCAATTTCTTGTGTCATCTCAAGTTTAATATGTTGTCTTCAAGACGCCATAGTCAGGCTTCAAGCCAAAGTGATTAGTAAGTTTTCAGCTGGGTTAAACTCTTAATGTTTTACATTCCCTCCGTAATTTAATTGTATTTAACAAACCTACAAAAGTTATTTATATCAAACACCATTGCTTGGAATCATTCACATTCAGTACTCTATTTTTATATTGTACAAGAAAGTATGCAGACATTAAGAAGGTTCTGCAGTTACTTCAGGCATGTGGTGTTAAATTCTGCATTTTAAAATAGTAATGTTAAACAAATTTACCAACTATTTGCAACCATAAATATATCTACACAATTTAGCAAGATCCCAACGTTATAAAGGATTATATTTTTCCAGGCGCTTGGAATGCTAGTTTATTTATTTTATACTTCCAGTTTAAATTGAACTCATTGTCTATCTGCCATTCTAACTATTTTCTTTATATCACTTGTCTATATTTTGAGCCACAATTTGCTCCCACGATAACTCTCCCTTCATCCTATTTTCCAACATTTTTCTCATCGAATCATGCAGCATAGAAACAGGCCCATCTTGCTCTTAGGCCCACTTCAGTCGTGGCTGACCATGGGTGTCTCCAAGGTTGGAGGACGCCAGTGCGTGACTTTGTTTAACATGGGGAGACTGGTGCACAGACACCCACCGCACGGTCCTTGACAGATCTGGGTCAGGATCCAGTGACATGGAGTCCAAGACGACCGGAGGCCCTTTTCTGCTGCAACCCTCATCCGCCTTCCCAGCGGTTGTGACGCTCCACTAAGGTCAGCCATCATCCTCCGCCTGTTCCACCGTTGAGGTCTTGGTTGGATTGCGCTTCTCAGAGTCCTCCCCCTCAACCTTACTGCCATGGATGGCCCTACCAGGAACATAGCTCCAGACAGCATCGCTCTCCGGACCACACAAGCTTCGCCACCACGACAAGGTGAAATCCACGAAGAGGTCCGTCAGCCCACAATATTCAGGCAGACAGGTGGAGTTTCTGAACCTGTTCTGCATAAAGCTCACTGATTCCAAATTATCCTTTCACTGTTGCACTCTATTAATTTAATGCTCTTAATCTGATTGATTAAGGAGATATATAGTTGCCTGCTCTCTCCCTTTGCAATGATACAAACTTACATTTTCTGCAAACTATCATGCCAGATTTCTTAACATCCTAAAAGAGGAGTGGCAAGCGTAAATAAAATCAGACACTCTGCAAACAAATTATGGCCTAATGTTTAATTCTGCATGGTTACGGTTATTAGATGTGGTAGGGCACACTTTTAACTATAAACCAAATTCTTAAACAAATTTACTGTGCCTTGTGATGAAGAGCAGTCGAGCAGCTGCACTGAATTTACAGCATGGATTCCTTGGTCAGCAAATTACCAGTGCATTGCAGTAATGATCTTTAGTGCAAATAGCACATTTGAAGGCTATTAGGGAATTAGGATAGACTCTCAGGGTCAAATTACCTCACAGTAATCATTCAGAGGCTGTTATAGACAAGTGGATAGCACATATCATACTGCATAATTGATGGTAAGGTGCAAAATGTTAACATACTGTCCTTTCCACTGTAACATTCATTGTTCATTTTAATCTATGTGGAAGATACTATTTTCTCTGCTGAGTAACTTGTAGAAAGGAATCTGAATCGCATGGGAATTTAATAATCCTGCTTGGCTGAATCAAAATAATCCAGTTCTGAAATGCCAATTAAAGAAATCTGTCTAAAGAAAATACACCAAACAGTTTCTCAATGTCAAATCATTAAGAATAATTGCTCTGGATGACATTTTTCTGAAGTGCCAAAATACAACTGGAGCAAAATAATTAGAGTTACTGGAGCTAATTTTAGGTAACTACTACATCATCCTACCTCTCTCCCTTCTTCCCTCATTTAACCCCCAATTTTACTTCGGAGTCACGTGAGTGACTACGTGAAGACCCCGCCAGCACGCATGCGCGACATATCGCCGAACGCATTGCGGAAGCGACAGTCGGGAGGAGCGCCGCTCCTCCAGCGTAAGTTTTCAAAACTTACTGAAGGTAAGTCTTACCTTTTCTGGTGAGCGTGGCGACTGGGTGTATTTTCTTTTTCAGAGGGGGAAACACCATGGAGTTGCGTAAGGGAAAGCAGCGTGCCGTCTCTCCAGAGCTGCAGGCGCTGCCAGCAGCTCCTGACTTCTCGCCGCTACAGACCGAAGGTGCGCCGCAGGCCAGCGGCTAACCACCTGAAAGTTGGACAGGACCGTTGACTCGGCTGGATCCGGACCTGAAGACAACCGTTCCCGGATAGCTGGCGTCTTCCCCGCAGGAGCGGATGGGGAGCAGTGCTCCAGCATGACCTGCTTATGCAGGGGCAGAGTCACGGTGGGTCTCCTCGCAGACCCACGGCAGGATCCTTCAAGGACTGCCAAATGTCTCACCCTCTTCGGAGGGGAGCATTAGGGGTCAGAGCTGGGCTGACCCTGAAGAAGGGGCAATGGCTGAACAGTCAACTGTGTAGGGGTGCCAGAAGAATTGTGGAGCATGGGAAAACATGCTATACCAACTCAGGAAGGACTGCCTATACATCCCAAGCTGGCAGCCAGTACAAATTACATGGCTACAAACCAGCTGCAGGAGCAAGCCATTAACTCTACGGCTGGGAAATACTTTGCTCCAGAGAACTGCATTCTCTTAAAGTACCAGCAGTCTACAACCCCATCTGGGGCAACAGGAGCCCATCTATAAGGAGCCAGGAGGTGAAGCTCCAGAGAATCCTTAAACTGCTGGCTGCTGGAATCACAGCAGTACCAGGACAACTGATGGGGTTGATTTGCCTGAAGAGCTACAAGATGCTCTAGCAGACTGTGTAACACTCAGTTTGAGAATAACAGTTACAGGAAGAGCATCATCAAGAAGTGCGGGATTATGCAAGACCAGTAGCCCACAGCCGCCAAAATTGCTGTTGGAGACACCTCCCGAAGCAGGTGAATGACCTGGATGAGGAAGCCAAGGCTATAGGCCTGATCAAGGTGCCAAACATCTCTAAAAACCCACTATCAGCAGCGGCAGCACCCCTACACACCCACCAGACATCGGTACTATGGAAGACCATCTGGTGGTGAAAGCTCGAAGGCCGTCCCACCTGCACAGCGGTCTTTCAGACCATGGCCCAGCCCGGCCTGCATGGAAAATGCGCCAACCCCACAATGCAGCAACACAATACCAGAAGAAACAAGTGCAGAGACAACCCACACAACACCAGCGGTAACCATGGAGGTAGGTGGGTCTGGTTGCCTCAAAAACATTGCATGTCCGATTCATCAAAAGTTGGTGGATGGTTGCACTTGTTTCATCATGTGTGCTGCACTTTTACCTCTGATCTTTTACATACTCGGAAGTATTCAGTTACAAAATTGAATTTGTATACGAACTCCCCATCCCAGTTCAGCATACGCCTAGCAGGAAGTTCATACTTTCACAAAAAGAGAGAACAGCAGGCCATGCTGAACTGTTAAGACTAAACACAAAAGGGTAATTGAGAAGACAATCAGAGAATTTCAAGAGTTCGTATCAAATATATTTACAAAAAACAAAAAAGATGGCGGTTGCCGCATCATTATAGATTTGACCGAACTAAATACTTCCGTTCAGTATGCCCATTTCAAAATGGACACGTTTGTCACACACAAGGATCATCATAAATACCTGAAATTTATCTGGATGGGACAGCTATGGCAGTGTAAGGCCTTACCCAATGGGTTGTCATCACCAGGCTGTTACAAAATTATTAAAACCAGCTTTAGCACACTTAAGGTAACATAACCATATCGTCGTGGCTTACCTTGATCATATTCTCATTATAGGTGAGAATTTGGAGATGGCTACATTGGCAGTATCGGCCACAAAACATCTTTTTCAAAAGCTAGGATTTAACATACATCCAGATAAATCAAAATTGGAACCCTCCACTACCATGGATTATTTGGGGTTCACTATTGACTCTGTTCATATGGCTATCACCTTGCCACCAAACAAAGTGACAGACTTGATGGGAGCATGCAAAAGCCTCACTGGCATCAGGGAACCATCCATTCGGCAAGGAGCCAGAGTGATTGGGAAATTGGTGGCTGCGTTCCCAGCAGCACAATTTGGACCACTCCATTATTAAAACCTGTAAGAGCAAAATTTTAGCTCTCAAAAATGATGCAGGCCATTTCGATAGGTCTATGAAACTACCAGGGAAAGCAAAATTAGAATAAACTGGTGGATAGAAATGCTCAGCATTGTTCTAACCCCATCACTGTCATATATCCCTAGGTTACATTACAGACTGATGCCAGTGCTAAAGGTTGGGGAGCAACTAATACCACCACAAGTTGTGGTGGCAGATGAAGTGCACAAAAATTAACCCTGTTTAAAGCACTAGGGATTAATTATCTAGAAATGCTGGGAGCATTTCATGGACTCAGGGCCTACTGCTCAGATATGCACCAGTTGCATGTACGGTACAAATTGATAATACCACAGTGGTGGCCTATATTAATCATATGGGTGGAATAAAGTCGATATCATGTGATGAATTGGCTAATAGGATCTGGCACTGGTGTCTGGGAGAGAGATTTGGATCTCAACCACTTACCTTCCAGGTAAGCTAAATACAGTGGCAGACACCAGGTCACGTAAATTCAACGACAACATTAAATGTTGGTGTTTACAGATATTATAGAACGGTATGGGACACCAGATATCGACCTTTTTTCCATCCAGACTAATTCACCAACTACCAACATATGTTGCTTGGGAACCAGACCCAGGGGCAGCAGCGATGGACGCTTTCTCGCTGCATTGGGGGGGGGGGGGGGGGGGGGGATTTGTTTTTGCTATGCATTCCCCCTTCTGCCTCATCAGGCGGGTCTTACAAAAATTAAACAATACTCCGCAATGGTTCCCTACAGTACAAAGATGGCCTCAGAACCCTGCATCCGGATCAACAAACGGCCGAGTTTGTTGGTACACCCCGTGACAGGGGAAAGTCATCCGTGCTATGACCGTATGAACTTGTTGATTTGCAGATTCTGAACAGGCCATTTCTGGGATACGGACTCTCCGACAGGACGATCAATGCCATCTCAGCGTCGTGCAGGGAGTCCACGAGAAGACAGTACCTGACATATGTCAGGAAATGGGAAGTGTTCTGCACCAGGACGAACACTACATATGACTCAGCCACCAACACTGAAGTGCTGGAGTTCTGGCCACCCTTCATTTCGATGAAGGATTGAGTTACAGTGCCATTATTGTGCAAGGAGTGCCCTATCTAATATCTGGGCAGAGGGAGTGATCACCTGCCTATAGGATCACACCCACTAGTACCTAAACTAATGAGGGGTATTTTTACTCTATCCCCCCAGGCCCAGATACACCCATACATGGGACATAGGTATAGTATAAACCATGTTACGAGGATGGACACCCATATCGGGGCTCACTCTGGACGAACTAACATCCTAGATGGGAATGATTATGGCACTTGGATCAGCACAACGGGTCCAGTCCTTACACAGGCTAAGTATAGGACTCCATGTATGTCACAAATGGCAGATAACCTGCTACATACAGGGGTACTTAAACAAGACTGACCCAGTTTCTCTGGCCAATATTAGAGTTCTGGCCTATCCTGCAGATAGTCGGCCCTGCATAGTGACACATATTTTGCAATATATAGAGTCACCAAGACTCTTAGGGGCACGGAGAGAGCTTTTCTCATAAGCCATAAACGCCCTCACCTAAAGGTCACAGTGCAAACCATATCCAGATGGTTAGGGTGGTATTACGTGCAGCGGTGGATACTAATGTTTTCAAATCTCACTCCACCAGGGCTGCATCTACATCGGACGCTAGGATGATGGGAGTTCCTATGGACCACATCCTTGCCACAGCGGGTTGGAGCAATGAACGAATTTCAATGCTTTATAATAAACCCGTGGCCGCTCCTGAGACGTTTGCAGGAAAAATTTAAGTTCTGTAAAATAAATTACCCAATGTGGGGCATATTATTTTAGGTATGAATAATACCTTTCTTGTTTTTCAGCACAGTGTCGTGTGTGAAATACGTTCATTCTCCTTCCCGGAATGGCAGTGTGTGAGCATGGACTCGTTCCAGGGCATGAAATCACAGAGCTTTGAAATCTTCACGTAGTCACTCACGTGACTCCGAAGTAAAATAGTAAGATTAAATAAGAACTTACCAGTTTGAAGTTTGATCTTTATTTTATGAGGAGTTACGATGAGGGATTACGTGCCCTCCGCTCCCAAAACCCTCTATTATAAAGTTCAACTGGTATGGAAGTTCTCTCTTATCTTACTATATTAGTCTACTCTGGTATCTGTGATTTCACACCACTGCTTTGAAGAATGTCGCACATGTGTGCTGGCGGGGTCTTCACGTAATCCCTCATCGTAACTCCTCATAAAATAAAGATCAAACTTCAAACTGGTAAGTTCTCATTTAATCTTACTATTTCTCCCCCCCCCCCCTGTATCAACCTATTATTTGCAAGGCTTTGACCAGCCCATCCTCTCTTCCAGCTTTCTCTCCCCCCACCCTGCCAATCAGTCTGAGGAAGAGTCCAGACCTGAAACTTAATCTATCTATATTTTATCGAGATGCTGCCTGAGCTGCTGAATTACTCCAGCACTTTGGGTCTTCTTTTTGTAAACTAGCATCTGCAGTTCCTTGTTTCTACACCTTGACCATCTGTGCCTAAGGTTGCCTCCCGTGGCATGCTTCCCGTTGCCAGCATTTTTTTAGATATAGGGATTCTCCAGTCCCCAGATTCCCCACCATCACCAAAGTCTTATCCCATAAGATCAAGACTGAACCATTCAAAGACTTTGTGTGATTTATAAATACATGTTGGAGATATGCAAGTGTGCAAATAGATTTAAATAAACTAAAACATAACAATTACTTATAGTATTTAATAGTGTTTAATCAGTATTAATGTCAAATAAAGTTTGAGTGGCTTCCAAAACGTGGTTCAGGAAAGAATCGACTTCAACTGCCTTTCACTAAATGTATCCCACTGTTATGGTATCCGACTGCTTTCCTGGTGAATGACTTAAGAGAAGTAGCAGCAGCTTTGGCAAATGCATGTCATTCTTGTGTTAGAAGGAACTGCAGATTCTGGTTTAAACCGCAGATAGACACAAAAAGCTGGAGTAACTCAATTCAGACAGCATCTCTGGAGAGATGGAATGGGTGACATTATGGGTTGAGACCCTGTTCAGATACCATTCTTGCATGGCTAGTAACACCTGCATACAGGTGCATCCCGTGGTATCATGCAACTGATACAGTGATTACAGTTATATAATTGTGATACACTTGTGGCCATGTGCAGAACAAATGGCAATAGTGGTGGGTGGAAGATAGTGTGAAATGTATTTTATTTTTCACAGGTATTTTCTTCTGCCAATCATTGAACTCCCATCTTCATGGAAATCGAGTAGGTTTCCTCACACTACAATTTTGGAAGGTTATAAATGATATATCTGAATTTCTTGTTATTAAATATAAGTGAATTTGATCACATCACTACTTATTATATAATTATTATAATTAAATGAACAATAGCAGTGACCAAAATCTGTGGGAGAAATTGACAATTAATTTTGCACATCTGTTAGTGAAATTGAACTTTTTGTGTTGTCTGACCTGAGCTGGTCAGTCCTGAAGTTGCAGCCATCTACTCACTACTGTTTGATGATTGAGCTTGACATTGGACTCCTCACCGGATTCCATGTGGGAATGTGAAGTTCAATGGACTCCTCACCACGTACTCTGCGGGATCCATACAAATGTCCTGCCAGGTTGGATCCTGCTTTGGCAGGGCTATGTTGTCAGCAGCAAGGACTAGCTGTTGTGTAAAATGTTATAAAATAAATCTTACTCAGCATGGAAACAAGTATTTTGGCCCAACTGGTCCATGCTGACCAAGTTTGCATTCTGGATTGCATTTGATCCACAATTATCCAAACTCTACCTATCAATAAATCTGCCCAAATGTCTTTACAGTGATTATAGTATCTGCATCCATAGCTTCCTTTGGAAACTCATTCCAAATACAGATTAACCCCAGAGTGAAAACGTGCTCCTGAGATTCTTCTTAAATCTCCTCTTTCTCAACAAGTCTATGTCTTCAAATTTTAGAATCCATTACTCTGGAGAAAAGACTGAGTGTTCACTTTATCCGTGCCCTTTCAGGATGGTGTACATTTCAACAAGGTCACCCCTCAGCCACCCAGACTCTTTAAAATAAAGTCCTAGTCTATCCTGCCTCTCACTAGAACAAGCCCACAAGTCCAGGTGAATGTTTTCTGCACCTTTCAAACTTAATGACATCCTTGCTATAGCTAGGTGATCAAAACTACACACAGTATTACAAGTGCGGTCTCACCAATGACTTGTACGGCTGCATCATGATGCCTCTCCTTTTGTATTCAAGACTCAAAAGAGTCAAGAGTGTTTTATTGTCATATCTCCTAGATAGAGCAATGTAATTATTACTTGCTGCAGCACAACAGAATATGTAAACATAGTACACTATATGCAATATAATAAACGAGAAAAAAAAGTTCAGTGTGTATATATACATACTCACAAACAAACACACACACTCACACGCACACACGTACACACAAAAAACAAACAATAATAGTGCAATAGTAACAATAATAGTCTATTGTAGTTCAGAGCTTATTTGGGGTTGTTGTGTTTAATAGCCTGATGGGGGAATAGCCAATGGTAGAAGCTGTTCCTGAATCTGGACGTTAGAGTTTTCAGGCTCCTGTACCTTATTCCCAATGGCAGGAGTGAAATGAGTACATGGCCAGGGTGGTGTGGGTCTCTGATGATGCTGGCTGGCTTTTTAAGCAGCAACGCCCGTAAATCCCTTCAATGGCGGGGAGGTCAGTGCTGGTGATGGACTGGACAGTTTTCACAACTTTTTGCAGTCTTTTTCGCTCCTGGGCATTCAAGTTGACGAACCAAGCCGTGATGCAGGCCGTCAATATGCTCTCTACTGTACACCTGTAGAAGTTAACCATATAACCATATAACAATTACAGCACGGAAACAGGCCCTCTCGGCCCTTCCAGTCCGTGCCGACCATTTGTTTTCCCCTAGTCCCATCTACCTGCACTCAGACCATACCCCTCCATTCCCTTCACGTCCATATACCTATCCACTTTACTTTTAAATGTTAAAATCGATCCTGCCTCCACCACTTTTGCTGGAAGCTCATTCCACACAGCCACCACCCTCTGAGTAAAGAAGTTCCCCCTCACATTACCCCTAAACTTCTGTCCCTTAATTCTCATGTCATGCCCTCTTGTTTGAATCTTCCCTACCCTCAATGGGAAAAACATATCCACGTCAACTCTGTCTATCCCTTTCATCATTTTAAAGACCTCAATCAAGTCCACCCTTAACCTTCTGCGCTCCAAAGAATAAAGACCTAACTTGTTCGAGAAATTCCGCTCTGACATACCAAATCGCCATAATCTTCTCAGGAAGTAGAGGCGTTGATGTGCTTTCTTTATAATTGCACCAGTGTACAGGGTCCTGGAAAGATTTTCAGAAATATGCACACCCAGGAATTTGAAGTTTTTTACTCTCTCCGCCAACAGGATTATGGGTCCTCATCCTTCCTCTTCCAAAGTCCACAATCAGTTCATTGGTCCCTTTGCGCCGGCTGCCAGCGACATGGCCCACAACCCGAAAAAACACGTTTTTTTTTTCAATTCGTTTTCGCGGGGTCCCGACCTGGAACAGAAGCCATGACCACCCCCTCTCCTCAACACTAGTGGGCAGCAGCAACAGCAACGCTCTCACTGCAAGTTGCTTCAATTAAACCTCTCTCTCTTCCTTCTCCCCCTCTCTTCTCCCTCTCAATACCTTCCCCGCCCACCACTCATTCTGTTGCAGGCGAGCCGACCTGGGAACTGCGGCCAGTCCCTGGGAGGCGAGCTGACCTGGGAATGGCAGCCAGTCCCTGGACACGCAGAATGACAACTTGATCAGTATGGACAAATTGGGCCAGCCATGTACATGTTGTGTAACCATGCAGATCTGAATGGGCTTAGAATGACCATTTAAGCAAAATTGCCCTCACTTTCCCCATTTTGATACTTGAGATTAATATCCCATTTAACTAATATACAGTTAAAGTATTTATGAGGTCAGGAAAGGGAACATGTTATTTTTTTTTAGTTTGCTTTAATTTGTTAGTTGATTTTTTGTTGCCTGCCATAATTTCCGAAATAGTCTTAAAGTAACTTAACTGTTATAAAGCAGTAATAAGTGATTTTTGTCCAAACATTTGGAACTTGCATAAAATGTTTGAATTATTAGCAGGGCTGCCAACTCTCATACATTGAGCGTGAGACTCAAGCATTTCACAAAATTCTCATGCTCTCATGCTGATCACAAAATTATAGAATGAGAATAGGACCTGTTTTGCTTAACAAGTAATGTAGGAAGGAATTGCAGATGCTGGTTTAAACTGAAGATGGACACTAAAAACTAGAAAAACTCAGCAGGACAGGCAGCATCTCTGGAGAGAAAGATTGGGTGATGTTTCGAGTTGAGACCTTCAGCCTGAAGAGGTTGAAAACCAGCCATAAAACACAATGACTGGACATGTGTGTTATCCAACTAAGAGCAGAAATCAGAATCATGTGTTCATCTTTATTCACATGACACCATAATAAATATATTACAGAAAAAATCATTTAATGGGGTGGCACGGTGGTGCAGCGGGAGAGTTGCTGCCTCACTACCACATGGGTTTTCTCTGGATATTCTGGTTTCTCCCATATCCGAAAGAAGTGCAGGTTTGTAGGTTGATTGACTTCTGTAAATTGTCCCTGGCGTGATGGATGGAATTGGTGTATGACTGATTGCTGGTCGGTGTGGACCTGGTGGGCGGAAGGGCCTGTTTCCATAGATATTTTTACATATATATCTTAATTTCATTGAACCATAGATGATTGAATATGTGGCATTATTTTCATCTTGTTTCTATATTCAGAGGGTAAGGTTGAAACCGTCTGAAGAAGGGTTTCGGCCCGAAACGTTGCCTATTTCCTTCGCTCCATAGATGCTGCCGCACCCGCTGAGTTTCTCCAGCAATTTTGTCTACCTTCGATTCTCCAACATCTCCAGTTCCTTCTTGAACAAGGTTGATTGATTTATTTGTGCAGAACAGTGATGGAAGTCTGACTTTTGCTTTGTTTCTCTGTGTTTTTCTCTCTATATATGCATAACAGCATGAATATAATCTGATTTCCATACATGAATATAGTCATTCATGTGCTGCACCTGTTGAGCAGAGCCTGGCTCTATTGTGGAATGTAATTCGGAATGTAATTTAGCCTAACCTTATTTATACCTAATCCAATTTAAAGCATAAATGTTGCATCCAAGTGTAAGTTAAAAGACTCGCTACAGTATGCACCAGATTGCACAATTTCAAGCTGAAAAATGTAAAAGCTCCTTACCGTGGGAGGGGGAATGCCCACCCCCCCGGATGACACGCGGATGGCCAACTTGGCCAGGCCCAGGAACGCCCCCACCAGGACATCTTTGGCCCTACCCTCTCCCCTATGCACAGGGTGCCCAAAGATGAGGATGGTGGGTGAGAAATGCAGCCAGCGGGCAAGGAGATCATGGAACAGCGGCTGCAGCTGGTAACCAGCTTTCTTTATTTGTTCCTATATCACTTCAAATTACGCTTGTACAATGATTGAGTGACACTGTGTGGCAACAGGCCTTTCCCCCCTACTTCCCCATGCCGACAAACATGCCCCATTTTTGTAATTTTTTTTAATACCCTTTTCAGCTTAACAACATCTTTCCAACAATAGGATGACCAAAAATGAAAGCAAGAATTTAAATGTGGCCTCATTGTTCAAACAAATATTCAGTTCTGGTGTATAGTACATCTGTTTGGATTTGACCAATGTTGTATTTGCAAATCCATGATGGGTAAATATCTATATGTGAACGTTAAACAGTATTGTGAAACTCCTGATGTCTACATGTATTGCTAACTGCTGCTCCTCAGTCCAAATCAGAGAAAGCTTTTAGACTTCCCACAGTTAAGTTAATTACAATATCAAAGAATAAAATTTAAATATAGCATTATGAATATTTTTGAAGCCTTACATTATGTAATACATTAGATATATTGAATTATAAAATGTAATTATGTTAGTCTGAAGACTAATGTTTAAAGTGAATATAGTAGTTATATGCCACTTGTCAAAGATATAATGTATCTTTTCCATGCTGTACACCAATCTATCTAAATACAAAGCCGTGAATATTAACTCTCAAAAGAGGGGATTCCGACAATAAACTTTATTTTACATTATAAAAGAATATTAACATAAGGTCATTATAAATGTTAGTTGATAGTGACAAGGTAATAAACTGAGATCTTCTTCCTCTCCTCGAATCAGGGGGTTATTTCATTGTGTTTCAAATGGGCAACAACAGTGTTTCACAGATTTCTGCCATCTGCAAATGGTTAAAAGGGTGTTCTTGTGTAGGTAAACATAATTCCCAGTTACTCAGAAGTGAGCATCTTATAACGCTGGCTGTTCTACACACTTCTGTGATAGCTCCATGGTTATTGACACGGATTGTGCGCACCGTCTATCGGTAATCACTTCTGGCTGCTAAACACATCCTCATGTTGGTAACAGTGAGCTGATGGCTCCTGGAACGAGTAACATTTCAAAGTTTGTGGGTGATTTTACAATGTTCCTAACTACCTTGACTTAGAAACAGAATCATTTCAAAGCTGCGGGAGAGAATGTGTATTAAAGGGGCTGTTGTTTGCCAATGACAACAACCCCTTTTTATAAGGATAGTATTAGTCAGAAGCACAGTGAAAATTGTTCAAAATATAAACACTACGAAAAATACATTGTAATGGGCCTGTCCCCCTTAGGCGATTTTTCAGCGGACTGCCGGCGACTGTCAAGTTGCCGGCAGTCACCTGATAAACCGGCAACTGGAACGGCGACTGTCAGAGTGGACAGTTCACACACACATATCACTTCCTTCACCAGCCCGTGTGAATTTTTTAGACAGTGCTACCCCCACTTGCTCTGTCAAAGAAAAATCACATTGTGCATAGCCAAGGTGATACAGACACACATCGCAATGAACAGGAAGGTTGGCGCTGTAAAAAGATGGCTAAAGCACAGTGTACGGTAAGTCCTTTAAAAGGGGGGGGGGGGGGGTGTAGAGGGAAGAGGGGAGGGAGAGAAGGGAGAATGGGCGAGAAGGACTGGAGGCAACTTTTAAGAAGCCAGAGATACACGGCTGTGAAGCTTGGCGGACATTTAACATTACCGGTCTGTTACCCTGGGTTCTGAAAACTACTGCTTACCTTTTTTTTCCCAATGAGCCAATGAAATTCACCGGTCAGCACCGGCTCCAACCTATGAGAACCTCCGAGAACCTTAGAGAACCTTCAACCTCCTGGCAACCCACTAGGACCTCCTGCCGACCCACCTACGGCTCGAGAATTCTCGCTACTCTCCATGGTGGCTTCATTCTAGTCGTCGCTAATTTTTCAACACGTTGAAAAATTCACAGCGACCATAATGAGGCCGCGACTAGTTCCCAGAATGCGGGAACTGCTCACGAACATGAGGGCGACTCCCCGGCAACCACCCGCGAACATGTGGCGACCATGTGGCGACTGCATAGTCTCCTGCAGTCACCTAAGTGGGACAGGCCCATAAGACTTTATTTCACGATATGGTAAAGTAACTTAATAATTTTTTTTCACAAAAAATATAAAAATTATGTGTGTCTGTAACCATATAAAAAATAAACTGTTACAAAGCAATATCTTTCAACATTGTATTAATATATAGAAACGTTGGAATCTTGAGGTAGAAAGCAGTGCAAGAGGAAATCTGCAGGTTAGACACTGAGGTCTTCCTGCACTTTGTTTGTTTTAAACAAGTTGGGCAGATTGAAACAAATTGTTTGAAATGAACATTTCAGGCCTTCACACAACGGTTACAATTTATTTAATTGTTTAAATATCAAAAGGCTACCTCAAAACAATTTAAAGTAGCAAAAAGTAATGTAATGGTTTGGAATCCTTTCAAAATCATAATATGCATTTTATAGCTATGAGAAGACTAAAGGGCCTGTCCCACTTATGCGTTTTTTTCGGCGACTTGCTGGCACCCATCATAGTGGCAGCAGGTGGCCGAAAATGTTCAAAATGTTGAAATTCAGCGGCGACCAGAAAAAGGTACGACTCTTTGGGCGACTACTCACGACCAAGCAGGTGTCACCGGTCGCGGGGTGAGTGGGACAGGCCCTTAAAGACTCTATAAAGACTCCAGTTCCATAAATTAAGCCTTGCGTGATTTTAGGAGTGTGTCACTGATGTTTTTGACAGGAATATTTTTACTCTTTACAAATTATATTGACGCATCATTGTAATACCAAGCATTTATTTGATCAGATTAATTGAAGAGAGTATAATTGTTTGTCTAGCCATTGTTTTCAACAATGTTGTTACCTTCCTTTTTCTTCTTGTTGTGAAAGTCTACTGTTACAACTCTATATATTCAGAATGATCAGTACTTTCATTAATGCTGGCAGGTTACTTGAATAAAGACTACATTACCTTTGAAGCTGATTCAATTCCAATCTTTAACACGCATACACCCCACTGAAATAAAAATACAATTAATGAAAGCAGAGGGAAAAATGGAGTCTACTTTTAAGCAGTTTCTGTCTGAATTATCCCTTATCTTTGGAGGAGAATATATTTGGTGACATTGACAGATGGGCGGATTTATTCACAGGAAAGTGCAAGGTAAGAGCATAGCTTCTTCACCGTAAGATTTGTGTAGATACTGAGTTTTAAGTGAAAATAAATAAAAAGGGTATTCTGCCAGCATTTGTTTCTCCAGATGGATTAGACAGAAGATCAAAACAAAGACATGAATGGTACATGCACAGCGTGAGCTTTGGATTTTTCTTTTGATGTGTTTAGTAGGTGAAAGGGTGGGCCCGTTTCTCACTTTCACAGGGCTTCAGACTTTGCAGCTCAAAATAAACCACTTCTGATCCAATTTGCTCCTCGATGCAAAAACAAAATATAACACATCCCAAGGTCCGTAGAAGATATATTTGTAAAAAGTATGTAAAAATCTCTCAACTTTAACCTTCAAGCTGATTAATCATGTTAATTGTCTTTATATAGTGGGGTGCATTTGCTAACTATTTTGTTTCTTTTGATCGGCCACTTCTACATTGTTAGATCCTTCACTATTTGGACACTACATTTTTATTCTTTTCCACTGTTTAATATTTACATTACCTAACAGTGTTAAATCGAATAGCTTTGATATCAGTGATGGGATATACAGCCAAGATGCATTTCCTGTTTGGTAACTTCCACCCAGATACAAGAGAGTGCCATACACAAACGTGTACTAATGTACTCAGCAATCGTGACTGGTGGCGAAGTGAGGATCCAATTACATTTCACTCATCATTGAACTCAGATCTTTACTGATTCAGTTATATGTTAATTGGACTGTTATCTACTGTTTGCATAAGTATGGTCCTTCGACCACATGGAGTCATAAATCACAGTGATTCTCATTTGGTAAAAGAATTCCAGAGTCCCCTCTACAGCTGTGTATACCCATTCACATGTGACGATTCCTGAGCTCGAGAATTGAGATTGACTGCTCAGTACTCTTCCAGCACTGCAAGACAATTTAAATCCTTCTCTACATACTCTGGCCTATGATCCATTTTGTCAAGCAGTCAATACTGGAAATAAACCAACATATTTAATCCCTTGACCACCCAGAAAGCGTATGCAATTGGATTAATGGAATCACAGAACAACTTGAAATTGCATTCCCCGATCTCCTATTATAGTTCCTGTCTTTACCATGATTGAAAAAATATGCATTCCAAGGGAACAGTGGATGTAATCATAATTTTGATTTGATTTAAGGCTAGTATTATTAGATGTCATTCTGTCTCCCATGTGTGTTCAAAAGGTAGAAATTAGAAATTTAAATCGAGAAAGGGGAAAATGCACAGCTGATCCATCCACTTCTGCAAGAAGCAAACAAATTAACATTTGTCAGTCACTGATGAACATATGAAATGCTAATGTATTTTTTCTGAGCTTCCAGATACTTGTGTTTTAACTTAATTTTCACTGTTTTCTCAGCTGTGGTTTGAATCAGAATTCTGAGACTGTCATTTTCAATAGAAGCAGCATTTTGTAGAATGCAATTTGAGGTATTTTTCCAGTATCGGTATGACTGAGGTCAGTCTGCAGCTGATACACTTCATGCTGTATTATATTAATGGGAAGATGCCAGTCACATCCATGACTGGTCGTTGCACTCGGACTAGACAGTCATTTTACTGATAAATGTTTGCCCACCCAGTTAAAATGATGCCTATTTGTTTCAACTCAACAAATTACTTACAGGCAGTCCCCAGGCTACAACAGTGTTCTGTTCCTGAGAACTGTCATAAATCGGAAAGGAATATAAACAAAGCGTGTGGGAGGATCATAGAAACAGCTGTGCTGGGAGGACAAGCAGGCACGGGAATAGTGGCCACCAGCCAGTCTCATTGACAGTGAATGAGTGATTGAGTCTGCTTAATGTTCCCAGCTCTGCTTGGCTTGAACAAGCACTGATTGTTGTGGCTTGGTGGTGAGGGACATGTGGAAATGTCCTGTTACTGTGTCTCAGGAGATGCCTGCAGCAGCCAGCAATGCCATTCCCATTCATCCTGCTGGTCTCCCAAATACTCATTCATTTGTAGGAATTGTTCATTGGATGGGCAGTTGTAATTCTGGGACCCATAGCCCTTTCTTCATTTCAGTTGGGGAGAGTGTTTGCCAACAGAGTGTTTCCATTGTATAATACATTGTACAGAAGATAAAGTCTATGTAATTCTCCTTGAGGTATAAATGGTCGGACTTGGAGTTTGAAGTTGTTGGATGTAATGTACAAAATTCTGGCAGGGTAGATGTAACAATGATGTTTCTCCTGTCTGGGTGTTAGATTCACAAAATAATGGGTTGCCATTCAGGATCGAGGCACGAGGAACTTCGACACCTGGGGTTGATATTCACTACCCAAGAGGGCTGTGGAGGCTATGTCATGAGGTATATTCAAGATAGAGACCAATACATTTTTAGGGAATCAAAGGAAATAAGATTAATGCAGGAAAATGGAATAGAGGCAAACAACTATCAACCATGTTCTCAATGAACGGAGGAGCAGATATGTGGCCCACTCCTGTTCTCATGATCTTATGTTGAGTGGAGCGCAGACTGGAACTTGATTGTTACATTCTACCTCTAGGTTAGAAATATTAACACTCTGAATGTCGAGCTACATCATGGAAAGCATGTAGGCCCATTTATTTGTTTTTTATATTTACGGTTGAGCTTCAGGATTTTCGTGTTTGTCATTGTAGCCTATTTAGAAAAAAAAGGTCAATGCAACACCTTTGGCTTTCCATAATAAATTGGTCGTGATGATTGTAACATTTAAGAGGCTTTTAGAGATCATAATGGTGGTTGAGGATTTTAGATAGGCCCATGAATACGCAGGGAATGGGGGGACATGGATCACATGCAGGCAGTGGAGGCCAGTTTAACTTGGCATCATGTTCTGCATGGACTGCTACTGTTTTATGTTCTAGGCTGTAGTTTGTAAAAGAATCACCGGTTGTGCATTGCCATTTTCATTTGAATCTGGTGGTATTGGGCATTTTGGTGATCAGATGTTGGAGCTTCTGTGCTCTTTGTCCACCAATGTACTGACCACTGGGTCAGGAATTGTCCTGGATCATCCTGGGACCAGATGCATTCCAAATAAAGGCATGTTTTTCTTCCAGTTCAGGGGTTATTGGATGAGAACGAAGGCAATTTCAATATTGGCAAGTTCCAGACGTCTCTTTTATTTGGTTGGCAATTTTGCTCTACGACTGGGAAAATGAAAGGGGAAGGTCAATACATGTGAATACGTATTGAGCAGCGTAATAGAATGTGGAAATCAATTAAAAACACTGCAGATGTTGGAAACATTAAATTGAAAAAGAGAAAATGGTGGAAAAGCTCAGCAGGTCAGACAGAATCTCTGGAAAGAGAATTATTAATGTTTTGAGTCTGGGACCCTTCATCAGAACTGAGAACAATAGAAACAGCTTTTACGTCACAGTAATCATTCAGCTAGGAACTGCAACATAGAGTGAACACTGATGTCAGCAATAATATAAAAAGGGGGAAAAGACAGGCAAAAGGGTTGAGAACTAAATAGCTCCACTTCCATCTGCTTAGATTTTTAAAGATTCTAGAATGTAAAGAGCAAGTAATTAATTGATACAATTACATCAATATTTCATGTTTTTTAGAAAAGCATTTTACTTTTACAAACAGAATCTCATCTATACATACAATATACATTATTTAGAATCCAAATAAAAAACAAAAAGAATGCTTAATATAGAAGAACATTTGAAGCATTAGCATTAGGTAGCGCCACCTTCACTTGGCAGATACTGAGTTGCATGATTGAACGTTTCTGTACATTAGATACAGTAATATACAATCAATGAAGAATTAAGGCAGTCTGTAATGTTGCCTCCATTTCTAATTCGAGATCAGAGACATATTTTGAAACTTGGATGTACGTGATGAAAAACAAAACAAAATTGCATTGCTTTTACACATGCTCCAGTCATCTCTAGGCGGACTAGCTTTTAAGGGGTGGTGATCCTGTGCAAATTATTTTTGACAATAGAGAAGGCTTAATTTTCAAGACAGTAGGAAACGAGGATTGACTATGTGTATTTACTGAGATACCTGCAGTTAGCTCATAGAGTCAACATATATTTCATTGAATGCTTACAGCAGTTCACATAAAATTCATTATTGATTCAAACACAAGTTTTTTCCAGCTTGGACCAAGGAATGTAAAAGCTGGTTGCACAAAAAATTGCAAATCAATGCTATTCTGGTGATACTGTGTTGCAATATGCTTAATAAGTAGGTCCTATCGATAAAATAGCTGAACTTCAGTTAATTTAATAATGGAGGTATATCTGTACGAGTTGCAGAACAAATTATTGACATCTGACTGTACTAAAGGAACCTGATTGATTCAATGCAAATGTTACACTTATAAAACAGGATTACATCAATAACAATAAAGAGCCTATCATTAAAAAAATTAAATGACAATGAAACATATCCATCTATATTATACAGCACCAGCTGAGACCTTATGGAATATGACATACTTGCTGTACTTTAAATTAGAAGATGCAACAGCAGTTTATGTAAACATCATACCACACATATTGATGAGTTTGGAAACAAATTAAATACAAACCATGTATGTATTACTATTGTTAGGAAAAGGTGCAAATAACAAGCCATCAGAGCCCCATTGGCAAGTTGGATTAACAAACAGCTGGTTGAGGCAGCTTCATCTATCCATGGAGTAAATGATATCAGTGTCCATCCATGGGTTATTTCTGAAGTGTTTCATTTTTGAAGAAGCTAACGGATTGTAGTTTTTAGATTTCTTATACAGTTGTTTTGATGGATGATAGAACTTCATGAATTGCCTTTAGTTGAAATGAACTTGAAAAAATTGGTTCCTGGGGTCTCTTTGACAGATTCCATCAGCTGCTCTGTGAGTTGGATAGTGATGATTCATATTTTTTTAAACTTGATCGCTTGAATGATTCCCTGACAGTAGAAAAAAATAAGTTACCAATAATAATTGAATACAGCATTAAAATCAAATATATTGCCACATCAGATATTCTTGCATTTGAAATAATGCTAATAAGTCATCCAGAACCCTTCCCTTTCCTGTCTTGGAAGCACTGGCCCCGTCTGCACACTTTTTCACCCTCCAGTAATTTATCCATGTGTCTGTACAGATCCAGAGGTTGATAGGATACTTAACAGCAAAGTGAAAAATTGTGGCTTTGTTAAAAGTACCTTCGGACGTTTGAAGCTGGTGAATTTAAGACTCAACTCAGACACTTAACACAGAGCATTGAAGAGTACAGCACGGGAACAGGCCCTTTGAACCACAATGCCTGTGCCAAATGTGATGCCAAATTAAACTAATCTCCACTGCCTGCACATGATCCATATCCAGTCTGCAGAAAGGTTTCAACCTTAAACATCACCTATCCATGTTCTCCAGAGGTGCTGCCTGACCTGCTGAGTTAGTCCATCACTTTGTGTCCTTTTGTGTATTAACCAGCATCTGTAGTTTTTTGTTTCTACATCCATATACCCCAGTTCCTGCAAATTTATGTACTGATCTAACAGTTTCTTAAATGCCATTTATCATATCTGTCTGCATCCCCACCGCTGGCAGACATTTTGGCTCAGGTTCCAGAGTAACCATGACAGTGCTGCAAAGTCTTCTGCACAAGGCATGAAACTGAAGTCTTTCCTGCCCTTGATTTCAAGGAAATCAGCGGATTTTATTATCCTTACTTTCCAGGTGTATACTCATCTCTCCAACAGCAACAGAGGAAGAAAAATGCTTGAGATAGACACAAAAAGCTGGAGTAACGCAATGGGTCAGATAGCAACCCTGGAGAAAAGGAATAGGTCACGTTTTGGGTCCAGACCCTTCGTCAGACTGGGAATCAGGGGAAAATTGCCTGATTTGGCCATTATTGCTGTTCGTGGGAATCAACCTTTGGATGTTCATGGTATTTACGTCCAACAATCACATCATACATTGCACTTCAAAACTCAATTACCTGGGAGTTCAAAACTAAGTTTACAGATAACAGAAGCCCCTATCATAATCTTCTTGTGACAGGCTTCTTCAGGATAACAGCTTGCACCTTTGCAGCCGCACCCTATGCCATCCCATTTAAGGTCTGCACCCCGACAGGGCTTGGGGTCAATGAACTGTACAATTACCCAGTATGCACCCTTCACCAATTCTCGCACTTGCTGGCATGTATTTTGATCAACTGATCAGGTATGCAGCAGGGTGGCAGATACTGCAAGCAAACAAGTGAGTCCGGTAAACCCTTATCCTAATGCGTGTCCAAGTACAGACTTGAGATCAACATTTCTTTCCCTTCAAACAGTGACTTTGGTTTTCTTGCTATGAGCTTATCTCACTAGGGTGATGAAAGTTACATATCAGTATCTCATGTCTGTATAAACAAAATTAATTAACCTACCGCATGCCCTGAATGTGCTAATGCTCTAAACAAAGTACATTAAAACAATTTAGTTGCACAAACCCTGTATCAATATACTGACTTCTCTCTCACAATTGCACAGCCTTATGAATGAACTTCCAGGCTTACACTTTTTAAAATAGTTCTCAGCTTGTCAGCAATATTATATTCCACCAACCATTGTAGCTTTATAGTGAATTCCCCCCCCCCCCCAATTATTCCACCCCCCTTCTGTGACAGAATCATTATTTGCACGCCCAATAAAATTTAACTTTGGTTGGAAAAACAGTCAATCTAATCCCCACTAAAATATAAATTAAAATAAAACCTAGCAAATTCCAGAAAAAAAGCCTAACAGGTTGTTCAGTTTGGTAAAGTTCTATGTGTAATCCAAACTGAGATATAATGTTAATATATTTCTCTCTTCGTGACGCTAAGTAACAAAAGAGTTAATAATTTTGGGCTTGTGGATCTTACTTGGATGCGCGTTGAATTTTTATTACTGGTTTGTACAGGTCTGGGATCTTTCTCCCAATCATCGGTCTCAGATTCTCTTTTAATTTGTTGTAATTCTTTTTCAGTTCTTGTTGGTATTCTTTTTGGTCGGAAGTAATCAGGTGCTTATTTTTCTCTACAGCATCTCCACATCTGCAACGGAAGTATGCACGAGTAAAGACTTGGTCAGTAAAAAACAATAAAGCATCACTGGAATAAGAAAGATTCATTCATCCAAATTATCATTGGATAAATGTGAGGTTATCCACTTTGGTGGCAAAAACAGGAAAGCAGACTATTAAATGGTGGCCGATTAGGAAAAGGGGAAGATGCAGCGAGACCTGGGTGTCATTGTACACCAGTCATTGAAAGTAGGCATGCAGGTGCAGCAGGCAGTGAAAAAAGCGAATTTGTTAGCTTTCATAGCAAAAGGATTTGAGTACAGGAGCAGGGAGGTTCTACTTCAGTTGTACAGGGTCTTGGTGAGACCACACCTGGAGTATTGCGTGCAGTAAATCTGAGGAAGGACATTATTGCCATAGAGGGAGTGCAGAGAAGGTTCACCAGACTGATTCCTCTACTTATAGAAACTTTCTTACCTATATTGGACTGAAAAAATTTAAGTCTGAGGGTTGAGTCTCTTTCTGCTTATCCCACTTTGTAATCGTACATAAGGTGGCAAAGATTACTTTTCTGCTGTGTTGTCCTCTGCTGTGTCCTCAGTTTGCATTAACCTACTCCCTTCCTCCCTACTGGTAGAGGTAGCTCAGGTGAACTAGGACCATATATTGATTAATTATCTACATTTTAAAAAAATGTAAAATATGTATTAATTAGATGACAAAATTAGCTGCTGAATATTTTGATTCTGAAATGATTGGACTTGTTTTAATTGATAATATTTAGAACCTACTAAAGGCAAAGGATGAAAAAGACTTAGAGTCATAGTCATACAGCGCAAAACAGGCCCTTTGGCCCAACCTGCCCATGCTGACCAAGTTGCCTCATCCAAACTAGTTTCACCTGCCTGCGTTTGACCCTAAACCTTTCTTATCCATGTTCAATTCCAAATGTCTTTTAAGTGTTGTTATAGTACCTGCCTTAACTACCTCTTCTGGCAGCTTGTTCAATATACATGCCATACCCTTAGTTTAGTCTAGAAACACAGCATGGAAACAGACCCTTAGGCCAACCTTCCCACTTTCTCATCCATTCGCTACATATTAGGGGCAATTTTATAGAAGTCAATTAAACTGCAAACCTGCATGTCTTTGGGATGTGGGAGGAAATTGGAGAACCCACAGGAAACCCACGTGGTAACAGGGTGAATGTGGAAACTCCACATAGACAGTACCCAAGTCAGGATCAAACCAGGGTTTCTGGGATTGTGAGCCAGCAACTTCAGCAGCAACACCACTATGCCACCTAATTTTTCATTCTAAATTAGCATACTGTTAATATATTCCCAACAAATTAAGGCTTGTTCAAATCTGCATTTGTGCTCATTCATTTGTTTTAAATTGTTTATTTTGAAGTTTTACCCAAAGAGAGATGCGGTGATCGATGCACTAATGCATAAGAAATTAAAGTTGTGACGCTGAGGTTTTTGAAGGCAGGTTTTGATCATAGGGCATTGTCGAAAATAACTGTCATCTTGTGCTTATATTTTATCCATTGTTTTGATCAAAGATTACCCTCATCTTTTTCCCTGAACTCCTTGCGAGGATAATGGTTAGAAAGGCACCTGTTATTTTCATAAACCTTATCCGTTATTGGCAGACTACCTCATGAACTAACTCGTCACATTTGTCAACGTCAGACTCCTCTCTGCCTGAGATGAGCATTTCCAGCAGAAGTTATTAGAAAGCAATTATTAATGGTGATCCAATTTTCCTTCAGTCATTTAAGGTTATTGTTATTCTTCTATCATCACCCCATCTAAATTGAATGAACCTGATTATGTAATGACATCTTCTCATCTACACCACTCAGTTGCTAGCTGGAAAAATCTGTGGTGCCACTGACCTTATGCACATTCCATTTGTAGTTTCAACAAATAATTCATCCAGCACATATTTCAACTCACCTCATAATAAATTCTTTGAAACATAATCTCAGTTTATTGTGATGTCGGAAGAGATTTGAATTCTCTGGAATTTCAGCCAGAAACACTTGAGCTACTTCTAAAGGGCCCTGTTACAAGCAGAACAAGGCGGAGTGAGAAACAACCATTTAGAAATAAGGCTGGTGCTTTGATTTGTTTGTAGAGAACAAAACCATAAACAATACAAGTTATAGAAATGAAAACAAAATGAGAGACTGGTCTTAATGCACACATTTGCTAAATATTAAAACATTATTAGAACATAAGGTAGTGCAGCCATGGATAACAAGGGAAATCAGGGATAGTATCAAAACTAAAGATGAAGGCATACAAATTAGCCTGAAAAAGCAGCCAACCAGAGGACTGGGAGAAATTCAGAGTCCAGCAGAGGAAGACAAAGTGCTTCATTAGGAAAGGAAAAATAGATTATGAAAGAAAACTGGCAGGGAACATAAACACGGACTGCGAAAGTTTTTATAGATATGTGAAGGGAAAAAGGTTAGTTAAAACAAATGTAGGTCCCCTGCAGTCAGAAATTGGTGAATTGATCATGGGGAACAAGGACATGGCAGAACAATTGAATAACTACTTTGGTTCTGTTTTCACTAAGGAAGACATAAATAATCTGCCAGAAATAGCAGGGATCAAATGAGATGGAGGAACTGAGTGAGATCCAGGTTAGCCGGGTAAGTGGTGTTAGGTAAATTCAATGGATTAAAGGTTGATAAATCCCCACGGCCAGATAGGCTGCATCCCACAGTACTTAAGGAAGTAGCCCCAGAAATAGTGGATGCATTAGTGATAATTTTTCAAAACTCTTTAGATTCTGGAGTAGTTCCTGAGGATTGGAGGGTAGCTAATGTAACCCCACTTTTTAAAAAGGGAGGGAGAGAGAAAACGGGGAATTACAGACCAGTTAGTCTAACATTGGTAGTGGGGAAAATGCTAGAGTCAGTTATTAAAGATGGGATAGCAGCACATTTGGAAAGTGGTGAAATCATTGGACAAAGTCAGCATGGATTTATGAAAGGTAAATCATGTCTGACGAATCTTATAGAATTTTTCGAGGATGTAACTAGTAGAGTGGATAAGGGAGAACCTGTGGATGTGTTACATCTGGACTTTCAGAAGGCTTTCGACAAGGTCCCACATAAGAGATTAGCATACAAACTTAAAGCACATGGTATTGGGGGTTCAGTATTGATGTGGATAGAGAACTGGCTGGCAGACAGGAAGCAAAGAGTAGAAGTAAACGGGTCATTTTCAGAACGGCAGGCAATGACTAGTGTGATACCGCAAGGCTCAGTGCTGGGACCCCAGCTATTTACAATATATATTAATGAGCTGGATGAGGGAATTAAATGCAACATCTCCAAGTTTGCGGATGACACGAAGCTGGGGGACAGTGTTAGCTGTGAGGAGGATGCTAGGAGGATGCAAGGTGACTTGGATAGGTTAGGTAAGTGGGAAAATGCATGACAGATGCAGTATAATGAGGATAAATGTCAGGTTATCCACTTTGGTGGCAAAAACAGGAAAGTAAACTATTATCTGAATGGTGGCCGATTAGGAAAAGGGGAGATGCAACGTGACCTGGGTGTCATGGTTCACCAGTCATTGAAAGTAAGCATGTAGGTGCAACAGGCAGTGAAGAAAGCGAATGGTATGTTAGCAAAAGGGTTTGAGTATAGGAGCAGGAAGGTACTACTGCAGTTGTACAGGGTCTTGGTGAAAGCACACCTGGAGTATTGCGTACAGTTTTGGTCTCCTAATCTGAGCAAAGACATTCTTGCCATAGAGGGAATACAGAGAAGGATCACCAGACTCATTCCTGGGATGTCAGGACTTTCATATGAAGAAAGACTGGATAGACTCGGCTTGTACTTGCTAGAATTTAAAAGATTGAGGGGGCATCTTATAGAAAATTACAAAATTCTTCAGGGGTTGAACAGGCTAGATGCAGGAAGATTGTTCCCGATGTTGGGGAAGTCCAGAACAAGGGGTCACAGTTTAAGGATAAGGGGGAAGTCTTTTAGGACCGAGATGAGAAAAACATTTTTCACACAGAGAGTGGCGAATCTGTGGAATTCTCTGCCACAGAAGGTAGTTGAGGCCAGTTCATTGTCTATATTTAAGAGGGAGTTATATGTGGCCCTTGTGGCTAAAGGGATCAAGGAGTATGGAGAGAAGGCAGGTACAGGATACTGAGTTGGATGATCAGCCATGATCATATTGAATGGTGGTGCAAGCTCGAAGGGCTGAATGGCCTATCTCCTGCACCTATTTTCTATGTTTCTATGTTTCTAAAATCCAAACCAAATTCCAGGGCTGCTTCATACCCACTAAAATTCTAAATTACACAATTTAGGATGTTGTCTAGTAGTTGTTTGACTTGTTGACAAAGGAGCCAGAGCTCCCTGACCCAATTACTTTCTGGAAAAAGTAAACTACTCCAATAAAGGGAGGCAGGAGCTCACAATAACATATTCTAAGGTATTCCAAATTGCTTATTTTTTTACTAGTGAACCACAAAGGCATTAAAAAGTTAAATTAGTTTAGTTTAGAGATACAGCATGGAAACAGGCCCTTTAGCCCACCGAGTGCATGCCGAACAGCAATTCCCGCACATTAACACTACACTACACACACACTTGGGACAATTTTCAATTTTACCAAAGCCAATTAACCTACAATCTTGACATCTTAATTAGAAATATTGAAGAATGTTTTCCATGCATTACACTGCAGTGACTGGGCTTGTATTCATTGGAATTTAGAAGGATGAGAGGGGATCTTATAGAAACATGTAAAATTCTTAAAGAATTGGACATGCTAGATGCAGGAAAAACCTGTGTGTCTTTGGAGAGCAAACCCACACAGGTCACGGGAGAACGTACAGACTCCATACAGTTAATACCCTCTGTAAATCTATGATCTTTCCAACTTTTTGATATTATCTGTTGCAACTTCTGCACAAGGCAATAAATATTGTCTGAAATTCATTGATCTGAGAACGTCCCCGAATGTCTCTGCAAGGAGTTTTCTAATGAATTTTCCCTTCTCTCTTCAGCAAACAGGACATCTGAGATTCGAGCCACATGTTGCACAGAGCAGAGGAACCAAATGAATCGAGCTTCTAACATCCTGTTCATCGTTTTCCATCGTTTCTCCCGATGGAAAACGATGAAGTTTTCAAGAAAACTTAAAGCCTTTTGTGCAGCTTAACCCAAAAGAAATAAAGCAAGGCCGACTAAGGCAGACTGGTCACATATTCATGCTCCATCAAGCCATGGAATAATTGCACTTGTGAAATATGATGGCTGGATTAATCCTTTTCATTTTTTTTAATAAAGAATATATTGCTAATCTATTTCCAAAATTGTTTGATAATGCTATCCAAATACAAACCACAGAAAATATATTTAAATTAATTTTCACACTGCTTTGAACACTGTTCCGTAAAATTTGATAAATCTTTGTTGGGTTGATTTTTAATGGAGTTTACTTTTTTGATAAATTCTTGACATCTTAATTAGAAATATTGAAGAATGTTTTCCATGCATTACACTGCAGTGACTGGGCTTGTATTCATTGGAATTTAGAAGGATGAGAGGGTATCTTATAGAAACATGTAAAATTCTTAAAGAATTGGACATGCTAGATGCAGGAAAAATGTTCTCGATGTTGGGGGAGTCAAGAACCAGGGGTCACAGTTTAAGAATAAGGGGGAGGCCATTTAGGACTGAGATGAGGAAAAACTTCCACCCAGAGAGTTGTGAATCTGTGGAATTCATTGCCACAGAAGACAGTGGAGGCCAATTCACTGGATGTTTTCAAGAAAGAGTTGGATTTAGCTCTTAGGGCTAAAGGAATCAAGGGATATGGGGAAAAATCAGGAACAGGGTATTGATTTTAGATGATCAGCCAGGACCATATTGAATGGCAGTGCTGGCTAAAAGGGCTGAATGGCCTACCCCTGCACCGATATTTCTATGTTTCTATCACAAAGCGAGCCTTTCATACAGTAAATGCAAGCACAGTTATTAAAGGCTTTATGGTACAAAGCCATCCGGGATAAACCATGCAACTTAACAGAAAGATGACACAGAATAGTTGGTGTGCTACCTGGTTTACAGTAGTTCCCACGGAGCCTTGCAGAACCATCTGAAGCATCTTGGCATCTGGAGGTTCCTGGTGAGTTGCAACTGCCAATTCAAGCGTTTTCTTCTGCATGTCCTCAATAGCTACCTCAATGGGCGTGAGGATAAACTGCACAACAAAATAACAACATTATTCCTTTCCCACCTGCTATGATTGAAAACAAATTTGAAATCTATTCCCACTGGACATACTCTTGTTCTGTATTTATGACATTGGGTGGTATCAGATATCAGCAATGAAAATCCAAAAGATACTGAAACGTTCTATTCATTGATCCTACTGTTTGTGCACTGTCAAAGGCTTTCAGCTTTACCGGGTGAAACCAAACCTAGTAATATCACACCTGTTCTTAATTGTAAAACAGCTCTTGGGACCTCGTCTTCCAGGTTTTGTGTGCATTTCAATGAGAGTCACAATTCAGTGTCTAACTCATAACCCTAAACTAAATGGACTCTGAAGGGATATGAGCTAAGGCCACTGCATTAAAATAGAGATAGTAAACAGAGAGCTGGGAAAGAGGGGAATTTGGCAGAACAATTTGTAATTGAACTCGCTTCATTTATGAAATCTCTGTGTGCTGCTTATCACGTTTTATCTTCTGTTTTTCTGATGCAGCCATCCTTTCAGATTATGAAAGCCTTGGAGAACCAACCATTTAAATTCAACCAGTAAAAGATACTGCATTGCTCATACATAATTTACAGTTGATATTTGCATTTCAAGGACAATGGTTGCTACTCTGATTGCTGTTTTTCATTCCATACCAAAGTATTTCTCAAGTTACCATTGTGAAACCTACTTACATACAATAGTAACAAATATTGCAATAGGCTTCTGTAAATGAATGGAAAAACATTTTGGGATAAAGTTTGAGCCTCAATGTTGAGTATAGGAGTCAGGAAGTTAAGATGCAGCTCCACAAGACTTTGGTTCGGCCACATTTGGAATATTGTGTGCAGTTCTGGTCGCGACATTGTGGGAAGGATGCTGAGGTTGTGGAAAGGGAGCTGATGATTTGATCAGAATGTTGCCTGGTTTTGCGGCTACAAGAGAGGTTGGACAAACATTTCTTTGGAATGGCAGAGGTTAAGGGAAGCCCAGACAGAAGCATAACATTATGAGAGGTATACATTAGGTAGATGGTGAGAACATTTTTCATAGGGTGGAAATGTCAAAGACTAGTGGGCATAGATTTAAGGTAAGATGGGCAAGAGAGGCAAGTTTAAAGGGGATGTGCGAGGCACATTCTTTGACACAGAAGGTGGTGGATATCTCAAACGAGCTGCCAGGTTAGTGGTAGAGGCAGGCAAGATTGTGGCGTTTAAGAGGCTTTTAGATAAGCACATGGATAGGCAAGGCATAGAGGAATATGGAATTTGTGTTGGCAAATTAAATTAATTTAACTTGACATTATGTTTGGCACAAACATTGTGGATCAAAGAACCTATTCATGTGCTGTACCTTTCTATGTTCTAGGTTTAACCATTCTCTAGGGCTTGTTTTTACTGTTCCATTATTTCCTCTTTCATTAGAATATATTTAAATGAGCAGCCCCATTAGGTACTGCTATACTTTCTCACAGTCGTCCAATTTTGTTAAGTGGATGCCATGAAGATCCTGAATTTGTTAAGAACAGATTGCTTAAGAATGGGGTAGTTGTATTGTTTTCAGTAACAAGAAGATTTCACGGATAATGAAGGTGGTTGTGCAAAATTGCAGCAGGATCTTGATCAATTGGCCAAGCGGGCTGAGGAATGGTTGACGGAATTTAATGCAGAAAAATATGAGATGTTGCAATTTGGGACGTTTAACATGGGTAGCACCTACACAAAGAATGGTAATTGTAGAGCAGAGGGATCAAGGAGTGCAGGTGCATAGTTCCCTGAAGGTGGAGTCGCAGGGAGATCGGATGGTCAGAAAGGGTTTTGGCACATTGGCCTTCATCAGCCAGAGTATTGAGTATAGAAGTTGGGAGGTCACGTGGCAGTCAAGCTGGAAAGGGTACAGAGAACATTTAGATGTTGCCAGGACTGGAAGGTCTGAGCTACCGCCAGAGGTTGAGTAAGCTGAGACTCCATTCCTTGGAACGCAGGAGAATGAGGGGTGATCTTATGGAGGTATACAAGATCATGAGAAGAATAGATCAGATAGATGCACAAAGTCTCTTGCACAGAGTGACCAGATGGCATAGGTTTAAGGTGAAGGGGAAAAGATTAATAGGAATCTGAGCAGTAACTTTTTACACAACGCAGGGACTATCCCAAAATGTAAGAAACAGTTAGACAGGTATATGTATAGGACAGGTATGGAGGGATATGGACCAAATGCTGGCAGGTGGGACTAGTGTAGCTGGGACATATTTCCCGGTGTGGGAAAGTTGGGACGAAGGGCGTGTATCCACACTGTATCACTCTACGATTCCCATGCATCTTTCAATCAGCTATCACGTCATTTAATTAACTTTTTTTACCTCTTCTTTTTGAATGACATTAATCCTGGTTTTAACGTAAGGGAACGCATGTAGAGTTGTCAGGATGGTTTTTCTCTTGTACTGTTCGCTGAGGTCCCCGCGGGGGCGTCCGTCCTTGGTAAATGGAGTGGTGTACATGAAGCGCCGAAGGTTAAAATTCTTTTCAAAGTAGGTGATTCTGTCTTTCATTTCATAATCGTCAAAGAATGGTTCAACAAAGGTTATTTGTATGTAGGCCTGGAAACACAAACGTGAGGGATCTTATTCAAAAGTGCTAGAGGAACTCAGTGAGTTTGACAGCATCTATTGAAGGAATGGACAGACATCGCTTCATTTGTCAGACTGATTTAGGTGAGGGATTTTAATTTTTGTTGTTTACATTTCCTACAGTACAGATCTGAAAACCTGTATCCAAAGCAGCAAGTTTGGCCGTAGGATTTGAGGCAGGCACCAGTGATACTCCAAAGCAACAGCAAGAGTGCATCCAAGAATGTTGCAATAGACTTTCACTGAAGCAAAGCAAGAATTTCATTGTCCTATCAGGGACACGTGACAATAAACTCACTTGAACTTGAACTTGAACTCTGTCTTGGAGGAAAATACCAGTCTGTCATTCAGAAGCTCTGCTAAGTTGGATTTTCATTACCGAGATGTTTACAATAGTTTTATCATTGGTACACAAAAGGCTGGAGAAACTCAGCAGGGTGCAGCAGCATCTAAGGAGCGAAGGAGATAGGCGACGTTTCGGGTCGAGACCCTTCCAGCATCTCCTTCGCTCCTTAGTTCCACCCGCTTTTCTCCAGCCTTAATGTTCAGTTTTATCATTAGTCGTTCATGGGATGTGCTGGCCCGTCCACCCACAATTGTCCCAAACAATAGCTCGTGAGGCCGTTTTATAGGGCAAATCTGAGCCAACTACAATGATGGGCCTAGAGTCGGTTACATAGTTGGCAGAGTAGATATGAGAGATCAGTCAGCCAGGTGGGTTTGTGAAAGTCTAGTAGTTTCAAGGTTACTGTTACTAATGTTAATATTGTATTCCACATTTGTTTAATTTCTTGAGTTTGAATTCTCCAACTGCTCTTTTGGTCTCAAGTTCATTAGTCCAGGTATTTAGATACTAGTCCAGAAACGTAACCATTGTCCAACCATACCCATTTATGCTAGTGTATTGCAGAATGCAAAATTCAAAACAGAATATAGGGGCAAAATGATTGTTACAACGATTTCAAAATTTAAAAAAAAAACAAACATTGAAGAGGAATGGGTCCTCATTGTGATTTTCAACTGACCTTGTTGGGATCCAGCTTTGCTTTCTCCACAGGACAGGAGTCTTTAATTACTTCCATCTTACCTTCACCAAAGCACTGGCTGTAAAATGCCTGTTTGGATAATAACATAGGATCCCAAGTTACAATAATTTGATAAGTAGATAGACTTTTCAAAATGGACGGAGTTTGGTAATTTGCTAAGCAGATTTTATTTGTTGATCTCACTTTTGAAATACAAGTCCACCAGTGATTTTCTGGCAACTGGTGATCGCCCCCGAAAATGTGGCGCGTAAGCCGGGTGAGAAAGTGGATCTCGACCCCATCGGGACTTCCGCGCCGATTGGTGGGTCGAATATGCTCCCTATGGCCACGGTTTGGAACTCCAACCCGCAGGAGTCAGCAGATCCATTCCGAAAAACGATTTCCGCTGAAGTCTGGATGCCTGAATTCCAAGGCTGACTTTGCGGGCCTGTATCGCGGATCCTGGGTGGCCTAGGCTATGAACTCTAGTGCCATTGAACTCTCAGAGGGCGTGACCTCTGTGGTCCAGCAAAAAAGAGAATCCAGAAAGGCTCTGGAACCAAGGGTGCCAGAAAATCAGTGGTGGACCTGTATATCAAAACCTTAGATTTAAATACACTTTGATTGCTTTTCAGTGTCATCAGCAGGAACCACACTTTGGTTGAGAATCTTCTTCCCAGGCCAATATCTTTTGGAATTCAAGAATGCCAAAATTGTGAAATGTTATTTTTGTAAAGAAACATGGCTTGATAAAAAGCAATGCAGAGAAAGGCTTGCTCAAAATGATCCACTGTTGCTTTTATGTTTAACATATTGTGTTTTTGCTTTTAAAGCAGTACAATGAGAATTGACAGAGACAATTGCAAGGGAAGAGAGAAGGCAGGGCCAAGCAGTTAGAAGCCATGTATTAATGGCAATCCAACATCAAAAGTACACGGTACATCTACTGGAACACTCCCATGCAAAATATTACAGTCCAACAGCAACAGAAAATGCAAATCTTGGAATAAAATAGTCTCCAAACGTACTCATCTACTGCAATTCTATCCTTTGTATCAGTGGCTAGGGTAAACATTTGGGAAGAACAGCTCCTAGCTATCTCCCAGGAAAGCAATAGAAAGAGGTCAGGATAATATGACAGATTAATTTTTAAACAGGCCATCCAGAATGTCCCTCAATGGCAAATTCTCCTATGCTGACAAACCTGCAACGTTTCTGTAGTCTTCGAAGTGCACTAGCATTGACAGTGCAGTGAAAATGCTATCTCAGTTCAATGCCGCATCTCAAAAAAACATCAGCTCTAATTGTGAAGCCACTCCTCGGCAGCGTGTGGGAATATAAAGCCAGTTTAAATCCAGCTCACGGTTGTTGTTATTGCTGGATTTTGTTTAAGAAATGAAAACACCTCTCAGGTGCATGATGCAAAAAGCAAACTATTGAAGGAACTCAGTGGGTCGAGCAGCTGATGGAAGGGAATGAAATTGGTGATGTTTCAGGCTAAGACCCTGCTTCGGGACTGTGAGTGGAGAGGGAAGATAGCCTACGTAAAAAAGAGAGAGGAGGGTGAACCAGAGCTGAGGAGTGGTGAAGGATGACTGACATATACTCTGAGATGTCCGATGCTTTCTAGATACCAACTTTAATGGGAATTAAAATAATTGACCAATGCTGCCAGCTGACTATATCGATGATAGATTTGTTTACCTCCAGTCGATGAGAAATTTCTGGCAACTTTGTGATGGCAGGCTCTTTGTAAATAAATTCCTGTTCATCCAAATCACCAAATTTAGCTCCGTAAAATGCCACACGGAAGTACGTTCCAAACATTCGTTTAGCACCCTTGAAAAATAAAAACATTTTTAACGTAGATAAACACAAGTGGGGTGTTAAAGTGTTGCTGCAAAGGTTTAGTCCATTTACCCTTTACATAATGAGTACATTTACCCTTTACATAGTGTGGATACATTATAATGATAGGCATATTAACATGAGGCTGCTTTGTAACATGATGGTCAATAAGAATATTTTGATTATGTACAATACATTAGAAAGTGTTGCCATGGTAACAAAGGAAAAATATATTGATTAATCACATTAATTAAAAGGACAAGATGTCCATTTTTTCTGAGTGGCATTTGTGTAAAGGGGACTTTGTGTTAGACAGAAACACAGAAATTAATTGACTTTTTTTCCATCAATTGCTGGAAATCTTATTACTTCAGTATGTGCGTGAAAGAAAAAAATGACTTTACAGAGCCACCAACAAAGGTGATTTTATACACATATTACTTCCATTCCTATCCATAGAGTAACACTGAAGAACATGCAACAATTGTAGAAAATTATGTTGACAGCAATAATGAGAACTTACCTTTATGGTAATGCTGTCAAATGCTTTTTTCAGCTTCTCGTGTATATAAGCCAGTTTGTTCACATCTCTGTGGGCTTCTTGGATTGGAATAACAACTTTGTAAACTTCGTTCACAGTTTCAAACATGTAAGCCTAAAGAAAGAAATGTTACACCAACGGAGTAATGATTTGTCAGAAAATAATTAACAGTTTCATCTGTTTATTAATCTATTATTCGATATTTCTTTCTTCTATATTCTAAATTGTTAAGATTACATAGTTCTATATAGTTATTCATTTGTTCAAGTTCCTTGCAATTGTTCATTTGCATCTTTCTTAAAATGTTGGTCTTCTGATTTGGTAAAATTCCAAAATTTGGTATTCTTTTAAGAATAAGGAGTAAGCCATTTAGAACGGGGATGAGGAAACACTTTTTCTCACAGAGAGTAGTGTGTCTGTGGAATTATCTGCCTCAGAGGGTGGTGGAGGCGAGTTCTCTGGATGCTTTCAAGAGATAGCTAGATAGGGCTCTTAAAAATAGCGGATATGGGGAAAAGGCAGGGGATATGGGGATATGGGGAGAAGGCAGGAACGGGGTACTGATTGGGGATGATCAACCATGATCATATTGAATGGTGGTGCTGGCTCAGAGGGCCGAATGGCCTACTACTGCACCTATTGTCTATTGAGGAGCAACAATACAAATCTCACTGTCAATTCCATTTAGTTATAGATCATTTGATTTAAAATAAATTGTGAAAAAAGTAGTTGAAACTAAATAGTAAATTGAATTGGTAGTACGTTGAAAAATGCCAGAAAGAAGAGGGTTGTTTGATATTGATGCTCCTCCTCCCTAACAGATACAGCTTCCCAACAATCCCCATCTACTCGATAGGCAGTGTTAAATTGAAAATGGAAGAAATATGTCATGTTTGTAGCCGTATTTTATTATATGAATAATCAACCTGGTTTCTGAAAATCCATTTGCCACCTGTTGCTGATCGACTTCTGTTGAAACTTGAAGGGAGCGGGTTTGACAGGAGTTAGGTTTCAACATTTTAGCATCCCTCCTGATCCAAACATATGCAATCTTTGGCAGTTATTTTTGCCCCCCCCCCCCCATTATTTAGTCATTATTTAAGTGTAATTATTTTGCCAGACTTTATTATATTTAGTCATTATTTTGTAGGATTTAAGTGAACCAACCACTGTCCTTAGAAATGTGATCTTCATTTCCAATACAAAAGGACATATTTTAGTTGTTGGTGGCCAAATTGTTTGAAAAACATGGCAAGATGAAGGTCAGTGAATTGTTTTTTATTTTGTTCATGGATTGTGGCATCAGTTGCAAGACCACTATGTAATGACCGTGATAACTCTAGTTGCCTATGCAGTGATGATGAGCTGTATCGATGAAGCACTGTAGTCCTTGCGGTGAAGGTAGATTTGCACAGTGCTGATAGATAGGAAATACAGGATTTTGTGTTGGAGGAGAAGGTCTAATCTTTGCCAAGTTCAACCTGTTTGGATCAATGACAAAATCTGCTGTGAGCAACTCTTTTAGATCTCCGTAAGGTGTACTGATGAGATGCCGCTGATAGGGGTCACATTAACTGCCTTCACATGGTACATGGTGAAGGAGAACCGAAAGAAAATAAAGATAAGCGAATACCAAAAGTACACCTACTGTGTTGAAGAGCTCAGCAGTTTGTTCAAGTAAACCCACAAGACCATTTTCGCTGAAGTATCTACCACTACAGATCCCATCCTCATCAGGGGACAAAATATCATCTGAAACAGCAGATTCTTCCAGTACATTGGGTGATATATTCTGGAAACGAGGACAGAAGAATGATATGGGTTTACAGATGCCTATTACGTACAATGATATCTGCTTGGACAAAAGGATGTTAAGTGAACATACAAACCTGAAAGCTAACACAGCCTACTGGAAGGTACTTGTGGTCCTCTAACATGCTGAGGTACTCCGCTACAAGTGCCGCTGCATGGACCAAGCACATGGCGGCCTCTGTGTAGCACTTACGCTTAGTGTGTTTTTCTGCCATGTTTTGAAGCCAGGTCAACCGGAGGTCGGGCGAAGTCTGATATCCTTTTGCTAGTCTGAAATATTTTATAATACAAACAATGCACAAAAATTAAATAGTAATATTGATATCCAATATTTGTTCTTCACTGACTGAACCAAGATAACCGCCTCTTGTCGAGGTATCAAACATGCTGATTTAGCCATATCTTCAATGGTCACTTTAAAAGGGAACCATATGTATCTGAAAAATGCTGCTCAATAAAAGTTCTGAAGAACTTTTTGACATCTCGACCTGAAACGTCAGTCTGAAGAAGTGTCACGATCCTAAATGACACCCATTCCTTCTCTCCAGAGATGCTGCCTGTCCCGCTGAGTTACCCCAGCATTTTGTGTTTATCTAAGATGTAAACCAATACCCTTCCTTTCCAGCTCAAAAATATGTCCATTAAATAATGAAACCAGGACTCATGGGTCCCTCTCTTACCCAATTTCTTCTCTTTTCAAATGTTGAGCAATTTCCTGTGCATGCCTGATTTATTTTAGTAAAACACAAAGTGCTGGAGGGACTGAGCAGATTAGACAGTATCTGTGGAAGGAATAGGCAGACAACATCTCAAGTTGGAACCGTTCTTCAGATTCCAGTCTGAAGACTTAAACATCATCTGACCATTCCCTCTACAGATGCTGCCTGACCCACTGAGTTCCTCCAGCGCTTTGTATTTTGCTGTAGATTCCAGCATCTACAGTCTCTTGTGCCTTGATTCCTTTACCAATAAACCAATGGTTTCCTTTCATCCCAGACTGGTTAGAATTTGTTGAGATTTAAATGCAGTTATAAAATAAAACTTTATTTGTGATCGATCAGATACTTTTTCTCATTATTTTTCATGGCATTTAGAGATCACCAGAAATCTGAAGGCTCATTTGAAAAATGCATTTAGTGCCTTCATTACCAAACATTTTTTCAGCAGACAATTCTGACAGATATTATGATGGTTAATGGCTTTTCTAAGAATATTGACCAATTTTGTAGTCAGAAACACAGTGATGATATTTGCCACATTTGCAAAACATTTTACCTACAAAGATCTCAGTAGCAGGAAGTTTATCTTGCCTACATTGGTTGCTATTAGGTGTCAATGGGATCAATGGTGTTTATCTTGCCTACATTGGTTGCTATTAGGTGTCAATAGGATCTCCAGCATTCAAGTACAAAGATGTCATCAAGTGGCCTAGCACAGTAAAGAATCCTAACAGACAGCAGCGCAGGGAGTTCAGTGTTTCCAGCGCAGAAGGCAGATTTTGCAACCTTGAGTTAGTGCAGCTGGTAATGGTGAGCTGGCTGAAAGGCTGACCATCTGCAGTTTTCAGGGTCAATTTATTGGTATAGCTAACATGAGCACTCAGCACAGCTTTTGGCCTTGTGCTAATAAGGTTTAAAAGATGGAGGATATGTAAAATATGTTTAGGAGCTTATATCTAAATGGCATTCACAAATGTGGGGTACAGGGTCAAATTTGGCACCATAATTGTCACAGATATCGTGGGGTAAAGGGCCCTGTGCTGTGCTGTCCTATGTTCTAAATACTACTTTAGCTTTTATGAAAACCCAAGGGCCGGTTCAATGGTTGCTGAAGTGGGTATAAAGAGAGCTAAGCTGTGTGGTTGTTAGCGCACCCATCTCAGTGGACAGCAGTGCACCATGCCTGTCAGAAGTTGCTGCCATGTTCTATTTTCTGAGCCAAAGCTAATATTCACTTGTTACTGCTGGTTTAGTATTACAATTGGAGAACAGGTTTTTAATCGACCCTTTTTCTGAACCTGTAAACCCAGCACAGCAACCCACAAGTGACTGGGGAGGTAGTAACGCAAAATATCCCGCACAACTCTCACTGAAGCCCAGTACAGTGGCACTAATACAGGAAGAAACAGGGATGGCCCCATAGCAGAAGCACCCACGTCGCGGGGTTGGAAACCTGAAGTATCCTGAGTTAATTCTGCTACCACCATCATCTATTGCGACAAGTGATGGCTTCCACTGATTGTCGCCAGAAGCTTGCGTTCTTTTTAGGACGAACGATGACAGCGAGATCAACATTTGTAACAAGATGGACACGAAAAGAAGAAGAAAATGATCATTGTGAGTTAATTGTACTTCACTTTGAAACAGATTAGTTGAATTAAAACAGAAAATGCCCTTCATTTCAGGTTGAAGACCCTTCCTCAGAACTGGAAGGAGAGAAAACAAGTTTGTTTCAAGTTGCAGAGGGATGGATGAGGTAAAAGGAATATCTATGATAGGGCTGAGGCCTGGGCTTGTCTTTGTTCTCTGTCCCATCCCGATCCTCTCTGCAAAACTTTTTCAGTTCTGACTAAAGGGTTTCAATCTGAAACATTAACTCTTTTTCTCATCCACAGATGCTGCTTGACCTGCTGAATGTTTTATAGCATCTTCTGTTTTTGTTTCAGATCTGCATTTTTAAATATTTTCATTACTAGTAGAGAGACATTTAGAAAAAAACTGAATGCAATTATATTTTTTGCATGTGTTTAGATACCTGTACATCAGGTCCATAAGCATCTCAGGATCCTTTTGGAACTCTCTCATTTTTACAGTGTCAGACAAGATACTGTTGAGGTTTGACAACAGTTCCTCCACCTGAAAAGCAATAAAATATTCATACAATTTGTTAACGAGAATGGCTAATATATCCTATCAGCAACACATTACAATATTTACAGAGGTTTCCCTGATTATAATATGAAGTTAGGTCATATCATTTTAAAGAAATGCTCTCATCAATGTTCTCATTACTTTGATAACATAGTTTCATGGGAGATGGAGGAAGTGTTAAGTGAATATTTCACATCTATATTTACCATGGGTATGGATGCTGGGGAACTCGGGGATGTTAATAGTGAATAGTAGAACTACTTGGCTTAAAGAGAGTCCACAGTACAGAAGAGAAAGTGCCTGCCACAGTCTTAAATGCACAAAGATGGTTAAATCACCAGGACCTGATCAAGTGTACCCTGAGCATTGTGGAAAGCTGAGGGGGTCCCTGGCATAGATAGCCACAAGTCAGAAAAGACTGGAGAGCGGTGAATATTGTGCTGCTCTTTAAGAAAGACTGCAACAAAAAGCCTGGAAACTTTAGGCTGGTAAGCCTTATATCAGTGGTGGGTAAGTTATTGGAGGAAATGTTGAGCCTCCGAATCTACACACATTTGGAAAAGCAGAGACTGATTATGGATGGTCAACATGGCTTTATGCGCGGGAAATGTGTCTTACAAATTTGATTGAGCTTTTTGAAGTGAAGAAGATTGATGTTGGCAAGGCGGTAAGTATTGTCCAATAGATTTTGGTAAGGCTTTTGACAAGGTACCACATGGTACGCTAGTGTTGAAGTTTTGATCACATGGAATCCAGGGTGAGTGAGCCAACAGGGTACAAAATTGGCTTGAAGGTAGAAGACAGAGGGTGGTGGTAGAAGGTTGTTTATCAGACCGAAGACTTGTAGCAAGTGGCGTGCCTCAGATCTCGCTGCTGCGCCACTGCTGCTGTCATTTATATTACGATTTGGATATGAATGTAGGTAATATAGTTAGTAAGTTTGCAGATGACAATACAATTAGTGGTACATTACAATGGGATCTCGATGGACTGGGCCAATGGGCTGAAGAATGGCAGATGGAGTTTAATTCAGTTAAGTATGAGATGCTACATTTGGGTATGACAATGCTGGGCAGGAGTTACACAGTAAATGGTAGGGCGCTACGGAGTGTTATAAAGACATAAGGGCATAGGTGCTTAGTTCTGTGAAAGTGATGAGGCAGGTAGACACGACGATGAAGAAAGCATTCAGCATGCTTCCCTTCATCAGTCAGTATAATCAGTTTAGAACCTGGGATATCATGTTACAGCTCTACTGGTAAGGCCATATTTGGAGTACTTTGTACAGTTTTTATTGTCTTGCAATAGGAATAATGTTATTAAGCTGGAAAAGATTACTTGGGACAGGTTATTGGAACTGGATAGTTTGAGTTACAAGGAGAGACTGAATAGGCGGGATCTATTTTCTCTAGAGCATAGGGGGTTGAGGAGATACTGTATGCAGGTTGATAAGATCTTGAGGGGCACGGATAAGGTGAAATGATACAATCTTTTCCCCAAGGAAGGATAACCTAAAATGAGAGAGCAGAGGTTTATGGTGAGAGTGAAAAATATTTAAAAAGGACCTGAGGGGCAACTTTATCACACAGACTATGGTGCCTGTATGAGGTGGGTATAATTAAGCATGAAAAATATACTTGGACAGGTACATGCTTAGGAAGGATTTGGAGCAATATGTGCCAGGGGCAGGCTCGGTTGGGCATCTTGTTTGGCATGGAGGAGTGGGTCCAAAGGATCTCTTCCCATGCTGTATAGCTCTATGACATAGGCCCACCTTACCACCACTCACATGTAAACTTCTAAATGGGCTGATGGCAGATTATATAAAACAACAAACTTTGATTGGAGCTCAGCTATTACCCATACAACAGACAGCAAAAAAAAAAGTACTGGACAAACTCAGCAGGTCACCTATTCCTTTTCTCCAGAGATGCTGTCTGACCCACTGAGTTTCTCCAGCTTATTGTGTTTAACCGCTTTAAACAGCATCTACAGTTCCTTGACTTGACGTTTTGCTTGCCGTTTTTGCTGCTTTCATTGTCGTTATTATTTATCTGATACATTGGAGCTCTGCTCGGGCAGTGCGCCTGAAATTTTGTTGTATGTTTTTATAATTACAATAAAATGTATTATTATTATTATTATTATTATTATTGTTATTATTATCACCCTAATATTTATTTCTGGATAGACAAGGAATAACATTTATGAAGGAGTGACATTTATGAAGGTTAATAATGAAGTGGAATATGTACTTGAAGATGCTAGCGGCATGTGGAATGAAGCAAAGTTACACACATTACAAAAATGTACAAAATCCAATTATTACATATACTTATTGCAAGAATGCTCTACCTGAATTGGAAACATTGTTGGCTGCATTTCCTCATCTTCCTCTGCATAAGCCAAAACACTTCGCAAAGATCGCCTCAAGTATTCTTCATTAAAATCGGATGACTTACCAACGAGAGACGCTAAAGACATGGTGACTTGCATTTTAACTCTGGCAAAATTCTGTAAGTGTAAAATACCAAATCTGTATTAGCAATAGCAGTGTATTACTACTGTTTATTTTGTTAATGGACAATGAACATTATATTACGTGCATGTGATATAATTCAACATTGCTAGCAAATTAGCGTGTTCATTGTTGTGTGGTAAACTTTTGGATTTATTTTGCCATTGTGAGAAAACTGTGCAATTGGATCAAATGTTAAACCTACTGCATTTATAGTTTAAATACCATACCTTGTGAAGACAATGGCCATTTGGTAACCAGGAGGTGTCACATCTGTGTGAAAAACATCTCTGTGAAGTTAAACAGTGAAGCCACAACTGTCACAGAGGGTTACACAAAAAGCTGGAGAAACTCAGCGGGTGCAGCAGCATCTAAGGAGCGAAGGAGATAGGCGACGTTTCGGGTCGAGACCCTTCTTCAGACTGTCGGAAGACCCTACGGAGACAACCTCCTCACAACCTCCTCTCACCCTACGGAGACACTGTCACAGAGGGAACAGCTCTGAGTCAGTAATGCACATTGTCTGATGTAACACCTTGCTTGGAATGGGAATGTACTGAATGTTTCCACTGAAAGTGGTAGATCACTTTATGAGGGAATAATATATTTTAATACGACATATTGCCTGAAGTAGATTCATAAATTGGGGAGGAAAATCTTCTGTCATTAGGAGGCTGCCATTTTGAGAACCTAAATTTCCTTTGCCACCCGGATGTGATATAAGACTATATTTACCGAACACGTAAAGGTACAAGAAGTGCTGGCACTCAAAACGAGGGATACAATTTTGTATAGCTCAGATTACCTCTAGATACTGAAGTGGAGTATTTAAATAAATCTTAGAACAGCAGTTACTCTTCTGTTTATTAAAATGTGAATTAGATGAATTCCTGACAGTAAAAAGTTGGCTATTTTAATGGAATATTTTGTGTGAAAATTTTTTTGAGGTGAATATCTGAGCAGGCTGGGAAAATTAGCAGAGAATTGTAATATCTATGCTCTGACGATTGAAATAGAGAGATCATTTTGCAGATTGAGTGTCAAATGAAAAAATTCAAGCGATTAATTTAATGCTTGATGAGTATAAAATAGCTACCAGCAAACTTATCGCATTTAAAAATGCTGGCATACGTTGCACAGAGCACGATTCAGAGGTTCAAGTAGAGAACAAGCTCATAGAATGATAATGTTAGCGGAGTTCCTTCTTCACAACCGGGTCATGCAGACATCGCCAGTGGGTTAGGAGGGAAGCCTGTCAGTTACATGAACGCAAATAGGTGGGAAGGTTGCATGTTGTGGGCTACAGAAAACAGGTGGCCTTGTATTGAATGCAGCAGAAGGCACTCAGCCTCAGCATGCCTGATCAAGATAATTGTCAGGGCATGCATAAGAGGGTGCAAGCCCTGAAGAAAAATACAGCTTATAAATACAGTGGATCCCCTTTTCCTGGGACCTATTATAGACCCAAATTATAAACTTGCTTTCCTGGCCCATGATGATGATGTGGAAGTGTAGTTTTATGCATGTCTTTTGATACATTGTACAACCAAATTTCTATTCATCGAGTTTGCTGCTTTCAAAGGATGTTCTATTGATAGCTCTACCTCAATTACTTCACTTTGTTAGCCAAAACACCAACAAGTCTCTTGATCCTACATGACCTCTTGATTCTACATAAAGTAAGCAGGTACAGTGCAGGTACAGCAGGCATTGAAGAAAGCGAATGGCATGTTGGCCTTTATAACAAGAGGAAATCGAATACAGGAGCAAAGAGGTCCTTCTGCAGTTGTACAGAACCCTAGTGAGACCACACCTGGAGTATTGTGTGTACTTTTGGTCCCATAATTTGAGGAAGGACATCCTTGCTATTAAGGGAGTGCAGCGTAGGTTTACAAGGTTAATTCCCGGGATGGCGGGACTGTCATATGCTGAGAGAATGGGGCAGCTGGGCTTGTACACTCTGTAGTTTAGAAGGATGAGAGGGGATCTTATTGAAACATATAAGTTTGTTCAGGGTTTGGACACTCTAGAGGCAGGAAACATGTTCCCGATGTTGGGGGAGTCCAGAACCAGGGGCCACAGTTTAAGAATAAGGAGTAAGCCATTTAGAACGGAGACGAGGAAACACTATTTCACACAGAGAGTGGTGAGTCTGAGGAATTCTCTGCCTCAGAAGGCGGTGGAGGCAGGTTCTCTGGATGCTTTCGAGAGAGCCAGATAGGGCTCTTAAAAATAGCGCAGTCAGGGGATTTGGGGAGAAGGCAGGAACGGGGTACTGATTGGGGATGATCAGCCATGATCACATTGAATGGCGGTGCTGGCTCGAAGGACCAAATGGCCTACTCCTGCACCTATTGTCTACTGTCATGACCCAGGTCCAAAATAAACATTGGGAGCAAAGTTTGCTCAGATGCCACAATTTACATCTACAATACACTGGGGAATCTCGGATGCCGCAATTTACATCTACAATACACTGGGGATGTATGTGAGGTAGAAGAAAATGAGCCATAATCTTGCATTTACCTAGTGCCAGCATCCTTTTGCAGCTGCCAGTGCTGTAAAATAAATGTGACCGGTGTTTCAATCTGGGGAGGCCTATTTACCTATCAGTCCTCAGACAGTGGTTAGTCCTGATGGAAATGGCAATAGTTTGTGATAATGCCAATGCAGAATGGAAGTGAATTTCCACACCAGGATGTGATATTTATTTTTGACACAATCACTCTACAGCTGGTATTATATTTACTTGATCGGAATAAAGAAGCTTACACTGATTATGTTGAAGCTTTGCCTCATAAGGAGGTAGAGTGTGGCGCAGGCATGAGTACGGGTGCTGTCAATACTGCTGCTGCAGTGGTGTAAGATTCTTTGACACATGTCGGAACACTGCTCTGCCTCCTCCTCAAACAACAGATCCGCATACTGATGGAACAAGGAAACAAGTGAGTCAATATTACCATTGAATCGTAGAGATACACAGCATGGAAAGAGTTCCTTTGCCCACTCAACCCATATCAACAATATGATTTATAATCTTTCCATATTCTCAACAACTCCTCCAGCTTCTTCCACACAATTAATTCCTTGGCCCCTCCTCAGAGAATTAATGACGTCTCTCATGACTACATGTGATCTGGAGGTTAGTAGGACATACCTTATTTGATATGACAGACATCGGATATTTGAAAGTTCCATGGGAACCTAAACATTTATGCACAGTGTCTGCAGTGTGTACCATCTAAAGATGCACTGCAGTTACATGCCTGGGCTACTACGATACGATAGAACTTTATTTATCCCAGAAGGGAAATTGGTCTGCCAACAGTTATAAAACCCATGATTTCTAACAAAGACAGAAGATGCTTAGGAATAAGGCCACCTACTAGTTTCCCCTCTAAGTGTAAATATAATAAAAACTGCAAAGGATTTTAATGTTAAAATGTTTCAGATTCAGCCTACGTCTATTTCTATATATATATATATATATATATATATATTATATATAATATATTCAATCCCTGAATGATATTGCCAGTTGTTGTTGGGTTCGGCCAGTTTCCCCCCACATTGTGGCCAAACTGAAGTTATCTGTGATTATCTCAGATAATTCTTCAGATCTCAGCTTCAGGTGGAGCTGTTGCAATGAACTAATGAATTAAAAAAAAAATTGACCTCTAAAACCAGAGATGATGGATCGACCCATTAAAACATCAAATGTTATTCTTAACAAAATATTTGCACGATGTGATTAGAAAAGATATTAAACGATTTTGGTTTACCTTGCTTATGAGAGCTCTCAGTGTGCTGAAGCAATGCGTTATGTAGTAAGAACTTTGATTACAACCCAGACTATGAAGGAGAACTCTGAGAACAGTTCCCAAGACATTGTCCTTGCAATCAGACATTGAAATTGCCTGCACAATGGGAAGAAATAAGATTTCTAGATCATTTTAGATTACTCAAATCCATTGAACATATTTCACAACATATTTTTGCAACTATCTATTAAAAATGAGCACCTTCCATGTCAAGACCAGGAACTGGTCCAAGAATAATATCCTCAGCTGTTTTGTTAACAAGCCCACCAAGAACTAAACCAGATAAATAGAATATTTCATTCTTTTCAGAAAATATGTTAAAAATATTCATCTGCTACATTGCAAACATAGCAGAACATCTGAATTGTATTAGATTTTTACATGTGTAGTTTCAATTAAGATTTGTAGCCAGTATTCGCAAGGTATAAAGAAAATGTGAGCAATGTAATAAATATTTTGTGAAACAAATCAAAAATTGGTATTACTTTATCATTGTCATACGTGCTGAGAAACAGTGAAAAACTTTCTTTGTGTGGTATCTCATCAAATCATACTATATACGAGAAAAACTATGTCATATTCAAGTACACAGGTAGTGCACAGAGAAAAATACGAGACTGACCATTTGCAGTACAGAGAAAGTCGGATACTGCAAGGATTTGAGGTAGGTGGGAGATCTACACCTTAGAGTTCATGCTGAGAAACACATTTTCGTTGTTTTCAGGCAGCAATATCCTTCCATTCTTTTATGAGAAAGATTTCATGTTCATTCTTTTATGATCACTACACCTCAAAGCAAGAGTTAGTTTGGAAGCAATTCACCATCAATGCTTTTCTGCAACCACAATAGGAGAAAATGACTCATAGATGCTCTCTTACTAACTTTCTCACCCCAACAAAATATCTAGCAATGAAAAAGGGACCAGCACTTTAAAAGAATATGTAAGGCTGGCGATAAATGAAACTAGACTGAGACCTTTTCTGGGCAGTACAACATTCTTTGTTTTTTAAGTGGACAATTCTAAATATATACATATATAGGGCAGCACAGTGGAGCAGAAGTAGAGCTGCTGCCTCACAGCGCCAGATACCCGGGTTCGATCCTGATTGTGGGTGATGGCACGGAGTTTGTATGTTCTCCCTGTGGCGCTGTGGGTTTTCTCTGGGTGCTCCAGTTTCCTCCCACATTCCAAAGACCTACGTGTTAAAAGGCTTCTGTAAATTCCCCCTAATGTGCAGGATGGAAAAATGGGATAACATAGAACTAGTGTGCAGGTGATCGATGGTCGGCATGGACTGGGTGGACTGAAGGGCCTTTGTCCACGCTGTATCAATGAACTAAACATGTTATGTTGGTACATTTACTTTATTTGCCTCAACGCTAAAGAATAGCCCAACATATGGTACAGTGGCGCAGTGGTAAAGTTGCTGCCTTACAGCGCTTGCAGTGCCCGAGACCCGGGTCCGATGGTGACCACGGGAGCTTGACTGTTTATAGTTTGTATATTATCCCCGTGACCTGCGTGGGTTTTCTCCCGCGAACGGTTTCCTCCCACGTTCCAAAGACGTACAGGTTGTACCTTAATTGGTTTGGTATAAATGTAAAAAAAATTGTCCCCAGTGCAGGATAGTGTTAATGTGCAGGGATCGCTGGTCGGTGCGGACTCGATGGGCCGAAGGGCCTATTTCCGCACTGTATCTCTAAACACAACTAAACAGTTATTCTTAAATCCTGGTGAAGGATATAGCCAGACTTTTACTTGAAGCATTCAGGTGCAATTTTATAAAAACTATTTATCTTACAGGATGAAAGTTAAATAATAAAATAACGTTATTTATTTATGGATGCATCTATAATGGAGGATAGTAATCTCCATATACCAAAATTACCTGTATAATTATTTCCAAGGTATCTAAAATAATCAGATTAGCCTCCGTAACAAGATTTCCTGAGATCAGAGCTTCCTGATCCAGGTCTGCTTTGGTCCTGTGTAAAAATTAAAAAAAATTGGTTATGGCTACATTATTCATGTCATAAATGATGCTAACTTTATAGCTAATTGTTAAAATCTTTGTGACAAAAAGATGGGATATAAAAAAAATATTATTACGCAGAACTGCAAACTTTTCTATTGACATATTGATTATGATATATAAAAAAGATGGATGAAACATGAGAAGCCTGATCCTAAAGATAGTTCATGTGTAATTATTTAGCAGGTGGGAAGAAATATAGGGACAGAAGGCTTTGGGGAAAAAAACTGCAGTGTAAGGTCTTGGCAGTTCAAAACTTTGACACTATTCGTGAGGCAAAGGTGTTGGGAGATACATACACCGGAAAGGTTTTGAAGGATACTAGACCAAGTGCAGACCCATTGGGTCTGTTCCCCCAACGTGCGGTTGCGGGGAGGGGGGAGAGGGGCAGCATGTGGCCTCACACACACTAACTACCACCCCGCTCACACGCTAACTACCCCCCTTGATATTACCCTATCCACTGGCGCATAGCCCCCAACTCGCAAGTGCTATGGGGGGGGCGGTTAGAGAGTGAGGGCAGAGAGAGAGTGGGGAAAGCCAGAGAGAGAGGGGCAGACAGAAGGGCAAGGGAGAGGGGTGGAGGGGAGGAGGAGAGGATGGGTGGGTGAGGGGGGGAGGGTGGGGATGAGGGGAGAGGGAGATGGGGAGAGAGTGGGGAGGGGAAGGGGGAGATGGGGAGAGAGTGGGGAGGGGAAGGGGGAGATGGTGAGAGAGTGGGGAGGGGAGGAGAGGGGGGAGGGAGAGGGACGGGGATGAGGATGGGGAGGGGAGCGGGGAGGGTAAAGGAGGAAACGGGTCGAGCGAAGGGGGGGTGGTAGAGGGGGAGGGTATGTGAGGGGGTATAGAGTGGTGGGGAAGGGGAGGGGAGAGGGGGTGGGGAGGAGGGGAGAGGGAGATGGGGAGAGAGTGGGGAGGGGGAGATGGGGAGAGAGTGGGGAGGGAGAGGGGAGGGGGCAGGGAGAAAGGGGGGGATGAGGATGGGGGAGTGGAGGAGAGCGGGGAGGGTAAAGGAGGAGGCAGGTATATGGGGAAGGGGGTGGTAGAGGGGGGAGGGGAGGGAGGGTGGGTAAGGGGGGTGGGGGAAGGGGAGGGGAGAGGAGAGGGGGAGGTGAGAGGAGGGGTGGGGGAGAAGAGGGGGAGGGAAGAAGAGAGGGGGAGGAAGAGGGGTAGGGGAGGTGGAGAGAGAGTGGATTGGGGAGAGAGGATGGAGAGAAAGAGAGAGAGAGAGAGAGATAGAGAGAGAAAGGAGAAGGGGAGGTGGGGAGAGAGAGTGGGAGAGAGGAGGGGGGAGTGGGGAGTGAGGGGGAGAGGGGTAGCAGGGAGTGGTGCAAGAGGGGAAGGGGGTGGGGGGAGATGGGGGTGAAGAGGGGTGGGGGAGGAGGGAGAGAGGGGCGAAGGAGAGGGGTGAGGAGGGAGAGGGGGAGGGGGAAGGGGAGGAGGAGAGGGGGAGTGGGGGAGGGGGTGAGAGAGTGTTTGGGGAGGGGGTGGAGGAGGGGGCGAGAGGGGTGGGGAGGGGGGTAGGGGGGAGTTGTGGAAGAGGGAAAGAGGGGTAGGGAAAAAGGTGGGGAGAGGAAGGGAGGGGGAAGGGAGGGGGAAGGGAGGGGGAAGGGAGGGGGAAGGGAGGGGGAAGGAGGGGGAGGGGGGGGGAAGGGAGGGGGAAGGGAGGGGGAGAGAGAGGGGTGAGGGAGGGAGAGGGGTGGGGAGGGAGAGGGGTGGGGGCTGAGGAGAGAAGTGGAAGAGTGGGGAGGGAGGGGGGAGAGGGGTAGGGGAGTGGTGGAAGGGACAGAGGGGTAGGGGAGGTGGTGGAAGTGGGAGAGAGAAAGGGGGAGGGGGTAGGGGGAGTGGTGGAAGAGGGAGAGAGGGGTAGGCGAAAAGGGGGAGAGTGGAGGGAGAGGGAAGGAAGGGGGAGAGAGGGTAAAGGGGTCGGGTAGGGGAAGGGGGTGGTAGAGGGGGGAGGGGGGATGGGGGGTGAGGGGGTAGAGAGGGGTGGGGGAAGGGGAGGGGAGAGGGGTGGGGGAGAAGAGGGGGGGGAGGAAGGGGGGAGAGGGGGAGGGGAGAGGAGATGGGGAGGAAGGGGAGGGGAGGAGGTGGAGGGTGGGAGAGTGGAGAGGGGAGAGAGGAGGAGGGGAGAGAGGTGAGGGGGGAGGAGGGGGAGAGAGGAGAGAGGAGAGGGAGAGAGGGGGGAGGGGGTAGGGGAGAGGGGAATGTGGGGGGCGAGTGGGGGGGGAGGGATGTGGAGAGGGAGGGGGGGGGGGGGGGGGTGGAGAGAGTGGAGGGAGAGTGGGGGAGGGAGAGTGGTGGGGGAGAGGGAGTGGGGAGGGGGAGGAGGTGGTGGGGAGGGAGAGGGGTGGGGAGGGGAGAGGGGAGGGCTTTGTGGGCAGGGGGGAGGGAGATGGGGTAGGGGAGAGAGGGGGAAGAATGTGGGTGGGAAGGGGAAGAGGGGTGGGGGAGAGATGGGGAGGGGAGGGGGGGGAAGAGTGGGGAGGGAGGTAGGGGAAGGGGGTGGGGGGAGAGAGGGAAGGGGTTGGGGAGGGAAGGGGGGTGGGGGGGGAGAGGGAGAGGGGGGGAGGATAGGAGGGGTGGCGGAGGAGAGAGGGATGGGGTAGGGGAGAGAGTTAGGGGGGGAGGGAGGGGAGGCAGGAGATGGGGTAGGGGAGGGGAGGCGGACGAGTGTGGAGGGAGGGGGAGATGGGTGGGGGGGAGAGAGGGGGAAAGAGTGGGGTGGTAGAGAGGGAGGGGTAGCGGCAGTCCATCTATTCCCCACTCCCTATCACCCCCAATCCTCTTTCTCTATTCCCACACACGTGATCACATGCTTCGACACGGGGGGGGGGGGGGCTGGTGCAAAGGCAGATGTAAATGAGATCCATTCCGATTGGACATCTGTGAGCATTGGGGCATTGTGACATCACACAATGGAACGTTCACCAGTCATTTGGAGCGAGCAAAAAAACGACGGCCAAAGTTCCTTTTCGATTTGCGCGTGGTGCTGCTCCGTGTGTCAGTCATGGTGCGAGAGGCAAACGAGACAGGTAGTAGAGTGCCCTCAGCAGATGGTTGCAAGCAGGCTGCGCTGAGCCCGAATTTCGAAGCATCGCAGGTGATCGTCACTGGATGTTTCAGGTCGAAAAACATTAGCTTCGGTGCACTGGTCAGTTTGGACTTTAAGATATCGAAAGCAATCTGATGTTGCTGGAACCATGACCATGCTGTGTCCTTTTTTGTCAGCTCCCGCAGTGTGGAGCTTAGTTCGCTGAGGTTCGGTATGAACTTGCCGAGATAGTTTACCAAGCCCAGAAAATGCTGCAGGCCTTTCACGTCTGTGGGGGCAGGCATTTCTGTGATGGCAGTGGCCTTCTTCGGATTGGGTTTGAAACCCTTAGGAGTGAAGATGTGGCTGACGTAGGAAACCTCTGGAACCCGGAACTTGCACTTGTCAGGATTAAACTTGAGGTTGATCTTGCGTGCGCGCTCCAAGATGAGCCTGAGATTGTGATCGTGCTCCATTGCATCTTTGCCATACACTAGGATATCGTCGACAATGATGGCACAAGGTAGGTCCTCGAATAATAGCTCCATAGTTCTTTGGAAAACTTCACTGGCAGAGTTGATTCCGAATGGCATTCTCAGAAATTTGTATCTGCCGAATGGGGTGGCAAATGTGGTGAGGTTTGATGACTCCTTGTCCAGCGGCATCTGCCAGAAAGAGTTCTTTGCATTGAGGACAGAAAATAAGGTGGCCGTTCCGACCTTTGCTGCAACATCCTCGACTGTCTTCATAGGATGGTGTGGGCGCTTAATGGCAGTATTCAGTTCTTTTGATTTGATGCACAAACGGATTTCACTTTTTCCCTTCTTGACTGTGGCAATCATGGTTGAGACCCAGTCGGTGGGGTCGCTGACTGCTTCAATTATGCCTGTGGAGGCCATGTCCTTCAGCGCAGAGTGAACCCTGTCAGTCATGACAAATGACAATCGGTGTGGAGGTCGGATGATGGGTGTCACATCGGGGTAAATAATAATAATCTTGTAAGTCATGGGCAACTTGCCTAGGTTGTTGTCAAAAAGATCAGGGAATTCACTCAGCAGGTCCAGGGAAATTTGCAGCTTGTGGACCATTGTGTCAAAGGAGATCAGCCCCAGTTCCTGACAGGCCCGGTTGCCAAGCAGAGTTACTGAATTAAAGTTCAGGACATAGAAGGTCAAATTCCTCGTGGTTTTTTTCAGCACACATTTCAAGTTGGTTTTGCCCAAAGACCGCAGAACCTCCCCTCCAAACGCATGTAGAGCTCTGCCCTGGACATCGCTGGCGGCGGACATTTTCGAATGGTGCGGGAAGCACTCGTTCTAGTCGACTCCTTTTCTAATTGGTTTGAACTAGACCAACTGACCTCCCTCACATTGGAGATGGTCATCCAGAAGCTGAAAAGACACTTCTCTACCTTTGGCGCTCTGGTCAGCCTGAGAACCGACAATGGTCGGCAGTTCACCAGCCACATATTCAAGCTTTTCGCAGACGGATGGAACTTCCAGCACGCACTCCCGAGTAACCCAGAATTGGACTCGCTGAATGCGTGTCAGAAGCACCAAACACTTGCTCGAGCACAGATTACAAAGTCGACATCTCGATCTCCTGAATCTCAGAAATGTTGCCAGGGATCCCTGGGATCGCCGGCACAGCGGACTGATGTCGCGAGGCCTCCCCGGTACCCATCGCACATGGTTCCTCAGGTGCTGAAGCGCCACTATCCAGAAACGTCTACAAGCCAAGCACGACATCCAGAAACGGTCCGACAGTTCCAGCAGACCATTCGGGGGGTCAGGTCGTCTCATTCCCGTCTGGGCACCGTGGTCAACCCGACTGACGAGCGACGGTCTCCCTCTCGGTCCGGACGACAACACCTGCTTGCCTCGACCACCGCCTGCTGGTCCCTGGTGCTCCACCGCTCCAGTTCAGCCGCCTTTTGCAATGTTCACGGGCTCTCCCACCGCTTTCGGTCACCACAGGCCTCGTCATTCTCCCCCAGGCTCTGTCTCATCTTTCAAGTGAGGGAGGGGAGGGTTTGGTCCGCACGCGCTCGAGTCGTGTTAGTAGACCACCAGACAGATATGTCGAGTATGTTTAAGCATGAATGCCCTTTCACATTTAACCTTTGGGGGGAAGGATGTAGATTGATGTTGCATGTTAACCAATCACACACCAGCCAGCATCTCTAACTCCACCCCACTGCAATACCTATACTGATACTATTTCTCAGCACCGACAGTTGGAGCAGCCAGGATGCGTTGATAACTAACCATCCTTCATGCAGTTAAGTTTTAGTACTGATTAAAGATGTGTTTGAATAATGTGCTGAGTCTGGAAGTAATTTACAGTGTACGTAAAAATGTCTAAATGTAATTAGGAGTGCATTTGTGAATGTAAAAGCGTAATGTCTAGCAAAATGGAAAAAATCGCGCCGTTTGAGGGTCTGGTTTTGGCGGACCATGGAATCAAAGGCCAAAGATCTTATCTGAAAGAAAAATGGAATGTGACATACACCCACAAGACACACACACATGGCCGGCTGCAGACACACACACACACACACACAGTTTTAAAAGTATACTAGACCAATTGCAGACCCGTTGGGTCTGTTCCCCCAACGTGCGTTTGCGGGGGGGGGGGGGGGGGGGGGGGTAGAGAGTGTGGCAGAGAGAGCATGGGGAGAGACAGAGAGAGAGGGGCAGAGACAGAAGGGCAAGAGACAGAGGGATAAGGGGGTGGGGGGGGGGGAGGAGAGGATGTGTGGGTGAGGGTGGGGAGGAGGAGAGAGGGAGATGGAGATGGAGAGCGAATGGGGAGGAGGTGGAGATGGGGAGAGAGTGGAGAGGGGGAGATGGGGAAAGTGGGGAGGGAGAAGGGAGGGGGAAGGGAGAGCAGGGGGATGAGGATGGGGGGAGGGGAGGAGAGCGGGGAGGGTAAAGGAGGAGACAGGTGTAGGGGGAAGGGGGTGGTAGAGGGGAGGGGGCGAGGGTGGGTGAGGGGGGTAGAGATGGGTGGGGGAGAAGAGGGGGAAAGGGAGAGGAAGGGGGAGGAAAGGGGGAGGGGAGAGGTGGAGAGAGTGGAGTGGGAGAGGGAGAGAGTGGATGGAGAGAGAGGAGGGGGAGAGAGAAGGGGAGGGAGAGAGGTGGGGAAGGGGAGGGAGAGGGGAAGAGTGGGGAGTGAGGGGGAGAGGGGTGTAGCAGGGAGTGGTGCAAGAGAGAGGGGAAGGGGTGGGGGGAGGATGGGGGTGAAGAGGGGTGGGGAAGGGGGGAGAGAGGGGGTGAGAGGGTTCGGGGAGGGGTAATAGAGGGGTGGAGGGAGGGGGAGAGAGGAGAGGGGGGGGGAGGGGTGGAAGGAGAGGGGGAAGAGTGTGGAGAGGGGAGAGGGGTAGGGAGAGGGTGTGGTGGAGAGAGTATGGACGAGTGTGGAGGGAGGGAGAGAGTGGTGGGGGGGAGGGGGAAGAGTGGGGAGGGAGAGAGTGGAGAGAGGGGGAAGAGTGGGGAGGGAGAGGGAAGGGAGGGGGGAGATAGGAGTCAGGGAGGGAGATGGGGAGGGGTGGGGGATGGTGGGAAGACAGAAGTGGAAGAGTGGGGAGGGAGGGGGAGGGGGGGGAGGGAGGGGGAGGGGTGAGGTGGAAGAGGGGAGAAAGGGGTAGTGGAAAGGGGTGGGGGGAGAGGGAGGGAGAGAGGTGGGGAGGAAACAGGGGTGGGGGAAGGGGGGAGATATGTGGAAGAGTGGGGAGGGAGGGGGATAGGGGGTAGGGGGAGTGGTGGAAGTGGGAGAGAGAGGGAGGGGGGAGGGGGAGGGGAGGGGGAGAAAGGTGTGGGGGAGGGAGATGGGGTAGGGGAGAGAGGGGGGAAGAGTGGGGAGGGAGGGGAAGGGGGTGGGGGAGAGAGGGAAGGGGCGTGGGGGAGAGGGAAGGGGGGTGGGGTAGTGAGGGATGGGGTGGGAGAATGAGGTAGAGGGGTGAGGATAGGGAGATGGAGAGGGGGAGGAGAGAGGGGTGGGGAGGAGAGAGGGATGGGGAGGGGAGAGAGAGGTGTGGGAGGGAGGAGGGAGAGATGGGGTAGGGGAGGGAGGGGAATGAGTGTGGAGGGAGGGGGAGAGGGGTGGGGTTGTAGAGTGGGAGGGGGAGGGGTAGGGGCAGTCCATCTATTCCCCACTCCCTATCACCCCCAATCCTCTTTCTCTATTCCCACACACGTGATCACGCGCTTCGACACAAGCTGCGGGGGGGGGGGGGGGGGGGGGGGGCTGGTGCTGGTGCAAAGGCAGATGTAAATGAGATCCATTCCGATTGGACAACTCACCCACAGAACATTCACCAACATTCTGTGGGTGAGAGTAGTTTGATTTTTTTTAACATTTTGAAATATTGGGGGGTGGGGGGGGGGGGGGGGGGGAAGGATTTTATTTAAAATTGTGTACATAAAAACGGTTAAATGTAATGAGGAGTGCATTTGTGAATGTAAAAGCGTAATGTATAGCAAAATGGAAAAAAATGGCGGCGTTTGAGCTTCTGGTTTTGGCGGACCATGGAATCAAAGGCAAAAGATCTTATCTGACAAAAAGTGGAATGTGACATACACCCACAAGACACACACATGGCCGGCCGGCAGACACACACAGTTTTAAAAGTATATAGATAGATAGATGGGCCAAATGCGGGCAAATGGGACTCGCATAGTTGGGGCATCTTGGTCAACATGGACAAGTTGGTTCTGTATGACTCACATCCCTTGCCTGTAATTCCTGTCGCTCATGTAAACTCCAGCACAAACTGTCGATTGGATAACCACATGTGCAGGAAGTACCTTTATTTACTCAAACTCAAGTTCAGACACTGAGTTTGCATTCCATTCTGGGCCCTGCGCTCTGAAATGATAGAGACTTTGGAAAAGGTGCAGAATATATTTCTGAGAATGGTTGAGGACGAGTGACTTCATTTATGTGAATAGAATATAACTTCATATTTACAGCACGGAGACAGGGCCTCTCGGCCCTGTCCGAAACTCAGACCATGTAAAAATCGATCCTGCCTCCACACCTCTGCTGGAAGCTCATTCCACACAGCCACACCCGCTGAGTAAAGTTGTTCCCCCTCACGTTCCCTAAACTTCTGTCCCTTAATTCTCATGTCATGCCCTCTTGTTTGAATCTTCTATACCTCAATGGGAAAAGCTTATCCACGTCAAGACCTCAATCAAGTCCCCCCTTAACCTTCTGCGCTAAAGAATAAAGATGTTCAAAGCCAAGTAAAATTCCTCTGTACTCTCTTATTTTGTTGTTCCTTCCATATAACTAGGCGACCCAAAATTGTTAACCATACTCCAGAATGGTCTTACCAGGCATTACTTCCCTACTTACTTCTTTACCACCTATCTACATGCGATGGGAACTATGCACAGTTATCCTAGCCTCTGTTCACAGATTCATTCCCTACCATTTACCATGCACCTGCCAGATGTAGCTTCAAGCATTATACTATCTGCATCTTTCAGCCACTTTTCCAAATGGCCAACTCTCTCTGCCACAAATGGAAACATGACTATAACACAACTGACAGCCATCCACCATACTCTCTGACATCTCCCTTCAGTGTTGAGCTAAAAGATGATACCACAAGAATTGTCATTTTGAAATTACCCAGTGACTTGTTATATGTCTTTAATTGTAATGTGATAAAAAACACTAACTGAGGGAATACACCTTTATAAGTAGATCTCAGTAGTACTCTACTTTTTTCCCTTACCTCTCAGTTCAATATGTTCAGGCTCTGCACCCAGGTTCAATGGTCCAATTGTTATAATATAGCTGTACAAAGCAACCTTTGAAAGATATTGTCTAACTTTAAAGATTTCTGTACTTTTCCCCTAAATGTTCTCCAATTTCTTCTCTATCCTTCCCTTGGGTTAGCCTTTTAGGTCAGTTCTGACTCTCTCCATAATTATATTGAAACTAATGGTATTGTGATCACTGGTCCGAAGACCAACGATACCTCCGTCACCTGTCCTGCCCTCATGGAGGTCCAGCACCTCTATGTACTGCTGCAAAAAACTAAAGAACTATGGTGAAACTCTACTCATCCCTTCGATGAAAAGATCAGAGGAGAGATGTTCAAAGTGTTGTTTGTTAAAGGTAAGGGACACACAGCTATTTGCCAATTATAACACAAGGTAGGAAAAGAATAACACAAGACCATGACTTGTATATGTAATGTGATAAAAGAACATTGAAAGTAGATTCAATTGTAAAATTTATACCAGGCAATGGAGAAAAAACATTTGAAAGAAATAGAACTTTGAGGGTTGTAGAACAGTTCCTTCTTCCTTGTCTTATTACATGATTCTACATTGAAAAATTATTAATTTTGTCTACATACTTTTCATGTCTCTCATTGCCCTGTCGCCATTGTGTTTGATCTTTTCTCCATCGCAGGTTTTCATTTATTCCAAAGTTTCTTTCGTTTCCTGAAACAAGTATTTGGGAGATTTAGAAACATATCTCTGCTAATTTTATAAAAGGCTGCTTGGTGCATCATTCACTAATCATGCAAAAATGAACTCAAATTCAAATTTTATTTTAAGCTATTAATAAAAGGTGCAAATTCTGTGGACTTCTACTGCTAATGCTCGACTCCCGATCTTTGAATTGCCAATATATATATATATGTTATAAATCACATTACATTTATGGCCATTTAAATTCTTGATCTTCCTATTTATGTTGTATGACCATTGAACTTTTTAAAACATGCATTTCCCTGCAGCTATAACACTAAATTCTGATGCCATTCCTTATTCTCATAGTCTCTGTTTCTGCTGCCTCTGCCCCTAAGCTGAGACATACAAAATGGCCTCTTTTTTTAAGTAAATGTGGCTTCCCTCTGCTGTTGTGGATGGAGCCCTCAGAAATATCTCCTCTGTGTCTTGAAGTTCTGTTTTCGTTTAGCTTTCCTCCAAATGGAACAAGTATAGCGTTCCCCTGGTGCTCACATTTCACCACCATCCGACGCATACAACACAGCATTCGCCAATGTTTCTGCCACCTTCAACGTAATCCCACCACCAGAAACATCTTCCCGTCCTCACCCCATTCTGCTTTCTGTAGAGGCCACACCCTCAACTCCTTGGTTCACTCATCCATTCCCACCCAACCTGCCATTCACGATGCTGTGGTAGTGTTGTTGCCTAATTGTGCCAGAAACCTGGGTTCGATCCTGACCATGGGTGCTGCCTGTACGGTGTTTGTACGTTCTCCCTGTGAGAGTGTGGGTTTTCTCCATGCGCTCCAGTTTTCTCCCACATTCCAAAGACGCGCAGGAATGTAGATTAATTGGCTTCTGTAAATTGTTCCTAGCGTGTAGGATAGAATTAGTGTATGGATGATCGTTGGCTGACATGGACTCAGTGGGCTGAACAGCCTGTTTCCATGCTGTATCTCTAAACTAAACTAAACTGTCCCCAGCCCAGGTACGTTGCCCAACAACCACAGGTGATATATTGTAATACCTATCCCCGCACCTCCTCTCTCACATCCAACCAGGGACCTCAGCAATCCTTCCAGATGAGACAGAGGTTCAGATGTACTTCTTCCGACCTCATCTACTGCAACCTGTGCTCCCTATGTGGTCTCCATTATATCAGAAAAAAGAAGTATAGACTAAGTGACCAATTCGCTAAACACTTGCACTATGTCTGCAAGGTCTGCTGGATCTCAGAATCAGAATCAGAATCACACTTTATTCAGCAAGTATGTTTTGCAACATATGAGAAATTTCATTGGCCAGGTCAGTCATACAATTAAAAGCAACAGGTCACTCAAAAAAACACATTTTAACATGAACATCCACCACAATGACTCCTACACATTCCTCACTGTGATGGAAGGCGAAATAAAATTCAAGTCTCATCCATTTGTTCTTCCTCGGTCGTGGGGCTCGAGCTTGATTTTGACTCCCGTAGCCGGCGGCGTTCGGACCCTACATGTTGAGGTGATCAGCTCCCGCATCGGGGGGGATGTTAGCTCCCCCACCACAGGCGATCGAATCTCACGTCGGGGCTGGTCGAACCTTCCTCGACGTTGGAGCTTCCCGACTAGCCTCTCCCGACTGCGAGCTTGAGGGTAAGTCTGCGGTGGGAGCGATCCCAGGCAAGGGATCCGCTCCAATGTTAAGTCAGTGCCCTGCGCGGGGGCTCACAACAGTCCGAGGAGGCCTCCAACTCCATCGATGGTAGGTCGCAGAGCCCGGAGAATGTGATCCGAAAATTGATCACATCTCTGGGAAGGTGAGAACTTGAAAAAAAGTTTCCCCCCCCGATCCCCTCCCCCCTCACCCCTCACCCCATATAAAACAAACCGAAGAACATTAAAACAAACTTTTAACGCACTAAAAAATAACAAAAATAAAGAAAAACCATACAGACTGCCGGCAGGGCAGCCATCTCCCTGGCACCCCTGGTGATCTACTAGTTATTAACCATTTTAACTCCCCTTCCCATTCCCACACTGACATTTCTGTCCATGATCTCCTCCATTGCCCGAATGAGGCCACACACAAGCTGGAGGAACAGCATCTCTTATTCTGCTTGGATAGTTTACAACATAATGGTACAAACACTGAATTCTTCTTTTTCAAATAATACCATCGCACTGCCCCCCATATTTTTCCTTTCCCCCAGTGAGCACACATTTCTCCCATTTCCAAAGAGCCTAACCACCCTGCTCCTTTCCCCTCCCTATTATCTCCCATTCATGTCCCACATTTTCCCTTTATCGCCCCCCCCCCCATTTTTCCCTCACCCCTTTCCCCTCCACCCATATCTCTCCCTCCAGCTTTACATTTCACTCCTCCATTTCTTTCCTTATCTGACACCCTTTTGTCTCCTTTTTACCATTAGCCCTTGTCACTTACTTTACCCATCTGCCAATGAACCCATTCCCTCACCTGTATCCACACACCCTTTGCCGAGCCTTGTCTCACTCCACCTCCCTTTTCTACCTTTCCCTCCCCCCCCACCCCACCTGCTCACCACTCAAATTAGTCTGAAGACCCAAAATGCTGTCTGTTCATTCCATCCACAGTTCCCGCCTGACCCGCTGGGTTCCCCCTGCACTTTCTTTTTCTCACGACTCCAGCACTTTCTTTTGCACTACCTGATGTACTCATGAATTGTATCATTTCCCTGGATAGCACATGAAACAATGTTTCTCACCGTTTCTCTGTAAACCAAATACCAATTCCATACGTAGAGACTTTGTGTTAGAGAAGTGGGGTACAACATTATAGTCCTGTCTTGACCGGTAGCCCTTCATAAGCGTTTAAAATTAACCCTTTAGTCTTAAGGATCAGATAACTGTTATTACACTCATCATTATTGGTTATTCTCATGAATCCTATCCCCCACTTATTGTCATTGTCATTATTCACATTGTGACAGTGAATATTTGAAATTAAAGCAATTGGTTTATTTATGCGTAGCAAGAATAAAGGTATCTTACCTGGTCCACGGCATCGCTTCATCATTTCACCACGGGCTCCTGCATTTCCCAGAAGCACTTCCTCCAGACGCGCTTTGGTATGTTTGCTCTTTTGCAGAGCTTGTGTACTGACTTTATCTGAAGTTGCTTTGCCCTGAAACAAAGCAATACAGATTACTGCTTTCCCCCACTGATTGACTGAAAAACACAGCATGGAAACAGGTCCTATAGTCCACACCATGCATTCACACTAGTTCTATGTTATCCCATGTTCACATCCACTTGCTACACACTGTGGGCAATTTTATAAAGGTCAATTAACCTACAAATCCGCAAGTCTTTGGGATGTGAGGGGAAACAGGAGCACCAGGTGGAAATCCACACAGCCACAGGGAAAACAGGTAAACTCCACACAGACAGAACCTGAGGACAGAATCAAACCCGGGTCTCTGGTGCTGTGAGGCAGTCAATTCTAAACTGTGCCATAGTGCTGCATTGTTATAATTTCTCTCTCTTCCAAATGATATATTTGCTACATTGTTGTGCAGTTGAAAATAAATAATTGGTAGTCTGTACTATACCAACAATTGACGCTCCAGGTTAATCACTGGAAATATTATTGCTGTTGAACATAAATATATTTATTCTTGTGAACTGCTTTTGAGAGGATAAATATCATGGGTCTGAAATGCCATAGATTTCATTCTTCCATTTTAAGTTTAATTGGGACATATTAGATGTGTCTGTTGTTTCAGCGTCCAGCTGGAATTGTTGGCTGCATGGTTCCACACACCCGTAAAATGGATTTGGTGCACAAGGTAGGGGTCGGAAGTTAGTTCAGTGCGACACGTGTCAGCAATTACTATGAATACGGCACTTCTAGATGTGGTTTAATAAGTCCAATCTTCTAGATGTGGTTTAATAAGTCCAATCTAAGCATCGGTTTTATCTGAATTAATGCCATGGAACAGATATCACGCCTTCACAGGAGAATGCTGATGCTAGAATCTTTAGTAAAAAACAAACTGCTGACTCTGCAGGTCAATCAGCAAATGATGTGGGAAATGGACAGATGATATTTTGAGTCGGAACCCTCCTTCAGACAGTATGTCCATTCTGCTCATCATAAATTGACAGAATATTAGCTGGTAAATTTTCGAAAACTCTTGAATGGAGTACACACAACCATACTAAGTGAATGTGAAGGAACTACAGATGCTGGTTTACACCAAAAATAGACCCAAGAATCTGGAGTAATTCAGCAGGTCAGGCAGCACCTCTGGAGAAATGGAATTGGTGATGTTTTGGGTCGAGATGTTTCAGTCTGAAGAAGGGTTTGAGTTACTCCAGCTTTTTGTGTCTATCTCAGGTGAACTTCAATGTTGACAATAATATTTGTGAGTATTGACACAAGACGGGCAAATATAACAATGGACAAAATCGTGTGTACTCACTATCTTGAGTCTGCATAATGTTTTCTAAGTATTAATGAGCATAGATATAAGTAAAGGCATGTAGGTGTCATAGCATACTTCAGTACAAGCGTGTGCATAGTATTTATGCCTAAATAAATTTAGATATTGACCACTGAAATAATGTCAATGTTCTCTTGTAAAGACATGATATCTGTTCTATTAAATTACATCAGATAAAACAATGCACGAGCCCTTCAAAAATGTTGGACATTAAAACCACATCTAGAAATGTGATATTTATAGGAACTGCAGACACATCTCACAGTGAAATAACTTCCAACCTATATCCTGTGTGCCAATCCCATTTTGGGTATGTTGAGTCATGCAGACAACACTTCAAGCTTGAGTCTGCAGAAAATGTGCTCATGCTACTGGGATAGATGTTGTGTCTGAAAATATGAGTGGCATCATAGATATGGCATAGTCATCATGTGATAGAGCATGGAAACAGGCTCTTTGGCCCAACTGGCCCATGTTGACCAAGATGCCCCATCTACGCTAGTAGATGACAAAATATTATCATGTTTTCAAGTCAAGTTATAAAAATATTAGTTTGGAATACTCACAACTTTTCCAGAAGTTTAAAAGAAGAAATCTGAATTCATATCAAAAATTGCAACAGATGCACAACTGCTAACATTAATGACGCTGAAAGTACTGACAAATGTCTGTACGTTCTGAAATTCAGTAATTTCAGATTGGTACTAGAAATGTTTCATCCACTGTACATCTAGATGCAGTGTACTTACCCTATACTCAAAGCAGGAAACACAAAGATAGAGCAGGTCTAAGATCTTGTTGAGTTGTGATACAGGAAGATCTGAAGCCCATTTTGTCAGTAGAGTTTGATCAGCATTCTTTAAGATCCATAAGAAAGAAATCAGCAATGTCCGGCTTGCATCAGCAGCTAGTGGGTTAACTTGTTTGCTTTGCTGCAGAGAAATGAAATGAAACACTTATTAAGCATGCAAAATCCTAATTTCATACCACTGAAGCCAAATTGCTTTAAAATGGGTGGTTTATTTTTCTGATGCTTCAACTGAGTGTATGCTGTTAATTTAAATTAAGTGGGCATAATGTATCCAGTCGACTTTATGACAAATGAATCGAGTGTACCAAGCAAAGCACACGATGGTTCAATCATGTGTACTTGAGATTCTCTGACAAAGGTCAAGGACAAAATAAAACTGGCAACATAGGATGAAGAAATTCTTCAAGTCCTTCCTTTTGCCTGGTATAACATTGGAGATTGAGAGAGACTCAGAAGCAATGGTGGGGATGCACACGTTTACACTATGTACATGGGATGGATCCGGAAATGAAATGGGCAGCAGGTTGGTTCTGGATTTCTGCAAATTTTGTGCCAACCCCCAACCCCATCCCCAGGAAAATTTACAGAATTGGGGTTCTAAATTAATGCAGAAAATATGCAATGAGTTAGCTTAAATATTTTTGTTGGGTTACTTCAAAGCATTTGGTTGCAGATAAAAGATTGCACTTGAGTGATTAATTTATCTTTTACTGCTGGCGACTGACTGAGCTGTTGCAAGACTTTATGCTTTACAAAATATTTTGGCTATCTGTGCACTACCATAAATTTTCAAGTACAGGTACTTATGCTATAAGGTATGTTTCCACAACACAAAGTGGATATAATATGATTGACAATATACATTTCTAACCCATCATATTTTCAGTTTACTTTTAATATTCTGCCGCATTTATTACAAAGTAGGGAAAATAATCAGAACTGCTAGAATGGGACGATTTTCTGTGCATATCTAACACTTTGTCACGGAGCAAATTTCATTGCAATCCTGTGATTGACTGCTGAACAGAACTGTAGTTGGAACAGAGACAAACTAAACTCAGCCTATATCGTCTTTGCACCAGGGCAGGAGCCATGAAGCTCAACGCTGGTGCATTCCACAAAGAGATACGAGTTTGTTAAAATTCCTCTCTATGTACTATTTTTATCACACTAGTTAAAATGTAGTAAGTACTAGCAGCTCTTATTTTAACGCAGTTAATCAGTACCCTAAAAATAGGATAGAAGGATACCAAACTAATTTGGAGTTTTAAAAAGCCACATTAGTTCCCATCAATAAAACTAGCAGATTAAAAAGAAAACCATAGTAGGATGGTGAGGTGCATGCTCTGCCTTTCCATATTTCAAGAGAAGTTGTCAAGCAAAGATATGATAAATCATTGGGAAATTTAACTTGTAAAAATCATTGTTGGGATCTGGGTATTGATTGGAAGGCGAACATTTTATTCCTAACTGTAAATTGTAAATTATTTAATCTCAGACAAATTACCCTAGAGAAAGATGTTGCAGAAGAAATAAGAAATTACAGAAAAAAACATGCAATGAAATGAACAAACATAATTGGAGTTATAACATCATCGATATTCTCTTCCCATTTGCTTCCACAATTATAGGAGGCACAGGATTATAATAATAATAATATAATAATATATTTATTTGTATAGCGCATTTAAAAACAACTCACGTTGACCAAAGTGCTTTACATCAGTGCAGGTACGAATTTGATATATACAACGGTAGACAGACCTAACAATACATACATAAACTGTTTACAGCGCCCCCTCAGAGGGGCTCAGAAACGCTAAGGAGTAGAAATAGGTTTTGAGTCGTGACTCAAAGGAGTCGATGGTGGGGGCTGTTCTGATGAGGAGCAGATGCTCTTCTGCTCCTCATCAAACATCAGACAAGAAACACCTCACCAGATTAGACAATTACAGGAGAACACGAAGAATGGCTCCTAATTTGTTGTTCCTCATTGTCACACAGCTGAGTCCTATTTATGTTGATGGGGATGAATTTTGGAAGCTGGGCACAACGTGCAGCTCCTATCTTCCTGCACATTCACCACATTTGCTGAGGTTGAATATCATCTCTTTTAATGATATAATGGTGTTTAAAATTGATGGATTGATAATCACAGTTCAACGATTACCATATAAACAGTCCTCAATAAATCTTTTGGATATGACCAGGTAAAATCATGATACAACATATATATATATTAAAATATATATAAAATTGATATGATATGGTTCTAAAAACACGACTTGACTCCATGCAACATGTTTTACAATAAGATGTACCGGAGAATCACACAAGTGCCATTGTGTTGCTTGAGACACTCATCATTGTGATGGTTATCACCTGGCTAATCAAATGTTTTCCTTTCGGATCTAAATCATAAACAAATGCTTTGGAAGGACTCTCGGCATACCAGTGATGAATATGAAATTCCAGTATTCCTCAGCATTGTGTTTATAGGATTTCCAGCTATCATCAAGGCAACTGAATGATTGATGGGGCTCACATCTGTGCCATCATCTGAACTACCTGTACGAGTCTTCTTGGAGTGAGCATCTGAAAGACAAATATATTGATTAAAGTGCTGTGATGGTGAAGTCTAACCTATTGGTACCAGTGTAATTTTCCAAAAGTTGTTGGAAAGAACACATTCATGTGAAAATACTAAACAACAGCAACAAACATTTTTCCTCCCATTTAGTTCTTCAGATCATTAGCACAATGTCTTGTCAATAGACAATAGACAAAAGACAATAGGTGCAGGAGTGGCCATTCGGTCCTTCGAGCCAGCACCGCCATTTAATGTGATCATATAACCATACAACAATTACAGCACGGAAACAGGCCCTCTCGGCCCTTCCAGTCCGTGCCGACCATTTGTTTTCCCCTAGTCCCATCTACCTGCACTCAGACCATACCCCTCCATTCCCTTCCCGTCCATATACCTATCTACTTTACTTTTAAATGTTAAAATCGATCCTGCCTCCACCACTTCTGCTGGAAACTCATTCCACACAGCCACCACCCTCTGAGTAAAGAAGTTCCCCCTCACGTTACCCCTAAACTTCTGTCCCTTAATTCTCATGTCATGCCCTCTTGTTTGAATCTTCCCTACCCTCAATGGGAAAAGCGTATCCACGTCAACTCTGTCTATCCCTTTCATCATTTTAAAGACCTCAATCAAGTCCCCCCTTAACCTTCTGCGCTCCAAAGAATAAAGACCTAACTTGTTCAACCTTTCTCTGTAACTTAGTAGCTGGAACCCAGGCAACATTCTAGTAAATCTCCTCTATACTCTCTCTATTTTGTTGACATCCTTCCTATAATTAGGCGACCAAAATTGTACACCATACTCCAGAATTGGTCTTACCAATGCCTTGTACAATTTTAACATTACTTCCCTACTCATATATTCAATGCTCTGATTTATAAAGGCCAGCACACCAAAGGCTTTCTTTACCACCCTATCTACATGCGATTCCACCTTCAGGGAACTATGCACAGTTATTCCTTGATCTCTCTGTTCCACAGTATTCCTCAATTCCCTACCATTTACCATGTATGTCCTATTTTGATTTGTCCTGCCAAGATGTAGCACTTCACACTTATCAGCATTAAACTCCATCTGCCATCTTTCAGACTACTTTTCCAAATGGCCCAAATTTCTCTGTAGACTTTGAAAATCTACTTTATTATCCACAACACCACCTATCTTAGTATCATCTGCATACTTACTTATCCAATTTTCCACCCCATCATCCAGATCATTGATGTACATGACAGATCATCATGGCTGATCATCCCCAATCAGTACCCCGATCCTGCCTTCTCCCCATATCCCCTGACTGCTATCTTTAAGAGCCCTATCTAGCTCTCTCTTGAAAGTATCCAGAGAACTGGCCTCCACCGCCCTCTGAGGCAGAGAATTCCACAGACTCACAACTCTCTGTGAGAAAGAGTGTTTCCTCATCTCCGTTCTAAATGGCTTACCCCTTATTCCTAAACCGTGGCCCCTGGTTCTGGACTCCCCCTGGAGCCAAATCCCAAATTTTTGGGTGGAATTCAGCAGAAATGATAATATATACTAAAGACCTGTTTCGGCCAAAATTTGTTTTGTAATAGTTACAGTTTATACAGGGGTGCAGATTTAAAACAATTAATAAGTTAGCATTAAAAAGACTTCCACCGGTGCTTAACTCAATTCTGCTGGACGTATTTTAACATTATACAGGAAGAAAATTGAGGTGGTCTGGATTTGATTTGATGGTCTTCATTATCAGGCAACGTTTTAGTATCCATTGCCACAATGTACCTATGACGGGCAAGTACTTATCCGAAGTACTGAAGAGCAGCTATGAAATCTGATCTCAGAAGCCTCTGCCTGTGGGAAGGGAGATAATTTGCAGGAACTAATTTTCAGGTTTTCTCACCTATGGAATCCTTTTCTTGAATTTCTGCAGAGTCGTCATGCTTTTCTTTGTTACTAGACTGAATAACATTTGTTGAAATACAAGATTAAAATAACTAACTCTGGACACCACTGGGAGTTTGTGCTCAGAAGCATCGTAGGTCAGAGACAGGGTGGTGAAAAGCAGCCACATTTCCAAGCACGTATTTCCTCCTTTGAATTTCCAGTAATCCATGAATACATAAAATGTTACCGTAGACCTATTATCCCTATTATACTCTCACTCTAACAGATTTTAATCAAAAGGAAATCTTGTACCTGTGAAGTCATAGATCTGTGGCAGTGCATCCATGATGATCCCTATGAGAGGAAGGTATAAGGCAGCTATTTTAGTTTTAATCGTTGGTTTTGAATAGCGGGAGTCTAGATCATGTGAACACAGGAGATTGAGTACTGCATTGACAGCCTTCTTCTGTACTTTTGCGATCCTGCAGGAAGAAGCAGATAACATTTAGTTAGTCATTTTTGTTCCATGTTGCTTCTGCATTTGTCACCAATAAACAACTAGACATCTCCCTTTCTTTAAGCTTTACTATTTTTTGGGGCATTATCTAAAAATACTAATTATGATCAGATATTACATATTATGACTGACACTTATTAAGAAGACTCTCAGCTCCAAGCACCTATTAAAGCAATTTAATTGTGCTGGGTCAGGAACTTATTATATGGGGCTGCACAACCTAAGGTGCATAGGAGTTGAATAGTTGGGACAATGGTTCTTCCCACTGGAGAAAAATCTAGCATGGGTGAGGTGCCGGAAGACTTGAGGCTGTCCAGTGTTATGTGTCTATTTAAGAAAAGCCTGTGAACTGTTAACGTAATCTCTATGGTAGGAACGTTGCTGGAGAGGATTTCTGAGGGATAAGATTTACATGCTTTTGAAAGTCAGGGGTTGATTAAGGAAGGTCAGCATGGTTTTGTGCAGGTTAGATTGTGTTTCATGAATTTGATTGAGATTTTGAGGAAGCAACCATGAAGGTTGATGACAGCAGGGTCATAGACATAACTTCTATGGAATTCTGTAAAGCGTTTGATAAGGTTCCCCATCGTAGGCTGCTCTGGAGGATGAGATTGCATGGGATCTGGGGAGAGCTATCAATCTGGATACAGAGTTGGCTTCATGGTAGCAAGTAGAAGCGGAAGGTTGTTTTTCTGACTTGAGGCCTGTGACCAGTGGTGTGCCTCAGGGATTGATGCTGAGCCCATTGTTCTTTGTCATCTTTATCAATGATTTTGATGAGAATGCATTAGGTATGATAAAGTAAATCGACCGATGACATTTAACTAGGTTGTAGCATTGCCTGTGAAGATGGTTATCAAAAATTACAGTGGGATATTGATCAGTTGGGCAGGTGTGCTGCAAAATGGCATCTAATTCAGATAAGCATGAGTGTATTCATATCATGGAGCTTAAAATCGGTTATGTGTGAAATGTTGTGTTTTGGGAAGTCAAACTGTGGCAGGACTTTCACAGTGAATGTAGGGCACTGGGGGGAGTTGCACAACAAAGAGATCAACAGTGGCATCACATGTAGATGGGGTGAAGAAGGCTTTTGGCATTTTGGCCTTCATCATTCAGGGAACTAACTATAAAAGTAGAGATATCATGTGTAGCAAGGGACTGCAGATGCTGGTTTAGACCGAAGATAGACAAATAAGCTGGAGTAACTCAGCAGGTCAGACAGCATCTCTGGAGAAAAGGCCAATTACCTTTCTCCGGAGATTCTGACCTGCTGAGTTACTTCAGCTATGTATGTCTTTCTAGCGATGTCATGTTACAAGGCATTGGAGAGAGTATTAGGTTCAGTTTTGGTCACTGTACTAGAGGAAAGATGCAATTAAGTTGGAAGGAGTGCAGAGTAAATTTACAAGGATGTTGCCAGGACTGAAAGGCCTGAGCTATAGGGAGAAATTGGGCAGGCTAGGACTTTATTCCTTGGACTTGATAGAGGTCTTTAAAATTATGAGAGGGATTGACAGAGTTGACATGGATAAACTTTTTCCATTGACAGTAGGATTCAAACAAGAGGACATGATTTGAGAATAAAGGGACAAAAGTTTAGGGGTAACATGAGGGGGAACATCTTTACTCAGAGAGTCGTAGCTGTGTGGAATGAGCTTCCAGTGGAAGTGGTGGAGGCGGGTTCGATTTTATCATTTAAAAATAAATTGGATCGGAATATGGACGGGAAAGGAATGGAGGGTTATGGTCTGAGCGCAGGTAGATGGGACTAGGTGAGAGTAAATGTTCAGCATGGACTAGAAGGGCCGAGATGGCCTGTTTCCGTGCTGTAATTGTTATATGGTTATATATGGTTATATGGCCATAGTGCAGGAGGCTGAGGGGTGATCATGTAGCAGTATATAAAATCATGAGCAGAACAGGGTGAATCCCAGGATAGAGGAATCATGAACTGGAGAGCATAGTTTTAAGGTGAGAGGGAAAAGATTTCATAGGGGTGATTTTCATACAAAGGATGGTGGTTATATAGAACGAGCTGCCCAGAAAAGATTAAAGGTTCAGAGAGATAAAGGCCAAATGTGGAAATGGGAGCAGTTTAGATTGGGCATCTTGGTCAACATGGATGAGTAAGGCCAAATGGCCCATTTCCATTCTGATTTATTCTCTGAAAACCAGCAACACTTTTTTGATCACAAGATATTTTCATCCTGAAAGTAGGCATGCAGGTGCAGCAGGCTGTGAAGAAAGCGAATGGTATGTTGGCATTCATAGCAAAAGGATTTGAGTACAAGAGCAGGGAGGTTCTACTGCAGTTGTACAGGGTCTTGGTGAGGCCACACCTGGAGTATTGCGTACAGTTTTGGTCTCCTAATCTGAGGAAAGACATTCTTGCCTTAGAGGGAGTACAGAGAAGGTTCACCAGACTGATTCCTGGGATGCCAGGACTTCCATATGAAGAAAGACTGGATAGACTCGGCTTGTACTCGCTGGAATTTAGGAGATAGTGAGGGGGAATCTTATAGAGACTTTCAAAATTCTTAAGGGGTTGGACAGGCTAGATGCAGGAAGATTGTTTCCGATGTTGGGGAACTCCAGAACAAGGGGTCACAGTTTAAGGATAAGGGGGAAGTCTTTTAGGACCGAGATGAGATCATTTTTCACACAGAGAGTGGCGAATCTGTGGAATTCTCTGCCACAGAAGGTAGTTGAGGCCAGTTCATTGGCTATATTTAAGAGGGAGTTAGATGTGGCCCTTGTGGCTAAAGGGATCAGGGGGTATGGAGAGAAGGCAGGTACAGGATACTGAGTTGGATGATCAGCCATGATCATATTGAATGGCGGTGCAGGCTCGAAGGGCCGAATGGCCTACTCCTGCACCTAATTTCTATGATTCTATCTCCATTATTGATTTTTCTTCTGTTTTCTTAGTCTCTCTTTGATGCTCATTAATATCCACTGCTCCATGACCTCTGCCAAGGTTGAACTGCACTAGATCGCGTGAGAGACACAGAATTATCAGCGGGACTCCTTACATGCCTTTCTCCTGTTGAATCTAGCCTTGACTCCGCACATGGTATTAACTGTAAAGGTCCTGTCCCACCAGCATGCGACGCCATGCGGCGAGCGCGACAAAAACTGGAAGTGGGGGCCGCGCGGAGGTCAGGTGAGTGGCGTGACTTGGCGCGAAGTTGGAGCGAAGTCCGTGGTAAGTTCGCAAGGACAGAGAGGGACACACAGAGAGGGGCCACGTAGGCACACAGAGAGAGGGCCACGGAGGCACATATAGAGTGTCACGGAGGCACACATGGAGGGTCACGGAGGCACAGAGAGAGGGTCACGGAGGCACATATAGAGTGTCCGGGTGGAGGTCACGGAGGCACACACAGGCACATATAGAGAGGGTCACAGAGGCACACAGAGAGAAGGTCACAGAGGCACACATATAGAGGGTCACAGAGGCACACATATAGAGGGTCACAGAGGCACACAGAGAGGGTCACATAGGCACATATAGAGAGGGTCACGAAGGCACGACGTGAGGCGGTGCGTAATGCGTCGATGCGGCTGCGGGCCGACAGGCCGTTGCCGCGCGGAATTTTTGAACGCGGTCAGTTTTTCGGAGCCCCGCGCGATGTCGGGACCAGCTCCGCACAACTCCATATGGCTCCGGCGATCGAAGTGGGACTGGCCCCGCGAGGCCGGACGGCTCAAGCGACCACGTTAGGTCGCGCTCACCGCATGGAGTCGGATGCTGGTAGGACAGGCCCTTAAGGATAAACGAGGAATGTTTTCTCTGAAAGTTCGGCAGCTGAGGGGAGATCTGGTCGAAGCTTACAAAATTATGAGCAGTGTAGACAGAGTTGACAGTCAGAATATTTTGCCCAGGCTGGAAATGTCAGACAAGAGGGCAAAGGGGACAACAACGGTCCAAGGTTTAAAGGATAAATGGCAGGCAATTATTTTTGTTTTATACATACAATGGTGGGTGTCTTGAACGCACTGCTAGGGGCGGGGGTGAGGCAGATATGATAGTGGCATTTTAGACTGGCTTAAGGATTTGCAGGGAATGGAGAGATAAAGATGATGTGCTGACAGAGTAGATAATTTTAACTTGGCATCATGTTCGGCACGGACATTATGGGCTGAAGGGACTGTTCTAGTGCTGCACTGTTCTATTTACACAACCCCAACTTGGAACTCACTGCAGGACTAAACTCAGATTTTGATTTTCCAAGATACATTCCAAACATCACATAAAGTTTTTTGATTCCAGAGCTTCCTGCCACAAAATCCAAACTGAGGTTAGACATACCCTTCTGTTTCAGCATCCAGGGCTGCAGCAAGCTCAGTGAAGAGAAGCCCAATCAGAAAATGCTGCTGGCGATAATCAGCTGAGAGCTCAAACATGTTGGCAATTTTTTGGTCTTGAACACTTGAACATGAACTAGAATTCTGGTGATTTAAAAATAATCAAAAGTAATTAACTATTAATGTACATATTGAGGGAAAATGCTCATCTAACATTAAAGTTTATTTTATTTATTTGAATGGCATTATTCATCATAAGTAAATCACTTAAGATCACATAAAGAAAAAAATCTACAAAGCGCACCACAACATGTCGGTCGCATATTCAGGTCGCATAATGAAGGAAATATTTTTAGTCAGATTGTTTCTAATAATATAGTCAACAAATGATAATATAAATTCATCAACATCAGTGGGTTAAATTTTAATTTTAGACAGTAAAATATTTTTTCCCCATGATAGGGAAAAAAAACAAGATTTAAGGTGACTGGATGGAGTTGTAAAGGAGATTTGAAGAGAACATTTTTTTTCACAGTGTGGTTGATATCTGGAATGTACTGCCAGAGAAAGTGGTGGATTCATTCACAATTACGTTTAAGAGGCATTTAGACAGACATTTAAATAGGCAAGGCATGGGAAGATACAATTCCAATGTGGGCAAATGGAATTAGTGCAGATGGGCAAAAAAGGTCAGTGTAAAACCATAACGATAAGACCTAGGAGCAGAATTAGGCCATTCAGCCCATCGAGTCTACTCTGCCTTTTGGTCACGGCTGATCTATTTTTCCCATCTCAATCCCATTCTCGCGTAACCTTTGATAACCCAAATGGCCCATTTCTGTGCTGTTCAGATTTCAGAGGTGGAGGTACAGTGTGGAAACAGGCCCTTTGGCCTGCCAACCATCAATCACCAAACACTAGGTCTATTCTATCCCATCCTGCACACTAGAGGGAATTTACAGAAGCCAATTAACATACAAGCCTGCATGTATCTGTAACGTGGAGGAAACCAGAGCACCTAGAGAAAACCCATGCAGTCGCAGGGTGAACGTACACACTCTGCACAGTCAGCACCTGTCGTCAGTATTCAACCCGGTCTCTGGTGCTGTGAGGTAGCAGGTCGACCCCTGAGCCACTGTGCATTTGGAGTTGAGTTTATGGCTCTGAAGTATCAGAATAGTCCCAGGGACAAGTTGGGCAGGCATCACATTAAAGAAGTATAACTTCCAATGTTGGAAAAACAAGAAGTAACACCGGATAAATTAGGAGAAAATTAAGAGCCATGTCTTGACCTTCAGAGCAACTACAACTAGCTGTCTGTCCATTTGCTATGTACAGTGTTGCATAGAGGTGCATAGGAAACTTATTATGCACGTGGAGTCTCAGCAAATACTTAATATTTATAGCACTAACATGATTGGAGTTGCTGCAACAAACTCTTTACCTGTGAAGATATTGAGGGACACGGAGACGCAGGTGCAGATAGGTTAGTGATGAAGAAAAGGTTCAGGCTGAGAAAGTGTTCATGGCTGCAGAGGATCCTCAGGAACTCCAGGCGCATGGAGATGAGAGTGGGCATTGACTGCAGTTTGCTGGAGAGCTGCAATGGAATGAGTTAGAAAGAACACTGATGACACAATTTAATCAACATAATGTTCCAACACAACAGATAGTTGTGTTTTGTGTCTTCCCAACTGAAGCTGCTATCACTCTCTTAACAGTCATTCAGCCTTTCATCTGTAGCCATTCATGTCCAACGCTAGACCATGATATTATATGATTCATCTCCAGGGACATCACAGTCAAGGTGTTCCTGTCCCTTACTGGATACACACAGTCATGCATGCATGCATGCACACATCGCGGCAGAGATGAACCATGGCTGAGGTGAACAGGTTCAACATCATTAAGAATCAAACTCCGACAGCCTCCTGCTCCTTATGTTTCAGGAGCAAAACAAAGCAAATTAAATGGGGAGGCTGCCTGCACTGACCCCACTGGAAGCAGAGCAATCTTCCTTCCCCTGACTGCCTCATAATTGTTATGTGATGAGGCAGAAGAGTGGTACATAAGGTTGGTAACCTGATCCATCTCCCACTACTACGCTGGTTAGTTTATCTGGCCAGCAAGAGCAGGCGCCTACAAGGATCATTTCTTGCAGAACAAATTAACTCTATCCTGGGAGAGCAATTTGGGGTAAGGGCGAGGTCAGTAGGATGGGGAAGATACTTACTTTCACCCAAAATAAACAGCTCGTGTTGAAAATCCATCCTCGGGTGTACACTCCAAACAGGCAGCAAGTTTTTATTTGGTATCACTTAAAACAACCATAACAATTACAGCACGGAAACAGGCCCTCTCGGCCTTCCAGTCCGCTTTGTTTTCCCCTAATCTACCTGCACTCAGACCATACCCCTCCATTCCTTCACGTCCATGTTAAATCGAACTTCTGCTGGAGCCATTCCACACAGCCACCACCCTCCACGTTACCCCGAAACTTCTGTCCCTTAATTCTCATGTCATGGTTTGAATCTTCCCTTACCCTCAATGGGAAAAACGTATCCACGTTTCATTTTAAAGACCGCAATTTATGCTTTCCTAATTGCCATGGAATCCAGGTCAGCTAGGGTAGGATCTCAGTAGAATTGGGAAAGAACTAGGGTATTCTGGTGCATTGCCCAACTGAGCTAGTTTTGGTAGGCACACCAGAAGTAGGATCTCCATCAGCTCCCTTAATTGGAGGTGTTGGCCTCATGAGAAACACTTGTCTCTATCTAATACATATTCAATTGTAAGATGAACACATGTAATGATAGGCTAAAAATATAATATGTGTAAGCCAAAAATCATCAGTAGACAAGAACAAAGGTCTGAAGTTATATCATGGAAAACTGATGAAACTCTTCTTTCCACTGTTTCAGCAGAAGCATTTCCATTTAAAATATATTGGCATATACACTACTGAACTAGTCGAGAAATACTTTTAAATACACCAATGAACTAGCAAAGAGAGTTCAGATCAAACATGTGGTATATTTAGGTCAATAGTTATCGATATTCCATGATTTCAAGATATATGGAATAAGTTAATGGATAATGGATAATTTAATCATTTTCAACTATCCAAACTATCCTTTGTAAAAAAAAATGTAATATGATGCTTGAATAAATGCTGAATGAATTATATACTTTGTTTACTCAGTGGCTCTGGAATTCTATGTCAGAAATGCAACAGGAAATCTTGTACTTTACCTGGCAACAATAATTTCTAATTAGAGTGAACACAAAGCCACGGTCCATGAGGGAAAGTAGATCATACAGGAAAAATGCCAAGCTTACGTTGATTTTTTCAGCCTGTTCAACTTCCTATAATTAAGAAAATGCAAAATCAATGCATCATCAACAGACAAAATTGTCCTAACATGTGGAAAATATTAGTGATTTTTTTTGTATGAATTGTTACGGATTAAGACCTCAATTATAAGAAAATATCAAGAAGGTTACTGGGGAATCCAATAGCAGATGGGGAACTTGGAATGGTGAGGGCTTGGACGCCTGACTAAGTTATTAGGAAAGCTTTCATTTGAATCACTTGGGATAAACTCGTGCCACCTCTTCGCGGACTCGACTGCTGCAGACAGAGGATTCAGCCGGCAGGCCTGACTCGCCAGCCACTGACAGAGGACCCGCGCCGAAGACCGGAACCCGTCCGGAAGGCCCGGCTCTCCTGCCTAGAGTGGAAGGAGTCGGACGGAGGGCCGGCAAGCAGACTGGCTGCGGGAGGGAGTGAACTGCCTCAACAGTGGAGTGGGCCACTGGAGGCCCTGGAAAAGCATGGGGGTTGTCTACACCGGGCGCAGAAGCTGAGCGCATGGACCGGATGCGGCCTGCAGCGGTGGGGCTGCAGTGGAGGACACCATGGTTATGTTTGGCCAGGCCAGCCCTGCAACGCCACCAGGACAGCGGGCTTTCATGGTCAAGCCAGGAAACCTGCACTTATAACAACCGGGACATGAAAATGGCACCAAACTGGCGACTCTGTATACTGTCTCAGTGTACTACTGCTATACACTTCTACTGTATCTGAGATGTGGTTAAGTGCCTTTGTATAGTGATACTTGTACTGAACTGTATACAAAAATGAATTTCACTGTACTTTGGTACATGTGACAAATAAAGTACCATATAGCCAGGAAGACACAGCCAGCTGACTGTAGGGTGAGAAAGCTTGGACAATCGTCAGCTCTGGGATGGACGAAGCTTCGTGATGTGGTCTGGCGAAAGCACGCCTGTTCCTCCTGGCTCACTACTGAATTTCAGTGCTGGGTTGAGTTTGTCAGCTCAGTGCTGCTGGCAGGCAGGCAACTGCTCACTCCTCCCTCATGATGTCATCTGGTCTTAACCACTGAATGCTATATAGGGCACCACTTGTCTTCTGGAAAGTCATGGGCCAGATGTGAATGTGTAAGCATTTATCCATTTACCTTTTTTGAGATACTGCATGGAAACAGGCCCTTCGGACCATCGAGTCCATGCCAACCAGTGATCACCCCATATACTAGCATTATCCTGCACATTAGGACCAATTTTTGTTATTACAAAAAACAATTAACTTACAAACCTGGAGCAAACTGGGAGCACCCAGAGTAAAGTACCTACCTTCTGCTGTTTCACGAGAATTGTGGCAATCTCAGAAGTCACAACATTGACAATAGTGGAAACATCATCCTTGAAGCGATCAGAGAAGCGTAGTTTTCGAGAAGAATCCTGCTTTTCCATCTGACAGATGTACTGGGCCATGCTTTTAATCTTTCATGTGAGATGAAAATATTTATGAAATTAGATCCAAAGAGACCACAAAGAAGGAACAAATTAACATGCATTGATACATCACATCTTAAACCTCAGGCCATCACATAGCAGTGAGATAATGACCAGATATAACCTGTTTTTGGTGAAGCTTGTGATGGATGTTGACAGGTGCTGGGCGAACACTCCTTTTAAATAATGACACAGGATCTCTGATCTTTGCCAAGAAGGTTGGCAGGGTTTTGAAGGCAGAGTTGACTATAGTGCAGCATTCCTTCAGTATTTATCAGCCCCGATTCTGCACAATAAACCCTTGTTATAATGGAACAGGGGGAATGATGTCCGTTATTGATGATTGTCTGCCATAATCGAGTACGGTATGATAATTCTCTAAGTAGTACAAGCAAACAACTGCAAAAGAAGCAAACAAAAGAACACAAAGTGCTGGCGTAACTCAGCGGGTCCGACAGGATCTCTGGAGAACATGGATAGGTAACATTGAGGACCTTTTACTGACTGATTCAGTCTGCTGAGTTACACTAGCATTTTGTGTTGTTCACCTTAAACCTATTAAATCCATTCCCCCGCAGTCACCTGCACCTTCCAAGGTGGAGTATGTCAGTGACTCCGTGGGAGTAGTAGAATGCAACGGTGTAGTGGAGGAGGGGGAAAGGCCAAGTAGACAGAGTGATGGGAGAAGGAGGCAGCAGTGAATGAGGGGGGGGGGGGGGGGGAGCGGACAAAGTGACGGCCAACAGGACGAAGTGACAGCTGGTGAGAGGAGAGGTACCCATGGTGACCAAGTGCACCTGTCGGTGGCGCGGCAGCCTGAAGAGCGTACTGTCCCCAGGGGCTACCACTTGACCCGCAACAATAGCCACATCAAATAGACCACGAGGTGGGTGAAGAAGGGCTCACTGGTGCAATTTGTAAACCAGGAGGTGGCATCTGAGCCGGGGCTGTAAACAACTGGGGAGGCAGTGAGAGCCGGGTGTGGCGTGGGCAGCTCTGCCCGTTGTAACCAAAATCCATTATAATGGGGTCTGTTAAAATGAAGGCTGGCTATATTTAGGTAGTAGGCTGTGCTTGGTCCATCACAGTTACTGACCTCCCCACCATTGAGGGGTCTTCAGGTGGCGCTGCCTCAAAAAGGTAGCTAATATCATCAAAAAACCACCCTGACCAAGCTCTTAGTACTACCATCAGGAAGAAGGTACAAGAGCCTGAAAAGTTATGAGCACCAGGTTCAAGAACAGCTTCTCAGCAACGATAAGGTTCTTGAACACTTCACAATTCAGTAACGATGAAGTTCCATGGACTGTTGTTGGTTACACTAAGGACTTCAGTTTTCTTTGCACTAGTATCACGGTTATTAAATTATTGAAAATAATATATATTATTTATATATTATCTGTGCGTATTGCATTTAAAGGCAGTTACTGGCCTACTGCAAGTAAGAATTTCATTGTTCTGTTGTCGGTACTTATGATAATTAAACACTCTTGACTCTTGGAATGAAGCAGAAAGCCACAACCTTCTGCTTCTGAGTCCTGTGTACCAGAATTGAAGCACAGACGTTAGATTTTAGAGATACAACATGTAAATATGCCCTTCAGCCCACTGAGTCCGCTCCGATCAGCGATCACCCCGTACACTAGCGCTTATCAGGCACACTTTTACTCTTATCGGACAATTTTACCGTAACCAATTAAGCTACAAACCTGTCCATCATTGGAATGTGGGAGGGAAAGGTCGCACCTTAGAGAAAACCCACGCGGTCACAGGGAGAACAAACAAACTGCGTACAATAGCACCGGTAGTCAGGATCAATCCAGGGTCTCTGGCACAGTAAGGCAGCAATTCAACTGCTGCACCACCGTGCCACCCAGATGCAATGCCTTTTGTTGGTAGGCCACGGTGATGTGGAGGAAAATGAGTCAAGGAGACTTTAGGGATTTGGGGTGGGTTTGTTCAAAATCAGAAACAAAAACACAAAACTTTACAGTTGATAAAGTGAAAAACAATTGTGAAAAATCAATTTTTTTAAAATAGCTAAATTGAGTAATTGAGAAAGAAGTAAAAACGATCAGTAGAGGGAGCTACATTTTTCAGAATCTGGGCTCAGCTTGCAAAGGGAACAACATGCTTTAAAGAGGGAAGGAGTCTTGTAGACTAGCCTGTGACGCAGTCCAGCCGCTTCAAGTTACACCCGTGTCAAATGTTATACAGTGATACAAGTTAGTTTCTACAGAAAAACAAACTGCACATTTTGTAATTTAAAAGTCACCTCGCAAAATCTCAAAGAATGAGGCATACTTGAAGACATTTTCTCTCCCTGTGGCCTATCCTAGTCTGCGACTTTTAAATAGCTTGTAGTGCCATTTAACAGTCAACCCTATTAGCCAGTCTGGCATCACATAAAACCAAACTGATTGCGGAACCGCTTAAGGAATCTCATGTTTTTTTACAACAATCCTGTAGTTTTGTTTCATTTCTTAAAACTGCAGATCATGAAATGAATTTAAATTTCACAGATTCCATGACGGGATATGAACTTTGGTCTCACAATTGTTGATTTAGGTCTCCAGATTACCATTACCACTATCATACCCAACTGGGAATCCCACAAAATAAGGCAAAAAAGACAAATCATGTTTAGAAAGAGGATAGTCCTCAGTAAAGTAGTCTATGGTACATATCAGAAGGTTCAATTACATCTGTGTGAAAGGAGTTATAGTGACACTAAATGGTTTCTGCAGATAGGCTATGTGCACGGTACATTAAAGGTACCTACCAAAAGCTCGAAGAAGAACCAGGCATACTTGAAGACATTTTCTCTCACCATGCCAGTGCTCACCACCATTTGCAATGCTAGTTCTTCATGAAATTGCTGAATAATAATTGGACAAACAACATTTTAAGAATCTTTCCGACATTTGCCATTTCTCAATCCTTCTCGTACTTGAATGTTGCAAAAGTAAAAGAATGCTATTGAACATTATGAATAGTGCAGGATTTGTATTAGTTTATACAACAACGCGATAGATATGTAAAGAAGTTAATTTTGTGATTCATTTCCTAATCCAATTTGTCCTTAGCCTGGAAGAGTGATTGACAAATAATGTTATGTAATCTTAAAGTATTCTTACTGTTCACAGCCCTCGCAACATTGTTCAACCTGTTCTATGAAACAGAAATAAAAACAGAAAATGCTTGAAACACTCAGGTCAGGCAGCATCTGTGGAGCATTTTCCACTTTTATTTCAGATTTCCAGTATTTGATTTGATGATTGACATTTCCTATTGCAAACAATTTAATCCAAAACAGAGTAAAGTTCCAGGTCACTTGCTGAAACCTGATTCGTCTGAAGAAGGCTTTCGGCCCAAAACGTTGCCTGTTTCCTTCGCTCCATAGATGCTGCTGCACCCGCTGAGTTTCTACAGCACTTTTGTCTACCTTCAACAATGAATTAATTTTTTCCAACCAAATAAACTGAAAATAAGTACAGCACAAACTGGAATAAAACTTACATTGTTCAGTAATGCCTGAGGTTCTATTTTGAAGGTCTGACGAGAAAATCTGTGCAGAATCAGTGAGTCTCACCGGACAACTAATCTAATGACAGAGCCAAACACCACGTGCTGGAGGAACTCGGCGGATCAGGCAGCATCTGGGGAGGGGTCGGGAATTCGACATGAAACATCGCTGTCTGAAGAAGAGTCCTGACCCAAAACATCTTCTGTCCATTCCCTCCCCAGGTATTGCATGACCCCTCCAACAGAGTTCCTCCAACATTTTGTGTTTTGCTCAAGATTCTAGCATTTGCAGTTCCTTGTGTCTCTAATCTAATGATAGGGTTCTGGACCCCACTAGTTTTTTTTGAAGGAATCTTTAGAATAACTCTCTACAGTTTAACCACTCCACATGAGAGTCCAATAACCATATCTGTTAATATTTACACTAAAATAGGAATAGAATATCTAAAATAATACGAGTCATGTATCCTCTAAGAATATAACAATTACAGCACGGAAACAGGCCCTCTCGGCTCTTCCAGTCCGTGCCGACCATTTGTTTTCCCCTAGTCCCATCTACCTGCACTCAGACCATACCCCTCTCATGTATCCTCTAAGAATTTGGATCAGCCATCAAATGCACGTGACAGATACTTACCGTACAAAATACGGCGGGACATATCCACACTAACATGTAGGAACTTTATGGATGGATAGCTGTTTTGATAATTAAGACTTGGTGTGATAATGTGTGGCAACTTGGCCTTAACTGGACACTTGACCTTTTCTCTTTGATATTCCAGAATAAATTAACTAATGCATGTCACATTTTAAGCCATACATTTCAGTCCACAAACAACAGGTGGTAATGATTACAATTTAACACATGCCTTCAGCAGAGGGTGTACATACAGAGGAGAAAACATATCTGCTCTGGGGAAAGAGAACATTATTAAAGCAAAATAAAACAATTTAGAATCGATAGAAAAGGAAGACTGCCACACAAACAACAATTACTGAATTACCAGGACCAGTCATTATTGAATTAGCGATTTTAATGCATGTGCACAGATAGGACTGCAGCAAACATCAGTTCCCTCCACAGAATACAAAGCTGTTAAAGTCAGGAAGCATTGTTAAAAATGCACCCTCTCATCTTCTGTTGGACTGTGAGCGTAAGGAGCAATTAAACCTTTGAGTACTGAATGGGGAGCTCAGTCACTATCCAGCCAAAGGTCACTGCATCATCAAGTGGAAAATCAATTTAAAATCAAGCCATTCCCTCAGATGATTTCAGGAAGCGGTTTGTTCAAGTATAACTATCCTTAACAATGCTGAAACCAAGAGGACTAAACATTCTTAATTCATCCCTGAACCCTCGTCATTTCATAGAACAAGTCTTAATTTAATAATTCATTTTGCTCAATGGGCCATCAAACCAAGTGTGTGAAAAAGGTCACTAGAAAGTGACATTGACCAACCACCACAAGAACAACATGAATTTAGAACTGCTGAGGTCATAGTTTGAATACATGACAGAGGGAAGCCATTCAGTCCATCGAGTAAATGTTGGCTGCTAATAAAGCAATCTGTTTTTCTATTCTTTCTCCATAGATCTGCAGCTGATTCTGTCCTGTGCCCATCTGATTCTTTATCAAAGCTGTTGATATGTTAAGTTCCACCCCCCACCCCCCCAGAGGCAATTAATTCCAAATCCTCAGTGCAGAGTAGATGGAATGTGGTTTATAAGGAAACACTGGTTACAGGGAAATTAGTGGGTGGATGGGTGCATTGATTTGATGCATTAAATGGCCTTCATCCATGTTGTAAATAATTTTTATTCTACATAGAAAAGAAAATGTGCACCATAGGGAGTTTTTTTAATTAGTAAAAATAAACCAAAACAATTAATTTTAGTCTGTTAGATATTGACTATTTTGATGGAACATTCAATTAAAATCTGATAACAGGACTTACTGAAGAAGTGTTATCTACTTTGCTGTAGAAACCATTGCAAAGGTTGGAATACAGAATCTGTATGCTAAGATATGGCTGCAGGGGCTTGGTGCTTTCTGAGCTCCTTGGTGTTGGGCTGCAGTCTGAAGCACACGGCTACATGGAACGTCGGGCAATGCCTTCACATGGAATTTTTTAAAGAAGGAACTGCAGATGCTGGAGAATCGAGGGAATCGAGGCCTTCACATGGAAGATGAGCCCGCTCAACGATGGAGTTTTTTTTGCTGGTTAACATTGAGCATCCTGACATGGCTGCCCCAGAACAAAGTCAAATTTCCTTCATTCTAATCTGCAAATGGTTATTATTGAAATTGGGAAATAAATTTAAAAATGTACTCTATGTACCCCAAATAAAAATGATCACAGATTGGCCATGCACAGTTTTATCCAAAAAAATTAAAGGGATTATTTGGTAGAATAATGTCCTGGAGTCAATGCAACAGTAATAAGTCCAGATTTGAAGATATTAAGTATTCCATCAATAATGCTTGTATTTATATAATGTTGAGCTACTATGTTTTGTTTAATTTTACAGTTTCTGTGGTTCATTTCTTTTAGAGAATAAAATATCTGCTTAATTGCAGATTATTAAAAGTGAAACAAAATGATTTGACTATTCACTTAACACGTATCATGATGTTACACTCACTAAGTGTTTAGAACCAAAGCCCAACAAAAGATGCAAGAGGTCTAAACAAAAGAGATATAATGTTCACAGATGTCTGAATGTGCAGAATGTGTTGACATTGCACACAGTATGTGAGTAAATGGAGCAGGACATACACAAGACTTGCATTTGGTTTGAACAAGCAATGTTGTCAGGTACAACGGCCATCTCTTTGTGCTATGTGGCAGTCTACCTTTCTGTTTGAAGATCGTCCAACAGAACCAGCGTTGTTGAAGTAGCTGCTTACTTCTACATAGGAAGACATCCGAACACCACTTCGATCCATTCCCTGGAGTAAAGGTCCAGGAAGAAGCAATTGAGCAGGTAAGGAGAAGGTAGCAAGGTCAATACATGGTGTAGTTATTGAGCTTGAATTCTAAATAATAGTTCCAGGCATGGGATTAACTGCATTGTCATTAACTCATTTATGTAGCACCACAAATCTGGAAGAAAATCCATTCAAGTTCCCATATCATTGAAAAATAACAAAAGCAAACCAAGTCAAAGAGGGAAATGCTTGGAAGGGTGTTGTCGAAAGTCCTAATGGAAACGAGGGAGGAGGAGAGACAAAGGTTAAGAAAGGGAATCCCTGTGTGCAAGGCTCACCAGCAAAAGGGGGAAAATGCACAAGAGCCAAGCCGTTGGGTGTCTGGGTAGGCATCGAGGTATGAAGCCACGGACAAGAAGTTTGAATTTTAGCAACTATGTAGTTGAGCCAGAGAGTCCAAGGGAAGAGCTGAGTGTCACCAGGTTGTGATCTACTCATCTGTTAGGTTTTGTCTTGGGGCGTGATTCATTCAGCCTTCCCAGATTGACCTGTTTATTGGACGTACAGATTGGTAATCTAAGTCAAATTACAAACTTCCCTCATACAGGTCTGTCAATTAAGGTAATTTTTGCCAGAATCTGATCTACCTATAAAATGCAGTCAGAGTGAAAATATGGTTGTCTGTCCCCAAAATAGTTTAGAAGTATGTTCTTCATGTATTGTTCCTATAATATAATTTCATTCCTATAATGTAGTTTTTGAGTTATTAAGCAGAGTTGTGGTATAATTTAAGAAGTTCACATTCCATTGTAAAAATATGTATGTAACTTAATCCAACAACCACATCTTCAAGGTCAACTTACTGTCACATGTACCAATTAAGGTGCAGTAAAATTTGAATTACCATGATCTAAGTCCAGAGACCTAATGCAATGCAAAAGATTGTAACTTATTTTTCTGTCTTGAAGCAGTAGGTTTAGAAGTGAAGTGCCATTTGGGCTTAGTTCACACTGTTTATTTTACATTGCCTGTACTGCACATTTAACTGTGGGTGAGGATTAATTCAGGCTGTGTTGAAATGTGCTCACAGACAATTAGCCTCTGACACTTAATGTCGTGCTTCATAGCCAGAAAGGAGATACCTCAACCAAATACCATAATTTGGAGGGGAAAAAGGAAGACAAAGGGGCAAGACACAACTAGGACATAAAGAACTGCAGAGTAGAGGGCAGGTACTGAATCGGTCAACAAAGAGCAAGGAAACATCTCAAGTCAGAGATTTCTTAAACATGCAACAAAGAATCTTCCGCTTGATGAAGTGGATAACTGGAGGTTCTGTGCCATATCGTTGGGGAGAAACCATTTAACATAATCTCTCAGGCCCAGTCAGATAATAATTATCATCTTGTGTATTGTGTATGCACCTCCTCAGATTCAGTGAGTCATTTATAGCTGGTTATTCTGTTACCTCAAACAAGGTTGATCTCACAAGGTTTTAAGTCACTTGGGGACAATCAGTACTGTTTCATATCCAAAATCAGACATGTAAATTGCAAAGACAGGCCATTTGGCTTTCAGGTTTGCTCCGCAATTCAGTACAATCATGGTTGATCATCTAGCTCGTTGCCAGTTTCCTGCTCTTTCCCTGCGTCCATTGATGTCTCTTACATCCATCTCCTTAACTAGTGAATTGGTTGTGAATTTCATAAGTTCATCTTAGTTTTAAATAGCTTGCGCTTTAACCTGATATGGTGGACTCTCGCTCTCAACACCACAGCCAGGGAAATATGCTGAACAGGCAGATCTGTGCAAGTTTTAATTAAATTACCCATTCATTCTATGAATCACTTAGTGAATTGAAAATGTAATTGCTCTAATCCCTCCTCACATGACAGTACCACCATCCCAGGAACACCATTCCAGTTGCACTTCCTCCATGCCATAGCTGAGGAGACCAAAACTATATGCATTTCTCTAAATGTTTTTCATCAACATCATGTCAAATTGTAGCAAGTCAAATCAAATGTGAAAATAACTATGAAAGAAAATGTACTACTTCCTTTTTAAAAACTTTTTGCTGCACCTTACAGTTTCCTTTCAACTACTGGTGTGCAATAACTCCCCATGGTGATGTTAGCATGAAGGAAATGGGAGGTGGGAGAATGGAAGCTTGGATGACAAATTCAATTAAAGCTATGGTCAGGTAAAAAGAATCATGAACCAGAAGACATAGATTTAAGGTGAGAGAGGAAAGATAGGATAATGAGGGACAACTTTTTCACATTGATGGGTGGTGGGGATATGGAATGAGCTGCCAGAAGAGGTGGTTGTGGCAGGTACTATAACAACATTTAAAAGACATTTAGACAGGTATATGGATTGGAATGGTTTAGAGGGATATGGGCTAAATGCAGGCAGGCAAGACTAGCGTAGATTGGGCATCTTGGTTGTCAAGAGGCAAATTGAGCCGAAGAACCTACGTGGCTCTGCGACTGGTCTGTAGTTCCTTATTTTCACTTTCTCTCCTGAAATAGAATTGTAAATTAAACAGCGTGCAGAGATAGAAGTGAATGGTCAGGTTAACACGGAGTCGCACACAAACGAGATTCAATGGTCTGAAATGATAATGATCAGATTAGTTTGTCACCATTTCTCTAATAGCCTTTGGCAGAGCAAAATATTTTAATAATGCAATTCGTTAAAAATGCATTTCTTCTAATGCTAGCACCATACCTTGGAAGAGGTAACATTCTTTGGATCTTCATCTGCTAAAGCCACTGTGCCTGCAATATCAGGATTACTGCTGCTCAAGATGCGAGACTGCATGAGTCTGGATCCAACAAAGGCAGCGCTGGATCGCCCCACGGTGTAGTAACGACTCTCTGGAAACATGGGAAGCGGTGCTGCGCCTAAAGAATCCAATATGTATGAGTATAAAGTTCAAATACTGGTCAATCATAGCTGAGTGAAGAGAAAGAGCTGAAATAGGTTTAGATATTCCACACACATATTCCTAAGGAGTTTGAAAATAATAGAAAGTTATTATGAGGAATGTGTCAAATCAAGCAGTCCTGTCAAAACATAATTTCAAGTCCAATTGGTATTCCTTGCCAGCAGAAAGATAATTGTTGCTCACTACTTCGTTAAGCCTATTTAAAACCCCTATCAGTATGAAGTGATGTGGAATTGCTGTAGAAATTGCTGATAGAACATTATTTATTAAATGTGTTAAAAAACATTAAATATGAAAATATGCTTTTTTTTTAGCCTTTTCTTGCACGAATAATACAGAATGAAATGCACCGATGATAGACTCTTTCAATTCTTATACTGTTTTAACAGAGCAGCAAAAGAAACAGCACTGAACACATGTGAGGCAGCCTCCGTACAATTAAGCTTCTTCCCTCCACTTAGCCTTGACCAGCTTTCACCCTGCAACATGACATGGTTGCCGAATGAAATGTGTTGATGAACCTGAGCACCTCCTAGTGGTGGTTATGCTGATTCTAGCTGGAATTTATCAGCTTCAACATGGGAAGCTTAGAACCAACATTAATAATTCCAGTTAAGATAGTTCACATTTCTGAAGTAATGTGGGAAAAATAGCTGAAACATTGTTAAGTATTAACACAACGAAAAATAATTATCCAATAATACTGGATCCATGTCTTTTAAGCAAGCTGATAGTCTCTTCCATTGGTTTTTGAGCAAGTCAGCTACCAGGTGGTGAAGTTGCCAAGGTTATTTATTTGAAGCAATTTCATTGCAAAGGCTATGATATAGGAGGATGGAAAGGGTGGATGGGATGGGTGGAGTGGGGTGAGAATTTAAGAATGCAGATAGGTGAATTAAAAATGAATACTTGGGTGAAGCAGGAGCCGATGCAGACATATGAGGACAAGTAATGGGCACAAAGGCCAGGGCATAGGAAAGGGTATAGATGGCAGAGTAAAATAAGGTAGACAGCCAGCAGGCTGATAATACAACTAAGTCACCCTTGGGCGTCAGTGGCAGCTGGATTAGAGTGGATTTAGGCAATAGAAAAGAGGGAGAAGTAGGTGAAGGGGTTGCATCAGGATTTAAATATAGTCACATGGTTGCACACAATGTTGGTAAGGGAACTCTGTTTGTGCAAAAGCTGGTCTTACCAAAATACAACTGAAATCATGGTTCCGTGATTCTAAATGTTGGATAAACATTAAAGCTCCTTCTGACCAAAATTATTTCAAACAATACTTGAGCAGTCCAGAGGCATAGATGGATTAGGCCATATAGAAATGAAAAGAGCAATGTGTGCATCTAATGAAAATTCAAAGTTGTTTCAAGGCCCTGCTGATGCCATTGAACATGATTTTCATGGCTGATGGGGCAGCCTGGTGGTTCTGGCTAGAGCTTGGGCATCTTGTCTTCTCCTGAATGGTAGATACCATATGACAGTGGTGGTTTCCATTTTACTTCGGAGTCACGTGGGTGACTACGTGAAGAAGCCCCGCCAGGCGCATGCGCGTCATTACGTCGACGCATGTCGCACTGAACAGAGCTGGAGAGCGCAGCTCCACCAGTGGGTAAGTAAGACACCTCGCAGGTAAGTTTTTAAAACTTCCAGCGAGATTTAAGCTCCGTAAGGCTGGCTTGTGAGTCAGCAAGAGCCTGTTCAGCGGGAGGAGCAAGCATGGGCCACGCAGTATTGCGGTCCCATCGCAGCGATCGGGAAAATAGATAAGTGCGGTGCCAGTTCCGATACCGGTGGCCGTTATTCCGTAGTAAAATCCTCCAGCTGCTCTAGAGTCGTTCAGGCTGAGGCCACAACGATAGGTAAGCATACAAGGTCCACTCTGAGTATGTGTTACCAGATGCAGTTCCTTAGTTGATGTGTATGATATGTGCATTATTAAACTTTCATCCCTACTCTGAGAGAACAAGCAGGTAAATACAAAGGTTTGATTCTGGGGCCAGCAGAGGCAGAGAGATGGGTACAACATTTTATACCCAAAACAGCCACATCAACCCTTATATTGGGAGAACTGTGTAATACTGAGAGTAATATAAATATTCTGCAAGTAGAATGTGCCTGTCAGAATCTATAATTTTAAACATGAACATATATGATTATGTACAAATACACAAGGAAATATAAATAGTTACTTTCCTCCAAAAAAGGACAAGAATGTGGGGGAGACTAGAAATGGAGAAAATGCTCCACACTTTACTCAGTCAAGGGTCCAAAGACCCAAAGATTCCCAGGCAGCCTCCAAAGGAGTTCCATACACTATGTATGGTGCCTGTAAAAAATGGGAATCTGGCTCTTCAGTGCCTTCTTAGGTCTGGATGAGGTCTCCCTAGAGCAAGACTAAAATGCTCCAAACTTTAATCAGTCAAGGGTCCAAAAACCCAGAGATTCGCAGGCAGACTTAGAAAAAGTTCCATACACTGAGTATGGTGCCTGTTAAAATTTGATTAAAAAAAAAAAGTGAATCTGACTCTCCAGTGCCTTGTTTAGGTCTGGATGAGGTCTCCTAGAGCAAGACTCGGGAGTATCAGGGCAGGAAGAGACTGACCCTGAAGCTGGTGTCCCTACTTATGTGTATACACCAGAGCACAAGAGCCACGCTCCGGGTGTTCCCGATGTAGCATCAAGTTTGTTATATCGGTATGGACTGGTGAGGCTATGGAGGAGACCTGGCTGCCAACATTATTTGGTTTCTCACCTGCTCCAAGAACTGTTATGACTGTAAATATATTAACACCTGTCTATTGTGCCTCGCTCAGTGTGCCAACAGTAAACTCAGTAATTTGGGAACCATGAGTGTTACGATGCGAGGGCAGGAAATATGTTTCCAGCATGTTCTCTAGCTGATATTCAGTTGGCATCACTATAATTGGGGAAGACATACAAGGGTCGATAAATGTCCAAAACTTATAAGACAGGCTTGCGTTACTCTGCAGTGCCTATTCGAACCTAATTGTATGATGAAAATTGCCATTTGGCCAACATTATACCCAAAAATACAGGACTATGTAGGACAAACAATAGCCAGATTAATTATTGGTGAAAATCTGCCAAAACAATTCTAGTTCAATTACGGAGGTACAGTAACTTTATTCCATCACACATAGAATTCTGGGGTACAACCTCTGGTTGGGTGTAAGATTACAATTGTTTTATAATGAATGATGCTACTTAATATTGATTAGTTTGGTGTTTGCTGCACCAGAAACATGTCAGGTAAAATATATCCCAGACAGAAGAAGATGGGGGTTGCAGAATCATTCTGGACCTCACAAACTTAATTCATATGTTCAGTATAGGCATTTAATAAAGTACACCTTCAACACTGTAACGCAGTTGTTATCACAAGGCTGCTATATGGTTACTATAGACGTAAAAAAAAGAAAAAAAAAGAGATACCTTATTATTCAGTACCAATGCATCATTATCGCAGGTACTTTAAGTTAATTCGATGGGTCAGCTGAGGCAATTTAAAGAATTACTTAATGGGTTAACTTCAGCTCTCAGGCTGTTCACATAATTATTGAAACCAGCACTGGTGTTACTGAGGGCTCAGAATCACATTGTAATGGCTTATCTAGAGGATATGTTAATTGTAAATGCCACTCAGGAGACAGCTGAAGAACTGGTTTCAGCAACCATAAGCCTATTGAAAGGCTAGGGTTCTGTCCATCCAACTACATTTAAGTTACAGCCATCCCAAACAATTGATTATTTGGGGTTTGTCATTAATTCAGTAATGATATGTCAGTAACTTGTTAACAGATAAGGTTGGGGATATTACAAATGTCTGTACTTGTCTCGCTGAGAGACCTTATCCCTCCATCCGAGAAGTAGCTACGGGTATTGGTAAATGGTAGCAGCATTCCTGCTGTTGAGTTTGGACCTCTGCATTATCAAAGTCAGCTGAGAGCCAGAGGACAAGCACTTAAAATAAAAAGTAAAAGTAAATAAATTAAAAAAAATTAAATAATAATAAATAAATAATACAATTAAACAATTAAAAAAAATAAACAAACAAACAAACAAATAAATAAATAAAAATAAAATGAAAAGCATGCAGGTCATTGATAGGTCCATACAGTTACCAACTAAAGCTTTTGCTGAATTGCAATGGTGGATTCTCAATGTTGCACAAGCTATTAGAAAATATTTTGGTTCAGCAACCGTCAGTGGTATTACAAACTGATGGGAGTGCTCTCAGATGGGGAGGTAAGGACAGCGCCACCAGTTGAGGTGGTGATGGACTGTCCAAGACGATTAATTCTCCTAACACATGGTATAAATTATTTGGAGTTATTGGGGGCGTTTTATGCATTGAAAGATTATTGTTCTACAATGAATGACCTGTTCAATTACAAGTAGACAATACCACAGCTGTGGGAGACAATATTGTAGCAGACAACAGATCACTGAAGTTCAATAACAATACAGAATGGATGGTAAATCCAGAAGTTCAAAAAGATTGTCAGTCGGTATGGGTACCAAATATTGATCTGTTTGCGTCCAGATTAAATCTCCAGTTGCCTAAATATGTCATAGGAGCCAGACCCAGGAGCAGTAGCGGTGGATGCATTCTCGCTACATTGGGGAAGTATAATCTTCTATGTTTCCACATTTTGCCTGATTAGGCAATGTGACCAAAATAGAGCAAGACTCCGCCGCAGGCGTTTGGTGGTTCCAAACTGGTCTACACAGCCATTGTTCCCATTGCTGCTCAGAATGATGACTCAGCCATTCATGACAATCCCCAGCTGCAGTAATTGTTGGTACATCCAGTACAGGAGAAGTCATCCATTACATGATCGTATTAATTGTTAATCTGCAGGTTCTGATGGACTGTCGGATAGGACAATGGATGTTATAACTGCAGCTTGGAGAGATAGCACTAAGAAACAATATATGTCTCATATAAGGAAATGGGAAATCTTTTGTATACTGTTAGATATATTTTATCATACTGCAAACATATCGGATGTATTGGAGTTCCTTGCTATGTTGCACCTGAGATATAGTGCCATTATTAGTGCTCGGAGTACTTTGTCCTCCTATTTAGGACAATTTTTCAGAATGACAATCTATCGGGTTCATCCGTTAATATCCCGATTTATGAGAGGAATTTTAATAAAATCCTACCAAACCCACATATACAGAAATCTGGGGTGTCAGTATAATTTTCACATTGCTTCGGCAGTGGGCTCCAATTATGTCACTCTCTTTTCAGAACTTAATATTTAAAGTGGTTATGCTCATGCCATTAGTATCAGCACAATGAGTACAAACATTACAAATGTTGCACTTAGATTGTATGCAGTTGTCTGTAGATAAAATTACTTTTTATGTTGATGATCTAAGCAAGCAAAGCAAGCCAGGGAAGGCTGGAACCAAGGTAATCTTTAAAGCATACCCTATCGACCAAACATTGTGTGTGGTAAGCATCTGACTCAATATATTAAAGTAATTAAGAGTCTCCGAGATTGTGAGACACCAATGCTTATTACTCATTTAAAAAAAATTAAAAAAGTGACAGTACAAACTATTCTAGATGGTTAAAACAGGTTCTGTATTTAGGTGGAGTTCACACTCATGTGTTAAATCTCAACTCTACAAGGGCGGCATCAATGTCCGCGGTGAAGGCGCAGGACATGCCGCTCGACCAAATTCTAGAAGCCGCAGGATGATCTAAAGAAGTAACTTTCTAGATTTATGATAAACCTGTTCTCATAGTGCCAGGGTTTGGACATGCTATGTTGTGTTCTGTTCAATTTGTTTGCTTTGTTTCATATCATTGTTGTAACTTTCCCCTGGGATAGAGGGGTTATTACTTTCATTGTTATTATTATTAACATAGTTATTGAATAATTCAAGCAATGTTCAAGAATATTATTTACTCACTACTGTATCAACTGAAGCAGTGTGTCGTATGGAATGAATCTACGGCATGAAAATCACAGAGCTTCAAAATCTTCACGTAGTCACTCACGTGACTCCGAAGTAAAATAGTAAGATTAAACGAAAACTTACCTGTTTGAAGTTTGATCTTTATTTTATGAGGAGTTACGATGAGGGATTACGTGCCCTCCGCTCCCGACCCTCATAATCTAAACGATCATCTGGTAGTTCTAGTCTTCTGTAAGCCTTACTATCTTACTTCGGCTATTGGTTTCTGTGTTTTTAACGCCGCTGCTTTGAAGTATGACACGCATGCGCCTGGCGGGGCTTCTTCACGTAATCCCTCATCGTAACTCCTCATAAAATAAAGATCAAACTTCGAACAGGTAAGTTCTCGTTTAATCTTACTATTTTAATGCATTGTAACCTGTTTACTGACTGCTCGTGTTGGAGTAATGAATCAACACTTACCACCTTTGGCCATCTCTTTCAGAGAATCCGGCAGACGAAACACGTAGTAGACATAAGACATCAGTAAGCAGTTGCGTCCGTGTTGATCCTTGCTGAGGTCGGGGCTGTTGTGAAGGCTGTTCACTATCGACACGACTGACTCAAACGTGAACTGTGCAAGATTGGCTGCAAATGAACAGTGAAGATTGTTTGAATGAAAAAGATAATAGGATAGTATAATAATTTAAAACGATTGCATCAAATATGAATCCAATAATCTCCCGTTCTTACAGAACATGGTACGTTCAAATATGGAATATTGTGAATCGAATCATAGACCTGTATAGCACGGGTACAGGCCCTTCAGCCTACCTTTATCATACCGACCAAGATGACGTATTGGGCTAATCCCATTTGCGAGTATTTGATCGAACAACCTCTAAACCCTTTCTATTCATATATCGGTCCAATTGTCTTTTAAAAGTCATAATGGTATCCACTTCTATAGCTTCCTCAGGCAGCTCCCCGCTCACGTTAAGCCTATGCCTTCAAGTTTTACAATTCTATGCCATGATAATAGAAGACATTATTTCAGGAGAGGACATGGCCAGTTGCGAAAAAAAGATAAGGGGTCAGTGTTGGGTCTGCTACTTTTCACATTATATGTTAATGATCAGGATAAAGGAATTGATAGCTTTGTGGCCATGTTTGCAGATGATTTGAAGATAGGTAGAGAGCCAGGTAGTGTTAAGGAAGCACGAAGGTTACATAAGGACTTGGGACAGGTTGGAAGAGTGGGCAAAGAAGTGGCAAATGGAATACACGGTGGCAAATGTATGGTCCTGCATTTTGGTAGACGGAATAAAGGTGTACACTACTTTCTAAAAGAGGAGAGGATTCAAAATTCAGTGGTTCAAACGGACGTGGGAGTGCTGGTGCAGGATTCTCAAAAGGTTAATTTGCAGATTGAGTGCTAGCATTTATTTCAAGGAGACTGGAATATAAAAGTAAGGATGTAATGCAGAGGCTTCATAAGGCACTGGTGAAGCCACAGTTGGAATATTGTGAGCGGTTTTGGACCCCATACCTGCTGAAATTGGGGCATAGGAGGAGGCATTGCTGACACTGGAGTGGGTCCAGAGGAGGTTTATAAGAATGAGTCCAGTTGATTGGGTTATTGTGTGAAGAGCGTTTGATGGCTCTGGGCCTGTACTCACTGAAGTTTAGAAGCATACAATACAATACAATACAATACCATTTATTGTCATTTCAACCTCATTGAGGTTCAAACAAAATTTAGTTTCTGCAGCATGATAGGGGATCTTATTCAAATCTAGCAAATAATGAAAAGATTAGATAATGGATGTTGAAAGGATGTTTCTAGTAAAGGGAGAGTCTCACAACCAAAGGGCACAGCTTCAAGATGGAAATGAGAAGGAGTTTATTTAGCCAGAGGGGGGTGAATCTGTGGAATTCATCACCAAAGACAGCTGCGGAGGCTAAGTAACGGTATCTTCAAAGCGGATGTTGATAGGTTCTTGATTAGTAAGGACTTCAAAGGTCACGGGGAGAAGGCAGGAGAATGGGGTTGAGCAAAAAAATAGATCAGTCATGTTCGAATAGCAGAATAGACTTGATGGGCTGAATGGCCTCATTCTACTCCTATGTGTAATGGTCTTAATATGGTAAAGAGGAGTTTTCAAAGAAACAAAATCTTGGTGAACAACTTGAACTGATATATTCTGATACAATTTAAATATTTAAAGAAGCGTTGTGTTAGCCCGCGAGTACCGACATTTCCAACAGTATCTGACTAAACATAACAGATATTTGGCTCCTGGATAAGTTTAAAGGGAACACGAAAATTAGATTAGATTAGATTTTATTACTTGTCATTCGAACCTCAGAGAGGCTCAAATGAAACTCCGTTTCCACAGCCATACAAACAAAACAATTCCTACACGACACACAAACAATTCAATTTACAGAAAACATCCATCACAGTGAATCTCCTCCTCACTGTGATGGAAGGCAAAGTCTTCCCTCTCCGCTGCACCATTTCTCTCCCGATGTTGAAGCCCCAGGCGGGCGATGTTAAGTCCCACGGCCGTTGAGGCCGCGCCGGGCGATGTACGGTCCCGCTCCAGGCCCAAACATCACAAGTTGGAGCCACCGGCTGGCGCTGGAATGTCCCGCGGCCATTAAAGCCGTGCCGGGCGATGTACGGCCCTGCTCCGGGTCGTTCCAACACCCGCGACACGGGCTGGAGAAGTTACGTTGCGGGAGCTCCGGAAACAGTCTCTCACCCGGAGCTCCGGAGTCGGGCCGCAGCAGTAAGGCACCACCGCTCCCCACGCTCCGAGGCAGGCCAGCCCCACGATGGAGCCCCCAGGTCGTCCCGATCAGAGGCTGCTCCACGGTACTAGGACAACGGAGACCCGACAGGGAAAAAGTCGGGTCTCCCGTGCAGGGAAGAGATTTTAAAAGTAATTCCAGAGGTGTGGGTGTTGACGGCTGGAAGTATGGGCACCCGTGGAGAAGCCATAGAATTTGGGGAGATATTAAAGACCAGGATTGCAGAAGCACAGAAACTAGAAGGTTTGTGGCTGGAGATCTTACACAAATATCAACGAGTTGGATCATGTTAATTAAAAACAAAGATTAGAGTCATAGAGCAATATTGCATGGAAACGGGCCCTTCAGTCCAACTTGTCCATGTCAACCAAAATGCCCAATCCAAACTAGTCGCATTTGCCCCGTTTGGCCCATATGGCTCTAAAACCTGTACCTGTCCAATTGTCTTTTAAATGTCGTTATTGTACCTGCCGCAACAACTTCTTCTGGCAGCTCGTTCCATATACCCACCTCTGTGTGTGTGAAATGTTTGCCCCTCAGGTTCCTTTTAAATCTTTTTCTTCTCATCCTAAACCTATGCCCTCTTGTTTGGATCCCCGATCCTTGGAAAAAGAATGTACATTCATCCTACGTAATCACCTCATGATTTTATGCACTTCTACAAGTTCACCCCTCAGCCGCCTGCGTTCTAGGGAATAAAGTCCTAGCCTGTCCCATCTCTCGCTATAGCTCAGGGCCTCGAGTCCTGGCAATATCCTCATAAATCATCTCTGCGCCATTTCCAGCTTAATGGCATCATTACTGCAGCAGGGTTGCCAAAACTGAACACTGTACTTCAAGTACGGCCTCACCAATGTCTTGTTTGACTGCAACATAACACACAAACATCGTACTCAATTCCATGACTGATGAAGGCCAGTATGCCAAAAGCCTTCTTCACCGCTCTATTTATCTTCAACATGTACTCGTATGCCTAGATCCCTCTGCTCTGTAACATTCCTCGTGGCCCAATTATTTGCTGTGAAAGTCCTGTCCTAGTTTGCGTTCCCAAAACGAAACACCTCACACTTATCTAAATTGAACTCCATTAGCCATTCCTCAGCCATTTGCCAAACTTTTAATCGAAGGATACAGTACAGCTCACTGAATCCACGCCGATCATCGATCAGTTTTGAATCCAATCCCAACACGCTAAGGGTCATTTATAGAGACCAATGAACCTCCAAATCTCATGTCTGATATGTGGGAGGAAGCCGGAGCACCCGGGGGATCTTCTGCAGGGAGATTCCGCTGTAATTCATGATAACTACCTTCACTGTTCACAATACCACCTATTTTAGTGTCATATGCAAACTTACTAATCATACAATGTACATTCTCATCCACACCATTGACAAACAGGAATGGGCCCAGCACCCTGAGGCACACCACCAGACACAGGCTTTCAGGCTGAGAAACAACCTTTCACGATAACGTCTGCTCCCTTCCTTGAATAAAATTATGTATCCAGTCAGCTAGCTCTCCCTGGATCTCACGTGATTTAACCTTCTATCAAGGGGCATCGGATCACAGGTCCTGCTGGAATTCCTGCAGACTATGCCTAGAGCTTTGCCATCATCAACCTTTTTACCTACCTCTTCAGAAAACGCAATCAAATTTGTGAGGCATGCTCTCCTACGCATAAAACATACCTAATCAACCCCTGGTCCAATTATATGTATATCATATCCCACAGAATCCTCTCCAGTAACTTTCCTATCATAAATTTTAGGCTTATCGGTCCCAGATTTTTTTTTGCAGCATTTCTTTCTTGTGGGAGTCCAGTAACTCCTCATCTGTAATACAGATTGTCCTCAAGACATCTTTCTTTGCAGTAAAAGCAGAGGAGAAATATACATTGAGGACCTTGCCCACCTCCTGCTGTTCCATACATAGATGACTACTTGGATTTCTGAGCGGCCCTATTCTCTTTCTAGTTACCATTTTTTCATTACAATATTTATTAAATATTTTTGGATTCTCCTTATCTTTATCTCCTTAATCCCCTATACACCGTCAGCGATACACTGGATCCAATTGCCTCGGTCAGTCCCACACCCCCTTCCTTTGCTGACCAGAGTTTCAATTTCTCTTGACATCCAGGTTCCTTACTCCTACCTGTCTTGCCCTTCGCTCTAACAGCAACATGCACACCTTGACTCTCAGTATCCCACCGTCCAGATGTCCATTTGCCTTGCAAACACCCTACTCATATCAACTTTTAAAAGCATTGTCTCATACCATCAAATTTGGCCTTGCTCCAAATTTGAACTTTAGCTTGTGAACCAGCATTGTTCTCATCTATAACTATTTTAAAGCTAAAAAACTGTGGATGCTGGTCCCATAAAAGCTCACCCACTGACAGATCTGTGACTCTCCCTGCCCAGTTCTTTTGGAGTAGGAAAAGCTTTGCTCTCTCCCCTGTACTATAATAAAGTATATGTTATGTTATGTTATGTTATGTTATGTTATGTTATGTTATGTAAGGCCCTCTTGGAACCTTTCCTGAACACTGGCTAAAATCCCCACCATCTAAGCCCTTGGCAGTCCTAGTCTATGTTGGGAAAGTTAAAATCAAAAATAAAGATCAAAACCTAGTAAAAGCAATACAAATATTTGTCATATGGCGTTAACTTGAGTTCTACCTCTGTAACACAAAACAAATTTCAAACAATCAAATAAGAAATGGCTGCTTCAGCGGTACTTCACTTAACATTAGTGAATCAAATGAATGTGCATACCTGTCTGGCCTGCAACAACCATTGGCTGTATTGTCAATTGGAAAAGCTTATCCAGGACCTGGTGCAGAAACAGTACCAACGGTTCAAGCCGAGCTGAAGGCAGTGAGATTATGCTCAACTTCAGCTCGTGCTCCAGGTCATGTTCCATTATCTTCTGGTCGAGAATCCGAATTGGGAATGTCACCCGGCCTTCCAGGGTATGACACAATGCAAAGAACTTATCCAGGTGGTTGTCCTGTTGCAAGGAAAAAGAAGTTCAACTGGTACAATCGATCATGGCACATCTTTGACCAAACACTGTTCAATTCAAAGCTATTTAGATCAAAATTGTCTTGACTTTTTACTTTCTATTCTATGAATTAAAAATAAAATCATACAACAGCGGCACGTCATTTATTTGCAGGCAACGTTTTAAGATCAAGCAATGCCGTCTCAGTTAATTATTCATTCTGCAAACTTGTCTCCAAGTTGTTAACTGAAGAACAGGCATATTACAAAATGGGAACCTTGAAATTAGCCTCCCGACCTTCACCTCTCATGACCCTCAGGCAATTTCAGGGATCAGTGTTAAACCATCAGATGACTGAGATTTGAGCCCAATACTTTATGGGTAAGCTAATTGCTGATTTATGGAAGCAGCCACCATTTCATGAGTGTCCGTCATGCAAAGTCTGAACATATTGTTAACAAATTTAAATCGGTCCCCCATTTCAGTTTGGAGCCTGATTGAAGATTGAAACCTGCTGTGCGGGCTTACCAGGTGTCAGCGAGCATAAAGCTGCTAACTCCATCATCTGGCAGTTTCTCCATCAGCACTCCTCCGGGCTGGTGGAGTAGGAACTCCTGCCCTGATCCTTTCAGCCTTCTCCCCGGTGATGGCCTTTGTTTTCTTCTTTCTGATCATTGACCTTACCCTTCACCTCATACTGCCCCCACTCCCTGCCAACATGAGATCCTTTCTTACCTTCATAGCAGAGATGTTTAGTTTAGTGATACAGAGCAAAAACAGACCCTTCAGCTCACCAAGTCTACACCGACCAGCGATCCCCGCACATTAACACTATACTACACGCACTAGGGACAATTTAACCAAGCCAATTAACCTAAAACCCTGTACGTCTTTGAAGTGTGGGAGGAAACCAGAGCACCCGGGGAAAACCCACACAGGTCATAGGGAGAACGTACATTTCCGTATACATAAGTACCCATAGTCAAGATCGAACCTGGGTCTCTGGTGCTGTAAGGCAGCAACACTACCACTGCGCCGCCCTATGGTCATATCGGTGGACTCGGTGGGCTAATGTTATCCCACTTTTCAAGAAAGGAGCGAGAGAGAAAACGGGGAATTACAGACCAGTTAGCCTGACTTTGGTGGTGGGAAAGATACTGGAGCCAACTATTAAAGAGGTAATAATGGGGCATTTGGATAGCAGTTAAATGATTAGTCCAAGTCAACATGGATTTATGAAAGGGTAATCATGCTTGACTAATCTTCTGCAATTTTTTGAGGATGTGAAATGGATGAAGGGGTGCCAGTGGATGTAGTGTATCTAAACTTTCAGAAAGCCTTTGATAAGGTCCCGCATGGGAGACTGGTGACTAAAATTAGAGCACATGGTATTGGGGGTAGGGTGTTGACATGGATAGAAAATTGGTTGGCAGACCGGAAGCAAAGAGTAGGAGTGAACGGGTCCTTTTCAGAATGGCAGACAGCGGCGAGTGGAGTGCCGCAACTGTTTAACATATATATTAATGATTTGGAAGAGGGAATTAGGAGCTACACTAGCAAGTTTGCGGATGACACAGAGCTGGGTGGCAGTGTGAACTGTGAAGAGGATGTTAGTAGGTTGCAGGGGGACCTAGACAGGTTGAGTGAGTGGGCAGATGCATGGCAGATGCAGTATAATATAGATAAATGTGAGGTTATCCACTTTGGCGGCAAAAACAAGGGGGCAGATTATTATCTCAATGGGGTTAGGTTGGGTAAGGCGGAGGTGCAGCGAGACCTGGGCGTCCTTGTACACCGGTCACTGAAAGTTGGCTTACAGGTACAGCAGGCAGTGAAGAAAGCTAATGGAATGTTGGCCTTCATAACAAGAGCATTTCAGTATAGGAGTAAAGAGGTTCTTCTGCAGTTGTATACGGCTCTGGTGAGACCACGTCTGGAGTATTGTGTACAGTTTTGGTCTCCTAATTTGAGGAAGGACATCCTTGTGATTGAGGCAGTGCAGCGTAGGTTCACAAGATTGATCCCTGGGATGGCGGGACTGCCATTTGAGGAAAGATTGAAAATATTATGCTTGTATTCACTGGAGTTTAGAAGGATGAGGGGAGATCTTATAGAAACATATAAAATTATAAAAGGACTAGACAAGCTAGATGCACAAAAAATGTTCCCAATATTGGGCGAGTGCAGAACCAGGAGCCACAATCTTAGAATAAAGGGGAGGTCATTTAAGACTGAGGTGAGAAAAAACTTTTTCACCCAGAGAGTTGTGAATTTATGGAATTCCCTGCCACAGAGGGCAGTGGAGGCCAAGTCACTGGATGGATTTAAGAGAGAGTTAGATAGAGCTTTAGGGGCTAGTGGAATCAAGGGACATGGGGAGAAGGCAGGCACGGGTTATTGATAGGGGACAATCTGCCATGATCACAATGAATGGCGGTGCTGGCTCGAAGGGCCAAATGGCCTCCTCCTGGAACCTATTTTCTATGTTTCTATTTTTCTATATCAATTACCCCCAATGATGGCAACGACAAACTCTTCCCCCTCCCAATAGTTCCATTGTGCTTAGTGGGTTTCCATCTCAGATGTTGGACAGCCTAAACAGTTGTCCAGCCACTGCACAGGAAATGGGTCCAAAACTGTTCATCTTGGCAAGACCTTAACATCCCTGGCTGAAAGAGTCCTCATCTGGATCTCATTTCGACTGTCCATTCCCCCCACAGATGCTGCCTGACCTACTTGGTTCCTCCAGTAACTTGTTTTATTTTTGCTCAGGGAACACTTAGTAGGAATCTCACACAGCAGAATCAATACTGCCAATTTTCTATTGAAGCATTGGCAGAAAGTTGATTGGAAACAAAACTGAAATGCTGTACATCACCATTGTTAGTGTGCCAGTTATTCATATGAATAATGCATTGAATTATTTATGGACAATAGGTTACTTTGTTAAAGTGGTTTTAATGCTGCTTCCAAATTTACATATATTTAAAGCTATGAGGTATGCTTCTGTTTACTGCAGAGCCACAAAGAATGTTTATGTTTAAGAAGGAACTGCAGATGCTGGAAAATCGAAGGTAGACAAAAATGCTGGAGAAACTTAGTGTGAGGCAGCATCTATGGAGCGAAGGAAATAGGCAACGTTTCGGGTCGAAACCCTTCTTCAGTCTCAGAATGTGTATGTATTTTTTTCATGATTATGAACATTTAATTTCATGTACATATGAAAACAAATATTTTAAAGGCACAATGACGTCAAGAAGAAGCATGGGTTACGAACAAGTCAACAAAAATAAATGACAGATTTTTTATGTTTGATTAACGGCAAAAGTGAAGATGGCCAAACAAAAGGACCAGACAAAGACATTCCTACAAATTAGTGATGGACATGTTGGTCATTATCTGGGATATGTGCAGAGTCTTGTTGCTCTTATGTATTCACTATACAGCTGATAAAACAATACATGAGTGAACATAGAACACTGAACCGTACAACACAGCAACAGGCCGTTTAGCTCACTATGTCCGTGCTGAACATGATAACAGGTCCACATCAATGGACAATAGACAATAGGTGCAGGAGTAGGCCATTCAGCCCTTTGAGCCATTCAATGTGATCATGGCTGATCGTCCCCAATCAGTACCGTGTTCCTGCCTTCTCCCCATATCCCCTGACTATGCTATCTTTAAGAGCCTTATCTAGCTCTCTCTTGAAAGTATCCAGAGAACTGGCCTCCACCGCCCTCTGAGGTGGAGGTTATCCTTCCATTCCTTGCATATCTATGTGCCTATCTAAAAGCCTCTTAAATGCCCTGATCGCATCTGCCTCCACCACCACCCCCAGCAGCACATTCCAGGCACCCAAAGCTCATTATGTAAAAAAATTGCCCTGCACATCTCCTTTAAACTCTGCCCCTCTCACTTAAAATGCTGCCATCTTGTCTTTGACGTATCCACCCTGGGAAAGATTCTGACTGTCTAAACTATCAATGCCTCTTATAATTTTACATCTGCCAGGGATCTAATGAACTTATATCAATCACTTTACAGTAACAAACAGAAATCTTTATTTTTAAATGGAGTGATCATAAATCTTCTCTATTCGCTTGCATAAGCTGCATAGTTAATCCTGAAATGCACGACTAAATAAGAGGTATTACTCAAAGGAATTATTTCACTGACAAGATTCTGAGGTTTCCTTTTACTGCGTGTGACCCTGAGGTCAATGTCGCTGTTAAGGGTTGCATCAAGGGTGAACGAGAAGTTCTTCCAGCCCAAATCATTTTAAAGCCCATCAGAAAATTATAAAATAATAATGCAGCCCAGTTTACAGGAAACTTACCTGGGTATGCACCGAGGAAACGGCTTGTATCTCCACATTGAATACACCCTTGTGGCCATCTACCCATTTGATTGGTGGAGACTGGTTTGGAATCTTCTGTATTGAACAAAAATGGACATTTATATTCTTTGGACATAAAGTACTATCAATGCATTGCCGAGAAACATAGCATAGGAAAGGTCAGAAGTCAGAATGTCTTTTACAAGGAAACACTTTTTCTTTTATTTTGTTTGAATAGTCATGCACACTAGTTTACAGTTGTCAGGTAAATGAAAACTGTCTCTTCTCCGTGTATCCATCCTCTTTCTTTCCAGCTGTATTTTAGCCTGCCATCTTAGACACTGCAGCCTGGCATATGCATGTATGATAGGCAGAGTCCAAAATGCTAGTCTAGGTATAACAAACGTTTTCCATGTGTTCAGAACATAAATTGTTTTTGCCCCTGAGGTTGTTTTGAATCTCTCCAGCATAATGCAGGAGACTCGTAAAACGGGAAAACAGCAGTTTGGCAAATGCATGATAACAATGATAGCAGTACAGGAACTGTTAGAGTAAAGAGCTCAGTGGGGATTTCAGTATTCTAGACAAGGCTTCAAAACGGATTTATGGATGTTCCTTAATAATGATTTAAAGAAGCTTTCAATAGTTGCCAATAATCTATGCTGCAAATTCATAAGTTCATGTCATAGGAGCACATGTAGGCCATTCAGCCCATCGAGTCTACTCCGCCATTCAATCATGGCTGATCTATCTTTCCCTCTCAACACCATTCTCCTGCCTTCCCCCCGTAACCCCGACACCTTTACTTATCATGCATCTGTCAATCACCGCTTTAAAAATACCCACTGCCTCAGCCTCCGCAGCCTTCTGTGTCAATGAGTTTCACAGATTCACCACCCTCTGACTAAACAAATTCCTCCTCATCTCCTTTCTCAACATACGTCCTTTTATAGCTGAGGCTATGCCCTCTGGTTCTAGACTCTCCCACTCGTGGAAACATCTTCTCCACCTTCACTCTATCCAGGCTACACCTGGCACTCTTTCCTTTATATCCTTGGGAGCTTTGTCCCATTTAAACAAACTGCTCCTTCTCCACCCCAGAGCAAAATTAACATACCTCCTGCCAAGTATCCTTGTGGCCCTGGTGAAAGACTGAATGATATAATTCTGCTATTAACACGGCATTGCACAAGTTGGGTAAAATAGCAGAAAGATTGTCGGTCAGCAAATAGTCTTGGAAATCTGGGAAGTGAAAAAGATAGCAGGGAAAGGCAGTGGGGCAACTTCCAAAAACATTTATGTTTCCATCAGCAGGAAATGGGGCAATGAATTCTGAGCAGTACACCAGTTAGTGTGGACTTCTGCTGATAAAAAATACTGATATTGTTCATTGTAGCTGGCTATATGATGTCAGCTATACTATTACTTAATTCAGAGCTCTGCGCAAGTTGTACCTGCACTTTCCTGACTGGTTATTGCTGGAGCAACGATTGTGGGTAAACGACTGGATACTGACCCCCTCAAATTCAAGGCCTCCCACTCTTCATCACAACCAGTAACCTCAGCTGCAAATGGATGTTAGAGACCAGTGCACAGGGATAATATTGACACTGTGGCCTCACCATCAAGGCACCAAATAAAAATAACTGGCAACAGTGGAGCTCAGACCCTCACTGCATCTTCCAACAAAGGGGAGGAAATTCAGATAATAATCTAAAAAAAAGGAAATGTTTTTTAAATTGACTTGTGTGGAGATACATAGGGCAGGAAACACATCTTCCTCAAATCATCACTTAAAATAAAAGCTGTGAGAATGTGACATTAACTTGGAGAGTGGTTTAAACAAATAACTTGATACGGCAGGGAGCGGTTGAAGCAAATAACATTTAATTGGCAAACCAAAGAACTGTGTGAGGAAGGAAAAAAATGGACAACTTTGTTCAGAGGACGACACCAAGGAAGGCTTGTAGGCAGCTCAGCGTGGCACAATTACTGGGCAAAAGGACAGCTTCTGTGCTACATAATTCTATGTATGCATTATGCAGGATCTTCTTTCACATGCTCTTCTTAGGCATGGGACATAAATACTTTGGTATTCTGCAGCACCTGGGAATTCAACTCTCCACATGAAGGAGGAGACTACTCAAACAGCTGGTCAGAATTTTACAACATCTTCACCCAAAACGTGGTCCTGATAAGGACAGATCTGCCACTGTGAAGCTCAATCACAAGAGCACTGTACAAATAAAACTCTTACCTCTGGAGAGTGCATCGAGTATTTGTTGGGAAGTTTGTCCAAAGCAACTGGCAGACAGTAATGACCAGTCTGAAGACGTTCATTCATAAGAATCGGCAACCACTAGAGATTAAAGACGGAACATGTTAAATATTTATTGAACCTGGTAGTCGGAACAACGCCATTTCCCTTCCTTCTTTCTCAGGCAGTCCCCCAGGATCGAGGATGATTAATTTCTACTTTGTTTCTGTCGGTTCTGAGGTGTGAGCCAGTGAGCGGGAACTGTAAACTTGTCCACAGGATGTGGCTGATGGAATGGCAAGTGGATAGATTGTGAGGAGATGCAGTTCTTGTGCACACAAGAGCTGTGTTTGTGTCAACCAGCATCTGTAGTTCCTTCCTACACGTATCTATTTTGAGAGTCCGGTGCTGGACAGGTAAACTAGGCATCCTGCCAAATGTAATGGACAACCTAAATTTGACCCTCTGTGCTAGGGACACTTGCCTGTGAAATGACACTGCCATTAGTTCATTTATCTTATCATTGAATTGGGAGGGTTTTCCTGTATCTTGAGGTAGTGCTTTAGATAGTCCAGGTCTCAGAATATACAGGTGTTAAACACAACCTTTCCTGCTGCAACATGACCTTGAACCTCACTTCCAGAATTTTTCCCACAGGAGTGGAACTAATGGGAAGCAATTCAACCTATAGCACCTACTGTCCAGCACCAAGGTCACTTGAACCTCAGATTGTGATTGTGCATGCCCACAGGCTGAGCTACAAGCCCATCAATAGTTTCACATATGCAAGTGAGAGGATGGCTCTTGCGCCCAATTTCTGCAAGGCAAAGGTGATTGGCCAACCTATCCTCCCTGCACCACATTCCTTCCAATATTTGAAGACTTTTTAATCTCAGTGACCAAGCGCTAAAACATACATCTTTCCATTCCTTCTCTTCTTATGCTTCACCAAGCATATGACGTTTTCCTACCATTTACCTTACCTGGCACAGTCAATTATTGTTTGTTAATACTGTAAAATACCTCATGATTTTTTTTGTTGCAATAGAGATGGTAAATAAATGGAAATGTTATTTATGCTGATTTTTGGCATCTATTTATTCTTGTCACCAGTATCTTGACTGATAGTGACCCAACCTATTCACTTGTGATTTGTTCGTATCTAAAGAACATGGGACATGAGCCGGTGTTAAATAGAAAACTGTGTTTAATGTGAATAATAATAGGTGCTGGACAAGCAAAAAGTACAACAAACCAATTGTTTTAGACCATCCTTGGATGACTCCAGTCACTGAATGGAAATTGGCTTGAACTTATTAATTGTTTTTAATTGCTTATTTCACTAGCTATTGTCTTGTGCCTTTATTCCCACATTCGCTTAACACTTTTCTTTCCAGGATTCTGTTTGAGAGCCATTAACTGGTGACGATTTATCAAGTGATAGGATAGTTAGAGGGATATGGGCCAAAAGCAGGCAGGTGGGACTAGTGTAGATGGGGCATGTTGGTCAGCGTGAGCAAGTTGGGCCGATGGACCTGCTTCCACACTATGATCATTTTTTATGTGGGAGCAAAGAAAGAAAGTGCAAGACATTATTTCATCAAAGGGAATATTATAGCTGAGCTTGAACTTGTTCTTGAGGTAATGTCTACAAATATAAATTGTGCTTTAAGTCATTGGCTGATGAAAGTCATAAATCTGAAAAAATATTTCTATTAACAAATGCTGCCTGACTTGCTGAGTACATCCAGCACTTTTGGTTTTCATGTCATTGCCTGGAAAATTTTAAATTTTTGAATTTCCCCTTCATTTGCCAAGAGGTGCCAACACTACTTCCTCAGGTCATTACCATAAAAAGGCGATCACATTATATGGAACAAACATGAGATTGAAACTGGAACCTTAACCCAGGAAAAACAAATGGAAATCATCATTGGAACCTCTGGGCTGTGCATATTCAGTACAGACAGGACCTGACACAGCTTACCGAATACCCAATTAGAGCCTCTGGTGATCCTTGGTTCTGTTTCTGCTGGCAGCTGATATGGTAGAATGTAAACAGCAAGTGGTGCCTTTCTGTAATTTTAGCAGGAAGTTTAAGTTTTACTTCCTCGTAGAAATCCGGAGACCTGCAATACAAGAAAACATTAATAATTGATTCTTATTTTGATTTGCACAAAAGGTAGTTTGCGGCCCAAAACCATAGTGCATATTTTGTTGAGTTATGCCAACCATTCCAATTCCTGTCAACACATTTGGTGGTAGGTTTTGGGATACCCACCTATGACTGGCCCTAAACATTGCCTGAAGCCCTGTCACAACTCAGTTCCAGGAATGTTGCAGTCGATGGCAATGGCCTTCAGAATTGAAGAGCAGAAAGTTCAGGAAAATGTGGATTGTGGGCACTGAATATGAATGCTGGGGCCCACTCCCGCATGAGTGTGCCCTTCTCTTCATAAGCAAAACCTTGATGTTCTATTTACACTATTCACGGAGATAATGGACTACTTGTGTGAGTCATCTCTGGGACATATGTTTCAAGTAAAAACATATTAACTATTCCTATTTCACTAATCTAATGTCTATTAATATTGTTAACAACAATATATAGTAATAATTATATATAGGTCTCATAAATTGCTGCATGAAATATATAACAAATATGATAGGAGAGAAAACATGCATTATCTAGTAACCTAGAACTTGTATAATTGATCTATAAGAAGTATCTATTCTAATACAACCATGTTATTCTCAGATAAAGTAAAATCATGAATTCACAAGAAAGCTGTGCATGCTACTGCCAGAATTCTATACTCTGTTGTCGGTATAATAGGAAGGGCTCTCATCACATGTATGTGGAGAATTATTTTCCTTTTTACCCATTCTTTGCATGCTAACTTATTACCAGTAATTTTCTTTGAGCTTTAGCACAAGTATGGTCGAAACTTCACCGACAACATTATGGAATGGAAGCAACTCCTGTGAATTCTATCTATAATCACCACCTTAAACTACTACTACTGCATCAGATCCATTCCCTGCTATTTGATTAGTTTAGTTTGATTTAGACATTCAGCGTGGAAACAGGCCCTTTGGCCCATCGAGTCTGTGCAGACCAACGATCACCCATACACACATTTTCAACTACACACTAGGGACAATTTACAGAAGCCAATTAAGTATAAATCTGCACGTCATTGGAATGTGGGAGGAAGCCGCAGCAGTCAGAGAACCCACATGGTCACAGGGAGAACGTGCAAACTCCGTACAGACATGCACCTGTCGTCAGGATCAAAGCCGGTACTCTGGCGCTGTAAGGGAGCAAGTCTACCACTGCGCCACAGTAAGGAAAATTAATGAGAACATTTTTGCCAAGCTGATGCGGTGTTTTGGAAGGATTGACTGAGCACTTACCAGAGTTATTTCAGCTCTGCTAAAGACTATATTAGAATAGCATTAACTTAAAGATCATCTATATGTATAAATGAACTGGTTTAGCAAAGACCATGTTTCATCAAGGTTATTGATTAATTGATTTAAAGATACATCATAGAAACAGGCCCAATGAGGCCACACTGACTATCGATCACCCGGTTACATTAGTTCTATGTTATCCCACTTTTGCATCCACTCCCTACACATTCTGGAAATTTTCAGAGGCCAATTAGCCTACAACCCCGCACATCCTTGGAGTCACAGAGAGAGCGTGCAAACTTCACACAAGCAGCACCTGAGGTCATGATTGAACCTGGGTCTCTGGCTCTGTGAGGCTGCAAAACTGTGCCGCCACAATAAAATAAACGATCCCTCAGTAAGTATGCATAAGAATAGAGAGGATGTTAGGTGAAGGTACACAAAAGGCTGGAGAAACTCAGCGGGTGCAGCAGCATCTAAGGAGCGAAGGAGATAGGCGACGTTTCGGGTCGAGACCCTTCTTCAGACTGGTCAGGGATCATGGAAACGAGAGATATAGACGGTGATGTGGAGAGATAAGGAACAATGAGTGAAAGATATGCAAAAAAGTATCGATGATAAAGCCATTGTATGCTGTTTGTGCTGTGAAAATGAGAAGTTAGTGCGACTAGGGTGGGGGAGGGAGATAGAGAGAGAGGGAATGCCAGGGCCCGAGGGCTGAGGGAGAGGTGGGAAGGGGAGGAGACAGCAAGGGTTAACAGAATTGAGAAAATTCAATGTTCAAGCCCAGAGGATGCAGACTCCCCAAGCGGAATATGAGGTGCTGTTCCTCCAACTTGCGGTGTTGCTCACTCTGGCCGTGGAGGAGGCCCAGGACCGAGAGGTCGGATACGGAATGGGAGGGGGAGTTGAAGTGCTGAGCCACCGGGAGGTCGGGTTGGTTATTGCGGACCGAGCGGAGGTGTTCGGCGAAACGATTGCCAAGCCTCCGCTTGGTCTCACCGATATAGATCATCTGGCATCTGGAGCAGCGGATGCAGTAGATGAGGTTGGAGGAGGTGCAGGTGAACCTCTGTTGGACCTGGAAGGACTGCTTGGGTCCCTGAAAGGAGTGGAGGGGGGAGGTGAAGGGACAAGTGTAGCATTTCTTGTGGTTGCAAGGGAAAGTGCCCGGGGAAGGGGTAGAGCGGGAGGGAAGGTGAACTCTCTTTGCCCAAAGGCGAGCAAGTCTCTGAATGAAATGTTGATAGTGATTTTAGTGATTACTGACTCCTAACTGCTTTAGGAGTAAACTTGGTTGGTTCCTGACCTATAGTAAATATTGCTTTACACAGTGGGTGAAATACTGGAGGGATTCTACCATTATGATTCTGGTAAGAGTTCAGTCAATCCTCCCAAAGAATAACAGCAAGACAGCTGTGACAAAAATGCTCTCATTGGTTTTCCTTACTAACCAAATGGCAAGGAATGAAGACTCCCTAAATGAGGATTTCCCATTACTAGACAGGGAGTGGATCAGACCAGTGCCAGTGGTAACAGGAGGTGATTATAGACTGAATTACTGGGAGCTGCTTCTACTAATCTGCCAGACCATTAACAGTGAGGTTTGGATTGTACTTGTGATGAAGCAGGTGCCAGAGACTGCATCAAATAGAAAGTATCACTTTGTCTTGAGATCTCATGAGGTTTGGGTCACTAGTAGGGCCACAGGGGGGATTTTAAAAGCAATTTCCCTTCACTTTTTTTACCCTTTTTAAAACATTTATGTTTCTTCTGAGAGATGACATAAGAGATGAGATGCAAGGGTAGGTGTGAGGAGTGGAGTGGGTTGGGCTGGAATGATGGATGGTGTACTTTGTTATATTTGTAGAATAATTATGGTACGTTGCAGGCTTCATCAAATACATGCCCTTTCCTGCCCCTCGGTTTTGTTAATGTGTGCTCTTTACAAACATACTGCAATAACATTTATTTGATATAATTTTGACCCTCGTTAATTTTTTCTCTCCCTTTTCTCTTCTATTTTTTTCTCCCACAAATTAAAGTTTTTTTTGGAGCAAGGACACAAATAGACACATTTTTATATCTTTGAACAGATATTTTAATTCAGCAAGAGAACGACCACTGTGCACCAATATAACTTGCAAGTTTGTTTTCATTCATGGTCATTTTTAATTAGTTGAATTTATTCTCCTCACAGACACAGATTAGTGACACTGAATAATGTTTTTTTTTACATGAAAACATTTTCATATAAAAAAGCTGCACATCCCAAAGACATGTGGGTTTGGTACATTAATTGGCCTCTGTAAAATGTGCCCTTAATGTGTGGGGAATAGATGGGGAAAATGGGATAACATGGAAATAAAGTGAATAGATCAATGATTGGCATGGACTCAATGGGCCTGTTTCCATTCTGTATGTCTAAATTAAATTAATTCAGGTTGTCATTTTTTAATAAAACAAGGACATTTTTAAATCCAAACGTTTTAACGTTTCTGCGAGATGCAGTCTTTGGCAACATGCTCACGAGTTTGAGCGTACACTTTAGCAGAACTAATGCAATTTGCATTGGATCACTGATTATATGGATCATGCACTCCCACCTCAAAAAAAAGTCTCACCAGACCAAAATCCAAATCTACCACGAAAACAGAGGTTCACAATCCTTTTTTTAACTACCAATACCAATATTATTCAGATTGCAAACTCAAACTGATAATGACAATAATGTAGGCTGACAGTACTACTGAACTATAGTTTCTGTGTCTAGAAGATTGCAGCCCCTTGGTATGTCTGTTCTATTTAGGAAATGTAAGATTATGGTGCGGAGGATAGCCTGTCCCACTTGTTCTCTAATTATCTCTCACATGCCTTTGTTGTCTCACAAAGTTAATTTAAAGTGATGCCACTTATACCCCTTGCTATTTCTGTCTTTCTAATTTGACGGTGTGTAAACAGTTAAAGCCTTGTCCCACGGTACGGGTTCGTTCCAAGAGCTCTCCCGAGTTTGCCATGATTCGAACTCGGAGATTTACAGTAATGGCCACTCATCGGTACTCGGGGCTCTCGTGGGCAATTTGCAACATGGTGAAAAATCTTCACGCGTCTTCCTGTGCTTACCTGCCGTTAGCGAGTCTTCCCAAGTACCTGCCATTAGTGTTACGAGCCGCTAAGAGATGTCCCCGAGCTCTGACGTACACGCTACGTTCATTCTCCGTGCTTACCACAGGTTTGATTTTTTTTAAACTCGGGAGAGCTCCTGGAATGAACTCGTACCGTGGGACAGGCTATTAATATTAGAGCACCAGCCAATTCTTGCATTTAGTTTTATTTTCGTTAAAAGATGCTAACTGCAATTCTGACTGGCTGCCTGCAATTTACGGGCGGTCACGGTGGCACAGCAGTAGAGTTGCTGCCTTACAGCGAATGCAGCGCCAGAGACCCGGGTTCGATCCCGACTACAGGTGCTGTCTCTACGTTCTCCTCGTGACCTGCGTGGGTTCTCTCCGAGATCTTCGGTTTCCTCCCACACTCTAAAGATGTACAGGTTTGTAGGTTAATTGGCTTGGTAAATGTAATGATTGTCCCGCGTGTGTGTAGGATAGTGTTAATGTATAGGGATTGCTGGTCAGTGCGGAAGGGCCTGTTTCCGCGCTGTATCTCGAAACTAAACTAATCTAAACTAAACTAAACAAGCAAAGAATATGGAGGCGGAGAACTCCAACATCCACATGCATCTGCAGGAATGTTACTAGAACAATTCATAATTAACTATGATTTTTTGTATGCATTATTTACATAACTTGTTGTTCCATGACTCCTACTACATATTACTTACTTATTATGGTAAGTAACTGCAGAATATGCCTCCGAGACAAATTCTGTGGTGCTTGATTTTCCAAAAAGAACCTGAAACATAAACCAAAAATTATTTAAAAATCATGGCAATTAATATTCTGACAAAAACACTTCATTATTCATTATTACTTTTCAACGATATAGTCCAAATTGTTTTACATAACATTATTTTTTAATTGCATTCTATAAATATAACTAAACACTCCTTTCATCGCTTTCTGTAAAAAGTTGCCTCCATACAATGGTGAGATCCACTCAAAAACAAAGGAGGGAATCTGTGCCTGGAATCAAGAGTCAAGAGAATTAAGAGTGTTTTATTGTCATATGTCCCTGATGGGACAATTAAATTCTTACTTGCCGCAGCACAACAGAATAAGTGAATATGTAAACATAGTACGTAACGGGGAAGAGAAAAAAAAGTTCAATAAATAACAAATATAGTGCAATAATATAGTCTTTTGCAGTTCAGAGCTCAGAGCTTATTCGATGTTGTGTTTACTAGCCTGATGGCTGTAGGGAAGAAGTTGTTCCTGAACCTGGATGTTACAATTTTCAGGCTCCTTTACCTTCTTCCTGATGGCAATGATGAGATGAGTGTGTGGCCAGGATGGTGTGGGTCCTTGATGATTTTGGCTGCCTTTTTGAGGCAGCGACTACGATAGATCCCTTTGACAGTGGAGAGGTCAAAGCCGATGATGGACTGGGCAGTGGTCACAACTTTTTGTGGTCCTTTTCGCTCCAGGACGTTTAAGTTGCCGAACCAGGCCACGATGCAACCAGTCAGATTGCTCTCTACCGTGCACCTGTAGAGGTTTAGGAGAATCCTCTTCGACATGCCGATTCTCTGTAATCTTCCCAGGAAGTAGTGTCGCTGATGTGCCTTCTGTATAATTGAATCGGTGTGCTGGGTCCAGGAAAGATATTCGGAAATATGCACGCCCAGGAATTTGAATTGCGCATGAATCAGAGGAGGTGGGCAAGGTCCTAAATAAATATTTCTCATGGATCTTCATCAAGAAAGAGGACATTGACAATGCAAATTATGGAATGGTATGTTGATGTTCTGAGGCATGAAATATTATGCTGGTGGTGGTATTGAAAACAGTGAGGTGAATAAGTCCCCAGGGCTTTGTGAAGTCTGTCTAAAGGATACTGAGGGAAGCAAAGGGGGAGAATGCTGGGCTTGACTGAGATCTTTGCATCCACTTTTGCCATAGGAAAGTTGCCAGACAACTAGAGAATAGCCATTCCTTTGTGTTTTGTTTAAGAAGATCAATGGGGACAAGCCAGGAACTCATAGGTCGACGAGTCTTTCATCAGTGGTAGGGAAATTACTGGAGATGATTCTTTGGGACATGATTTACTCGCAATTTGAAAAGCATGGACTTATTGGAGAAAGTTAACATGGCTTTGTGCAATGGAAGTCCTACCTCACAAATCTGATTGATATATTTGAGGAAGTGAAGAAGATGATTGACAAATGGATGTTGTCTACATCGACTTCAGTAAAGCAAATTGTCAAGGTCCTTTATAGTACAACGATCAAGAAAATTAATTCACACGGAGTCTTTGGTGAGTTGATAAGTTGGATACAAGTTTGATTTGGGCACAGAAGACAGAGAGTAATGGTGGAGGGTCTTTCTCTGGTCTATGTGGCCAGTGATGTTCGGCAAGAGTCAGTGCTCAACCTGATATTTGTGATCTTTAGAAGTCATCTGGATCTAAATGAAGATGGTTTGTGTTGGAAGTTTAGGGTTAGAAAATAAATGTTGAAAATAAATGGTGGAAAGCGAGGATGGTCAAGAGAAATGGCAGATGGATTTTAACCCAGACAAATGTGAGGTTATGCACTTTGGAAGATCAAATGCAAGAGCAAAGTATACAGTAGATGACTGAACTCTTAGGAGCATTGATGTACGGTGGGATTTTGAGTTGCAAGTCTATAGCTCCCTGAAAGTGGCTACACAAGTGGATGGGATGATAAAGAAGACAAACAGCATTGTTGCCTTCATTGGTCAAGCATCGAGTATAAAAGTTAGGAGGTCATGTTGCAGCTGTAGAAAAGTATAGTTAAGTCTCATTTCGAGTATTGCGTGCCATTCTTGTCCCTTAATTTATCGGAAGGTTGTGGAGGCTTTAGAAAGGAGGCAGAAAGGGTTCACCAGGACGTTGTTGAGATTCAAGAGTATTAACTTTGAGAGTGCTGGTACAGGATTCCCAAAAAGTTAACCTGAAAGGCAAATCGGTAGTAAGGAATAAATGCTAGCATTTATATCAAGAGGACTGGAATACAAAAACAGAGATGTAATGCTGAGGCTGTATAAGGTGCTGGTCAGGCCATCATTTGGAGTACTGTGAGCACATTTGGGCCCCATATCTGAGGAAGGATGTGTTGGTTCTGGAGAGGGTTCAGAGCAGGTTTACTGGAATGATTCCAGGATAGCATACGATGAGTGTACTACTCGAACACTGTACTTGCTGGAGTTTAGAAGGTTGGGGGGGGGGGACCTCATTGAAACTTACAGAATAATGAAAGACATTGATAGAGTGGGTGTGGAATGGATGTTTCCACTGGTGGGAGAGTCTAGGATCAGAGGTCATAGCCGCAGAATTGAGGGTCGCTCTTTTAGAAAGGAGGTGAGGAGGAACATCTTTAGTCAGGGGGAAGTTAATCTGTGGAACTTATCGCCACACAGGGCTGTGGAGGCCAAGTCAGTGAATATTTTTAAAGCAGAGGTACACAAATTCTTGTTTAGAGTGGGTGCCAAGGGTTATGGGGAGAAGGCAGGAAAATTGAATTTGGAGGCAGAGATCAGCCATGATTGAATGGCGGAGTAGACTCAATGGGCTGAATGACCTAATTCTACTTCTATAACTTGTGAACTTGTGAACTGGAAGGAGAAGCTGTTCTAACTGGAATTGTTTTGCTGCAGTATTGGAGTAACCCGATAGAAGTATATGCAATTATAAGATGGTGTAGATGGTCAGAATCTTTTTTCCAGGATGGAAGTATCAAACACCAGAGTCCACAAACTTAAGATGTTAAGGGGAAAGTTCAAAGAAGATGTACGAAGCAAAGCATTTACCGGGAACACACTGCCAGGGGATATGGTACAAGCAACTATGATAGCAATGTTTTAGAAACAGTCAGGTAGGCAGGGAATAAGATACAGATCATGTGCAGGCATGTGGGAGTGGTAATGTTAACATCATGGTCAGACATGGTGGGCCCAAGGGCCTGCTCCTGTGGTGTTTTATGTTATTTATGTATCAGGACAGTGGGCAGGTGCTATAGAACTGTGCGGGAAGGTAGATGCTCCCGCCCTCACGAGTCACGGGCAGATGGGGCTCATCAGTCTGGGAAGGCAGTCAATCCAGGAGAGGGAAAACTCTGATTTAAAACCTCCACTGCCTTGTGGCCATATTCAGTCATGGAAAAGGCTCCTGGAGTAAACCTCAAGAAAATCCGGAGTCGAAGCCCTTAAGGCAGTTTGTCGTAGTGTACAACCTCGCTCTGGCAGCTCCTGCGACGGCACTGGTGCCAAACTGTAACAGCCCTGCTGTTCCTTTGGATCGATCAGCGACGTGGAGAGGGGGGACGTGCTGCATGGGCAACAGCCTGTCCTCCATATGACATCGCCCAGGCTTGCATCCGACCACACATCACCTGCTGCTCCAGCCGAGGTTTGGAGCAAGCAGCAAACAACTAGGATGCATCATCCGTGGTCAGTCGTGACCGAGGGGGCGTACATGTATCAGCAATGGCCCCCTGTTTGTCCATCTCCAAGTCAGGAGCTGCCGTAGCTTCTTTGCAAGCCACACTATAATAAAATTGCTGTTTCCAAGATATTACATCCCCAGTAAGGGAAATGTTTCAAGACTGTTCTTGCATTGTAATTGGAGTCCCAATTCCAAGTTGTAACAGGAGGAATGCTTCTAAAAAAAATTACAAATGAGATTGATTATTTCACTGATCCGGCGTAGGGGGAGCTGCAAGCCGGTGCCCTGTCAGCAGCGTGTCAGTTTTTTTTCTACTTTTTAAATTTTTTTAGTATGTTTTAAAGTGTGTTTTTAATGTTTCTTTGTGTGTGTTGTGTGGGCGGTGGTGTGGGGGGGTGAGGGGGAGACCGCTTTGGTCGCCTCCTCCACGGAGAGGCGACTTTTTCTAGGTCGCCTCCCCCGTGGCCTAACATCAAGGATTGGGCGGCCTTTCCCGGAGACGCGCCCGGGGCATCAGCCGCATCGCGACTCTCGACGTGGAGCGGGCGAGCCCTCGCTGGGGCTCGCCGGAGGGGAGCGCTCAGTTTCGCCGGCCCGTGGCAGCCTGCAGCCCGAAGTCGCTGTCTGCAGAGCTCCAGATGGCACGGCGTCCGCAGCCCGCGATCCCTCGTGGGGGACCCGGGGGAAGAAGAAGCCACCACTGCGGCCCGCGGCCTACTTCTACTGCGGGCCCGGCGTGGACTCGCCATCACCCCTGGAGGGGAACTTCGATCGCCGGCCCTGCAGTCTGCGGTGCTTCTGGCTGCGGCGGGAACTTTAAATCTGCGACTTCCGGCCTGCGGCCGACACCAACCTAAAGCCGCAGTCTCCGGTTGGGAAGAGCCGACTCTGGACTCACCTGGACCTTTACCTGTCTGCACATCTGGATGCCCGCAGCGACGGCTGCGGAGGGTTGAGGTCCCGACCCGGGGGAAAATGGAGGAGGACTGGCCAAATTTTGTGCCTTCCACCACAGTGATGAATGCTGTGGTGGATGTTTGTGTTCAATTTTTATTGTGTATTGTGTGTTCTTTATCATTGTACCGCTGCTGGCAAATTCATTTCACTTGCACTTTATGTGCAATGTGACAAATTAAACCGTATTGTATTGTATTGTATTGTATTGATTTACCTGCATGGCATTGCTCAGATCCTCCCCTGACATGAACTGGATTTTGATTGTAATATTTCGAGCAGAAGCTAACCGGTTGGCAAAATTAAGTCGTTGTGGGTAGACATACAGTAGATTCCTGCAAAAAGAGGAGAAAAATATCGAATTGGTCACCAAATAACAAATGTATTCAGCAAAGATCAAACCACAAAGAAAAAAAATCTTGCATTTTTGTGCAAAGTTTAGAACCAGTTAACAGAAACCCGGACAGCAGGCTGGATGAGGAGATGAAGAAATGAATGATCCAAAAACCATTGGTGATGTTTGATTGGGAGGTTCATCACCTTTACCACTTCGGCCAAACAGTACATCTGTACTGGTGTGTTCACCACATGCACAGTGGGATCTTGCGGATTCACCCCAGCACCAGTCCTGTAGCGCAGGAATAATTACAGTCGCTGATGTATAACTTACCTTGCTGGCAGTCGCTTAGTATGTAGATAAATGGAGAGAATTACATAATTTAGAACAAAGATTGGTATTTTAATGGAAAGGAAAGGTAACAACTGACATGCTTATATTAAAGTCAGTGTTCTACTATTTTATGTTAAATGATTGAGTCTTATTCCATCAGGTGATTTCTTCACATGCCAAGTGCATTCTTTTGCATGGCCCAGAATATCCAAATTAGTTGTGTTGTGTCTCTTTGCAGAACAGTATCAGCTGAAAAAATTGTTTAAAAAAATGAACAGTTCATTTACACAGAGCATTGCAGTTTGTTCAATGAATCTGAACAAATCAGCCAAACTGGTTGTTGAAGACATTTAGAAACATAGAAAATAGGTGCAGGAGTAGGCCATTCGTCCCTTCGAGCAGGCACCGCCATTCAATATGATCATGGCTAATCATCCAAAATCAGTACCCCGTTCTGGTTTTTCCCCATTATACCTTGATTCCCTTAACCCTAAGAGCTAAATCTAAACTCACTCGAAAACATCCAGTGAATTGGCCTCCACTGCCTTCTGTGGCAGAGAATTGCACAGATTCACGACTCTCTGGGCGAAAATATCTGTGCTCATCTCAGTCCTAAATAGCCTACCCCTGATTCTTAAACTGTGATCCCTGGTTCTGGACTCCCCCAACATCGGGAACATTTTTTCTGCATCTAACCTGTCCAATCCTCAAACAATTGTACGTGTTTCTATAAGATGCCATCTCATCCTAAATTCTAGGGAATACAAGCCCAGACAACATACTTTCATCATATGCCAGTCCTGCCATCCCAGGAATTAACGTGGTCAACCTGTGCACCACTCCCTCAATAGCAAAAATGTCCTTCCTGAAATTAGACCAAAATTGCACACAATGCTCCAGGCACGGTCTCACCAGGGCCCTGTACAACTGCAGTAGGACATCCTTGCTCTAAACTCAAATCCTCTCGCAATGAAGGCTAACATGCCATTAGCTTTCTTCACTGCCTGCTGTAACTGCATGTTTACTTTCAATGACTGATGTACAAGCACACCCAGGTCTCGTTGCTCCTCCCCTTCTTCTAATCTGACACCATTCAGATAATAATCTGCCTTCCTGTTCTTGCCACCAAAGTGGATAACCTCACATTTATCCGCCACTGCATCTGCCATGCTTCTGCACACTCACCCAACCTATCCAAGTCAGCCTGTAGCCTCATAGCTTCCACCTCGCAGCTCACACTGCCACCCAGCTTTGTGTCATGCGCAAACTTAGAGATGTTACATTTAATTCCCTCGTTTAAAATGTTAATATATTTTAAACAATGGAGGTCCCAGCAATGAGCCTTGCGGCACCCCACTAGTCACCGCCTGCCATTCTGAAAAGAACCCTTCCCTTTGTACCCTTACCCCCAATACCATGTGCTCTAATTTTGCACACTAATCTCTTGTGTGGGACCTTGTCAAACAATTTTTGAAAGTCCAGATACACCACATCCACTGGCTCTCCCTTATCCATTCTACTTGTTACATCCTCAAAAAATTCAAAAGATTAGTCTTGATATGAAGCATGATATCCCCTTCATAAATCCATGCGGATTTTGATGGATCCCCTTATTGCTGTCCAAATGCGTTGCTATAACATCTTTAATAATCGACCCCAGCATCTTCCCCACTACTGATGTAAGGCTAACTGGTCTGTAATTCCCCGTTTGCTCTCTCCCTCCGTTCTTAAAAAGTGGAGTTACATTGGACAGTTCCAGTTCCGGTCCACAGGAACTGATCCAGAGTCGAGAGAACATTGGGAAATGATAACCAATGCATTCACGATTTCTAGGGCCACCTCCTTGAGTACTGTGGGATGCAGACTATCTGGCCCTGGGGATTTATCTGCCTTCAGTCCCAGCAGTTTACCTAACACCATTTTCTGACTAATGTGGATTCCCTTCAGTTCCTCCCTCCCGCTAGATCCTCAGTCCCCTAGTATTTCTGGGAGATTGTTTGTGTCTTCCTTAGTGAAGAACCAAAGTACTCGTTTAACTGTTCTGCCATTTCTTTATTTCCCATTACAAATCCACCTGGCTCTGGTTGTAAGGGACCTACATTTGTCTTGACTAATATTTTCCTTTTTACATACCTATAGAAACTTTTACAATCAGTTTTTATATTCCCCGCAAGCTTTCTTTCATGCTCTTTTTCCCCTTGTTAATTTACCCCTTTGTCCTCTGTTGAGTTCTACATTTTTCCCAGTCCTCTGGTTTGCTGCTTCTTGTGGCCAATTTATATGCCTCTTCCTTGGCTTTAACAATTTATGGACATCAGTCATTTCATTCTTCCATGTGTTTGTTTATTGGGAGGCTAATAGCAACAGAAATTTGCATTGAAAAGGCATGGTTTAAAATTCAATAAATTATTGCCAGGTGTTAGGTTGCAGAGGATGCAGGTATGTGGGGTGTGGAGATGTAAGTGTGGGTGGGGGGGGGGGGGGGGGGGGGGGGGGGGGGGGGGTGGAGGGAAGGGGGAGGACGGAAGGTTGGTTGGAGATTGAGAGAACTGTAAATGGCCCAGCAGGCTTTTATAAACGGAACATGCTCAGCACCAGTAAAAATGTTCCCAATGTTGGGGGAATCCAGAACCATGGGTCACAGTTTAAGAATAAGAGGTAGGCCATTTTGGACTGAGATGAGGAAAAACTTATTCACCCATAGAGTTGTGAATCTGTGAAATTCTCTGCCAAAGAAGGCAGGAGGCCAATTCACTTGATGTTTTAGATTTAGCTCTTAGGGCTAAGGGATATGGGGAAATAGCCATAACAGGATATTGATTTTTAGATGATCAGCCATGATCATATTGAATGGCTGTGCTGGCTCGAAGGGCTGAATGGCCTACTCCTGCGCCTATTTTTCTATGTTCTATGTTTCTACATCACACAGTTGTCAATGCTGACTATTTCTCATAACTGGACTCATAACGTCTGTACTCTCAGTTTACCCAGTCATGTATTGGCTGTAGAATAAATGCTGAAATGAGGAACTGCAGACACTGGTGTACAACAAAAGACAACATACTGATCCATGTTCTCCAGTGATGCTACCTGAACCGCTGAGTTACTCCAGTAGTTTGTGTCTTTACTTACTTACTCGGAAGAAATATAGAAACATATTAAATTTTGAAGTTAATGTGGAAAATGACTGACATCTGAGTTGCATCTTGGTCCAAATTGTGTGTTCATCCTTCCATAATTTCCTCTTCCTGGTAATTCACTACAATGTATTGCAATGCAGTTGAGACGGGGAAATGATGAGGAACCCATCTTATGAAATACTGAAAGCAATCTTTCATTTCATATGACTCAACAGCTCATTACACGTGAGCTCCCAGTTGTAGAGTTTCCACCCATCCCACTTTTGTCACAAGAAGAGGACTGCAAGAATATCTTTCTTTAGTTGGGCCTCGAGGTTGGATAGCATTACAGAAAGGACTGCCTAATTGGTTTAATCTCCAGGATTTATATTCTTAGATATAGTGTAACTTTACTGATTTAAAAAATAACTTCTGGCATCGCTTTACATGTAATGGGTTTTTGAAATTGAAAAATAAATGTAAGGGAAGATGCAGGTCACTGCAACAGAACCGTGACTTCAGTTGGCATTCTGGACTCTAGCCTTCCAAGAAACACGGCCACTTATGAAGCTTAGCCTCTGTTCATCACTTACTTGGATTGTGTTGAATGCCTTATCATTTTTGGAATGCTAAGGTACTGTGACGAGCACAAGAATGGAAATTGATATTCCAAGAGAAATACAACCAACAGAAGAAAATCCAGATATAAACCAGAAAATAATGAAATATTTGTAGTTTAGCCTTCAGGCTTTGATAACTGAAATCCTGATAGGTTCCTCTGCTTGCTGCTGGCTAACAACTATTCTGTGATAATAGCTGAAGAGCATGTCTCTACTATATAAAGAAGGTGAAGGGCACTGAGTAAGAAGTTTAAAAAATATTTAGATAAATCGATTGAAAGTAGTATTTTTACAAAGTATATCTAAAATATTTGTAATCGTTGTTGCCACATACAATTGTTTATTATTGTGGGAATACTAACTTAAACTCTGAAGTGTCCATGTATGATATTAGTTTTATTATTAGCATTTTCCAACTCAACCAGCATCTCTGGCATATTTCATGCTGGTATTGCGTTGTCTCAGCCCTTTGACGGAGACTCAGTACTGAAGTGAGCGTGGTGAAATGCTGCAGCCTTTTTTCATCCAAACAGAAATGTAACATACAGAAATGAAAAAACTCAATTTGTAATAACTTGCATGCACCAAAATAAATGCGAATTTACTACAAAACAGACATTATAAAAAATAAAAGTTGAGAGCATTTTTAAAGTGCATATGGTATCCTTCTATGAACTTTATTCAGATCAATTTGAAGGAACCGGTTTCACTTGTATTGCTTACACAAACTGAAGGAAAATCTTTCACTCAGGTTGAATGTAGGTGGATCTCTTTAAAACTGTTCATTATAAATCGTCTACATGCAATTTGTTGTGCACAGAACTAGACTTAACAATCCGAAGCACTTTTGAGGGCCATTTGCCTTAATGGGCAAATCTCAAACTTTCCAGGAGATTCTCACTGTTATTGGTCTAACTGCACTCTGTTAATCAATTCCTTATGGGAGTCACATGGCAGATAACTACAATCTTGCATTTTATCAACTGTTTAACCTGGGTGATGAATATGTGCTAGTTATGTCCTCTCACTTGGCAAGGCAAGAACATCCTTCCTCGGATCAGGAGACCAAAACTGCATGCTAGACCTCAAATTGGTCTCATTATGGCTCTGTACAACTGCAACAAGACCCCCTTGCCCTTTGATTGAATCGTCTTACAATGAAAGCCACTGGGTCACATATCATTTGCTGCACTAAACTCTTGTTTACATGATTGGTGTACAAGGACATCCAAGTCTCATTGTACACTCCACTTTCTCAGTCTATCACCATTCAGGTTGAACTGATAACAAACTAAAGGGGAGCACGGTGGAAGAACCAGTAGAGCTGCCACCTCACTGCTCCAGCAAACCAAATTCAATCCTGACCTCGGGTGCTGTCTGAGTGGAATTTACATGTTCTCCCTGTGACTTTGTAAATGTTCCTCATGTTCCGATTTCCTTCTGCATCCCAAAGATGTGCTGTTCAGTAGGTTAATTGCCCATTGTAAATTGCCACTAGTGCATTGGTGAGTAATATAATCCTGCAGAGTGTTGTGAGAAATGTAGAGAGTAAAATGGGATTAGTATAAATTGGTCAGAATGGGCCGAAAGGCCTGCTTCCATGCTTTTGACTTTAAATGCAGATGCATTTTTGGAGATAGTCCCTAAAGTGTAGCCAATGTTGAGTTGCAGTTTTAATTATGGTTCTCCAGTTTCCACTTAGTTTAATTATTTATTATTTAAATAACTGGGATGACTCTAACTGAAAGCAGAGTAGAGTCTGCATTCTGGTTCATGTGGATTGACAGTTTCTACACCAACAGTAAGGAAAATACTCAGGAAAATACTAATAGAAAATGAACTGCCTGTGTTTTGTAACAAAGGCACTGTGTTCCACTGTGCTCATTTGTTTTCCTTGGTCCGTGTTGTGTCTACAAAGGGACATTGAGAGAGGCCAAAATGCTCAGTTTGCATCATCGGATGATATTAAGATCCTTGCACATGGACTTCTGCAGCTGGGACAAGGGCTGAAGCAGCACATGGACAGAACAAGGGAAGAAATGAAGGCCGTCTTAGAGCAGCTGAACGCTTACAATATCTCCATCCACAACCTGAGAGGCATAGCAAAAAATGGTGAAAAGACTCTGAAAGAGACAACTATGAAGCTAGAAATTCAGAATGAGCTTCACAACAGATCTGTAGAGCTTGGAACTGAGTTTATGAAGGCACTACAGGAACGACAATTAGTTGTCAGCAAGGTCGATTCCCTGGAAAGGAAGCTGGAGAAAATTCTAGGGAATGATACAGATAAGAACAGGTCTGTCAACCTCCTCTCTTGCAAGGTAAGCAGCGATTCACCTGGAAGTATGAGTAAACATAGAAAGATTTGGAAGTTTTTAAAACTGTTAAAGGTGATATTGTTATAGATTTACAACAAGAATCTGTATTGATATTTCAAATCCCCTCTCTAATCTTATTATTAGTTGCTGGAAAATTCACAGAAGACTCCTCTCCCAAAGCTATCTGGATTTGCAAATGGCCATTGCAGGCTTGTCCAGAAAAATAACTTGGAATGGATAGAAATTTGTAGTTTTCAAGTAAATATAGTCAAATGTTTTTTTATGGCTGAAAATGATTTCTAAACATTTGCTATATTTATTATTCCAAAAGGATCTGCATCCAGGATTATTAGAATGGGTTCCACACAGATAATTGAGTGGACTTGAGCCTTGTCCATATTGTCTATAAGGGAATCATTGTTATGGATATTTCCAAGTGTTCATTTTCAGGCACATACTGAAACTGCTAGTTTTCTGACCTACAGTATCTTCAGACATTGCAACACACCTGAGCACAGATCTAGAAAATGTCACTATTTATTTCTCACAGACCCTGAAGCATTCAGAATTTAGCCTGCCTCTTTGAACTATCAAAATTCACAGTTTCTATAAGCGCTACAGTGGCACAGAGGTACAGTTGCTGCCTTGCAGTGCCTGAGACCCGGGTTCAATCCTGTATGCCCCCGGGGTTTCAGTATGCCCCCACCAACCCCCACCCCCCCCCCACCCCCCCCCCCCCCCCCCCGATTCACCACCACCCACTTACATTAAGGGTTATAAATAGAAGCCGGTTAATCTACTACTGATAGCTCTGCAGGCCTGGTTTAGCCAGCTACCAACGCAAGCCCCTCCAATGGTGGCAGGTCCTGACCTTTAGCATTAGGACAGCATTTACCAGCCGGTGAATGTCAGAGTGATTTGTCCCCATGTATCCTTATGTCATGCTCTGGCATAGAACTGATTAGAATTATCCTGAAAATGTGTGCTGCTTCTGAACTTGCCAAACATTGCCAAGAGTGAAAGTGGTGCCAAGTTGTATTACAGTGACTTAAACAGGCCAATTTCTCTCTTCAGTCTGTAGCAGAGGTCCAAAACCAGCTTGTCAATGAAGTATTGGTGCTGATAAAAGTTCAGCAACTGCAGATCAATGAACAGAACCATCAGATTCAACTGCTGGAGGACAAGGTCTGTGAAACATCTGCCTATACTTGTGGCCACTCATGAGTAGTAATTATGACTACTATACCTCATACAATAAATAATTTCCACTAAAGCACTGTGCAAAGTCATAATTATAAAGTCTAAAGAAAGGTCCCAACCCAAAATGCCATCTATCCATTCTCTCTTTAGATGCTGCTTGTATTTTGCTCATAACTGTAAAGACTTGTATAGTGTAAAAGAACATGTAACTTGAGACATGTTTTGAACATTTGTTTATATTACTATAAATTGAGAAATAAATTCTGGTCTTTTAACTTTAATTGTTTTCAAACCTAAAGTCCAGCCATTTTTTAATGGTTATTGTTCCTGGGCAAGGACTGAAGATAGAAATACAAAAACATGCAGAAAAATACTCTTCTAACCTATCAGCCCCTTCACAGCGATGAATCTTTGCAATTCTCTGTCCCAGAGAGTTGTGAGGACAAGTTCACTGGAATCATTGTGAAAGATTGGGAAATGTAGGGCTATGGCATCCTACACATAGATGAAGTTGAGGCTTGGGGTAGATCATATTGAATGGCAAGGCAGACTAGAAGGGCTTGATAACTTACTCCTGCTCCTATTTGTGTTCTAGAAAGATAATATAAGTTTGAAGTATATAATATTACGAGAGGCATAGATAAGATAGACAGTCAGGACCTTTTTTTCCAGTGTGGAAATGTCAAAAGATCAGAAGGCACTCCTTTAAGGTGAGAGGGGCAACATTTATAGAAGATATGTGTGACAAGCCTTTTTTATGCAGAGTGGTGGGTGGCTGGAACATGCTGCCAGAGGATAGAGAAAGATACAATAGTGACATTTAATAGTTTTTTGATAGGTACATCGATAATCGGGGAATGGAATGGAAGAACATGGATCATGTTTCGGCAGATGAGATTAATTTAACTGCATCATTGTGGGTCAAAGCGCCTGTTCCTGTGCTGCACTGTTAACCAGCTAAGATATTTGCCTCTTCTTTGAAATGGCTTTGCAAGCCACTTAGTTGAAGAACAATGGGATGGTAATAAATGGCAATAATTAATTCCTTCAAAATAATTTAAATAAAAAAACATTTGTGGTGACAATGTTCTTTAAAGTGATAATAAAACATTTTCAAAACTTGTTGATAAGCTCAATCCTCAATATGTACAATAACACTTTCTTCAGATTAGTTTTGAAAACAAAACTCAACACTAACTCGTTAGTTTGGAGTTCAGCTGATATCTATTATGCTCAGAAAGGAATCTTAAAAAGACAGCATGCATTTGAAATATTCACTGTTATTTATTGAGGAACTTTATAGCACTGGGACAGCTGGGCAATCTATTTAGGTAATATTCTTTGGTTATGTTAAAGACAGTTTTACATCTGAAGTATAGGACTTCCTATCAAATCATTGAAATATTACAATTATAAATGTATCGGACAGAAAAGATCAACGATAATCAAAAAATAACTCACTCCTAAGATACCACAATTCACTTTTGATTGCAGTGTATGTTATCTGTGATTCTTTTAAACAATGATATTTAATTAATCTAAACCAATTTGTTTGTTTTTTTTGTAAACCGGCATTTGCGGTTCCTCGGCCCTCTATAGCTTTAGACAGTGACTTGAACATAATGCCAGTTCTTGTGGTAAAGAAACCCTTGTCCTCTGCCAACTACCACTAGCAACACACATCAGGAAAATTCACAAAAGTACAGGCAAATTGTATAATGATGGATTGTTGGGTTAAATATTTTTTTAAGAAAATGTTTCATTATTTCTGAACCCCCACCCCCTGCCAATATGAAGGTTCTGAATAGAGGCTTTGAATCCAAGGAATATTACAACTTCAGGAAAAGGAAAGGAAACAACTCTGCCAATGAACAGAATGGCCACGTGTCAGTCTCACCTAACAGTGAGTATATCCTCAGAACATTACTCTGCAAGAAACTTCTAAAAACATGAATAGTCCCAAACACACAGAGGATAGTGGTTGGGATGCCGGCATAACTCTTTGCTGCTCTAACATAGGCAGACCGCAGTTTCAGATCACATGATTGGTTCTAAGTTATTCTACCTTGGTACCTGAGATTTCAGACTAATAAATAATGTCCTCTGCTGCGGCATTCTGAACTTGTGCCAATTGGGAGCCATGGGTGAAGCTTAGGTATTGACTAATGTATCAAACACAGTCATTAACAAAGAATACATAGGAAAGAACTGCAGATGTTGGTTTAAATCAAATGTAGACTCAAAATGTTGGAGTAACTCAGCGGGACAGGAAGCATCTCTGGAGCGAAGGAATGGGTGAAAGTTCGTGTCGGGACCCTTCAAGGGTCTCAACCGAAAACGTCACCTATTCCTTCTCTCCAGATATGCTGCCTGTCCCGCTGAGTTACTCCAGCGTTTTGTGTCTATCTTTGGTCTAAGTCAGCATCTGCAGTTCCTTCTTACTCATTAACAAAGAAGTTCATCACCGGATACCTGCATTAGCTTGAAAAATATTGAAACCAGCTCAGCATCATTATTTAATTTGTGTTTGGAGAATATTCTGTTTCAACGAAAAACGTCTTAATTCAGTGTTTTCAGAACTGAGTAATGCTCTTTAGTGCTGTTACCTTATGCAGTGTGCTTAGAATCAGGTCATCACAAGCAAGGTAACGGAATATAACTAAAAGAGTTTTCAGATAATAGTGAAACTCCTACAATCTCATCTACTGTACACGGTGTTCCCAATGTGGCCTCCCATTAATCAACGAGACCAAGTGTAGATTTGGCGGCCACTTCGCTGAACACTTGCGCTCGGTCCGTCAAGGGTTACTGGATCTCCCGGTTCCTAGCCATTTTAATTCCCCTTCCCACTCCAATACTGATATTTCTGTCATGGGCCTCCTCCATTGCCAGACTGAGGCCACACGCAAACTGGGGGAACAATACCTCATACTCCTTGTGAGTACTTTGTAGCCCAATCGTATGAACATTGATTTCTCCAATTTTAGGTCACCTCAAACACCAGCCCCTTCAACCCTTTAATCCTTTTGTCACACACCTTGTGTTTTTTATAATCTCTGGCCTTTGTCCAACTATCTGCCTTTCAGCAGTGCTGGCTCGAAGGGCCGAATGGCTGACTCCTGCACCTATTTTTCTATTTTTTCAATGTTTCTAACACCCCCCCCCCCCCTCCCCACCTGTATCAACCTATTATTACTGCCATGATTTGTCCTGCCCTCCACTTCTCCATCTCCACTCCCCCATCCAATTTAGTCTGAAGAAGTACCTCAACCGCAAATGTCACATCCATGTTCTCCAGAGATGCTGCCTGACCCACTGAGTTACCCCAGTACTTTTGTGTCTTTTTTAGTCAAGCATCTGCAGTGCCTTGTTTCTAGATGCTGAAAGTCATGTGAGCTAGATGGTAATTCTTTCATGTCTGTCACTATTTGAATTTTATAATTTAATAGTAATCACTCCTCACGAACATCCCACGGTCTATCTGACTGCAATGTAACTCTGTTCACAAATCTTAATGCAGTATTGGCTTCATTCCCATGATACAGGCTGTATGGAATTTCTTGATACTATGTAAAGAATGATGCATGTAAAGTTTATCTTATTTCTGGATGTCATATGTGATTCAGCCCTTTCATGTATTTTTTTTTAATTTATTTAATAGAAGAAAGTACATTACATTTTAATGGTACCTTTTTTACAGGTTCCCAGAGTTATTAAAACATTATTTGTACAACTTCCTTTTAAAAAAAACAATTTTTTTTAGAAAGAAATGGGAAAGAAAGAAATAGTGAAGAATAGACTAGTGAGTGTAGAGTGAAGAAAGAAATGTGAGAAAGTAAAGCAGAAAGGAGATTCTCCCACGCAACAAGTCGATGTTTTTTTTATATTCTCTTAATCAATTTTCAGTCAAACCCAGAATTGTTAATTTTATGATGATATTACACCGCATGATTCCACAAGGTCAATAAATGGAAACCAACTCGTTAAGAATTGGTCTCTTTTTTTCTATTAGGAGGAGTCTCATTTCTTCCAAATGGGCCGTTTCCAACATATTACCAATCCACATTTTGAATGTTGGTACAGTAGCCTTTTTCCAAAATTTATATATGAGTTTTTTCGCTATTATTAAACCATAATTAAAAAATGAAATTTGGGATATATTTAATTTATTTACATCTCCAAAGATAATCATTTCCATGCTAGGTTCCATTTTTATCTTAAATAAACTAGTGAATATATCAAATATATCACACCAAAAACCTTGAAGTTTTATGCAAGAAACGAAAGAATGTGTAAGATTGGCATTTTGAGAAAGACATTTATCACAAATGGGTGAGCTATTTGAATAAAATTTATTCAACCTAACTTTTGAATAATATAGTCTGTGTAATATTTTAAATTGAATTAAATTATGTCTAGTGTTAATCAAACATTTATGTATATATATCAAATACCTCTCCCATGTTTCTTTAGAAATTTTTATCATTTTCCAGGCTTCTCTAATTGTCTGTTGATGGCAATTCTCTATTAAGAATACTGTTATATAGATATGATATTAATTTTTGTGAGTCCGCCTTAATACTCATTGTTTCTTCCAGTGGATTTATCGTTATAGTCTGTAATCTTGGTATATTTTTTTTATAAAGTCACATATCTGTAAATATTTAAAGTATTGGTTATTATTCAAATTAAATTTTGATTTTAATTGTTGAAATGATAATAAATTTCCCATTTCATACATGTCACCCAACTTTTTAATTCCCAGTCTTTCCCATTGTCTATATGTTTTATCCATAATAGATGGTTAGCCCTTTCATGTCTTATCTTCTAGATGACTGTTATCAAATTTTCAAAAGGGGTGAGCGAACTAGTGGAGTTTATAGAATCCAGCCAGAAGGATCTCAGCCATTTCAAACATACTGTCAAATGACTGCAGGTCAGTACTCAAAACCTCCGAGCACCTTGCCCAAGCTTCATTATGTTTTATGATTCGCAAACAAAAAATTAAAGAAGATTTCAATGTAAATATGCAGAGTATTTACTTTTTTTTTTCAAAGTCTATACTGTATTAACAAGCATTATCTTCAAAGAGCTGCTGTAAACTATTAACTGCTCTCTCCTGTCTGCTCAAACAGAATTTGGTTGGACTGTGATTCAGCAGCGATTTAATGGCTCTGTGAACTTTGATCACCTGTGGGTGGCTTATAAAACTGGATTTGGGGCACCTCAGGGTAAGAATTTGTCACTATTTACTTGCTATTTCATCTGCATCAATTGGATTATTAATGAACATGCAGAGGAAAATCATTTTTAACATCCGATTCTTTTTGAAATGCTGTAAAACAACCAAATGTAAATTTGACTCACTTAACCAACTATATTGTCTATGATGTTGATTGCTTCTGACATTCTTTATCATTAATGAATGTAATAAAATATACATCTGTCCTGCAGATTTTTAGCTTTAGGTGTCCACAGAACCAAACTCTGAATAGTGACTTTATAGAAATTTGTGAATGTAAAACATCAGGAAATACAAATAACTTGTGGCATCGAAGGAAAATATTGTCACAGAGAGAAGGTTGGGATAAATGGGTTATTTTCAGATTGATGCTGAGAGGATGCTGTCCTAGTAGAAGAATCTAAACCCAGGGAATAATAGTCCATTTAATAGAAAGACAAGGAGGAATATCTTCTCTCTGAGGGTTACGAATCCTGGGAACAACATCAGGCATGATTTTATTGAACGATAGACCTGGCTCAAGGTGTCATATAATCTCGTCCAGATTCTTACGTTCTTGTTCAAAACCATTTGCAGCAAATTAACAATTTTTGAATTGTCGTGATATAGGAAACATTGCATCCAATTTATGCAGGTTTCCACAACCGCACACTGATAAAGAACAGATAATCTCTTTATCCGTGATTTTGAATGTCAAGCAGCACGGATGACTCCGAATATTTTCTTAAAATAGCATCATATGATCTTTCACATTCATCTGAGACAAGCTGCACCTATGTTTAGCTTTGTAAAGGAGACGGAAATCTGACAGAATGGCACTACCTTAATTAGGTATGTTACAAACCTTACCTTCAGCGGCGCTGCAGTTCTGTCACTGCCCACGTGCACGACTTTGGCGCCTTTCAGAGGGGGGCAGGTTTAAAATGTGGTTTTTCTCCAGCCTGTTCAAATCGATTTTTGTCAGGCTGTTTAGCTGCTGAAGAATAATCGCTCCGACATTGGTTTTATTAATTTTTTTAAAAACTGCACTGGATAATTTAATAGCAGGAGTAAATTAAAAAGCATCTTCTAAAGCCGTCAACGCAAAAACGGGGACGGATTTTACGTACGGGACAGGTAAAAGAAAGCCGTTTATTTTACATATAAACGTGCTTCTTAGGATGCCTTTAATCAAAATTTCACATTGCGAAAAGGTGATTATGTAAATATACGAACTGGCAGTATTTTTCCTGTCGATATGCGGTTTAAATGCACCGCAAATGCAACGTTCCAAACGATCGCGTTCCACAAAATCTCGCAAGATGATTAAAATGGCCATTAATTTACAGGAATTAAACATTAAATTCCTTCCATTTGGCCTATAAATTAATGACAATGAGATTTAAAAATCATGTTATATTGTGAATTCTTGTGTGAATGTTATTTGGACACTTAGTCTATTTAAAAATGTTAACCTTTTCTTAAGAAATGGATAGATGTTTAGATCTAGTAATTGAATTTTGTAATTAACTACAATTGGGTAACTTACTAATTATATGCTTTAATTTCAGGTAATCCAAGTAAGATTGTTTCATATTCATTTCAGAATGCTTCAATCTATAATAACTGAACATTTCATTCAGTTCTCTTAATTTTTAAGAAAGTTATGGGCTTTTGACTGTCCCCGATCACAGCTTTTGAGTTAAGTCAATGGAAAAGCAATAGGGAACAAGATGCTAATTTTCGAGTATGAAAATGGCCATAACCTTTTTAATACTGAATATTTGAAAGTGAATTAGGTGTCAAATTAAACTTTTTATGCTTTCTCTGAAGGAATAATTTGCAGAATTGATTTTTAAAACCTCAAAATTTTGTAACAATGCTACCTTAATAGAGAGAGCACTGTCACCAACCTGTATTTTACTTCGGAGTCACGTGGGTGACTACGTGAATACCCGCCAGCCCGCATGCGCGTCATTACGTCTAACGCATGGCGCACGACTGGCTGGCAGGTGCGTCGCTCCTCCAGAGGTAAGTTTCAAAACCTGAAGGTAAGTTTTAAACTTATTTTTCAGGTTGTGCTTTCTTGCAGGCAAGCTCTTTTACAGAGTTCCTGCTGGATGTCGGTCCGGGGTCTAATCCTGTCTCCGTGGGGAAACCCGGCTCGGGGAACCCTGGCCATGGAGACCGCGGGGAATCCCGGCTCCATGGGGGAAACTCGGCCACGGAGACCGCGGGGAATCCCGGCTCCGTGGGGAGACCCGGCTCAACAGGGCGGTTGACTTTGGATGAGTACGGCCAGGAGGGTTCGCCGCCTGCAGTGGGGAGTGTCTTCGGACATCTTCCCCGAATAGAGTATCTCATGGGAAAGATGCTCCACCATGATATACTCCAAGGTGGGGTGTCATATCAGCGTGGGTCACGGGGGGCCCGCGGCAGTGCCTGGTGCAGGGCTGCATTATATCTCCCTCTCTGAGGAGGGGAGCATAGGCAGTCAGTTTTGGGCTGACTCGCAGTTCGGTGGTATGTCGGGGGGAACATTCCACGACACATCAGCTATGTGAAGGAAAAAAAGGAAGGTTCCCCTCCATGGGTACGTCCTCAGACGTTTTCCCAGGTGGAGCATGGATGAGTCTGAAGGGCGTTCATCCCACTGAGGAAATGCTCCATCCTGATATGTTCCATGGACGGGACCATATCAGCGCAGGTCTTGTTGGGGATCTGCAGCAGCGCCTGTTGCAGGGCTGCTTACAAATCTCCCTATCTGTGGAGGGGAGTGCGAGGGGTCAGTGTGTGACTGACTCCAAACTCGGAAGTATGTCCGTGAAACGTACGGGAGTGCAATACTGGAACAAAGTGCCGGCAGTGAACAGCGCTATCTGGGGAGACTTTGGATTGCGAGGCCAGCAATGTCCAGCCACCGAATCTTCTTCTTGGAGAAGACCTAGCCAAACACGCAAAAAACCTGGATGAGGGAGTAAAGCTGTCGGACCAGTCAAGGTACCTACGACGAGAAAAATCCTCACCGTTGCGGCGACTACACCCCAACGCCTCCATCAACAGTAAGTGGTTCACTGAAGCTGGTGGCAGCTTGAAAGCTGAGGTCTTTCAGGCCAATGCCAAGCCCGGCCCTGAGGGAAAATGTGCAATCCACGCACCCCAGCAGTCCTATCCTCCAAATTCAAGGGTGGAATTAGAACCCGAGGACGGAAACAGAACCCGCATCAGGTGGGTCTGGTTCTTTCCGAAACACGGGGTGTGTGGACTAGTTACGAGTTAGATTACACGTGTTTTGCACGAATGTCGACAAATAACATCCGATCAGTTTATGCTGCACACCCATACAATATACACCAAATTGGACATCGATTCATTCCAAATAAAATGGTTTGGGTATACAAGCAGATATCCAAACAAGCGAAAGATGGATGATGTCGGATCATCCTTGATTAACTCACATTCAAATGTGCAGTATAGACTTTTTAATGGAGAACTTCGTTACTGACTAACACGGTCTCCCATAGGATACTTTATGGCATGCATCGATTTCAAAGATGCATACTATTCAGTTCCCATTCACAGGGTTCACCGGAGATATTTGAAATTCAGCTGGATGGGCAACAATAGCAGTTAAAGCATTGCGAAATGGGCTAACTACAGCTCCCAGGTTGTTTACTAAATTACCAAGCCAGTGCTTGGGTTGCTCAAAGCTCGAAAATACATATTTATGGCCTATTTGGATAATATTCGAAAAACGCTGAATCTTGCTAAATTACCTGTTTCAGTCGCAAAACGAATATTTGAGAAATTGGGGTTTCTCATCCACCCAGTTAAATTTAAGTTGATACCAACTAGAGTTATAGATTGCGATTTACCTTTAACTCTATTAATTGTCTGTGACTCCGCCCTGGGGCAAGAGATTATACATGGTAAATGGTAGGGAATTGAGGAATGCTGTGGAACAGAGGGATCTAAGAATAACTGTGCATAGTTCCCTGAAGGTGGAATCGCATGTAGATAGGGTGGTAAAGAAAGCCTTTGGTGTGCTGGCCTTTATAAATCATAGCATTGAATATAGGAGTAGGGAAGTAATGTTAAAATTGTACAGGCATTGGTAAGACCAATTCTGGAGTATGGTGTACAATTTTGGTCGCCTAGTTATAGGACAACAAAATAGAGAGAGTACAGAGGAGATTTACTAGAATGTTGCCAGGGTTGCAGCAACTATGTTACAGAGAAAGGTTGAACAAGTTAGATCTTTATTCTTTGGAGCGCAGAAGGTTAAGGGGGGACTTGATTGAGGTCTTTAAAATGATGAAAGGGATAGACAGAGTTGACGTGGATACGTTTTTCCCATTGAGGGTAGGGAAGATTCAAACAAGAGGGCATGACATGAGAATTAAGGGACAGAAGTTTCGGGGTAACGTGAGGGGGAACTTCTTTACTCAGAGGGTGGTGGCTGTGTGGAATGAGCTTCCAGCAGAAGTGGTGGAGGCAGGATCGATTTTAACATTTAAGAGTAAAGTGGATAGGTATATGGACGTGAAGGGAATGGAGGGCTATGGTCTGAGTGCAGGTAGATGGGACTAGGGGAAAACAAATGGTCGGCACGGACTGGAAGGTCCGAGAGGGCCTGTTTCTGTGCTGTAATTGTTATATGGTTATTAGAATTAATGGAAGCTTGTAACTATCTTGTTGTTTATTTATCAAGTGGCCAGTGTAATTGGCAATTCAGTGGCTGTTTTTCAGCTGCGTAATTGGGGCCATTGCATTATCAGAACTTACATCGTGCAAAGGAGCAAGCTCTCGAGTACCATATAGGCCATTGTTAACAGAAGTATGCTATTACCAGCTGAAGCTATAAGTCACAATGATGGGCAAACAGTATTCAGCATTGCTCCAGTACTTTGGTCTTTTAACCTTCAATTATGTTACAAACTGATGCTAGTGCTCAAAGATGGGGAATTACTATCCCATCTCTAGCCACAGAGGCGGATGGGTTGTGCATGAGTTACCAATCTCTCAGTTATGTGGTATCAACTACCTAAAATCACTAGATGCATTTTATGGGTTAAAGGCTTATTGTGTGAATATGCATATCTGCATGTTCACCTACAAGTTGACACACTATGGTGGTGGCATATATTAATCACATGGCTGCAATCAAGGTAATAACCTGTGATAGTTTACCTAACCTCATTTGGCGTGGGTGTATCATCACGCAAATCAATGACAACACAGAATGGATGTTGGATCATAAAGTATTTAATGACATTGTGGCTTGATGGAACACCAAATATCAATTTGTTTGCATCTAGTCTCAATCACCAGTTGCAAAATATCCGGCACGGCAGCCTTCTCAGGGGCAGTGGCGATGGATGCATTCTCGCTATACTGGGGAGGAATGTTCTTTATGTCTTTCCTCCATTTTGCCTCATCAGTCAGTGCTTGCTTAAAAACCAGCAAGACTCCACCTCAGGCTTTTGATAGTGCCTGACTGGCCTACACAGCCATGGGTCCACTCATACTACAAATTATAACAGAGCCTTTTATGGCTGTTCCCAAACACAGAAATTTGCTGGTTTACCCCGTGACTGGGGAGAACCATCCTCTGCATGAGCGAATCAAATTGTTGGTTTGCAGACTATGAGAAGACCTTTCCTGGGGTACGGACTGTCGGGTTGTACGGTGGATGTAATCACTGTGGCCCAAAAGAGATAGTACCAAGAAACAGTACATCTCCTATATCAAGGAATGGGAAGGGTCCTGTTTACAGTCCAATATATTGTATGACACAGTACGTATAACAGATGTCTTGGTATTCCTCTCAAAGCATTTTTTACGAGAGGTGGAGTTATAGTGCTATAAATTGTGCCAGAAGTGCCTTGTCGTCATACTTCTTGCTGGGGTCAGGACACCACGCTGTCGGGGCTCGACCTCTGATATCCAGATTTGTGAAGGGTATCTTCAACTCAAATTCCTCCAGGCCCAGGTACTCAGAGATATGGGATGTTTATGTCCTGCTGACGCTGCGTCGCCGGTGGGCTCCAGGTACATTCCTGTCCTCTGTCTAAATCACTTACAAAGTGGTTATCCTCATGGTGCTGCGTTCAGCGCAACGGGTCCAGTTGTTGCATAAGCTACGACTGGACAGGATGGTTACAGCTGCAAATATGATACTGTATGTTCATGACTTGCAGAGTAGACCGGGGGCGTCAGGTCTCAATCTAGTTTCATGGCAAACCCCATGGACATTTGGTTGTGCATGTGGTCACACATCTACAACAGTTATTATATCACCTAAAGCCTTAGAAGTTTTGAACTAGCAATGTTGTTAGTTACAAAAAAACTCAAATGTAGGTATCAGTATAGACCATCCCCAGGTGATTAAACGGGTTTTTGCTTGTGCAGGATTGAACACTGAAGTTTTTAAATCTCACTCCACCAGGGCTGCAACTACATCAGCAGCGAGGGTTTTGGATGTTTCGCTGGACCTCATCCTAGCGGCTGCAGGATGGTCAAACAAGCGAATTTCCAAATGTGTTATAACAACCCATTGCCAGACCGGGGGTATTTGCCAACACTATTTTTAGGTTCTATTTTTAAATTCCTCCTGGATGAGTGGGATTACTATAATTATCATTTCGTCATTAAAAAGCATCAGCATGTTTAAATCTATGTCATGCTTTATTAAATTTCACTCATCCCTGGTCAATTGATGCAGTGTGTGTCGCATGGACTAGTTTCCACAGCATGAAATCAATTAGCTTTGAAATCTTCACATAGTGCATAAAACTTATTCAAGAATAGATTATTTTTTGGTAGATTTAAAACTTATCCCACTCACAATATTATAATTTCAGATCATGCACCTTTAACTTTTATGATGAAAATAACTGGTAAAACGGAAAACAAGGACAATGGAGATTTAACCCACAAATTTTAAAAGACAAAATAACTCAAGAATATATCGCAAAACGGATCAAGATTTTCTTTGAAATAAATGATACGCCAGAAATATCTTCGTCCCTATTATGGGAAACTTTTAAAGCGTATGTTCGGGGAATTATGATATCCTCTCAAGCATTTTATAATAAAGAGAATCGGAGGGTACAACAGGCATTGGAAAGGGAGATCAAACAATTAGACACAGAGAACGCTGTTAATCCAACCATGATAAAACATAATAAAATCTTTGCATTGAAATATAAATTAAATAAAATACAGTCAGACCAAGTTGTAAAACTATACCAATATACTAAACAAGTACAATTTGAATTTGGAGACAAACCACATAAATTATTTGCTCGTCAATTACAAAAATTGGAAGGAGAAAAATTAATCTATAGGATTAAATCAGATAAAGGGGAATTACTAGTACAAACTAAAGATATAAACAAGAGATTTTTGCAATAATATAAAAAATTATATTCAGCCAAAACGAAAGAAAATCGGATAGGAGTAGAAACATTCTTAAAAAATTGTAATCTAAAAGGACTGGATTTAGAAGATAGAGAATTATTAAACGTTGAAATAACTAGTAAAGAAATTGAAGAAGCTATTAGATTATTAAAAAATGATAAAACTCCAGGACCAGATGGTATTGGATCAGAATTTTATAAAACATTTTATGATATGATAGCTCCACGTTTGAAGACACTATATGAATACATTTATGCACAACAGAAATTACCAGAAACATTAAATGAATCTATTATAACGCTCATACCTAAATCGGATAAAAATCTGGATGACCCAGGGTCATATAGAGCTATATCTCTTTTAAATACTGATCAAAAAATATTAACCAAAATACTAGCACAAAGACTACATACAGTGATAAAAGAATTCATTCAGATCAAACAGGATTTATACCAAAACGATACTCCTCAAACAACCTGAGAAGATTATTCTATATTATATACTCGAAAAGAAACATTAATAAGGATTTATCAATTATTTCGTTGGATGCAGAGAAAGCTTTTGATCAGATTGAATGGTCTTATTTATTTTCGGTTATGGGATCTTTTCAGTTGGGGGAGAAGTTTATAACGTGGGTTAAGTTACTATATACCAAGCCAACAGCTAGAATATTAATAAACCAAATGTTAACAACTAAATTTAACTTATTCCAAGGTTGCAGACAAGGTTGTCCTTTATCTCCACTACTGTTTGCACTTGCAATAGAACCACTAGCAA